>JAQAHW010000075.1:0-600000 GCA_027580185.1 Tuta absoluta
TTGCAGCCTCAGCTGCGCGTCTCATTCACCCCTACCCGCTCGAGGTACACGGAGTAACGCCGCGGCCCTCCGCCCCTACGCAAGTCGACTCTTCATAGTAAATAGCATAATTCGAATACAGTGTGTTTGAGACTACTTTCACTTTGTAGGGGAAGTGTCCCAAATATTTGACCTACGTTTTTTTGCTTCAATGAAACTACCCTTATTTTTGAGTAAAAATAATAACTGCATTCAAAGTTTTTCGAAAAATCACTTGGTCACGCCGGGAGTCGAACCGGTGAAAATCGTGAAAATAACACCCTGTATTTTTATGACGCCAATCAAACAGGTCAATAGTTAGGATCAATTTCTGCAAACAAACATACTATCGCAAACTCACGCAATATAGTGAAATTCATCAAAATTTGTTTGAAAATTTTTACTAAATTGAAAACACCATAGCACATCCGCCATCTTGAAATGTCAACTTTTTGGAGTTTTCTGGTAAACTACATCATATGCCTAATCCAATGGTATAATAATAAAAACGCTCACTAATGTAAATCTGGTAGAACAATTCGGGTCCTTTTGGGGTCTGCTCGGAGATTTTTTTTCAGCAAAATATAAAAAATGTTCAAAAACTTTGCCGCCATCTTGTTTTTCAAAAATCTTTTATTTTTTATGTAATTTCTACCAGTACACTTACAATCAACTCATACAATACTTTAACCTATTTCGACTCTTTCTACCTGAAAAAGGGACATGAAAAAAAAGTTGATTTTCGATTTTTTTTAATAACTCGGCGGCCATCTTGAATTTCCAACTTTTTGGAGTTTTCTGGTAAACTTCATCATATACCTCATCGAACACAACAACAGCGACAACTTTAGCGCATGCGCATCTGGTAGAACAATTCGCCTACTTTAGAGTCTACTTTTTGCAAAAAAATCGTCATATCTCGACCGCCATTTTGTTTTCCCAAAATGTTGGACTTTTCCTGAAAACTACAAAGCGACCCCTAAAAACCCTCTATACATCACCAAACCCCACCATGCCTCCTTCTTGGAGATCAATTCGGGTGAAAAAACACCATTTTCACGGTAAAAAAAAATGACCGCCATCTTGTTTTTTAATTTTTTCATTATCAAAATCGTATTAATTACCTAAACATCTTCCGAAATCGACACCAAAAACGAAAAAAAATAAAAAATAGAAAAAAAAAATTCACCCAACAGCCGCCATTTTGTTTTTTGAAAATGTCAGATTTTCCCTGAACTCACCGAAATGAACCATAAAACTCACCTTTACATCAAAAACCTCCAACTATACTCCATCAACACAAACAATCATGGCAATGAGTGAGTGGTCGTTGTGTAGCTTTATATAAGTTTGGACTAGTTGGTTGGGTGGTGCGCGGGCTGCAAGCAGCCCGCGGGTCGTGTGTGCTTTGCCTTTCGCATAGTTCGAGTGAGTTGGTATTTTATAAAGTGTTTTACGTCACCACTTTAAATTTTCCTAAGGAAAATTCAGCTTGGCAGTTGGTTAAGTTAGTTTTGCATCTTTATTGTGACGTTGAACAGCGTTTTACGTCACCACTTGTAATTATCAGAAAGCGATTTCACTTGTGTAGTTGGCTTTTGTACTTATTTCCGCTCCCCCTTATTTCCAAAGTGCAGATCAATAACGTTTACCGTAACGGAAAGCGTTTCATGAAACCACAATGAAATCCTGATTGCAGTTACCGAAAAGCTATTCGCGCATCGCATAGTGCGTGTCGGTAATCTTGTTTTCCTAAAACTGTTTTACGAAACCACTATTTATTCTGAAAGAAAGAACCTGAAATTTCCATATCTGTATGGTAGTGCGCGGGCAGCAAGCAGCCCGCAAGTCACGTACTTGTTTATCCTAAGGGCAGTCAACCTTTGTCTGATTGCTGCGGCGCTACGGTTCGCGTCGCTTCCTCCGTGCCACCTCTTCGCAGGCAGGTGCTCCCTCACCACGCAGCTTCGGCTTTCAGCCTCAGCTGCGCGACCCTCCGCACCTACGCATGCTGTGCGCCTTATGAATTTGCCATAATTCCGTAGAAGACTCCTATTAACCAAAATATTCCTTGCTCTGTTTGCTTGAGCGCTACGGTTTGCGGCGCAAACTCTGTTCACTTCTGCCCGCTTGAGGCACACGAAGGTAGCGCCGCGACCCGCACCCTTGCAAGTCGACTTCCCATAGTAAATAGCTTAGTCCGTATACAGAGTGCTTGAAACTTCTTTCATTTAGTATGGTTATTATCCTCATTGATAAGAATCAATTTATGTTAACAAACGTACTATCGCAAATCAACAGAAGGGTTTTTATTTACCGGTTGAAAAATACGAAACGAACTTTAAATCCATACAGCACATCCGCCATTTTGAAAATCCATTTGTTTTGGAATTTTCTGGTAAACACCAGCATATACTTCAACTGATTGTAAAGTCAAAAACCAGCCACTCACACATGCGCAAGTGGGAGTTTGTTAATGGATTTTTTCTAAATACTACAAAAATAACTCTAAATTCCTTCATTCAACATCAACCTTAACCATCCCCAACCACGTCTCCTTTTTGGAGATGAATTCGGGTGAAAATATCGCATCTTTCATAAAAAAATTACAGTCACATTGTATTTTTTTAACCTCCATCGTATTTAAAAACTTGAAATTTCTCGAAAATGCCGTTTCAATCAACTCAATCCGCTAACAAATAAAAATATTTGCCTGCCCCATGGCCGCCAACTTGTTATTTTATAAATGTCAGACAGAAGATTTTTCTTTACTCATTAGAATCTACCAAAAACTCCCTATACATTCAAAAATCCCCATCTATCTCCTTGAACACAAACAATCATGGCAATGAGTAAGTATGTCAGCGTGGTGAGTGAACTCTTGCCCGCGATGATGTACCTACACGGAGTAGCGCCGCGACCTTATGCACCCAAACAAGTCGACTTCCCGAGGTAAATAGCTTAATACGTATACACTAAATAGTGTGATGCCGGCTTAGAATAGCATCAACCTATTTCTAAAGCATGGGTGTCGTAAGAGGCGACTAAGGGACTCGAGGGTTAGATTTGTATTGCAATTATAGGCGATGGGCTGACAACCTGTCACTATAATGATACACAGTTATCCGATTGACCCTCAAACTTTTGTCAGACGTAGGTACTGTTAATATCCGTTTTGTGGCCGTTAACGCTCTGCCTACCCCGTACCCTTACGGGATTTATTATGTACTAGCTTTTACCCGCGACTTCGTCCGCGTTAGATAGTTTTTTAGAAACAGGTTCAGGTTAAGGTGGGCTCCTGATGGTACACCTGGTGGTCTACATAAGGTACTCCAGATCCTCTCTGTCCTTGTGAATAGAAGCAGCCCATCATACTGGCCAACTTTCGTGTTGGAACCATTTCTGTATCTCTAATAGTTTAGCTGGGCTCCTGATCGTACACTTGGTGGTCTACATAAGGTACTCCAGATCCTCAATGTCCTTGTGAAAAGAAGCAGCCCATCATACTGAACAACTTTTGTTTTGGAACCAGGCCTGTATCTCTTATAGTTTAGCTGGGCTCCTGATGGTATACCTGGTGGTATACATAATGTACTCCAGATCCTCAATGTCCTTGTGAAAAGAAGCGGCCTATCATACTGAACAACTTTTGTTTTGGAACCATGCCTGTATCTCTTATAGTTTAGCTGGGCTCCTGTTGGTACACCTGGTGGTCTACATAAGTTACTCATCACTTCTTGTGAAAAGAAGCGGCCCATCATACTGAACAATTTTTGTTTTGGAACCATGCCTGTATCTCTTATAGTTTAGCTGGGATCCTGATGTTTCACCTGGTGGTCTACATTCGTTACTCCAGATCCTCAATGTCCTTGTGAAAAGAAGCGGCCCATCATACTGAACAACTTTTGTTTTGGAACCATGCCTGTATCTCTTATAGTTTAACTGGCCTCCTGTTGGTACACCTGGTGGTCTACATAAGTTACTCCAGATCCTCAATGTCCTTGTGAAAAGAAGCGGCCCATCATACTGAACAATTTTTGTTTTGGAACCATGCCTGTATCTCTAATAGTTTAGCAGGGCTCCTGGTGGTATATCTGGTGGTCTAAATAAGGTACTCCAGATCCTCAATGTCCTTGTGAAAAGAAGCGGCCCATCATACTGAACAACTTATATTTTGGAACCATGCCTGTATCTCTAATAGTTTAGCTGGGCTCCTGGTGGTATATCTGGTGGTCTACATAAGGTACTCCAGATCCTCAATGTCCTTGTGAAAAGAAGCGGCCCATCATACTGAACAACTTTTGTGTTGGAACCATTTCTGTATCTCTAATAGTTTAAGTGGGCTCCTGATCGTACACCTGGTGGTCTACATAAGGTACTCCAGATCCTCAATGTCCTTGTGAAAAGAAGCGGCCCATCATACTGAACAACTTTTGTTTTGGAACCATGCCTGTATCTCTAATAGTTTAGCTGGGCTCCTGATGGTACACCTGATGGTCTACATAAGTTACTCCAGATCCTCAATGTCCTTGTGAAAAGAAGCGGCCCATCATACTGAACAATTTTTGTTTTGGAACCATGCCTGTATCTCTAATAGTTTAGCAGGGCTCCTGGTGGTATATCTGGTGGTCTAAATAAGGTACTCCAGATCCTCAATGTCCTTGTGAAAAGAAGCAGCCCATCATACTGAACAACTTATATTTTGGAACCATGCCTGTATCTCTAATAGTTTAGCTGGGCTCCTGGTGGTATATCTGGTGGTCTACATAAGGTACTCCAGATCGTCAATGTCCTTGTGAAAAGAAGCGGCCCATCATACTGAACAACTTTTGTGTTGGAACCATTTCTGTATCTCTAATAGTTTAAGTGGGCTCCTGATCGTACACCTGGTGGTCTACATAAGGTACTCCAGATCCTCAATGTCCTTGTGAAAAGAAGCGGCCCATCATACTGAACAACTTTTGTTTTGGAACCATGCCTGTATCTCTAATAGTTTAGCTGGGCTCCTGATGGTACACCTGGTGGTCTACATAAGGTACTCCAGATCCTCTCTGTCCTTGTGAAAAGAAGCGGCCCATCATACTAAACAACTTTTGTTTTGTAACCATGCCTGTATCTCTAATAGTTTAGCTGGGCTCCTGGTGGTACACCTGGTGGTCTACACCTGTACTCCAGACCCTCGATGTCCTTGTAAAAAGAAGCGGCCCATCATACAGAACAACTTTTGTTTTGGAACCATGCCTGTATCTCTAATAGTTTAGCTGGGCTCCTGGTGGTACACCTGGTGGTCTACATAAGGTACTCCAGATCCTCAATGTCCTTGTAAAAAGAATCGGCCCATCATACTGAACAACTTTTGTTTTGGAACCATGCCTGTATCTCTAATAGTTTAGCTGGGGTCCTGGTGGTACACCTGGTGGTCTACATCTGTACTCCAGACCCTCGAATGGTGATAAAAAGTAGCCTATGTCCGTTCTCGGTATGCTAGCAACCTCTGTGCCAAGTTTCATGAAGATCGGTTCAGCGGTTTGGCCGTGAAAGCGTAGCAGACAGACAGACAGACAGACAGACAGACAGAGTTACTTTCGCATTTATAATATTAGTGTGGATGTATATATGTACTATATAGTGTTGCTTTCAAAAAATTTCGAACAATCACGCCGGCGGCAGAAAAACCGGTGAAAATAAGAAAAAAATCACATACATACATAAATCACGCCTATATCCCTTATGTGGTAGGAAGAGCGTTAAAGGCCGTAAAACGGATATTAACACCACGTCTGACAAAAGTTTGAGGGTCAATCAGATAACTGCGTATCACTTAGTGACAGGTTGTCAGCCCATCGCCTAAAATTGGAATACAAATCTAACCCTCGAGTCCGAGTGATACACAGTTATCTGATTGACCCTCAAACTTATGTCAGAAGTGGTGTTAATTTCCGTTTTACGGCCGTTAATGCTCTGCCTACCCCGTAAGGGATATAGGCGTGATTTATTTATGTGTGTATGTAGTTCTGTAGAAGTTATTTATTAAAAACTTACTTGATGGCCTAGCGAGTCGGGAAACCGAGGATATTACAGTTCATGTTTAATATTTGCCGAGTGATGCCGGCTTAGAATAGCATCACCCCATTTCTTACCCATGGGTATTGACAACCTGTCACTACAGTGATACACTGTTATCTGATTGACCCTCAAGCTTATGTTAGACGTGGTGTTAATATCCGTTTTACGGCCGTTAACGCTCTGTCTACCCCGTAAGGGATATAGGCGTGATTTATGTATGTAGGTATGTATGTTTGTTTAATGTCCTTGCAGGAAACCGTTTACGAACGTACCAAAAAGCTATCTAAAGTCTATAAGATACATACATACACATATCACCCCTATTGTCCCCTGCGGGGTAGGCAGAGCGTAAACGACAGCAAAAAAAACGGCTATTTACGCCACTTTTGACAAATATTTCTGGGTCATTCGTAAAATTGTGTATCGCCATAGTGACAGGTTGTCAGCCCATCGCCTAAAATTGCAATACACACTCTCGAGTCCCTCAGTCGCCTCTTACGACGCCCACGGGAAAGAAATGGGGTGATGCTATTCTAAGCCGGCATCATATCACAATTTTCCGAATGACCATCAAATATTAATGTCCGTAAATGTCAGTTTTTTGCGGCTGTTTACGCTCTGCCTACTCCGCAAGGGATTATAGGCGTGATATGTGTGTGTGTGTAGGGGACGTGTTACATATAATATACTAGCTTTTACCCGCGACTTCGTCCGCGTTAGATAGTTTCTTTAGGCAGAAGTTCTAAAGTAGGTATGTGTATTCATAGTGTGACAGTGATATTAGAACAGTTCTTATCTGTACTGTTTAAAGATGAATTGCTTGCTACTGTTGTTCAAGGGACAATTCTAAATTTGCTATCCGGCCTGAGAGACAAAATTTTTAAACACTGAATACAAAAGTCAGTAGATAACAGAGTACTTACTCCAGAGGTGCCGATTTGAGCACACTTAAATGGTCAGCATAAGTGGATAAGACAGATAAATCTTAAGTTACTGTAATACATTTTTATATACCACATCTTCTGCTTTTCTGTCCTTAACTTATTCCCATCATATTGAACAACTTTTGTTTTAGAATCATGCCTGTATCTCTAATAGTTTAAATGGGCACCTGATAATAGACCTGGAAGTCAACATAAGGTACTACAGATCCTAAATGTCCTTGTGAAAAGAAGCGGCCTATCATACTGAACAACTTCTGTTCTGGAACCATTTCTGTATCTCCAATAGTTTACGTGGGCTCCTGATGGTAGACCTGGTGGTCTATATAAGGTACTCTAGATCCTCAATGTCCTTGTGCAAAGAAGCGGCTCATCATACTGAACAACTTTTGTTTCATAACCATGCCTGTACCTATCTCTAATAGTTTTGCTGGGCTCCTGATGGTACACCTGGTGGTCTACATAAGGTACTTCAGAGCCCCAATGTCCTTGTGAAAGAAGCGGCCCATCATACTGAACAACTTTTGTTTTGGAACCTTGCCTGTATCTCTAATAGTTTAGCTGGGCTCCTGGTGGTACACCTGGTGGTCTACATTAGGTACTGCAGAGCCCCAATGTCCTTGTGAAAAGAAGCGGCCCATCATACTGAACAACTTTTGTTTTGGAACCATGCCCATATCTCTAATAGTTTAGCTGGGCTCCTGGTGGTACACCTGGTGGTCTACATAAGGTACTCCAGATCCCCAATGCCCTTGTAAAAAAAAGCGGCCCATCATACTGAACAACTTTTGTTTTGGAACCATTTCTGTATCTCCAATAGTTTAGGTGGGCTCCTGATGGTACACCTGGTGGTCTACATAAGGTACTCCAGAGCCCCAATGTCCCTGTGAAAAGAAGCGGCCCATCATACTGAACAACTTTTGTTCTGGCACCTTGCCTGTATCTCTAATAGTTTAGCTGGGCTCCTGGTGGTACACCTGGTGGTCTACATAAGGTACTCCAGAGCCCTTATATGCTTGTGAAAAGAAGCGGCCCATCATACTGAACAACTTTTGTTTTGGAACCTTGCCTGTATCTCTAATAGTTTAGCTGGGCTCCTGGTGGTACACCTGGTGGTCTACATTAGGTACTGCAGAGTCCCAATGTCCTTGTGAAAAGAAGCGGCCCATCATACTGTACAACTTTTGTTTTGGAACCATGCCCATATCGCTAATAGTTTAGCTGGGCTCCTGGTGGTACACCTGGTGGTCTACATAAGGTACTCCAGATCCCCAATGCCCTTGTAAAAAAAAGCGGCCCATCATACTGAACAACTTTTGTTTTGGAACCATTTCTGTATCTCCAATAGTTTAGGTGGGCTCCTGATGGTACACCTGGTGGTCTACATAAGGTACTCCAGAGCCCCAATGTCCCTGTGAAAAGAAGCGGCCCATCATACTGAACAACTTTTGTTCTGGCACCTTGCCTGTATCTCTAATAGTTTAGCTGGGCTCCTGGTGGTACACCTGGTGGTCTACATAAGGTACTCCAGAGCCCTTATATGCTTGTGAAAAGAAGCGGCCCATCATACTGAACAACTTTTGTTTTGGAACCATGCCTGTATCTCTAATAGTTTAGCTGGGCCCCTGGTGGTACACCTGGTGGTCTACATAAAGTATTTCAGATCCCCAATGTCCTTGTGAAAAGAAGCGGCCCATCATACTGAACAACTTTTGTTTTGGAACCATGCCTGTATCTCTAATAGTTTAGCTGGGCTCCTGGTGGTACACCTGGTGGTCTACATAAGGTACTCCAGACCCTCAATGTCCTTGTGAAAAGAAGCGGCCCATCATACTGAACAACTTTTGTTTTGGAACCATTTCTGTATCTCCAATAGTTTAGGTGGGCTCCTGATGGTAGACCTGGTGGTCTACATAAGGTACTCCAGATCCCCAATGTCCATGTGAAAAGATTCGGCCCTTCATACTGAACAACTTTTGTTTTGGAACCATGCCTGTATCTCTAATAGTTTAGCTGGGCTCCTGGTGGTACACCTGGTGGTCTACATCTATACTCCAGACCCTCGAATGGTGATATAAAGTAGCCTATGTCCGTTCTCGGTAGGCTAGCAATCTCTGTGCCAAGTTTCATGAAGATCGGTTCAGCGGTTTGGCCGTGAAAGCGTAGCAGACAGACAGACAGACAGACAGACAGACAGAGTTACTTTCGCATTTATAATATTAGTGTGGAAGTGTGGATTAGACCTACGGTTTTATGTTGAAAACTTATAATAATACATAATATCCGTTTTAGGGTGTATATTGCAATTTTAGGCGATGGGCTGACAACCTGTCACTATAGCGATACACAATATTCCGAATAACCCTCAAATATTTGTCAGACGTGGTGTAATGGTTTACGCTCTGCCTACCCCGCAAGGGATAACAGGCGTGATATGTGTGTGTATGTATGTATGTAATATCCGTTATACGGCCGTTAATGCTCTGCCTACCCCGTGAGGGATAAAGGCGTGATTTATGTATGTATGTATGTGTGTAATTGCAGTTACCGATACCGATAAGCTATTCGCGCGTGGCATAGTGCATGTCGGCAATCTTGATTCCCTTAAACTGTTTTACGAAATCACTTTTCATTCTGCAAGAAAGAACCTAAAATGTACATTTCCGTTGGGTAGTGCGCGGCCAGCAAGCAGCCCGCGAGTCATGTACTTGTTTATCTAAAGGGCAGTTAACCTTTGTCTGATTGCTGCGACGCTACGCATACTGTGCGCCTTATCAATTTGCCATAGTTCCGTAAAAGACTTTTGAAAAGCAAAATTTTCTTTGCTCTGTTTGCTTCGGCGCTACGGTTCGCGTCGCTACTCCGTGTACCTCTTCGCAGGCAGGTGCTCCTCCTGTACCCTCCGCACCTACGCAAGTCGACTCTTCATAGTAAATAGCTTAGTTCGTATACAGAGTGTTTGAGACTACTTTCACTTTGTAGGAGAAGTATCCCAAATATTAGACCTACGTTTTTTTGCTTCAAGGAAACTACCCTTATTTTTGAGTAAAAACAATAACTGCATTCAAAATTTTTCAATAAATCACTTGGTCACGCCAGGAGTCAAACCGGTGAAAATCGTAAAAAAAAACACCCTGTATTTTTATGATGCCAATCGAGAGGGTCAATGGTAAGGAGCAATTTCTGCAAACAAACATACTATCGCAAACTCACGCAAATAACTGCATTCAAAAGATTTTCAAAAAATTACTTGTCGTCATAGAAAATCGTAAAAACACCCTGTATTTTTATGATGGGGGTCGAGCATGTTAATAGCAAGGATTAATTTCTGCGAACAAACATACTATCGCAAAGCAACAGAAGGGCTCGTAATTAACGAATGAAACGAAAATAATTTCGATACCGCGTTTTAGAAACCCTAGTGGTGCCACCTCTGAAATGTATTGGGAACCACATTTTCATAATAAACTCATAAATTGTAAACTTTGTAGGGCAAGTGTTCTAAATATTCGACCTACGGTTTTTCGCTGAAAGAAAGCTACCCTTAATTTATAGTAAAAACAATAACTACATTCAAAGTTTTTCCAAAGATCACTTGTAGTCGCCGGGAGTCGAACCGGTAAAAATAGAAAAAAAATAAACACCCTGTATTTTTATGATGCCGATCAATAGGGTCAATGGTAAGGATAAATTACTGCAAACAAACATTGTATGGCAAACGCATGGAAATGGGTGCAATTAATCAAAATAATATTGAAAATTTTCACCAAACTGAAATCTTTATAGCACATCCGTCATTTTGAAATGTCAACTTTTTGGAGTTTTCTGGTAAACTACATCATATACCTAATCTAATAGTATAATATTCAAAACTGTAACTAACGTAGATCTGGGAGAACAATTCGGGTCTTTTGGGGTCTGCCCGAAGCAAAATTGGCGAAGAAATTCAAACAAAGTTGTAAAACTTGGCCGCCATCTTGTTTCTACAATTTTTTTTATTTTTTTAGCAATCTCTACCAGAACACTTACAAACTGCCCATATATCACTTTAACCTATTTCGACTCGTTCTACCTGAAAAAGGGACAAATTAAAAAAATGGATTTTCAATTTTTTTTTAATTACTTGGCCGCCATCTTGAATTTTCAACTTTTTGAAATTTTCTGGTAAACTACATCATATACATCACCTGACAACGCAACAGCGATAGTTCCCACGCATGCGCATCTGGTAAAACAATTCGCCGAACTTGGGTCTATTTTTCGAGAAAAAAGCTTCTATCTCGGCCGCCATCTTGTTTTTCCCAAATGTTTGAATTTTCCTGAAAACTACAAAACGACCCCTAAAAACCCCCAATACATCACTAAACCCCACCATGCCTCCTTCTTGGAGATCAATTCGGGTGAAAAAAACACCATTTTCAGGGTAAAAAAAAATGACCGCCATCTTGTTTTTTCATTTTTTTACAACCACCATTGTATTTAAAAGCATAAAATCTCCCGAAAATGCCGTTTCAATCAACTCGATCCGATAAGAAATGTAAAAGTTGTTGCCACTCCCGCGGCCGCTATCTTGTTTTTTGAAAATGTCGGAATTTTTCTCTACTCATCGGAATAAACCAAAAAACTCTCCCATACATCGAAAACCTCCAACTATACTCCTTCAACACAAACAATCATGTCAATGAGTGAGTGAGTCAGTGGTCGTTGTGTAGCTTTATATAAGTTGGGATGGGATGGGATGGGACTAGTTGGTTGGGTGGTGCGCGGGCTGCAAGCAGCCCGCGGGTCGTGTGTGCTTTGCCTTTCGCATAGTTCGAGTGAGTTGGTATTTTATAAAGTGTTTTACGTCACCACTTTTAATTTTCCTAAGGCAAATTCAGCTTGGCAGTTGGTTAAGTTAGTTTTGCATCTTTATTAAGACGTTGAACAGCGTTTGACGTCACCACTTGTAATTAACAATTTGCCATAGATGTTATTTACCTAGATTTTCAAAAAGCGTTCGATCGCGTTGATAACGACGTATTGTTGATGAAGTTAGGTATGATGGGGTTCACGCCTAGACTGATTAAACTATTTTCTAATTACCTAAAAGATAGAAAGCAGTATGTTAAGTACGGTCCATACGTATCTGGCGATTATAACACTCGGTCAGGCATAAGCCAGGGGTCAAATTTAGGACCTTTATTGTTTGTTATACTGATTAATGACCTTCCTAACGTAGTATCGGACTCATCTATCCTAATATTTGCAGATGATGACAAATTATATAGGACTTGTGAGTCTGAACTTGATTGTAAAATATTGCAAAGGGACCTCGATGCAGTGCATGCATGGAGTATTAAAAATAAACTTTATTTTAACCCTTCAAAATGTGAAACGATGACATTCACACGATCCTTGGTTCCCCTTAGTCACACGTACTCGATAGGTGGTGTTCCGGTGTCGCGAGTGCGGCAGGTGCGCGATCTCGGCGTGCTGTTCGACCCGGCGCTAACGTTCCATGCGCACGTGCAGCACGTGGCCGACACGGCGCGCCGCCGCCTCGGGTTCGTGCTGCGCAATGCTGGACCGCTCTCGCCAGCCGCGACGCAGGCACTGTATAACGCGCTCGTTAGAAGTTTGCTAGAGACCAGTTCTATTGTCTGGGGCCCACACGAAGACAAATATATACTTCTCCTAGAACGTATTCGAAAGCAATTTCTTCGTGCATTGTACAAGAAATTGTTTACACGCTATCCTTTCATGTACCCTACCTCCTTCCTCATGGGGCAACTAGGGTACCAGAGCCTGGAAGTTAGAAGAGCAGTAGCACTGGCCAAGTTTGTTGTAAACTTAATCAGACACAAAATAGATAGTATGGACTTATTGGAGGTGTTCACGCGACTATCTGTACCCAATATACAATTTATAAATTCATTGCGTCCCCGGTACCGTGCGCTACTGGCGCAGGAGCAGGCGCGCACGGTGGCGCGGCGGCAAGCGCCGGCTGCGCGCGCGCGCACTGTCATCGACGCGGTGCTGGAAGCAGCCCCGCACTGCGACTTATTTGCGACTGGGATGGGATGTCTGATGATGGAATGCAATAGAGTTTGTGAGGCGATGTATGCGAGAGCTAGCACTATTGTAAATTAAATAAATGACATGTATGATGATAATGAAATGACCTGTGATATGATGAAATTAAATGACATGGTATGGTATATTATAATTACAATAATATTCGATTTTACTTTGTTAAAGTCTACTTAAATGTATTTTTAAATATTACTGATTTATATATTATTGACATGATGAACAATATTTGTAACGCTTTGGTCTATTGACTGTTATGTTATAAATGGAAATAAACGAATTATGAATTATTATGAATTATGAATTATGAGTTGCGTAAAAGACTTTTGAAAAGCAAAATTTTCTTTGTTCTGTTTGCTCCGGCGCTACGGTTCGCGACGCTACTCCGTGTACCTCTTCGCAGGCAGGAGCTCCCTCGTCACGCAGCTTCGGCTTTCAGCCTCAGCTGCGCGTCTCGTCCACCCCTACCCGCTCGAGGCACACGAAGTTAGCGCCGCGACCCTCCGCACCTATGCAAGTCGACTCTTCATAGTAAATAGCCTAGTTCGTATACAGAGTGTTTGAGACTACTTTCACTTTGTAGGGGAAGTGTCCCAAATATTTGACCTACGTTTTTTTGCTTCAAGGAAACAACCCTTATTTTTGAGTAAAAACAATAACTGCATTCAAAGTTTTTCGAAAAATCACTTGGTCTCGCCGGGAGTCGAACCGGTGAAAATCGTGAAAATAATACCCTGTATTTTTATGACGCCAATCAAACAGGTCAATAGTAAGGATCAATTTCTGCAAACAAACATAGTATCGTAAACTCTCGCAAATAAGTGAAATTAAACAAAATTTGTTTGAAAATTTTCACTAAATTGAAAACACTATAGTACATCCGCCATCTTGAAATGTCAACTTTTTGGAGTTTTCTGGTAAACTAAATCATATGCCTAATCTAATGGTATTATATTTAAAACGCTCACTAATGTAAATCTGGTAGTTCGGGTCCTTTTGGGTCTGCTCGGAGTTTTTTTTTCAATGAAATATAAAAATTGTTCGAAAACTTTGCCGCCATCTTGTTTTTCAAAATTCTTTTATTTTTTATGCAATCTCTACCAGCACACTTACAAACTGCCTATACATTACTTTAACCTATTTCGACTCGTTCTATCTGAAAAAGGGACATGGAAAAAAAGTTGATTTTCGTTTAATTTTTTAATTTCTCGGCGGCCATCTTGAATTTTCAACTTTTTGGAGTTTTCTGGTAAACTACATAATATACCTCATCCAACACAACAACAGCGACAACTTTAGCCCATGCGCATCTGGTAGAACAATTCGCCTACTTTAGAGTCTACTTTTTGCAAAAAAATCGTCATTGCTCGGCCGCCATTTTGTTTTTTTAAAATGTCGGACTTTTCCTGAAAACTACAAAGCGACCCCTAAAAACCCTCTATACATCACAAAACCCCAACATGCCTCCTTCTTGGAGATCAGTTCGGGTGAAAAAACACCATTTTCAGGGTTAAAAAAAATGACCGCCATCTTGTTTTTTAATTTTTTCATTATCAAAATCGTATTTATCACCAAAAAAATCTCTCGAAATCGACACCAAAAACGAAAAAAAGTACAAAAATGAGAAAAAAAAATTCACACAGCAGCCGCCATTTTGTTTTTTGAAAATGTCAGATTTTTTCTCTACTCACCGAAATAAACCAAAAAACTCACCAATACATCAAAAACCCCCAACTATACTCCTTCAACCCAAACAATCATGTCAATGAGTCAATGAGTGAGTGAGTGGTCGTTGTGTAGCTTTATATAAGTTAGACTAGTTGGTTGGGTGGTGCGCGGGCTGCAAGCAGCCCGCGGGTCGTGTGTGCTTTCTCTTCTGCATAGTTTTAGTGAGTTTGTATTTATAACAGAGTTTTATGGTAATTTTCCTAAGGCAAATTCAGCTTGGCAGTTGGTTAAGTTAGTTTTGCATCTTTATTGTGACGTTGAACAGCGTTTTACGTCACCACTTGTAATTATCAGAAAGCGATTTCACTTGTGTAGTTGGCTTTTGTACTTATTTCCGCTCCCCCTTATTTCCAAAGTGCAGATCAATAACGTTTACCGTAACGGAAAGCGTTTTATGAAACCACTATGAAATCCTGAATGCAAATACCGATAAGCTATTCGCGCGTTGCATAGTGCGTGTCGGTAATCTTGTTTTCCTAAAACTGTTTTACGAAACCACTATTTATTCTGAAAGAAAGAACCTAAAATTTCCATATCTGTTGGGTAGTGCGCGGGCAGCAAGCAGCCCGCGAGTCATGTACTTGTTTATCCTAAGGGCAGTCAACCTTTGTCTGATTGCTCCGGCGCTACGGTTCGCGTCGCTTCCTCCGTGCCACCTCTTCGCAGGCAGGAGCTCCCTCACCACGCAGCTTCGGCTTTCAGCCTCAGCTGCGCGTCTCGTCCACCCCTACCCGCTCGAGGCACACGAAGTTAGCGCCGCGACCCTCCGCCCCTACGCAGATCGACTCTTCATAGTAAATAGCTTAGTTCGTATACAGAGTGTTTGAGACTACTTTCACTTTGTAGGGGAAGTGTCCCAAATATTTGACCTACGATTTTTTGCTTTGAGGAAACTACCGTTATTTTTGAGTAAACACAATAACTGCATTCAAAGTTTTTCGAAAAACCGGTCACGCCGGAAGTTGAACCGGTGAAAATTCTTATCATCTGGTTCCAGTCTTAGGTTGCCTATAATGTCAATGAAATGACGAGAATCCTTCACATAAGATGACGTCTGACCCACCAAAGTTTGTAGTACACTTGCGACATGTTTCGCGAGATCGTAGGTAGGTGAGCCGATTTGACTCACAATCGGACGCAAGGGAACGTTGGGCTTATGTACTTTGGGTAGGCCGTACAGTTTTGGTGGTTGAACCGTCCTTGGTCTGTGCAAGCTCGTCATTTCATTGACATTATAGGCAACCTAAGACTGGAACCAGATGAGATCCTAGTGAGCTTTGACGTTGAGTCACTCTTCACCAATGTTCCTATAAGAGAATGTCTGAAGGTTATCGAAGGCAGGATAAGAGAGAAAAATATTCCTAAAAGATACATCACTTTACTGGAGCAATGTCTGGAGGGCAACTATTTCCTTTACCGTGAGCAGTATTACCTACAGATCGATGGAGTGGCAATGGGTAGCCCCGTGGCACCGGTTATTGCCAACATCTGGATGGAATACTTTGAAGAGTTGGCATTGGGTGCCGGTCCTTCAACTATTAAGCTCTGGAAGAGACATGTTGACGACGTTTTCAGTGTCATCAAAGGAAACACTGACACAGTGAAGCAGTATGTAGAATACCTAAACTCTATCCATCCAAAGGTCAAATTCACATGTGAGATAGAAGATGATAGAACTTTGGCCTTCTTGGATGTCAAGGTAATGGTGAGACCTGATGGGTCCCTTGCACATTCTGTATACAGAAAACCAACACACACAGATCGATACTTACACGCGACCTCCCATCACCATCCGCGCCACCTGCAGTCTGTAGTATCGACGCTGACAAAGAGGGCATACGACTTGTGTGACTCAGAACATCGGAACGACGAGTTAAACCATGTGCAAAAAGTGCTGGTTCAAAATGGCTACTCAGGAGCTCAGCGTCGCATGAAAACCAGGAAAGAAAAACATCCGGAGGTGAACAGACAGCCAGCGTATTTACCCTATGTGAAAGGAGTAACAGATAAGATTGGGACAGTGTTGAGTAAAAATTCAATAAAGACTGTTTTCAGTCCATTGTCGAAAGTATCTCACTGTTTACGCACGCCGAAGGATGTCATTCCATTTCAGAATGCAGGAGTGTATAAAGTACAATGCAGCTGCGGTAAATCTTATATTGGCCAAACGAAGCGAAGTGTCAGCGAACGGGTCAAAGAACATATCGCAGCTGTAAAAAACCGACAGATGCATAAATCGGCAATAGCAGAACACCTTCTATCATCCGGTCCGAATCATTGGATTGAACTTCATGCCCCGAAAATCCTCTCTGTGGAACGCCACTATTACCCAAGGATCGTTCGCGAGGCTATTGAAATTAAGAAGAACCCTAATAATTTCAACCGGGAGGACGGGTTTAAATTGTCATCCGCATGGAGTCCAGTCATTGATAAGTTGAAACCGCGCGATTTATCATCGGAACAATCGTCGGACACTGTGAGTGTTGTGTGCCGGCAGCCTAGTGCAATGTTTACAAACAATCAATAATATTAAAATTATAAAGACAAATGTGGGTAGCAGAACATCTCGTCACCCGCCGCCTAGATGACAACTGGCTGGGACGTCAGTCAACCCGCGACCACAATACATGAAACTGTGTTGAAACGTCGGGACACAGGTAAATTACTAATATTTACCTAAATACTATCGCGATAGACCCGGTCTAATACTTAAAATGAGTGAAAATGATCGCGAGTGCTTAAAAAGTTATATTGCTAACCGATACGGGCAGGAAAATGCAAATAAAATTAAACATCTGGAGAAGCTTCGGAAGAGACGTGTTTTTCTAGAAACATCCATATCGTTTTTAGTGAAATGTCGCGAATCAAAAGTGATACCTACGTGCGTTCGCATAAAACCACGTCCGGATATTATTTATTCCGAAGGAATCCTCCGTAACGCGAGTGTCAAATTGCTGCGTAAATTAATACAAAACCATAGGCGGGAACTATTTCGTATACAGAGTGAGCTTTATGCGTTACATCTAGAATGTAGTGAGTGGCTAACACAACTTGATTTTGAGGTTTGTGACCGAATTACCTATCAACAAGCTGCAAGGAAACATGAGCTAAGTTGTGCTACACAGGATCGCAAGTTCCAAAGATTGATCTCGAGACGGAAGTATGACAGTGACACATCCCGTAACAGTAAGTCAAATCTATCTAGCACTGTTATTAATCTGTCAAAAACTTTTCTTGATGATGCCACGATAAATATTTTGTCGAAAGGAATGAACTTTGCCTTGACACCAAAACATGTACCGGTTGAAAACATTATAAGTGGGGTAGAGGAAGCACTCATACGAAACAAAATACCTAGCAGTGACGCGGAAACTATGCGTCAGGACATAGCGGTTATTTTGAGAAAAGCTAGGCCACCCACAAGTAATGTTACTGCAGCAGAGCGTCAAGCATTGAAAACACTACGTGAAAACAAGGAAGTGTTAGTGCTAAAAGCCGATAAAGGTAACGCCACTGTAGTGATGGACACCACGGACTACGACCAGAAGATCCAGGTACTGTTAGGAGACGTGAATGTGTACAAGCCCGTTAACTACAACCCAACAGCGAGAGTATACAATCGCATCCGTACTCTCATTAAAGATCACGAAGACTTATTCACAGAGGATGACTATCAAAACTTGCACAGACCAAGGACGGTACAACCACCAAAACTGTACGGCCTACCCAAAGTACATAAGCCCAACGTTCCCTTGCGTCCGATTGTGAGTCAAATCGGCTCACCTACCTACGATCTCGCGAAACATGTCGCAAGTGTACTACAAACTTTGGTGGGTCAGACGTCATCTTATGTGAAGGATTCTCGTCAGTTCATTGACATTATAGGCAACCTAATTTTGGGGTGGTATGGGGTCTACCTCCTAGCGGTCCACCCCGGGCAACGGCAACACAGGCTTGCCTGTGGATAAGTCCGGCTGAACGATCCCACCAAGCGGTGGAAGGCTCCGTAAGGAGCCGCCTGGCTCGCGACCACCATCCCACCGAAGTCTGGCGCCAAGTAGCTTGCTGCGTTCCGTCAGTGTGTGGGAGTGCCAGTGCCTTAACAGGCTTCTTCTGGGTGAGCTCGCTCCATCTTAGACTCTGTCTCTGTCCTATGACCTAGACTAGAGTCAAGAGCAAACCGATCATTAATAAAAAAATAATAAAAAAAAAACCTAAGACTGGAACCAGATGAGATCCTAGTGAGCTTTGACGTTGAGTCACTCTTCACCAATGTTCCTATAAGAGAATGTCTGAAGGTTATCGAAGGCAGGATAAGAGAGAAAAATATTCCTAAAAGATACATCACTTTACTGGAGCAATATCTGGAGGGCAACTATTTCCTTTACCGTGAGCAGTATTACCTACAGATCGATGGAGTGGCAATGGGTAGCCCCGTGGCACCGGTTATTGCCAACATCTGGATGGAATACTTTGAAGAGTTGGCATTGGGTGCCGGTCCTTCAACTATTAAGCTCTGGAAGAGATATGTTGACGACGTTTTCAGTGTCATCAAAGGAAACACTGACACAGTGAAGCAGTATGTAGAATACCTAAACTCTATCCATCCAAAGGTCAAATTCACATGTGAGATAGAAGATGATAGAACTTTGGCCTTCTTGGATGTCAAGGTAATGGTGAGACCTGATGGGTCCCTTGCACATTCTGTATACAGAAAACCAACACACACAGATCGATACTTACACGCGACCTCCTATCACCATCCGCGCCACCTGCAGTCTGTAGTGTCGACGCTGACAAAGAGGGCATACGACTTGTGTGACTCAGAACATCGGAACGACGAGTTAAACCATGTGCAAAAAGTGCTGGTTCAAAATGGCTACTCAGGAGCTCAGCGTCGCATGAAAACCAGGAAAGAAAAACATCCGGAGGTGAACAGACAGCCAGCGTATTTACCCTATGTGAAAGGAGTAACAGATAAGATTGGGACAGTGTTGAGTAAAAATTCAATAAAGACTGTTTTCAGTCCATTGTCGAAAGTATCTCACTGTTTACGCACGCCGAAGGATGTCATTCCATTTCAGAATGCAGGAGTGTATAAAGTACAATGCAGCTGCGGTAAATCTTATATTGGCCAAACGAAGCGAAGTGTCAGCGAACGGGTCAAAGAACATATCGCAGCTGTAAAAAACCGACAGATGCATAAATCGGCAATAGCAGAACACCTTCTATCATCCGGTCCGAATCATTGGATTGAACTTCATGCCCCGAAAATCCTCTCTGTGGAACGCCACTATTACCCAAGGATCGTTCGCGAGGCTATTGAAATTAAGAAGAACCCTAATAATTTCAACCGGGAGGACGGGTTTAAATTGTCATCCGCATGGAGTCCAGTCATTGATAAGTTGAAACCGCGCGATTTATCATCGGAACAATCGTCGGACACTGTGAGTGTTGTGTGCCGGCAGCCTAGTGCAATGTTTACAAACAATCAATAATATTAAAATTATAAAGACAAATGTGGGTAGCAGAACATCTCGTCACCCGCCGCCTAGATGACAACTCGCTGGGACGTCAGTCAACCCGCGACCACAATACATGAAACTGTGTTGAAACGTCGGGACACAGGTAAATTACTAATATTTACCTAAATACTATCGCGATAGACCCGGTCTAATACTTAAAATGAGTGAAAGTGATCGCGAGTGCTTAAAAAGTTATACAGCTAGAATTCATAAGTAAGCTCCTAAATTTTTGTGTGAATTTTCTAAAGCTCCTTAACTTTCATGGTGGTAAGCCGTTGATTATATTTGCTTTACTCATAAAATCTTACAAATATCCCGCATTGTTGATGATATAAATTTGCTTCCTCTGTCAGAAGCTATTTCATGTGGAATTCCGTATCGCAAAATAAAGTTATCTACTAAAGCGCGCGCGACCGTCTCGGATTCCTTATTATGTAGCGGGTATGCTTGTACGTACTTATAGTGAGTTCGCACTGAAGCGTTAGTATATAGCAATATCCATTGCTGTCCTTGGGTTAAGAGAACAACTAAATCCAAGAAAAGTTTGTCGAATGCTGACGTTGCAGTACTAGTTATACACATTGGTTTTTTCACTACTTTATTAGTAAATTTTTGTTTTGACATTGATCTAAATTTTTAACAAATAGTCGAACGTTTTTATCTATTCCTGGCCAGTAATAATATCGACGCTTGAAAAGCAAAATTATCTAAGCGACATTTTTGGACATATTGAGTTACATACATTGTTGGAATCGCTTGATTTTTTTGCGTCGTTTGGTCACTCACGTCTCTCTACGACGACTTTTTTGGCGCTTAGATATTTTGGAATTCGCGAATTGCAAATTATGCATTATTTTTAACTTTTTTAGGAGGTGTTGCTCCATGATAAACTGCGGCATGTACCACACCCTAGGAACAACCAGGGGTGGTTACTTACCAGCTCCACACCTAAGTAAGACTGATTAAACCGACTGAATAATGAAATAGATAGACTGATTTTTAAATGTTATATAGTTTTAATGGTTTTTGAGAGATACTTATACTTTCTTATGCACTTGTTTTTATAACATTCTTTATTGCACAAACAATACACAGAAAAAAAATGTACAATTTTTGTCGCAAAGGCGAGCTTATCTCTAAAGAAGAGATCTCTTCCAGCCAACCCATGTCTTGTGAGAGAATTAAAACTTTGATTAGTTTATGTAAGCTTTTAGTATGATTTAGATTATAAATTATAATAACTTTGTACATTTTTATGAACAATAATACGTTATTTTTAAATAACGGTGATTTTAAGTGTTATTTGCAACGTTTATTTGTAACTGGTGCTGGTATCGATCCTTCAGTAGCAAAATAGTGTAGAAATAGTGTAGGAGTAGTGTCCATTGCTCAAAATGTCCAAAGCAGCTAAATATAGTTAATTCTCAGAATGTCCAGTTCGCAAAATGTCCAATTAGTAAAATGTCCAATTCGCAAATTGACCAATTAGCAAAATGTCCAATTCGCAAATTGTCCAATTCGCGGAATGTCCAATTTTCAGTTAATCACGCAAATTGACCAAATAATGGGTTCACTACTAGTGTGATTCAAGGGTTTCCGTGTTTCGGCAGGTTACATCATTGGTTCCGATTATTAACGTAGGCGTAGAATAACATCACCCCATTTCTTTTTCTTGGGAGTCATAAGAGGCGACTAAGGGACTCAAAGGTGTGTATTGCAATTTAAGGCGATAGACTGACAGCCTCTCACTATGGTGATACACCATTTTCCAAATGACCCTCAAATATTTGTCAGACGTGGCGTAAATGTCCGTTTTTTTGTGGCTATTTGCACTCTGCCTACCCCGCAAGAGATTATGGGTGTGAGGGTATATTAACGTAGATATTAATCAGGCACTAGACTAAGTTAGCAATTCCCAATTCAACGAAAGTGGATGAAAATGGCCACAATGTAAACTAAATGTTCGAATAAAACCCTATGATCATACATCTCATATCTCATTTACTTATAATGGTTTCTGGGCTTGCTTTTTCTGCCGACACATAAAAATTTAGGTCCTGTAATGTGTAATGCTGCTAATTTTCGTTTCAAATGGCATAATATTCATATTATAAACTATTATTTACAATGATAGATCGGGGACGTTCTAGAGAAAGGTCAGGTCAAGAGTACCCGAAACCGACGAGCATGTATGAAAAGATTGATGCATGTTGAAGAAGCGAAAGAGGTGTGTCAGGATCGTAGCAAGTGGAAAGATGTAGTCTCTGCCTACCCCTATGGGAAAGAGGCGTGATTATATGTATGTATATATGTATAAATAATTTATATTTACAATCAACAATACTTTTTTATTTGTTTACATTATTATGCTGTTTTAATTTTTAATTCAGTACACGTATCTATATTCGCAACAATTAAACGCAGAAATCATGTTTGTTTTTGAGGGTATGCGCATAATAAAACCCAACGAGTGGGCGCGTCTTTAGATGAGAAATATAAAATTATCGTCCTTATCACACAGTGCACCTATAATTCAATACGAGGAAAAGTATTATTAATTTTGCATAGATAAGAATATTGCATTCATGGTGAACTTGCGTACATATTATTACAATGAACGACGAGTTTGAGTTTATTGAAAATCAAAAATGCAAGCTGTCTTTAATTCGCAATAATGGCCATCGGTACAATTATAATGTGACAAATAGTAATGAAACTACATAGTGGCGTTGTGTCAATCGTAAAATATGTTCTGCATCTATAACAATAGACAAAAATAAGCAATTCATACTAAGAGAATCCTGCCATGTATGTGAAGCCAATATAGTTTTAAATGAAGTATTTAAAGGCAAAACGGTTCTTAAAAAGGCTGTTTGTGAAAACTTAGGTTCGGTAAGGAAAATTGTTAAAAAAAAATAATTCATTTCAGAACGCTAGAACGCAATCAGCAAATTTTGACTTGATACCTGTATTTCAGACAATCAAAGATACATTATACAGGGCTAGAAAAAAATAATTAAATACTGATTTACTTGCTTACAATGATACACAATCTGTCACGATTCCAGAAGTATTGGCAAAAAAAATTCTTGTTTGTGAAGATGGAGACCAAGATTTTTTTTTGTGTTTTCTACAATAACGGCCCGGAGATTTATGAAAAAAGCAAGGTCGTATTACGCTGATGGTACGTTTAGAGTATGCCCAAAACCATTTTATCAGTTATATGTCTTGCACATCGATTGTAATTCGGACGCAAAATCTACAAACATCGTGCCAGTTATATTTGCACTTCTTCCAAATAAATCAGAGCAAACATACACACGACTATTTCAACTTATAAAAGACTAGCTTTTACCCGCGACTTCGTCCGCGTTAGATAGTATTTTTAGAAAGAGGTTCTAAAGTTGATATGTATATTCATAGTAAGCATGACAGTGATATTAGAACAGTTCTTATCTCTACTGTTTAAGGATACCTTGCTTGCTTCTGTTGTTAAAGGGACAATTCAAAATTTGCCATCCGGTGTACTGCGCTGACAGATCAATATTTATAACCATGGGATACAAAAGTCAGTAGATAAAAAAAAATCCTTGGTAAAAAGTTGCCAATGTCCTTTCTCAACTTATTCCCATCATACTGGCCAACTTTTGTTTTGGAACCATTTCTGTATCTCTAATAGTTTAGGTGGGCTCCTGATCGTACACCTGGTGGTCTACATAAGGTACTCCAGATCCTCAGTATCCTTGTAAAAAGAAGGAGTCCATCATACTGGCCAACTTTTGTTTTGGAACTATTTCTTTATCTCTAATAGTTTAGGTGGCCTCCTAATGGTGCACCTGGTGGTCTACATAAGGTACTCCAGATCCCCAATGTCCTTGTGAAAAGAAGCGGCCCATCATACTGAACAACTTTTGTTTTGGAACCATTTCTTTATCTCTAATAATTTAGCTGGGCTCCTGATGGTACACCTGGTGGTCTACATAAGGTACTCCAGATCCCCAATGTCCTTGTGAAAAGAAGCGGCCCATCATACTGAACAACTTTTGTTTTGAAACCATTTCTTTATCTCTAATTGTTTAGCTATGCTCCTGATCGTACACCTGGTGGTCTACATAAGCTACTCCAGATCCTCAACGTCCTTGTGAAAAGAAACGGCCCATCATACTGAACAATTTTTGTTTTGGTACCATTTATGTATCTCTAATAGTTTAGGTGGGCTCCTGATGGTACACCTGGTGGTCTACATAAGGTACTCCAGATCCCCAATGTCCTTGTGAAAAGAAGCGGCCCATCATACTGAACAACTTTTGTTTTGAAACCATTTCTTTATCTCTAATTGTTTAGCTATGCTCCTGATCGTACACCTGGTGGTCTACATAAGCTACTCCAGATCCTCAACGTCCTTGTGAAAAGAAACGGCCCATCATACTGAACAATTTTTGTTTTGGTACCATTTATGTATCTCTAATAGTTTAGGTGGGCTCCTGATGGTACACCTGGTGGTCTACATAAGGTACTCCAGATTCTCAATGTCCTTGTGAAAAGAAGCAGCCCATCATACTGAGCAACTTTTGTTTTGGAACCATTTCTATATCTCTTATTGTTTAGCTGGGCTCCTGATGGTACACCTGGTGGTCTACATAAGGTACTCCAGATCCTCAATGTCCTTGTGAAAAGAAGCGACCCATCAAAATGGACAACTATTGTTTAAGAACCATGCCTGTATCTCTTATAGTTTAGCTGGGCTCCTGATGGTACACCTGGTGGTCTACATAAGGTACTCCAGATCCTCAATGTCCTTGTGAAAAGTAGCGGCCCATCATACTGAAAAACTTTTGTTTTGGAACCATGCCTGTATCTCTTATAGTTTAGCTGGGCTCCTGGAGGTACACCTGGTGGTCTACATAAGGTACTCCAGATCCTCAATGTCCTTGTGAAAAGAAGCGACCCATCAAAATGGACAACTATTGTTTAAGAACCATGCCTGTATCTCTTATAGTTTAGCTGGGCTCCTGATGGTACACCTGGTGGTCTACATAAGGTACTCCAGATCCTCAATGTCCTTGTGAAAAGAAGCGGCCCATCATACTGAACAACTTTTGTTTTGGAACCATGCCTGTATCTCTTATAGTTTAGCTGGGCTCCTGGAGGTACACCTGGTGGTCTACATCTGTACTCCAGACCCTCGAATGGTGATAAAAAGTAGCCTATGTCCGTTCTCGGTATGCTAGCAATCTCTGTGCCAAGTTTCATGAAGATCGGTTCAGCGGTTTGGCCGTGAAAGCGTAGCAGACAGACAGACAGACAGACAGACAGACAGAGTTACTTTCGCATTTATAATATTAGTGTGGATAATTTCAAAATGACCATAAAATCTTTCAAATGCGATTATGATTATTATTATGCAAATTAATGCAATTTCTTCCGTTTTCCCGGATGTGTCAGTCAGCGGATGTTGTCATCATTTTAATGATGCAATATGGAGTATCGCCAAAAAGAAAAACATTAACCGAACAAGCGATGGACGCAATTTCACAAAAAAAAATCCAATGATTCCCCTTCTACCAGCGGATCAAATTCCTCTAGCATGGCGTTATATATTGGATAAATATTCGGCCTGCCAAGAAGTTAAGATGTTTCGTCAGTATTTTGAGAAACATTGGTATACACAACTATCACCAGACACTCTAAGCTGCGCAAATCAGCGGCATCGAACAACGAATGCGAGGGTGGCACCTTAGTGGTACTGGGTGGTCCGACGCTTAAATGGACGTATTCCAAAAAATCCAGCTATACATTTTTTTGCGGGAGATGCGTACTCCGGAGACCCGAGACAAGAGAACGAGCTGCAAGGAACGAAGATCACGGAGCCGTACACCAGTCTCCGAGCGCAATGTGAGTCCTAGACGTAATCGTTCAAGACGTCATGATTCCTTACCTCGTGCTAATAGAGAAAGTAGGCAGAGAAGTAGATATCGCTAACCATGGCTATATTTCAAAAGGTCTGATGAAAGTGATGAAAGAAATGAAGTGGGTGCTGAGAGTGAGAATGAAGATGAGGCTAGTTGTAATTTAGCAGAGAATTATCTTCACGCTAATGATTTAGCAATTGATGTAGGTGAGAGTAGCGAAGAAGTAAGAGAATCAATAAGTAATGTTGAGTCAAACTCTGGATAGTTAAGATATATGTATTGGATTATTCATATTGATAATTATTAGCATATTTAAGTTGTGAAACAATGTACTGATTTATAAAAAAAATGGGATTCCATTAATTTACAACAGCACTGTTAAGTAGTATTCTTTATTGCTATCAGATATAGTATGATAGTTATTCAAGTATTAAAATTTAGGATGATAGTAATTACAATTGTTTATTAGTTGAAATTAGTTTTAATGGCAGGATAATGGTCATTTAAAACGTTAATCAGTTAGAATAAATTTTAATGGCAGGATAATGGTCATTTTCATGTTCACTAGTTGAAATTTGTTTGAATGACAGGATAATGGTCATTTTAATATTTATTAGTTGAGATTTGTTTAAATGGCAGGATCATGGTTATTAAAATGTTTACTGGTTGAGATTCGTTTTAATGGCAGGATAATGGTCATTAAAATGCTTTTTAGTTTTAATGGCAGAATAATGGTCGTTACAACGTTCATGAGTTGAAATTAGTTTTAATGACAGGAGACAATGATAGTGGTTATTAAAACGCTAGTATATTAAATTTAGTTTCAATGGAAATTTGAAAGTTCTTAATTCAATTTGTTTTAAATACAGGATAAATAGTAAAAGAAAGGTTTTGTTTATTAAAATTAATTCAAATTGCATGACATTGATCGTTATTGTAATAAAACAGTGAAAATAGTGTGAATTTGATATTGAAAAAAAAAAGTTCATTTAATTATATTCAATATTAGAGCATGCGTTATTTAGTTGCATATCATTTACTATTGTAGTTAATGCTCTCACGAGGATGTGAGATAGGAGTCAGGATGGACGAATCTGTAAGCTTTTAGTATGATTTAGATTATTTATTATAATAACTTTGTACATTTTTATGAACAATTATACGTTATTATTAAATAACGGTGATTTTAAGTGTTATTTGCAACGGTTATTTGTAACTGGTGCTTTTATCGCTCTGCTACTTTTACTATCCAGAAGTGGCAACACTAAGAAATGTCAAAATGGGAAGTGGGAAAAGTGGGGCTAACTGCAGCAGCGTGGCGATACCAGAACTGGCGGGCAGTTTTGCTGTAACCATCGAGGAGTGAACACGTTTCCAAAAGTGTTGTTAATATATCAGTTGTGCTTGAAAACTGAACAGTGGTTTCATTGTCGAGGGAATTCTTGAAGGATTATAACATTTATTATGAGTTGAAATAGAAAGGTTTTTCCCAATTTATAAAGTAGATACTAGTCAAAGGAGACATAGGATAGAGGAGCACAAAATCTCAACCAAACCATGATTATATCCCGACCACATGTATGTAATTTTATTGAGGTTAGGCGTCAAAGAGCATTTTGTTATTTTTGAAGGAGGAGAGGAGGTTTATCAACAAATTTACATTTAGGCTGAATTGGACTTTTTCTGTTCTTTGATTTCTTGCCTTACAGCCAGAAATCTCAACATCCGGAGGGGGAATGTAATGAAGCTGCGCTTGGGAGCGACCCGGAAAGATACATGCGTCAGCGCAACACCACCCGCACTCTCCGCACCGAGCATTTAAGCGGCTGCACGACACGGAGAGCATCAGTCTGTGCTACCGACCGCGCCTAGAGAACACTCGTCCTTGCCACCGCCCGCACCTAGTGAAGGCCAGTCCGCGCCGCTGCCTGCGTATAGCGAACGCCAACCCGTGACTCCATACCGCCCGCTCTCAGTGAATAACACCGGCCTCCGTCCACCGCTGGAATATTACAAGTTAAGTATTCCGTATATATTTTAACTCCGTCCCGCTCAAGTACAACTACAAACCGTAACGTAGCTGTACTCTATTATCCCACTGTGGTTTGGATATCTTCAGACACAAAAAATCTGACTCATTGTTACAAAAAACTAACTTAGGTTGGCTTGTGTGTGGAGATTTACCGACTTTCTAATGCAATGTGGTCATCAACAATACAGAGGATTTGAGCAAATTTTGAACGTTTGAAGATATAGTCGAAAATTCTGACATGTCAGCAGAAGATATAGAATGTTTACAACACTACAAAGAAACAACAACACGCAATGAAAACGGAAGATACGTCTTCAGCCTACCATCAAATCTGATTTTGAGGAAAAATTAGGCGAATCAAAACCGATAGCACAATTTTGTCAACTAGAGCAAAGGTTGCAAAAACAAAAATACCTTTTTTTTATTATTTTCTTTTTTATTTATTTAAACATAGTATACATAAACATACAAACCAGTCAAATGCCTTCGATAAACTTCATAAAGGTTTGTCTCGATGACATAATTCCGTTACTATTATAAAAAAGAAACAATAAAAAACTTAAGCTATTATTACATTAAAGTAGGAACTTACAATATACCAAATAGTATGCAACAAGCTGACAACAACAATACGTAAGAATGTAGGTACAGTACAGTAGCCGGCCGGCCAGCGCAGCGGCGTGGCGGAGGCGGCGTGGTGGGGCGGTCTGCAGTAAGTACGTCACCCCAACCAGTCAATCAAACCGGTCTGCAAATTCAACAATACAGGATGTTGCAATTTAATTAAAAGAAGTCGGATATTAGATAAAAATTTCATGTTTTCGATAACAATATGGGTAATTCCTTTTTAAGGACACGGTAAATATTGTTCTTAGTTATTTTTTCTCTCGTTTCCAATGGTATCAAATTTATAAGAGATGGCACTATATACTCAGATGTTCGTTTGCCGTAGAAATTATGAGATTTTGGTATTTTTAAAAGTTTATTAGTAACTAGCTTTTACCCGCGACTTCGTCCGCGTTAGATAGTTTTTTTAGGCAGAAGTTCTAAAGTAGGTATGTGTATACATAGTAAGTGTGACAGTGATAATAGAACAGTTCTTATCTCTACTGTTTAAAGATGACTTGCTTGCTTCTGTTGTTAAAGGGACAATTCAAAATTTGCTATCCGGCCTGAGAGATCAATATAACCAATGAATACAAAAGTCAGTAGATAAAAGAGTACTTACTCCAGAGGTGCCGATTTGAGCACACTAAAATGGTAAGCATAAGTAACATAAGACAGATAAAAAGGTAATTTAAGTTACTGTTATACATTTTAATACCTCTATACCACATTTCTTGTTTTTCAGTCCTCGGTAAAAAAAGGAAATGTCCTTTCTCAACTTATTCCCATCATACTGAACAACTTTTATTCTGGAAACATTTCTGTATCTCCAATAGTTTAGGTGGGCTCCTGATGGTAGACCTGGTGGTCTACATATGGTACTCCAGATCCTCAACTTCCTTTTGAAAAGCAGCGGCCCATCATACTGAACAACTTTTGTTTTAGAACCATGCCTGTATCTCTAATAGTTTAGCTGGGCTCCTAATGGTACACCTGGTGGTCTACATAAGGTACTCCAGAGCCCCAATGTCCTTGTGAAAAGAAGCGGCCCATCATAATGAACAACTTTTGTTTTGGAACCATTTCTGTATCTCTAATAGTTTACGTGGTCTCCTGATGGTACACCTGGTGATCTACATAAGGTACTCCAGATCCTCAATGTCCTTGTGAAAAGAAGCGGCCTATCATACTGAACAACTTTGGTTTTAGAACCATGCCTGTATCTCTAATAGTTTAGCTGGGCTCCTGATGGTACACCTGGTGGTCTACATAAAGTACTCCAGATCCTCAATGTCCTTGTGAAAAGAAGCGGCCCATCATACTGAACAACTTCTGTTTTGGAACCATGCCTGTATCTCTAATAGTTTAGCTGGGCTCCTGATGGTACACCTGGTGGTCTACATAAGGTACTCCAGATCCTCAATGTCCTTGTGAAAAGAAGCGGCCCATCATACCGAACAACTTTTGTTTTAGAACCATGCCTGTATCTCTAATAGTTTAGCTGGGCTCCTGGTGGCACACCTGGTGGTCTACATAAGGTACTCCAGATCCTCAATGTCCTTGTGAAAAGAAGCGGCCCATCATACTGAACAACTTCTGTTTTGGAACCATGCCTGTATCTCTAATAGTTTAGCTGGGCTCCTGATGGTACACCTGGTGGTCTACATAAGGTACTCCAGATCCTCAATGTCCTTGTGAAAAGAAGCGGCCCATCATACTGAACAACTTTTGTTTTAGAACCATGCCTGTATCTCTAATAGTTTAGCTGGGCTCCTGGTGGTACACCTGTAGGTCTACATAAGGTACTCCAGATCCTCAATGTCCTTGTGAAAAGAAGCGGCCTATCATACTGAACAACTTTGGTTTTAGAACCATGCCTGTATCTCTAATAGTTTAGCTGGGCTCCTGATGGTACACCTGGTGGTCTACATAAGGTACTCCAGATCCTCAATGTCCTTGTGAAAAGAAGCGGCCCATCATACTGAACAACTTCTGTTTTGGAACCATGCCTGTATCTCTAATAGTTTAGCTGGGCTCCTGATGGTACACCTGGTGGTCTACATAAGGTACTCCAGATCCTCAATGTCCTTGTGAAAAGAAGCGGCCCATCATACTGAACAACTTCTGTTTTGGAACCATGCCTGTATCTCTAATAGTTTAGCTGGGCTCCTGATGGTACACCTGGTGGTCTACATAAGGTACTCCAGATCCTCAATGTCCTTGTGAAAAGAAGCGGCCCATCATACTGAACAACTTTTGTTTTAGAACCATGCCTGTATCTCTAATAGTTTAGCTGGGCTCCTGGTGGTACACCTGTAGGTCTACATAAGGTACTCCAGATCCTCAATGTCCTTGTGAAAAGAAGCGGCCTATCATACTGAACAACTTTGGTTTTAGAACCATGCCTGTATCTCTAATAGTTTAGCTGGGCTCCTGATGGTACACCTGGTGGTCTACATAAGGTACTCCAGATCCTCAATGTCCTTGTGAAAAGAAGCGGCCCATCATACTGAACAACTTCTGTTTTGGAACCATGCCTGTATCTCTAATAGTTTAGCTGGGCTCCTGATGGTACACCTGGTGGTCTACATAAGGTACTCCAGATCCTCAATGTCCTTGTGAAAAGAAGCGGCCCATCATACTGAACAACTTCTGTTTTGGAACCATGCCTGTATCTCTAATAGTTTAGCTGGGCTCCTGATGGTACACCTGGTGGTCTACATAAGGTACTCCAGATCCTCAATGTCCTTGTGAAAAGAAGCGGCCCATCATACCGAACAACTTTTGTTTTAGAACCATGCCTGTATCTCTAATAGTTTAGCTGGGCTCCTGGTGGTACACCTGGTGGTCTACATCTATACTCCAGACCCTCGAATGGTGATAAAAAGTAGCCTATGTCCGTTCTCGGTATGCTAGCAATCTCTGTGCCAAGTTTCATGAAGATCGGTTCAGCGGTTTGGCCGTGAAAGCGTAGCAGACAGACAGACAGACAGACAGACAGACAGAGTTACTTTCGCATTTATAATATTAGTGTGGATCAACTTCTGTTTTGGAACCATGCCTGTATCTCTAATAGTTTAGCTGGGCTCCTGATGGTACACCTGGTGGTCTACATAAGGTACTCCAGATCCTCAATGTCCTTGTGAAAAGAAGCGGCCCATCATACCGAACAACTTTTGTTTTAGAACCATGCCTGTATCTCTAATAGTTTAGCTGGGCTCCTGGTGGTACACCTGGTGGTCTACATCTATACTCCAGACCCTCGAATGGTGATAAAAAGTAGCCTATGTCCGTTCTCGGTATGCTAGCAATCTCTGTGCCAAGTTTCATGAAGATCGGTTCAGCGGTTTGGCCGTGAAAGCGTAGCAGACAGACAGACAGACAGACAGACAGACAGAGTTACTTTCGCATTTATAATATTAGTGTGGATTAGTGTGGATTTGTCTCGCTGAAACATAGCTGAAGCATACAAACAATTCCTCGACGATTACCAGTACATGAATCATATGATCGAGTGCACAAGTAATACGAAGCCCAGCTGTCATCTACCGTATCACTGCGTCGTGCGCCCCGATTCTACTACTACGAAAGCGCGTTTTGTTTTTAACGCTGCATCAAAAACATAATCAGGACACACTTTGAATGATCTTATGAAGCGTGGACCTAATCTACAGCAAGACTTGATGTCATTAATCATGCGGTGGAGGCAATATAAATATGCATTCACCGCAGATATCGAAAAGATGTTTCGACAAATACTTGTTTGTGAAGATCATCAGCAGTTACAAAAAATGATATGCAGGACTTCGCCAAATGACATATTACGTGAATTTCAACTTACAACAGTCACGTATGGCACAAAGTCAGCACCCTTCTTAGCAATGATGACTTTAAAACAACTGGCGATGGATGAAGGTCATAAATATCAATCAAGCAGAGCAGCCAAAGCTTAACAAAAAGAATTCTACATGGATGATCTTTTAAGTGGAAGTTTTGATCGGCATCAGCAAAACAATTACAAACAGCTTTGATCAAACTCTTACTATCAGGAGGCTTCAATTTGCAAAAATGGTCATCGAACAAAATTAAACTTCTAGAAGATACCCAAACACAAATTAATTAAGAAGCATTCGACTTTAAACAGCCTGAGTCAACAAAAACTCTAGGGCTGCAATGGCAACCAGAAGAACCCAATTTTCATTCCAACTCAAAATTGATACAACCTCGATGAAACACACTAAAAGAAGTTTACTGTCGGATATATCAAAGATATTCGACCCATTGGGTTGGTTGTCTCCAGTCACTATCAGACTAAAACTACTGTTCAAAGAAGTTTGGAACTCTAACATTCAATGGAACGACAAACTACCCAGTACAATTGAAGCCAACTGGCAGAAAATCAGGAGCGACATCAAAAACATAAACAAGCTTAAAATACCAAGATGGTATCAAAACGGCGAATGCGACATAGTAGAATTGCATGGATATTGCGATGCCTCCATTAAAGCCTTCGCATGCGTCGTGTACTGTAAAGTCGGAAGTAACATTACACTAGTCGCTGCAAAAACACGCCTTGTTCCAGACAACAAAAAGCTCACTTTACCTAGACTGGAGTTAAGTGGAGCTCACTTATTATCAAAGTTAATTGATAAAGTGAGGCATGCATTCGCAGGACATCAAATAAAAATCTTTGGCTGGACAGACTCCACTGCTGTTCTTGGGTGGATTCAAGGAGAAGAAAATCGCTGGAAACCTTCGTTGCGAACAGAGTCAGACAAATAAAGAAAGTCATACCACCCAGTAACTGGAGTTACATCAAGTCAGCCGAGAACCCAGCTGACTGTGCCAGTCGAGGAATATCAGCAGAGCAACTAACAGAGCATTCATTGTGGTGGGGAGGACCTGGCTATCTACCTACATATAACAGCCAGGATCAGAAAGAGAAACCCACATACGTTACACAACATGAAGTCCTAAAATCAAAACAATGCAACGTCACGACTACACGTCATAGTATTGACGACATCATTCATCACTTAGTCAGCAAGAACAGCAAAATGACGCGCGCAGTGCGCGTACTAGCATGGGTGTCACGTGCGTTTCTACGAAACCAGGAGCGACGGCCTTATCTAACTGTACATGAAATAGAGCGAGCAAAACATATGATCATCAAACACGTACAGAAAACGGAGTTTGCTAATGAAATCAGAGCTTTGCAAACAGATGGACAAATACACATAAAGAGCAAAATTTCTGGCCTCAACCCTTATCTGGACAAACAAAAAAACGTCTTAAGGGTTGGAGGTCGAATAAAGCACGCAAACATAAATGAAAACATAAAACATCCTATTATTCTGCCAAACAAGCATCATATCACTGATCTTATCATCGATGAGGCGCATCAGTCAACTTTTCACGGTGGACCTCGTCTTACTCAAGCATACATCAGACAAAACTATTGGATAATAGGAGGCAACCGAGCAGTAAAAACGAGACTACACACGTGCGTCACGTGCAAAAAGCAAAGAGCTAATAAACAACATCAAATAATGGATACTTACCTGAGCCTAGAATAAATCCCACGACGACAGCCTTCCAGCATACCGGCGTCGATATGACGGGTTTTTTGGACGTGTAGATGAACAAAGGCCGCGGGGTGCGCACCACCAAAGGCTACGTCGCCGTCTTTGTGTGAATGGTGACAAAGGCCGTGCACCTTGAATAAGTCTCCGATATGACGACATCAGCATTCATTGGGGCATTGATAAGAATGTCATCTCGTCGAGGACAGCCTCATCATCTCTACAGCGATAATGGCACCAATTTTGTAGGCGCCGACAACGTACTACAAAAAGAGCTAATACGTCAGCAGGTCTTCCACAAAGATTTTTTTAACGAGATCAGCCAGATGCAAATTCAATAGCACTTCAATGCCCCAGTATGGCTAAGCGCTGGAGGTCTTTGCGAAGCTACTGTAAAAAGTCTAGAACATCATCTACGCCGTGTGTTGGGTAATCAAAAACTAACCTTCGAAGAGTACTCCACGCTTCTGGCACAACTTGAAGAGGTTCTCAATAGCCATCCACTCTGCACCATTACAGAAGATCCAGATGATTTAGACTTCCTGACGCCTGCACACTTCCTCAGCAGCGGACCAATCTTGACGATCATACCAACAGAGCAAGATAAACGCACACGGTGGTATATGACACAAAAGATAGTACAAGATATCTGGAAATGCTGGCAATCAGAATATCTCAGCCAATTGTCCAGCAAGGAGCAAGTGGAAACAGACCCAACCAAACATACAAATTGACAACGTTGTTGTCATCCACGAGTCAAATCTGCCAGTGGGAAGATGGGTCATAGGAAGAGTTACTAAACTTCATCCCGGGGCAGACGGATATATCCAGGTGGTAACCCTTAAAACAAAGAGTGGCTTTATAAAGCGCCCGATCGTCAAATTGACACTATTGCCGACAAGACCCGACCCTGAGGCAACAACTCAAGAAATTCAGCAAAATACAGATCAAGAGCAAAGCAGACATGATACATCCAGCACTGATGACGAAATGGCAACTCCGACAACCGGCAGAATCAGACGAATCAAGTCCCATGTAATGACTATCATCATGTGTCACTATTTTTCTTACTGACAATGGTTTCCTCTGCAACTCAATCACAGTACAACGTCACAAGATTGGAAAAAGCACTGTACTTTGACCGAATTTCAACTATGCAGTTCATACAAGACGAATGGCGACTAATCGTCTATTACGACATGACACCCTACTGGGAGGGTTCAACAACATTAAAAAAAATACTTGGGCGTAAACGCCGCGGCCTTATCAATGGCATTGGCTATATCGCAAACAGCCTCTTTGGGGTATTAGATGAATACTTAGCGGAGCAATACCAAAAAGATATCACCCTACTAAAGGAAAATTAAAATCACTTGGCTCTTTTATGGAAAAACCAAACTTCGGTGGCTGAAGCAGAGTTCAATCTTCTGAAAAGAACCAAAACAGCCATCAACAAACAGCCTTAAATAATCAACCAGCATCTGAACCATTTGGCTCAAGCAACCAACATTCTGAACAAAGAAATGCAAGACACAGATCTCATGAACGAGCTAGCACTATCAAGTATTGTCGCAAATAACATGCTCACGAAGCTAAAATCCATTCAAGATACGCTTTTGGAGACAATAACAGACCTGCATCATGGCATGTTTAGCATTCACCTTTTAACACCGAAACAACTTCGAGATGAACTCAATATTATCTCAGGACAGCTACCTCGAGATTTATCCTTGCCTATCGTCAATATTCAGACCGACATAGCAAAAATATACCACTTACTGAGAGTAAAAGCAAGAGTTACTGAGCAATACTGTAACGTTGTACGTTATTAAGAATCAAAATACTACTAAGTATATATAAATTACTAATATCGATAACAATGAAAGATCTTTACGACTCGAATCAGTAATCGTTCACCGGCCACTAGCACATCACTAGTTAAAAACTAGTTTAACGGCTTCGGCGTCCTTTCTTGACCCCGACGCGTTGACCATTCACTAAAACCGCTCGTCGCGAGCGCACGTTCTACTTCTACAAATCTTTCCCGCTAACTACATACGCGGTGGAAGAATAAAAGTCATTCTGGCTTCCTATATTATTATTCTACATTTGTGAGTGTTTCGGATCCCATAACAGGGGTGAGTTTTCATCGTTATTGTATAGGATGTACCTTGTACCTAACCTTCTTGTAAGCAAATCTCTAAGATTTCTGTGCCGCTCGTTTAGTGTTTTAAAAAGTAAAAGCAGTTAATACCTATACCTAGACTATCCTTATAATATCCAACGGCACAGAGATCTTGGAATGAAGAACGGCCTCTAAAGTCTTTGTTCTTCTGGGAATTCCATATCCAAGTTACGGCTTAGGACAAGCCTACTCTTGAACCTAAGCGCTTGGTACCTACCAGCAAGTCTGCATTTACCGGCGACAACCTACGCGTCGCCGCTGCATTTTCGGTCGACGAGCTACGCGTCACGTCTGGTCACAGTCCCACCGTGACCGTTTGTACTGCGGCTACCCTCTACTGTGGCACTTTTGGTGCAAACTGCGTGTGTGCCGGATTATTAAGGCCAGTCTATTTATTCTATTACTAAGTGGTGCTTAGCTCGAACTGTAATAGGAAGGAACGAAAATATAGGCTTTTAATTAAATCGAAATTGTTTAAATTAACGAACCCAATCTACCTACCTCTATTCTGTGGCGCCTACACGTCACAGTGGCGCCCTTTCCGTGTTTTTTTTGCGTTCCGACCTATTACTTTTCTTGTTAGGTATACCTACTAACTTTTATTTTTTTTAGCACTGCACGGCGGCCATACTTTGTAAGCGGAAAGGTGACCTTCGGATGCTTTCTTCTTATTCTATTTTTCTTTTTCTATCACCTTCTCGTTTTTGTTTTTTCTTAATTTGTAAAGATTTGCAATTTTTTTTCTTCTTCTCACTTGTAATTTTATTTTCTTATATTTATCTACCTTCCACTTATTTTTCTACTATTGTAAAACGGTGGTAGGGTTCTGTGCAAAACCCGCCTGGGGTAGTACCACCACCACGCCTATTTCTACTGCCTAGTCTTCTGTTTCGGTTGAAGGGCGTGGGTACCAGTAAACTACTAGCACAAGAGATAATCTATCTGAAGTCTCACAGTGGGCAAGGCTATTTTGGTTCAGTACCTAACTACCTACTTAACGTGTCCAACTTGCCACTGGTTTTCTTTTCTTTTGTTTTCTATGTAATATTTTTTATTTTTCTTATTATACAACTACTACATTAATTACAATCAATATAATGTTTTTACTTTTGCTACTGCTTGCTTGACAAAATAATTCTTTTCGCAACTTTTATTCATATAGTACTACTGTAACTTAATTTTCAACTGCCATCTTGTTCTAAATTTTAATTTGCATCTACCGCTTATTTAATTCTCGTGTTTACCCACTTTTGGGATAAGTTTATTTTGCACCAACTGATTTTGTATGTTATAATTGTTTCTACTGCATTATTAACTACTGTATTTTGCTTATTTGCTACTCTAACGATGAACACTCAACCGGTTATCAAATATTTTCTTTTGAACAAGGATGAACTAACGTACGAAATTCTAATTCGTGGCATTGAACCTGCGTCCAATGTCATTGATTTAAAAAGACAAATAGCTAAAATTGTACCAACGCTTCCTAGCCAGGACATCGCAGAGTCTGGTCTCGATGTTACTACTGATTTGAGTGAGGTATCTAATTCTGTAAAAGAGTTGGCAGGACGCATAAAATCTGTAGAGGAGAAATTTGAACAGAGCCCTTTCGAGCGAACACGTGCACTCAGCGCCCATATCTACTATCGGCTTAATCGCATTACTGCTACTGACGCTTCTAGCACTTCTTCGTACAATTCAGCTTCTACAACTTTTAAAACGCTTTTAGCAAAATTGAACGCTTTAAAAAAGGAACTAGAACCTCCTCAACCTCAAAAATCAACTGCCGGCAACCTACCTACAATTGTCGTCAATTGTGATCATGGAGGGGATAGCAGAATTCCTCACTTCAACGGTGAAGGTTGTGTTCGAGTTTTTCTACAAAATCTAAAAGAGTATTGTGTTGCTAAAAACATTTCTAATGATAAACTGTTATCAATCGCTCCGCAGCTATTCTTAGGGAACGCTAAGCATTGGTTCCGTAGTATTAAGGACTCTATAAATACGTGGGCAGAACTTGAAAAACAATTAATTGCTGATTTTTCGCTGTTCAATCATGACTACAGGCTATTGAAGGAAATAAACAGTCGTACTCAAGGCGAATCAGAAAATATTGTAATATATTTGGCTACAATGTCTCAGATGTTCGCTAGATTAATAGACCCGATCTCGGAAAAGGAGCAACTTAAAATTTTGCTTCATAACATAAGACCCTGCTACGCTAATGTCTTATCTTCAAACCCCTCTAGCACAGAATCTATTTCTGAACTACGTTCTGTTTGCCAGAACTATGAAAAGATCAAATGCATGACTTCTCAGTTTCATGAGCCACCTAAAGTCTCAGAAAACACAATTGCACCTGACTTAGCTTTCAATTGTCCACTTGAAGTCAAAAATAAATTTGTCAAAAAGAATTACAATCCTAACTACAACAAATACAATTCTAGCTACAAGAACTACAATTCCAACTTCAACAGATATAATGCTAACATTAATGGTTCTAGCGAGCAAAGTCAACCATTCAAAAATAATAAACCGTTTGAACGCAATTCGCAATCGCAGATTTCTCCGGTTGCATCTATTCAATCTAGCAATAGACCTAAATTCTGCCCTCGCTGCCGTTCTTCTAGCCACTCCCTATACGAGTGCAGACAAGATCGCTACCCGATCTGTTTCAAATGCGGCAAGAAAAATGTAATATATCCGAATTTTCCTGTCTGTAAAGCTAACAATTCAAAAAACTAGTTATGTATGATTGTCGCAATGAACTACCTAAATTTGAGAAAGACGATTGGAATGACTGGTTGAATACAGTTAAAGTTTTCTTTTCTGGTTATTTTATTGCTTCAATCATCAATGATAAACCTACTAATGATGAGCGAGCTTATGCTACTGTTAAGGTTCGCGATGAGGAATGTTATGGTTTGCTCGACTCCGGTTCAGCTGTATCCGTGTTAGGTAGCAACTTCCATCAACATTTTCTTGATAATGGATTTACACTACAAGAATGTGATCAGCTACAAACTTTTACTGCTGCTGGCGGTCAAAATCTATCTGCTATTGGCTACATCCAACTACCAATCTCCTTTGAGAAACAATTGCATATACTAAAGTTTTATGTAATACCTGAAATTCAATCTACAATGATCCTAGGCATTGATTTCTGGGATAAATTTGGTCTTTTCCCTAAATTTGTGAAATCTATTTCGTTTTCTACAACTACTAAAAATCAAATATCAGCTGTATCTGCAATACCTAAAATGGTTCATTCCTATGACGAACTAACTTTTCATCAGCGCACTGCTGCTGATAGCATCATTCAGCGATTTGAGGACATCTCGACACAAAAACACGGTCTTGGTCGTACTACCTTGGTATCTCATTGCATTGATACTGGCGATTCGCCACCTATTAGACAAAGATACTACCGAATGTCTCCTGAGAAAATTCGTGTATTATGTTCTGAGCTCGACGAGATGTTACAACTGGGTGTGGTTGAAGAATGTGAGAGTCCCTGGTCTTCTCCGGTTCTACTAATTCGGAAAAAGGATGGATCCATGCGTTTTTGTCTAGACAGTCGCAAGCTGAACTCTCTAACTAAGAAGGATGCCTACAAATTGCCCTATATTTCTTCAATCCACACTAATCCACACTAATATTATAAATGCGAAAGTAACTCTGTCTGTCTGTCTGTCTGTCTGTCTGTCTGCTACGCTTTCACGGCCAAACCGCTGAACCGATCTTCATGAAACTTGGCACAGAGATTGCTAGCATACCGAGAACGGACATAGGCTACTTTTTATCACCATTCGAGGGTCTGGAGTACAGATGTAGACCACCAGGTGTACCTCCAGGAGCCCAGCTAAACTATAAGAGATACAGGCATGGTTCCAAAACAAAAGTTGTTCAGTATGATGGGCCGCTTCTTTTCACAAGGACATTGAGGATCTGGAGTACCTTATGTAGACCACCAGGTGTACCATCAGGAGCCCAGCTAAACTATAAGAGATACAGGCATGGTTCTTAAACAATAGTTGTCCATTTTGATGGGTCGCTTCTTTTCACAAGGACATTGAGGATCTGGAGTACCTTATGTAGACCACCAGGTGTACCTCCAGGAGCCCAGCTAAACTATAAGAGATACAGGCATGGTTCCAAAACAAAAGTTTTTCAGTATGATGGGCCGCTACTTTTCACAAGGACATTGAGGATCTGGAGTACCTTATGTAGACCACCAGGTGTACCATCAGGAGCCCAGCTAAACTATAAGAGATACAGGCATGGTTCTTAAACAATAGTTGTCCATTTTGATGGGTCGCTTCTTTTCACAAGGACATTGAGGATCTGGAGTACCTTATGTAGACCACCAGGTGTACCATCAGGAGCCCAGCTAAACAATAAGAGATATAGAAATGGTTCCAAAACAAAAGTTGCTCAGTATGATGGGCTGCTTCTTTTCACAAGGACATTGAGAATCTGGAGTACCTTATGTAGACCACCAGGTGTACCATCAGGAGCCCACCTAAACTATTAGAGATACATAAATGGTACCAAAACAAAAATTGTTCAGTATGATGGGCCGTTTCTTTTCACAAGGACGTTGAGGATCTGGAGTAGCTTATGTAGACCACCAGGTGTACGATCAGGAGCATAGCTAAACAATTAGAGATAAAGAAATGGTTTCAAAACAAAAGTTGTTCAGTATGATGGGCCGCTTCTTTTCACAAGGACATTGGGGATCTGGAGTACCTTATGTAGACCACCAGGTGTACCATCAGGAGCCCACCTAAACTATTAGAGATACATAAATGGTACCAAAACAAAAATTGTTCAGTATGATGGGCCGTTTCTTTTCACAAGGACGTTGAGGATCTGGAGTAGCTTATGTAGACCACCAGGTGTACGATCAGGAGCATAGCTAAACAATTAGAGATAAAGAAATGGTTTCAAAACAAAAGTTGTTCAGTATGATGGGCCGCTTCTTTTCACAAGGACATTGGGGATCTGGAGTACCTTATGTAGACCACCAGGTGTACCATCAGGAGCCCAGCTAAATTATTAGAGATAAAGAAATGGTTCCAAAACAAAAGTTGTTCAGTATGATGGGCCGCTTCTTTTCACAAGGACATTGGGGATCTGGAGTACCTTATGTAGACCACCAGGTGCACCATTAGGAGGCCACCTAAACTATTAGAGATAAAGAAATAGTTCCAAAACAAAAGTTGGCCAGTATGATGGACTCCTTCTTTTTACAAGGATACTGAGGATCTGGAGTACCTTATGTAGACCACCAGGTGTACGATCAGGAGCCCACCTAAACTATTAGAGATACAGAAATGGTTCCAAAACAAAAGTTGGCCAGTATGATGGGAATAAGTTGAGAAAGGACATTGGCAACTTTTTACCAAGGATTTTTTTTTATCTACTGACTTTTGTATCCCATGGTTATAAATATTGATCTGTCAGCGCAGTACACCGGATGGCAAATTTTGAATTGTCCCTTTAACAACAGAAGCAAGCAAGGTATCCTTAAACAGTAGAGATAAGAACTGTTCTAATATCACTGTCATGCTTACTATGAATATACATATCAACTTTAGAACCTCTTTCTAAAAATACTATCTAACGCGGACGAAGTCGCGGGTAAAAGCTAGTCTTAGATAATTTGAAGAATGCTAAATATCTAACTAGTATTGACCTTTCTAAAGCATTTTGGCAGATTCCGATTGCATTAGAAGATCGTGATAAGACGGCTTTCTATATTCCTACTCGTGGTACTTACAGATTTGTAACCATGCCTTTTGGTCTCACCAATGCTCCAGCCACTCAGCAACGACTTGTTGACAGTCTCTTCTATGGACCTGAATTTGAGAACTCCGTATTCGTTTTCGTGGATGACATTGTGATTCCTACTCCAGACTTTGAGTCTCACATTAGTATGCTTGTTAAAGTTCAACAGAAACTTAAGATGGCAAACTTGACCATCAATCTAGAAAAGTCTACGTTTTTTCGCAATGAACTCAAATATCTTGGCTACGTTGTCAATTCTAAGGGTTTACAGGTTGATCCTGGTAAGTTCGACGCTATTCTAAAATTTCCTACTCCTGCAAATAAAAAAGACGTAAAACGATTCCTTGGTACTGCATCCTGGTATCGTCGTTTTGTACCTAATTTTAGCTCTATTGCTGGTCCGCTTAATAAACTGAATTCGACAACTAAGAAGTCTGGCGGATTTGTTTGGACGAAAGAGGCGGAAGAGTCCTTTACTAAACTAAAATAATGCTTGATATCTGCACCGATTCTTGCTTGCCCGGACTTTGATAAGGCCTTCCAAGTCCATACTGATGCCAGTGACTACGGTGTCGGTGCTATGCTGACCCAGACTATTGACGGTGTTGAGCATCCTATTGCCTATATGAGTAAAGCATTATCTGCTCAAGAAAAGAACTACAGCATTACCGAACGCGAAGCTCTAGTAGTTCTGGTTGCTTTGGAACACTGGCGTTGCTACTTAGATAACGGACATAAGTCTATACAGACCATTCTGCTCTAAAATGGTTTCTGAATCTAAATAACCCAACTGGGCGTTTTGCGCGTGTCAGATTTATTTAACAATCAATATGTAAAAAACTCGTTGAAAATATTTATAATTCTAATAATTAATTTAGGAATCATTATTTTCATATTTAAGTGTGATATTCCAATTAATAGTACTTAAATTGAACAACCATGTGGTCGCACGTTGTCGATATGGCCGTGTCAGGTTTATTTACGAATTAATATGTAATAAATTCGTAGAATATAATTATAATTATTAATTTAGGAATTATTATTTTAATATTTAAGTGTCATATTCCAAATATTAATACGTAAAATGAATGCACAGTCGCACGTGCTTGTTTCTGATTGGCTCGCCGCCTTTACGAAAGCTGATTTCTGATTGGTCGTTTATGATGAGAAGCGGCAAGGCTGGGCGTATATAAGCCCTGCCGAGCCTTTACGAAATCAGTGGATTAGCTGCCCAGTCGTGTGAGGTGGTTCTCGAACTACCCACACTTACGCGTCCGGAAGTTTTTTGTCTCGTGAGTGGGGGTACTCTGGGATTAACTAGGTACCCTCACAACAACGTACGCATCGCTCCTGCCTACCCTCGGTAGTCACGCAGGGCTCTGTTGAGCGCCCGTAACCCCGGCCTCCCACCAGCGGGTCTCACCGGGGGGGCGCTCCAGGGTTTTGCGCCCCGAGGGCAGGCTACGCTTCGCGCGGACCAGGCTCAAGCCACAGCCACCCACCAAGATGCCTATCACAGGCCACCAGCGCCAACCTCGCTCGCGCCGCTCGCGGGTGTTCGTGCATACGAACCCCCAAGTGGCACTGCAACGTGTGATCGAGTCACTGGCACCATCACATACTACCTCGACGCCGTCCACGCCGGGTACACCCGTGGACCATCCGGCCCCTACTAACTCGCCACCTACGGCCGTCGCAGCAGCGATCACCGCTGCCTTCGCGGCTGCTCCTCCACTGCCACCGCTGCCTACCCCCTTGCTGTCTCCGCCGACCCAGCGTGAGCCGAGGGACAAAAAGCAGCAGGACCTCGCTGCCCTCCAACGTGCCGCTGCTCGGTACTCGGCCCTAGACGCCCTTAGGGAGAGTGCCGCAGTCATGCAGGGACAACAACCGAAACGTGCTGAGAAGCGCGTTTATGGATACGGGGGGGGTTCTTCCTCCTCCACCTCACCAACCCCGCCGAGGACCCGCACGGTTCCGGCCACGAGGGTCACGCCGCCGCTGTCCATGCCCTTGCTAGACAGCTCAATGTCAACAGCGAGCGGACAACAACCGCCTGCCACTTACGCATCGACCTTGATGACGCCGTCACAGCAACGTTCCCCCCGCCCGAAGTCGCCCGCACCCTTCCAGCCCAGGCAGGATGCAGGCAAGAAGACACCGCCGCCTGCGCCCACGTCCACAAAATTAACGGGGTGCAAAAAGAAGCCGCCGCCGATAGTGGTCGACCTACTCCCGGACTGGAGCCACCACTTCGGCCAACTAAAAGGAGACCTTGGACATGCGCCAAACGTGCGGCCCTACGGGCCCACAGGGTTTAGATTCCTGGCGAAGAGCGAGCAGGAGTTCCGTGTGTACCAGCGCTACCTAACTGCGCTTGAGGGCTCCGGGACCGGAATCTCCTGGTTCGCCTACGCACCCCCGAAGGTGCGGCCACTCAAGGTCGCGATACGAGGCCTCCCGGTCGACACTGATCCCGAGGACATCGTGAAGGAGCTGACCACCCTGGGCTACGAGGTGGACTACGCGCGCCAGATCAAGGCACGTGGAGGACGCCCAGGGTGCATCTTCTTCGCCCAGCCTACCCGCACGCCAAACCTCACCCCGGGCATCTACAACATCACAGAGCTGATGTGCATGCCCGGCGTGAAGATCGAGGGATGGCGTGGCAAGCAAGGAGCACCCCAGTGCCACCGATGCCAGCAGTTCCGGCACAGCTCCAGGCATTGCCACCGCAAGCTGGCATGCGTGAAGTGCAGCGAACAGCACGCCGCCCGGGACTGCCTACGCCCACGCGAGGAGCCTGCCACATGCGCCAACTGTGGAGGCGCACACCCGGCAAACAGCCTTGACTGCCCTGTACTGCGCCGTGAAGTACGGAACAAGAGGGCGGGCACAGCGCCCATCACGAAACCCGTCGAGCCAAAGAGGACAGAGGCGGCACCGCAGGGAGAGACTAACGCGGCAGGATCTCTCATGGCGGCCGCCAACGGCCCCTCCGGCGCGACGCAAAAGCGAAAGCCGAGGAGGCGGAGGAGGCGAGCATCGCCCCCGCCTCCCCAGGACGTGGAAGCACCGGGCCAGCCACGTCAACAGCCACCCACGGGTCTGTTGGATGCGGTCGGCACCCCTCAGGGCACTCCTCAGGGGGAGAAGCCGAAGCCCCAACCGGCCCCTAGACAGCAGAACATACGAGCAGCCATCCTAGAAGAGGATAGGAAGGTCCTGATCAAGGCAATCAGGACCCTCACCGAGGTCCAGATCGCACTCCGCACGGGGGCGGACGCGACCTATATTGTCAACAAGAGCCTTCGCAGCTGATCTCGTCCTACGGCGAGGTCGTTGCCGCCATGGGCGAACTGGAGGCTCTAGGACCCAGATAGGCTGCTCAGGGTGGTGCTGTCCAGCACAGCCTGACGTGGCCGTCATGCTGTCCACATCCACTACTCCTCGTCGAGTAGTTAGGATTGTGGGCACCTTCCCAGTGAAGCCCGGCACCCGCCGCCAAATCGGACTCGACCGCTGCCTCGGAACCCCTCCGCGAGAAGGACGAGGCAGCCCCCCCACCGGACATGACCCATCAGGAGGAACGAGCCGCCGCTGGCTGATGGGCACTAGCTGGGCCTCCCCCAATGGGGAATCACCCGGCTGGTACGACCTCGCCGCGGCGTGAAGTTCCGCCTGCTCAAGGACAACCGCCGTCGCTCACCTGAGCGACCACCCATCGCCCCACCTGTAGTCGCAGGTGGCGTTTTTGACCTCACGCCCATGGGGCCCAGCCCCGAAGGCGTTTCCCCGCCGGCCGCTGCGCGGCCGTCGAGAAGAACACCCGGATGACGAAATCAGTTTTTCTGGAGTCGCGGAGCAGTAAACATGTAAGTTGAAACATTTTATTATAACTATATCTTGTAATATTTTTCTTGTGTGATTCTTTGTGTATAAGTGTAAAGTTTCTTTATGTAATTGTGTATGGTATTGTATACGACCGCCGTGAGATTATACGTGCCCACGGCGTAGTTTTATAGTACCTTACAATGATTATATAACTACACACTGTGTTATTATACACAACCGCTGGCTTAAGCGGTTTGGTATAGTTGCTTGTGACCATCTTATACCGCTATTTTTAGCAGTTAAGTATAATTCACTATAACTTGTTCTATACACGTTCAGTTTTACAAATACACCATTAAATAAATAAAATTATTAGTTTAAATTACAGTGAATCTTTTATTTTATATGAATTTGTGTTTCTACCCTAAAATAATAAATAATACATACCTGATTTAACTTGATTATTATTAAATCTATTTAACACGCGCTGGGGTGTCCGTCTTTCTGCATTCAATTTTGACATGAAACATCGCCGTGGCATCGACAATGTTATTCCTGATGCTTTGTCGCGCTAGTCGTATATCTGCTATAGATTCTACACCTACGCCTTACTATGACCCAGTTTCTACTACTGACGATTGGTATCGAAACATCTACCAGGGTTGCCAATCTAGTCCTACGTCATTCCCAAATTACATGGTGAAGAACAAACGTTTATATCGCTTTATGAAGGCAAAATGTACCTTACAAGACGATTTCCAATGGAAAGAAGTAGTTCCATCTGAGGCTAGATCGGAAATAATTCTTCAAAACCATGCTGTTCCAACCGCTGCACACTTCGGTGTCGCTAAAACATACAGACGCCTTGCCTTGAACTACTACTGGCCGGGTATGTATTCAGATGTAGTAAAACTAGTTACATCCTGCGACATCTGTGTTTCTCATAAACACCAAACTCATTCTCCACTAGGTGAAATGGGCGATCCTAAAGTCTGCTCTAGGCCTTTTCAAATGATCAGCGTAGATCTCGTTGGACCTCTCCCTCCAACTAGAAAACAAAATTGCTATATTTTTGTGGTTACTTGTTGTTTTAGCAAGTATTGCTTACTATTCCCAATCAGACAGGCTACTGCTGAAATAATTACTAGGATTTTGGAAGAGGATGTTTTGCTGGTTCATGGAATACCATCTACTATTTTAATGGACAATGGTAAACAATTTGTAAGCGCGACATTAAAACAGATGCTTGCTAAATACAAAGTCCCTAACATACATTTCACGCCCAAGTATAGTCCTCACATAAATACTGTAGAGCGCTTTAACAAAACGATCATGACCGCGATTTCTACATTCATCGGTGATGATCAGCGTGTATGGGATCTTCTTGTACCTAAGATACAATTTGCTCTAAACTGCTCTGTTAACGAGATTACAGGCTACTCGCCCTCGTTTCTTGTCCACGGTCGTGAGTTGATTACTTGCGGATCTATTTACGCTAATGCCGAATTCGATGACGAGGTTATCTAACAGCCTCGTGATCCTTATGCTGTAAACCTTGGTGCTTTATCAAGTGTGTTTGACAAAGTGCAACTTGCCTTACTACAGGCGCATGCTAAGAACCGCACTTCTTTTAACCTACGCAGAAGAACTGCTGAGTTCAATGTGGAGGATACTGTGTGGAAAAGAACATTTTATCTGAGCGACAAAGATAAATATTTCAACAAAAAACTGGCACCTAAATTTGTAAAGTGCACAGTTATAGGTAAAAAGTCAACACTTGTCTATGAGCTTGCTGATTCTACCGGCAATTCTCTAGGATATTGGCATATCAAAGATATTAAATTAATTAACTACAAAGACTAGTTAGTACTTCTGCTGCTTGAATAATATTTTGTCAGCTTTCTATCTTTCGTTGAGTTTTTATTTTTATAAAATGTATTTAAAAACTCTGTGTGTTGAGTGATATTCTACAATATCATCTCTGTTGTAAGGTGAGTGATATTTCTATAATATCATCTCTGTTGTAAGGTTTGGTGTGATTGAGGATGCAAATTAAGTTGAAGTACGTAAGTGGAAGGATGTTGTGTTCTCGTAAGATAGATTTTCAGCCGGATTTTTTCTTCAAGGAGCAAAAATCCTTCGTCTTTTCGGCGGGGTACTGTAACGTTGTACGTTATTTAGAATCAAAATACTACTAAGTATACATAAATTACTAATATCGATAACAATGAAAGATCTTTACGACTCGAATCGGTAATTGTTCACCGGCCACTAGCACATCACTAGTTAAAAACTAGTTTAACGGCTTCGGCGTCCTTTCTTGACCCCGACGCGTTGACCATTCACTAAAACCGCTCGTCGCGAGCGCACGTTCTACTTCTACAAATCTTTCCCGCTAACTACATACGCGGTGGAAGAATAAAAGTCATTCTGGCTTCCTATATTATTATTCTACATTTGTAAGTGTTTCGGATCCCATAACAGGGGTGAGTTTTCATCGTTATTGTATAGGATGTACCTTGTACCTAACCTTCTTGTAAGCAAATCTCTAAGATTTCTGTGCCGCTCGTTTAGTGTTTTAAAAAGTAAAAGCAGTTAATACCTATACCTAGACTATCCTTATAATATCCAACGGCACAGAGATCTTGGAATGAAGAACAGCCTCTAAAGTCTTTGTTCTTCTGGGAATTCCATATCCAAGTTACGGCTTAGGACAAGCCTACTCTTGAACCTAAGCGCTTGGTACCTACCAGCAAGTCTGCATTACCCGGCGACAACCTACGCGTCGCCGCTGCATTCTCGGTCGACGAGCTACGCGTCACGTCTGGTCACAGTCCCACCTTGACCGTTTGTACTGCGGCTACCCTCTACTGTGGCACTTTTGGTGCAAACTGCGTGTGTGCCGGATTATTAAGGCCAGTCTATTTATTCTATTACTAAGTGGTGCTTAGCTCGAACTGTAATAGGAAGGAACGAAAATATAGGCTTTTAATTAAATCGAAATTGTTTAAATTAACGAACCCAATCTACCTACCTCTATTCTGTGGCGCCTACACGTCACAATACATCATTATCGAAATCAAAATCCCTCTCATCAACAGGGAAAATTTTGATTTATACAGGATCATTCCAATCCCGCTGCAAGTAGAAAACAATACGATGATAAGTATCGTTCCAGTATCGGATCACATTGCAATCAATCTACACAAGGATACATACTAAGCAATGTCAAAGAACGATATACAGCAATGTCTTCATTATGACGAATACGAGGGGTGTTCAATAAAAAGTAATAATGGCATTTAATCTCCTTGAACAACAAAAAAGTAAATACTGGCAGGTAAAGCCCAGACATTAGATACAATAAAAAAAAATGACTGATTTTCTTTTCTTATTTTAAAAATATAAGTCATTTGTTTTTGTCGTGTCTGAACGTGTTGCGCAAAATGGATGAAATTGAAATTCGAGCCGTGATAAAATATCTCTGCCTGAAAAAATTTACTACTAAGCAAGTAAATCTTGATTTGAAAGAATTATTAGGAGTTAATGCTCCTCCGTATTCTACGGTTGCGCGGTGGTGTGCTGAATTTAAGAGAGGAAGAACTTCAACTAAAGATGACCCGCGCTCGGGTCGCCCTACGACGGCAGTTACCGAACAAATTATAAAAAAAGTTGAAAAAATTGTTTTGACAGACCGTCGTGTTACAGTTCGTTTTATAGCTGAAAAACTAAAAACTTTGATAGGAAGTATCCATACTATTATACATGAAAATTTGGGCATGAAAAAAGTATCAGCGCGCTGGGTGCCTAGAATGCATACAGACGAGCAGAAACAAACAAGACTGAGGATTTCTCAAATCAATTTGGAATTGTTACAACAAGATCGTAAACGATTTTTGGCTCGCTTCGTAACTATGGATGAAACATGGCTTCATCATTACGATCCTGAGACAAAACAACAGTCCATGACTTGGAAGAGGCCGTCATCTCCAACACCCAAGAAGTTTAAGGCAATTCCATCCGCTGGTAAGATTATGGGCTCTCTTTTCTGGGATAGCCAGGGGGTGATAATGATTGAATATCTTGATCATAGAGCCACTATTACTGGAGCCTTATACGCAGAACAAATAAAAATATTGCGTCAAGAAATACGCGAAAATCGCCGCGGCAAACTCGCTAAAGTTGTGTTGTTTCACCAAGATAACGCCCCCGCACACAAGTCCCGAGTTGCGATGCCTGCTATCCAAGATTCTGGATTTGAAATGATCGGACATCCTCCATACTCACCAGACCTTGCACCTAGTGACTTCTACCTGTTTCCGCGGTTAAAAGAATACCTGAGAGGTCACAGATATGCCAATGATGAGGAAGTGATCGCCGCCGTACATTATTTTTTAAGGGATCAAGATGAAGATTTTTTAAGAAGGGAATCTTAGGTTTAGAAAAACGATATACCAAGTGCATAAACCTTAGCCGTGTGTTGCCGGCAGAGTAGAATAGCACCACCCTATCTCTTCCCGTGGGGGTCGTAAGAAGCGACCGAGGGATAAATCGACCCAAGCACAACGGTCCTGGAGAGGCCAACTCCACAATTAAACCCGGAACGGGGTCTCCGTCAGGCGCGTGTGACAGAGATCTACCGCGCGGCAGACTCCTGCAGCCGACCTGGCTCCGCACGTATCGACTAGTCGTTCCTGCGGATCCAGCCAGGAAGGCCGAGAGGGTGGCGCAGGTCCTGGGCAGCCCTGCGTTTTCCATAATTGCGTCCCAGGCAACGCAGTGTCTGCCTTAGGCACTGTTTAAATCGTCTGTCACAGACGTGTGAGGCCAATGATGATGAAACCTCAAAGGTGACTATGTCGAAAAATAAAATAATAATAAATAAAATATTACTGCTTCATACTCATTATCACTTTTTATTGAACACCCCTCGTACACCTCTCTTTGTTACACTCAAAAACCCGTTTACAACTTTAAAACGGACGACGGATTGTGCATCAGAGATCTGGTTACAAACAAATGCGCAACTAAAATAGAAAGATATCGCAATAATTGGATGGAAATGAATAAAATAAACACCTACTTATTTTATTGTTGCGGGCACTGCTAACTGAGGCTCATATGTGGGAGTCAGATTACTTCAATGCAAGTCCAGAAGGCAGGCATCATAGGGTTTGAGCAAGATTGCGTAATCAAAGGGGACGACTTCACAGTTTTCTCGCATAACAATAAACGCATAGAGACAAAATGACAGCAGATTAATACATTCCTGACATAGCTCCGATCAATCACATAATAAGTTTATCAGTCCCTCTAATCGAGATGAATACCACTTTAGAGCACAGTTCGGAACTGAAAAAAATCGGCAAGCAAATCGAACGGATGAAATATGAAACTCTACTGCCTGAAACCATTACCAATCATGACATACATCAATTCAAAGCAATCTTCATACTACTACTACTAATGATAGGATGTGTGGCAGCGTCAGCAGTCTACTTGGTCCAGTGCGTGCGCCGCCCATGTCGTCTAAGGGGGAGCGTCAAATTACAATCGGAAGTTAAAAATCAATCAACACACAACCCTAGCCCACCAGTTCAACCAAGACGCGCGCACACGAGCCTGACGCATAAGAATAGATAATAATACTGGCGTATAGAAACGAAACTCCTTTGTCTGGGCCCCAAAAGCTGCGCTTTAAATACCTACTTCCCCCCGCAGCCCGTAACGCCCCGCACTCTCCCGCGCTTTAAGTCGGGGCTGTCACGTGCCAATAATTTTATTCCAGACTAGCGGCCAGTCAAGCGGTTGCGACCGCTGCCAACAGTTTTTCCGTGGGAACAAAATATTTTAGGAAGTTACACGAAGCGTACCCGATGGATACCTACATATTTACCTACCGTCTCCTACCTATGACATGACGCTAATCGGTAATATATTACAGCCTACTCTTGTACTGGCTTATAAGTATGTATTTAAATACCTTACCTAACCAAACTACCTAACCTAACTACAAACTAGAAGAAAGAAAGAAGAAGATAGTACTGCGTGGTATTGACGGACGATCTAGGTTATTCTCGCTCGGCACACGGCACAAAGCACACCGCCACCACGCCCCCGCCGCCTCCGTTTGTTACCTACCAATTCGCCGCCTCGCCGATTGACCAAAATGCAATAATTTTAGCGATGAATATTAATTGTTTGTTATACCTATTCAAGGATTTCTTATCAAATGAACTTTTTCTTGCAGTCGAGCAGTGATAAGTAGGTACCTACTTACCTACGTTAAAAAACATACCTACGATACGAATGTGCTTATTTATCATTATCAGCTAATAATGACTTAGGCACCTAGGTAGTTTAAATTAGAAAATGGAAACTAGGTACCTAAAAATAGGAGTACACACAACAATTACGTATAATCACCTTGGCTCAACTTTAGGCAAATTATAAAAACTTAGATGCGGAGTCTTCCTCGCATCACTTTTGCAGCCATACACACCACAATAATTCGGCATTGCTAAACTTTTCACAAAAAATGAAAATTCGACCCGCACGACGAACGATTCCGCGGCGAAGCGCACTCCCGACCGAATTGTTCTCTAAGAGACAGCCAGACGGATTGGCCTTGAGCGCGTCTGGAGCGGGAGTGTCATCTCTATGTGATTTCTACTCTATGCCTGACGCAAGAAAACATAGAATTGAAGACGGTTTCTAACACCACCCGCTCTGCGATCAAACAGGACAGAGCGACGTCACCGATTATTAAAAGACCGTTAGTTCATGTCGATGAATTTTAATAAGTCTAGCATAAGCATGACATGTAATTTTATAAGAATGACATGTATTTTTATAAGTTAACCTTAGTTGAATCATAGGGTTGCTTATTAACATTCTACTGCTATCTCATCTCATCTCATCTCATCCTTTTCTTCTCTCGCCCGGGAGTATGTACTGTCTGTACACCGCACATCGGATTACACTATCAGCATTGCACTCTACACTGCGAGTTATTAGGTCAATAGTTGCCAGTCCGCGATCAGCACTCATTACGCGTGTACTCATTATCAACATTCATTTCTCTATAGTTAATTATCATCAATAAAATCATAAATTGACTATAAGAGTTTGATTATATGAACATAATCTATGTGCGAGTGAACCGGCTCGTACAACTGGAGTGACATTAAAAGCGTTGTAGTGCGTTCTCACAATTCATTATTGGCTGCGTTCGTGATGGAGAAACGGAACGCAAGTCGACGGAGTAAACAACTTTGACAGTTCCGTTTGGTCTGTCGTTCGATGTGGTCATTTCGAAGTAAGGTTTAGAATCTGGTTTCATCTTTGGAATCCTCGAGCGTTTGGAGATACTGTGGTCGTCTAGCGATGGCGGGGCCCTAGATTTGTATTGCCAGTGGAATATTTGTGGAGATCATAAAGTGCGTTTTGGTTATTGTCGTATTTCACTGAAGTTGGTGACAGTTCTTGCTGTGGTCTCTTTTTAGTTCTGCAGGCAGTGGATTCCAATGGTGTTCGGTGTTGATGGTTAGTGTCAATCGGTATCTTTGTTGTTGTGAAGACACGATGACGTAGATCAGCGTGTGTCTAAGGTTCTTAGGTTGGTTTGGTAGATAGGTCGGTTGTAGTACGGTTACACTGTGCCTGACGATCTTCTTTTCGTGTGGGACACCGAGTCATCCAATGACCCAATGAACCCTGGTATCAGCGTTTTTCAACCGCCTACTACCACTAGTAGGCCTCTGACATGGTTGTGTTACGACCGCCGTCTAAGTAATCATAGACAGCAACCGGGACCGACGGCTTAACGTGCCCTCCGAAGCACGGAACCATTTCTTTTCGGACAATCAGTTGGTTCACCCTGCAATGTCCTAACCAGACCGGGAACAAGTTCACAAAAAAATAAATATCAACTTTTGTGAGTGTCCCACCGAGAATCGAACCCGGAACCTTTGCGTTGAAGGCAGTCGCACTACCACTGCGCCTGACGATGACCTGCCATGTCGAAACAGCCTCACCGTGGGAGTTGACTGCGTAATGGTATCGACGTTGTGGCTTATCATTTTAGTGGCTGGAGATAGCATTTGAAGATGCAGTATTCTAGAAAGTTCGATGATAATGCGCCTACGATGTTTTTTTGTATCCTGACGTAAGATTATACTTTCTCAGTGTTATTTCATATTCTGACGTAAGTTTGATTATGATGTGATTTTTAGTATCATCCAGACTTGCTGGTTGATTAGTTTTGGGGTCCATTCTTTATTGTTTTCTACAAAGCACCTGATTTAGCGGCATCCTGATGTTCACGGCGTGTGTGCCTTTATGTATCTAGGCTCTCCTCCTTTTTCATTGTTTTCGCTTCTTTCCTCTTTTCTTTTCTTATTTTTTTACTTTCTATCATCGACATGTATATTTATTCTCAAAATCTCTACACCAACCAAAGTATTAATTTCTAAAGAAAGTATACAAACGTGTGAACGGATTATCTTACCACATGTGTTCGGATAAAAGCGAAGTCACTCCTCCTGCAGACGCTAAATGTGGAAGCGTAATAATATTCGATGATGTAGCTTTGGAAGATCAAGAGACTATCCGTCAGTACTTCTTAATGGGACGTCATAAACACCTGGAGTGTTTCTACCTGTGTCAGACATATAGCAAAATTCCTAAGCAGTTGGTGCGTGACAATGCAAACCTTATTTTACTATTTAAACAGGACGACTTAAATTTGAAACATGCATAAGAAGGATCTCACCTGTGAAAGTGTTTGTTAGCTTTTATGTAAGCTGATTAGCTACCTAAAGTCACCACCTGCCAGTTCTATTACTAAGGTCACTTCATTGTCACATTCACTTTCATAACTAATTAAACATCACACAATTATGGCTCCTATGGATGACATTAAAGCCACCCAGTTGGAGATTGAGGCTGACATCATGAAACGGATGACTGAGTTGGATTCAGAATGCTAAGACATCCAACACTGTGGCGAAGGTTGCGTAGGAACTGCGAGTCTTCAGGAATCTCACATGGAACATATTGGGACTCCTTTGTAAACAGATTGCTGACTGTGCCAAGGTGGTTGAGGACATGGAGACTAGGAAGAGGCAAAAGGTTCTCGTCTTCAATGGAATCCCTGAAACCCCTGATTAGAAGTGTTAGGATAAGATAATTGAGCTGCTCAAGAAGATTGTCAAGCCAGAGGATGTTCCCGACTCGTTCAAAGCATGTCATCGCATTGGTCAGTCTGCTGATGGGTTTATTCGTCCTATTTTGGTTAGGTGTAACAATCTTGCTACAAAATCCAAGTTTTGATACGGAAAAAGCAAACTGAAGGCAACCAAAATAACAGTCAAAGAATTTTCAATCAGTCAAAAAAAATCCAGGCAAGGCGTGTTCTAGAGGGCCAGACTACATTACGGCATGACGAACACCTGGACACAGGAAGGTGTTATCAATGTCAAGACGTCTGATGGTAAGCGGCACAAGTTGACTTCTTCTGAGGATTTTGAGACCCTTGTCAAGAAGTATCCGGAAAGAGCAGTTGATGGACCCAAAGCGCACTCCTGTCGTCTAGTCGTCTGTACTGAAGAACTCATTATTGTGCGTTTATCTAGTTGTATACAAGTTTGTTGCTCATCTATCGTTTTTTTTTTCTTTTTTTTCGTCAAAACTAGGTAAAATGTCTTCCAGTTTCTCAGAATAACTACATTTTGTTGTAATATAAGCTTAGTAATTTCTTTTTCTTGCAATTTTAAGTTGTTAATTTATTTTTACTTAGAATACATATTTTTTAATTTCACATTTACAGTGAGGTTATATGTAAACTTTCAGTACGGCAATTGCCAAGTTTTTTTTTTTAGAGGGTAACTGAGATGGAGGTACAAAAAACGATTCTAAATATCAGGTCTCACGCCACTGGATGTGACCAAATTAGTCGCAACATGATTGTGTCACTAATTGATTACCTGATAGCACCGCTCACTCACATCATAAATTTATCTTTCCAGTCTGGCAACTTCCCCACCCTGTGGCGACAAGCATATGTTTGGCCCCTACCCAAAATCTCTGAGCCATTGCTTCTTAAACACCTTCGGCCAATCTCCGTATTACCGTTTTTATCCAAGGTATTGGAGGCATGTGCTCATAAGCAACTCACGGCTCACATCTTTTTAAACAATCTGTTGAGCCCTTACCAATCAGGTTTTCGTTGTGGGCATAGCACTACGTCTGCTCTGTTAAAAATAACTGAGGAAATCAGGGCCGAGATGGATTCTACAAAGGTAACATTGTTCAGTTTGGTAGATTTTTCGAATGCATTTAACGCAGTCGATCATGTCATCCTGCTGGCTATACTCAATAGTCTCAAAGTTTGCCCGACCGGCTTGAATTGGTTTTCGTCCTATCTGCGTAGCCGACGTCAGGCCATGCGAATGGGGGACATTATTTTGGACTAGTGTAATTTGACTGCCGGGGTTCCACAGGGTGGGATACTCTGTCCCTTGCTTTTCTCTAATTTTATCAATCCCATAACAGCGGATCTTCGGTGCTCCTATCATCTTTCGACTGTCTGACGTCGACAACGTGGATACAGCAATCGAGATGGCCACTTGACCTTGAGGCGATCAAGATCTGGTCAGGGAGGTTCGGTATTAAGGTAAACCCCAACAAATGTCAGGGGATTCTGGTCGGCAGCTCTCGACTTCTGGCGCGTATCACTCAAATATTATATTTGATGGAGAAACCATACCTCTGAGTCCGACTGTACGAAATCTGGGACTCAATATCGATTCCACTCTAAGTTGGATACCACAAGTAGCGAGTGTCAGCCAGCGGGTTACATGGTCACTTCGTTCCCTTTCTAAGGTGAAAAACTTTTTACCAAGTTGTACCAAAATCTTACTTGTCCAGGCACTTGTTATTCCAATAATCGATTACGCCGATGTGTGATATGCTGACTTGAATTCCGATCTCCTAAACAAACTAGACAGGCTGATGGATTGGTGCATTGAATACGTGTTTAGCCTACGTAAATTCGACCATGTTTCCAATTATTGCGCTCAACTGAAGTGGCTACCGATACGGCAGCGGCAGAACGTTCGGATTCTTTGTGTTCTTTACATGTTACTCAATGAACCCAGTGCGCCCCCATATCTAAGGGACCTTTTCCGAAATCTTTGCGACACTTATGAACGCCAAACTCGATCATCGCAAAATCTCCAGCTACCACCCAAAATACACCGGACTGGTTTTCTCGGTGACTCCTTCCCGTCCCAGGCAGTCCAATTATGGAATGAAATCCCACCAGAGTTGAGGTAAGCCTAAAGTCATCAGGTGTTTAAGGCCAAGTTGCGTGAACAGCCATCACAGTCATCCTAAGACGCTCGTAGTAGGTTTCTGTCACATATTGAAATGCAATTATCAAAAAAAAAAACTTTCTTTGTTTTTTTTTGTTCTAAATGTCTATGCATGAGGTAAAAGTTATTTAGTCTATAATTTATAATATAATATGTATTTAATTTAAATATATTTATTAATAAAATATCATTGTATTTATTAAGCTGTATTATTTGGGTATATTTCGATTTTATTTATTATTTTCGCACCTGCCCGTACTTTCCACATGACCTAAGGTAGACTAGTAGATAATGCCACTGGCATTAAGTCCGCCCATGTACAGTCGCTCATATAACATAAGGTAACAGGCATTATAAATGGTATTAAACGAACACTATGGGTGTGCCTTGTGTGAAAGAGGTTAACTATTTCACGCCTTGGCACAGCAGGTCTGTGGTGTAATGGTCTAACTGCTCAGTCGTAACCTCAAGCTTCGAGGTTTGATCCTCGGTGGTTGTGATAGCGTTTGTTTTTCATTTTTGTATATTATTTTGAAACATTTTTTGTTGTATTATGTTTTTGTCGGTAGCTGGTGACTCCAGGGATATAAAAATAAGGCGTAAGTATATTTAAACTACAATGAGAAAGCTTCATATGCTTTTTTTAAAAACATGAGGTGTTAAATTAGTAATGATAGTATGGTTAATGTAAGCACGGAGCTATATTACAGAAAAAAAAATTGTATGAATGTAGCGACATCTGGTGATCAGTAGTAATAACACGATGTTATCTCTAGTCATCGCCAAGCGTCTGAGGGGGAGTTATATCTGAGCTGATGGTATAGATGTTTCTAACGTATTAACGGGCAGTATAGGTAGACCTACCTTTACCTAAAAATTTCGCTTAAAAATTAAAAATAATGTAATTCCTGTTTTTTATATTTATTGCTAGGCAAGTTTTTATATTTCTTTATTGGTAATGTTATTTAATCATTACGATATCATCTTTTAAAACATTATACATAGACAAATTAAAATAGAAAGAAATAAAAGTGAACAATAAATTGAAAGTATTTATTTATTTACAACGATTGTTTACAGCCTCATATAGGTGCTATGCTTAGTAACAATATAAGTAGGTATATCTATCTAATTATTAGACAGGTTTAAAACAACGATTTAAATAACTTAGTTTACAACTGCTTCCTTTGTTTAGCTAGCACACAGTGAATAAACATGTATAGTTAAATACAATAACATCACTTTGGCGCTTATTTAAGAATGAGTTGCACAGCTATTATAATTTTGTCACACATCTCAGGGTAAGGAAATGTTCCAGAAGGAACCTTACGACCAACCAAAATGAAACTACCGATGTATAAAAACTTATTCATTCATGTATAATGCACGCTCAAATACAAATAAAAGCTCATTTCTTTTTAAGGCGAAATCTGGCCGAGGTAGCCGCGTATTCAAGGGGGTGAAGCAGCCGCGCGGGCGGAGCAGGCGCGGGGTGTACCCCCCGCACGGGCAAGTAGCAAACGCAGCGTATCAGGCTCCCGCGCACGACAGTTTAGGCGTAGGGTAAACGTGCTTATAATTGCACTATTCGTTTCATTGAAAGGTTGTCTTTTTCAATGTTATATGATATACCTATTCAATTTATTTTATTTTATTTTATTTTTATTTATTGGAGAATACACGGTACATTAGCGTATACAAAAAATAACACATAGGTAGGCTTATACACTACACTAAGACCATAAACGTTTCTCGCTGAGACATAAAGATGTGGGTATAACACGTAATCCGTATACATTTATAAAAAAAAAAATAGTATTTGTAAAGTTTAGTAATCAACTTTAATTTAAGTAACAGTTTGGTGTGCGCATAACATCAATAGAATTAAATCGTCTATCTTCAAAATATGGATGTGAGATTCAAAACTGCTGTGGAAGAAGAAGAACAATGTTTTATTTTTACATAGATTTACAGATTTACACATAGATACAGCTCAGACCTCAACATTAGACACTAGTACTTTACGAACCTTTGTGGTGAAACTATATGCCGATTCATGAAATATGTCAATATCAATAAAGAACTCATTATATGCTTTACACATTCTATAAAGTGGGGCTCTTGCACCGAAGTTTGTTGCAACCATATCCATATGGAATAAATGAGGAAATCTAAGTTTTCTACGGGCAGAATAATATATGTCGAAAAAGATAGAAAAGAGAAAAGAAGAAGAGAAAGGAAGAGAATACAATGTAAAGAGAGAGGCCTGGCCACATACAGGCACACACGCCATGAACATCAGGATGCCGCTAAACCAGGATGACATAATCACATCTAACTAATCTTATGTCAGGATACATAACAATACGTCGTGGGCGTATACTCGTCGAACCCAGTAGAATACTGCATCACCAAATGCTATCGCTGGCCACTGAAATGATTAACCACAACGTCGATATTATTACGCAGTCAATTCCCCCGGTGAGGCTGTTTCGACCTGGCAGGTCATCGTCAGGCACGGTGTAACCGTACTACAACCGACCTAGCTACCAAACCAATCTAAGAACCTTAGACACACGCTGATCTACGTCAACGTGTCTTCACAACACCAAAGATACCGATTGACACTAACCTTCAACACCGAACACCATTGGAATCCCCTGCCTGCAGGACTACAAAGAGACCACAGCAGCAACTGTCACCAACCTCGTTCAATCTCTGCATTTCACCAACCTCGGCTACAACCTCAAGGAAATACGACGATAACCAACACACACTTCATGATCTCCACAAATATTCCACGAGCAATACGAATCTAGGGCTCCGCCGACGCTAGACGACCACAGTATCTCCAAACGCTCCAGGATTCCAAAGATTAGACCAGATTCTAAACCTAACTTCGAAACGACCACATCGAACGACAGACCAACCGGAACTGTCAAAGTTGTTTACTCTAAAGCCCACTTGAGCTCCGTTTCTCAATCACGAACGCAGCCAACAATGAATTGTGAGAACGCACTACAACGCCTCTAATATCACTCCAGTCTATCTTACAGCCGATAGCTAACTGCGCGCAAACAAAGCGCATCGCCTATTTGAGTGTTGCCAGAAGAGAATATTAACTAAACGCGAACTGTCAAATGATTTCAGCCAATACCCACCTGAGTGTGATCAATCTCCGACATATATTTTACTAGTTAATATGTTACAATTGTAAGTACTTTTACAAATGTTACGTAAGATTTTAGAGTCAATAAGCATGCGCCTTTTATAAAGTGGAAGAAACTTATACTCTTTTAGAATATTCTGATAAGACATATAGCTAAAAGTCAAGCGTGTGTGCATAGCCCTTAAGAATTTCTTTTGTACCATTTCTATTTTATCAGTATAAATAGCATAATGAGGGTTCCAAACGCAAGTTGCATACTCAAGTTGAGGGCGGATCAGTGATTTATATAATGTAAGATATGCGCTACGCCATTTGAACTTTTTTGAGCTTTGCAGAACAAAACCCAACATCTTCATTGCTTTACCGCATATAACATTCACATGGACATCAAATTTTAACTTTGAATCGAAAGTGACTCCGAGATCCTTTATAGTATCTACCTTCATCAAGGGATTACCAGCAATTTTGTACAATGAGGGAAGAGTGAATCGTTTATTTGAAAAAGTAATGTGCTGACATTTGTCATAAGCAAGAAAGAGTTTATTTAGATTACAGTACGCTTCAAGTCTGTCCAGATCATCCTGCATATTGATACTGTCCTTGGCATCAGAGATACCAAATATCTTTAAGTCATCTGCGTAAAGTAGGAAATTACAATGTTTAAAACATTTAGAAATATCATTGATAAAGATTACATACAAAAGTGGCCCCAGAATAGAACCCTGGGGTACCTCAGAAGTAATCTGGACAGGCCTGGAGCTAAAACCGTTAACCACAACTATTTGAGATCTTTCTGACAAATAGGACCTAAAAAATGACAGAAGTGAGCCCTTTACCCCAAGCTGCGAAAGCTTCGTCAGTAATATTTTATGATCTACTTTGTCGAACGCCTTTCGAAAGTCTGTATAGACAGCATCAATTTGAGCTCGCTTATCCAGACCCCCGAAAAGGTAGTTCGAATAGATTAATAAATTCGTTACCGTGGAACGGTTTTTTATAAAACCATGTTGCTCCTGTGTTAAACTTGGTTCTAGTAGGGGATAAATGCGGCAATGAATAAGACGTTCGAGCACTTTTGGAAAACAGGAAAGAATCGAAACAGGTCTGTAATTCTCCACCATTCTTCTAGATCCAGATTTGTGAATTGGTGTTATGTATGCGAGTTTCCAGCGATGAGGGATAACTCCGTTGCTAAGGCATTTATTGAAAATAATTGTAAGAGGTCTAGCTAATTGATCGCAAGTGCGCTTAGCAAAAACGGGACTGATTTTATCTGGACCTGGGCCCTTATTTACATCCAGCGCTTTTAAACTGCGTTGCACTTCAGATTCCTCCAGCTTTATATCTGGTGTAGACATCAGAAGAAGCAGCCGGCGGGATGTATATAGCACTTAAAATTAAATTTTTATTTTTTAAAGGTAATAAAAGAAAAATTTCCTCTAAATTGTTATCTTCCCAGTCTAATTTACGTGATACAGACAAAGTTTTATTAACTCCTACCAACACTCCACCACCCTCCTTCTTCTGCGTCTGAACAAGGTCTCTATCTCTCCGGAATACTAAATACCTATCATCAAAGAGTTCTGCATTGAAGATATGAGACTGCATCCATGTCTCTGTAAGTATGATTAAATCATAATTGTGTGCTAGGATATTTAAGCGTATATCAGATAATTTAGTTTTTAATCCACCACAGTTTTGATAATAAATAATAAGTTGGTCACTAAGTGACATAGATAACAATTTTGAAGAAATATTCACTACCAATATTATATGTTTTGCGCACACTCACAAAGTAAAAAATATCATAAAAAATAAGTTTGATTTTTAGGAATATTGTCTGCATGTAAGATATTATCATACTATGCATGAACTGAACACAAGTAAATAAATAACACAAAAGTCATGAATTATTCAGAAGCTTGGTAATGTCATTCTCAGAGCGGATGTGCAAAATTGGTGTGGCATCTCCTTTACGGGCCATTATGTTGCCATCCTTAGCCCAAACCCAGGTGTAGCCTTTCTTCTTTAAAGCCCGAGCCTTGGAAAACAGGATCTTGTTTTCCAGAGTGAGGTGCTCGCTTACATATATAGGCTGGGGTGGCTTGCCCTGAGGTTCCAGCAGGCAATCAGACTGAAGGTCACGACGCACACGTGCAGCTGCCAACACATTGTCCCGAAGCCGACGTGTAGTAAATTGGACAACAATAGCCTTGGGGCGTCCAGTTTTGGCACTGTTGTGGGCAACACGATGTACAGCTCTTACAGCTGCAAGCTCAATAGGTACTCCCAGAGTTACGCCTAGCTTTTTAATCATATTCTCTAGATTTTCCATTTTTGATTCCGGAACATTTTGGATTTCAATGTTGCAACAACGGGCTTGTTGCTCCAATTTGGCTGTCTTAGATTTGAGTGAGAGCAGATCATTTTTAAGGAGATTATTTTCCTCCTGGACCTCACCGAAGGACTTCTTACATTGAGATACGTCTGACTCGAGGGTGGTCACGCGAGTTGAGCACTTAGACATCTGACTCTCAAATTTAGATTCAAGGTCTGTTAAGCTGGCCTGAAGAGAGTTTATTTCAGTGCGGATATCATCATGCAGAGCACTTCTCTGCTCTTTGAACTTTGCTTCTATAAATAATGTGAGGCCTTCCATATCTTTTGGTTTAGGGATAGATTTCTGTTGCTTACAGTTAGGGCACTTCCACTTATTTTTATTCATAGGTAGCATGCGCTTAAATTCTTCCTCTGTTATAGATACACACTGAAAATGATACTGCAATTGACAAGCACTGCATTTTATCGCCTCCTGGTGCCTATGTTATGTAACTACAGGCTACAAGTCTACAGGTGAAATTCTTAGTACATTGCGTAGCCGGTTCATATTCCTGTTATCATAATGGCTAGCCGACTACGCAATGAACATCGAATTTCACCTGTAAAATTGTAGCCTGTAGTTTGATAATATCGGGTACTGGTCCCTCAGCGTGTTGTCACATTTACCGCACTGCATTGTAAACAGTAGATAATTGCTACACGGAGCGCCCTTCTATGTACTGTCAGTGACACAGCGCTGGTGAGGTTATGTTTACAACAAAGTCGTATTTCACACAGAAACTTCGCAATAATCAGCACTGTATGCGCAGGAACCGTAATCACAATGTGTGTAGATGTTATTCACAGGTGATAGCTTGGTTTTATTGCAGAAAGCTCAGCAGAAATATGCACTGTCACTCCGGCGCCTTGCGCCACAGGTTTTTGTTGAATCTTGATCCGCGAACAGCGAGAAGCCGCTGGATAACACTTGTAGTCAAAAATAACAGCTATATCTGTGCACAGCAGCAACTTTCACACAACAAATAACGATAATTTTCCTAAAACTTTGAATAAATTCGGGATGGTAAACAAATTACGTGTTAGCCACGGTGTTGCCAGACGGCGGAAAAAGTTGAAAAAATACATACATACATAAATCACGCCTCTTTCCCGGAGGGGTAGGCAGAGACTACTTCCTTCCACTTACTACGATCCTGGCATACTTCTTTCGCCTCCTCCACATTCATCAATCTCTTCATGCATGCTCGTCGGTTTAGGGTACTCTTGACCTGACCTTTCTTTAGCACGTCCCCGATTTGATCAAGGTACGTTCGTCGAGGTCTTCCCCTTCCGACGTTCCCATCCACACTTGCCATATACACCTGTTTCGTTAATCTTCTTCCATTCATCCTCTCTACATGACCAAACCATCTAAGCATACCCTTTTCTACACCAGTCACTACGTCTTCTTTTATACCACAACGTTCCCGTATCACGCTATTCCTTATCCTGTCACTCAAGTTGAAAAAATGTTTATGTTTCTTAGACATGTAAACCTAGTTTATGTTTTTTAGACATGTAAACCATGTAAAACTTTACGTAGTGCTACTACGTAAAGTTTTTAAATCAGTCATAGTTAGGTAGGTACGGAATTATTTATAAAGAAATAATGTCTAGGGATCCGTATGATTATTGATTATTTATGTTACATGTGGAAAATTTCAAATAATATACATTAAAATGTAATCAAAATTTATATACAAGACAAAAAAAACACATTCAAATTAAGATATCTACTTCATTTACTGACGCTCATAAATAGGGTTCCTTCCGTAGTCTGTTGAAATTATCGAGGCGAGGCATACAAACGAACAGACATAGAAATAGAATTGGCAAAATAATAAGGGATTAAACTAAGGAAATCTATAACAGCCCCAATAAACAGGATCTGACAGTCCAGCGCCCACTTTCCTGGTTATATAGCCGGTTTTTCAGAACCTCTCAAAGGCATCCCACGGGCTCGATACGAGAATCTACCATTCTTATTCAGGGAGAATATGATTCTATTTTAGTTTACCAAAAGTTGAAATATCTTTGTATAATATTTACTGTCTCCATTTCATCATATTGTTTTCTCCATATAAAACACATCTTATCTTTCCCGTCGCACGTAATTGTCCCTGCGCTTGGAAAAACCAATTACTATTTTTAATTCACAGTAACTCGATCTTGCTTTTTATAATTTTTCAATATTTGCACCTTATTTTGTTTTATAGCCTTACTAGCTTTTACCCGCGACTTCGTCCGCGTTAGATAGTTTTTTTAGGCAGAAGTTCTAAAGTAGGTATGTGTATACATAGTAAGTGTGACAGTGATAATAGAACAGTTCTTATCTCTACTGTTTAAAGATGACTTGCTTGCTTCTGTTGTTAAAGGGACAATTCAAAATTTGCTATCCGGCCTGAGAGATCAATATAACCAATGAATACAAAAGTCAGTAGATAAAAGAGTACTTACTCCAGAGGTGCCGATTTGAGCACACTAAAATGGTAAGCATAAGTAACATAAGACAGATAAAAAGGTAATTTAAGTTACTGTTATACATTTTAATACCTCTATACCACATTTCTTGTTTTTCAGTCCTCGGTAAAGAAGGAAATGTCCTTTCTCAACTTATTCCCATCATACTGAACAACTTTTATTCTGGAAACATTTCTGTATCTCCAATAGATTAGGTGGGCTCCTGATGGTAGACCTGGTGGTCTACATACGGTACTCCAGATCCTCAACTTCCTTTTGAAAAGCAGCGGCCCATCATACTGAACAACTTTTGTTTTAGAACCATGCCTGTATCTCTAATAGTTTAGCTGGGCTCCTAATGGTACACCTGGTGGTCTACATAAGGTACTCCAGAGCCCCAATGTCCTTGTGAAAAGAAGCGGCCCATCATAATGAACAACTTTTGTTTTGGAACCATTTCTGTATCTCTAATAGTTTACGTGGTCTCCTGATGGTACACCTGGTGATCTACATAAGGTACTCCAGATCCTCAATGTCCTTGTGAAAAGAAGCGGCCTATCATACTGAACAACTTTGGTTTTAGAACCATGCCTGTATCTCTAATAGTTTAGCTGGGCTCCTGATGGTACACCTGGTGGTCTACATAAGGTACTCCAGATCCTCAATGTCCTTGTGAAAAGAAGCGGTTCATCATACTGAACAACTTCTGTTTTGGAACCATGCCTGTATCTCTAATAGTTTAGCTGGGCTCCTGATGGTACACCTGGTGGTCTACATAAGGTACTCCAGATCCTCAATGTCCTTGTGAAAAGAAGCGGCCCATCATACCGAACAACTTTTGTTTTAGAACCATGCCTGTATCTCTAATAGTTTAGCTGGGCTCCTGATGGTACACCTGGTGGTCTACATAAGGTACTCCAGATCCTCAATGTCCTTGTGAAAAGAAGCGGCCCATCATACTGAACAACTTTTGTTTTAGAACCATGCCTGTATCTCTAATAGTTTAGCTGGGCTCCTGGTGGTACACCTGGTGGTCTACATAAGGTACTCCAGATCCTCAATGTCCTTGTGAAAAGAAGCGGCCTATCATACTGAACAACTTTGGTTTTAGAACCATGCCTGTATCTCTAATAGTTTAGCTGGGCTCCTGATGGTACACCTGGTGGTCTACATAAGGTACTCCAGATCCTCAATGTCCTTGTGAAAAGAAGCGGCCGGCCCATCATACTGAACAACTTCTGTTTTGGAACCATGCCTGTATCTCTAATAGTTTAGCTGGGCTCCTGATGGTACACCTGGTGGTCTACATAAGGTACTCCAGATCCTCAATGTCCTTGTGAAAAGAAGCGGCCCATCATACTGAACAACTTCTGTTTTGGAACCATGCCTGTATCTCTAATAGTTTAGCTGGGCTCCTGATGGTACACCTGGTGGTCTACATAAGGTACTCCAGATCCTCAATGTCCTTGTGAAAAGAAGCGGCCCATCATACCGAACAACTTTTGTTTTAGAACCATGCCTGTATCTCTAATAGTTTAGCTGGGCTCCTGGTGGTACACCTGGTGGTCTACATCTATACTCCAGACCCTCGAATGGTGATAAAAAGTAGCCTATGTCCGTTCTCGGTATGCTAGCAATCTCTGTGCCAAGTTTCATGAAGATCGGTTCAGCGGTTTGGCCGTGAAAGCGTAGCAGACAGACAGACAGACAGACAGACAGACAGAGTTACTTTCGCATTTATAATATTATTAGTGTGGAAGTGTGGATGAATGCCATGTTTTGAGGCAGCAACTGGGCATTTCACTTTCACTGTGGTATCTTTACCCACGATTTCGAAAGGGTAGCACCTATGAAGAGAAATTTTTCATCAACAGTCTACATTCCTCGATTCTCAAATTCTCTTGGCTGCTCGAACAAACTGGTGAGAAATCAGTGTTGTTGTCTGTGATGCGAAAAGACGCCACATTGATGAATTTATCGATAATTATAAGCCAGCACTAGTCTGGAAATATTTACGCGCGCTTGGTGTTGGGAAGTCGCCAGCTACTCCTAGTGGTGCTGTAGATTTGTCAGCACTCAACCGGCATTTTTCGTCTCCTCCTGTCACACTGACTGATGTTGTCAAAGCAACGACTATCGCTAACATAAACCGTCACCACTTCCACAGTGTTCTTTCTACTCTTTTAAATTTGTTGCCGAGGACGATGTTAAGAAACATATATAATCCATCAAATCTACTGCCGTGGGCAATGATAGTCTCTCCTCCCGTATGATCTCCCTTATCCATACCGAACTCTTGCCAATCCTCACAATAATCTTAAATTTCACTGTGGTAACGAGTTCTTTCCCCTCAGCATAAAAACGTGCAATTGTTATACCTCTCCCTAAAATTACCAATCCTTCATCGTTCTCCCAGTTTTATCCCACTTCCATCCTTCCATTCCTATCCAAGATCCTTGAACACATTGTCCACAAGCAGGCTTCAACACATCTAGTAGTCTTCTTTCTACGTAACAGTCTGGCTTTCATGCTGGTCACAGCACTGTGACAGCACTTATCAAAGTCACCGACAATATTCACCAGACCATGAAGAATAACTCTTTGACCATTCTTATTTTACTTCATTTCAGTAATGCCTTCAACTCAGTTGATCTTGATGTACTTTTCGCTACCCTTCGCTCTCTTAACATCTCTTCTCCGGCAATAACTTGGTTTGATTCATAATTTCGGGGTCACTTGCAGCGAGTCCGTTCTGATGAGGCTTTCTCGGAATGGAGTAATTTCTCTGCAGGCGTACCTACAGGTGGCGTCCTTTCACTTCTTCTTTTTTCTGTTGTCATTAACACAGTTTCTCCTCTCTTCTAGCGTCCATCTTTACGTAGACAATTTGCAGATTTACCGTCATTTCACCTGTGATGATATAAATAGTGCAACTGTGGCTATCAACAATAACCTCAGCAAAATTGCTATATGGGCGGAATTCTTCGGTCTCGTGGTCAACCCAATGAAATCTCAGGCGATGCTAATAGGTAGTTCTTATAATTATGTGTGTGTAGGCAAGTGGAGCATCTAATTATACCAAACGTTGTTTATAGCGGCACGTCTATAGCTTTCACAAAAACTGCCAAAAACCTTGGTATTTTGCTGGATTCCACTCTCAGTTGGACTGCGCAGGTCCAACGCTTGAAACGCTTTCAGCAGTAAAGTATTTTTCTCTTTTCTTTCGCTTTAATGACTTCAAAATTTCTTGCCTTTTAAAACTAAGATTACTCTTGCTCAGACACTTCTCCTCCTCCGTTTATACCACGCCGACACCTGCTACGTGGATGCCACTGAGGAGTTGTTTAGAAAACTTGAGCGTCTCCAAAACCTCTGTATCAGATTTATTTTCAGCTTTGCGTAAACGACCACAGTTTGGCTCACATTTCACATTGAATCGTTAAAATAGGTTGTACAGAACCGTCCTCACTTATCGAGTCCAACTCGCACTTTACCGGTTTTTATCTATCTACACTAATATTACAAATGGGAAAGCTTGTTTGATTTTCCTTTCTTCTCGTCGCAACGGAGTGGTTTTATGTAAAATTGAACTTCCCATACAAGGTGTACTAGCCGGCCTATTCAATTTGTATGGGACCCATATGTTACTTGAGCAAATTTTTTCCTTATTCTCAGACTGGTGTCTGGTAGGCATTCCATGGTTTTCGCTGTCGGTCATTAGTTAAATTTCACCCTTTCTTTCTGCTCCGTGATTTCACCCTACACAATTGTAAAGTTAGGTTGTACGGAACCGTCCTCAGCTATCAAGTCCAACTCGCACTTGACAGGTTTTTATCCATCGAAGCGTGTTTGTTTGATTGTCCTTCCTTGACGTTGTAATTGTAACGTCACGTTGCGTTGGGTTGATTGTGAGGCTGGAGTGACATAGGCAAATTTTTTTTTTCATTGGAGAAATATCTTTGCCTACGGGAAAAACATCACGCCGTGGCTAGGTATAAATAAATTGTTATGTTTACCATACATAAGGTAGTCCTGGCAAGGTACTTCTACCCTTATCCACACTAATCCACACTAATATTATAAATGCGAAAGTAACTCTGTCTGTCTGTCTGTCTGTCTGTCTGTCTGCTACGCTTTCACGGCCAAACCGCTGAACCGATCTTCATGAAACTAAGCACAGAGATTGCTAGCCTACCGAGAACGGACATAGGCTACTTTATATCACCATTCGAGGGTCTGGAGTATAGATGTAGACCACCAGGTGTACCACCAGGAGCCCAGCTAAACTATTAGAGATACAGGCATGGTTCCAAAACAAAAGTTGTTCAGTATGAAGGGCCGAATCTTTTCACATGGACATTGGGGATCTGGAGTACCTTATGTAGACCACCAGGTCTACCATCAGGAGCCCACCTAAACTATTGGAGATACAGAAATGGTTCCAAAACAAAAGTTGTTCAGTATGATGGGCCGCTTCTTTTCACAAGGACATTGAGGGTCTGGAGTACCTTATGTAGACCACCAGGTGTACCACCAGGAGCCCAGCTAAACTATTAGAGATACAGGCATGGTTCCAAAACAAAAGTTGTTCAATATGATGGGCCGCTTCTTTTCACAAGGACATTGGGGATCTGAAATACTTTATGTAGACCACCAGGTGTACCACCAGGGGCCCAGCTAAACTATTAGAGATACAGGCATGGTTCCAAAACAAAAGTTGTTCAGTATGATGGGCCGCTTCTTTTCACAAGCATATAAGGGCTCTGGAGTACCTTATGTAGACCACCAGGTGTACCACCAGGAGCCCAGCTAAACTATTAGAGATACAGGCAAGGTGCCAGAACAAAAGTTGTTCAGTATGATGGGCCGCTTCTTTTCACAGGGACATTGGGGCTCTGGAGTACCTTATGTAGACCACCAGGTGTACCATCAGGAGCCCACCTAAACTATTGGAGATACAGAAATGGTTCCAAAACAAAAGTTGTTCAGTATGATGGGCCGCTTTTTTTTACAAGGGCATTGGGGATCTGGAGTACCTTATGTAGACCACCAGGTGTACCACCAGGAGCCCAGCTAAACTATTAGAGATATGGGCATGGTTCCAAAACAAAAGTTGTTCAGTATGATGGGCCGCTTCTTTTCACAAGGACATTGGGGCTCTGCAGTACCTAATGTAGACCACCAGGTGTACCACCAGGAGCCCAGCTAAACTATTAGAGATACAGGCAAGGTTCCAAAACAAAAGTTGTTCAGTATGATGGGCCGCTTCTTTCACGAGGACATTGGGGCTCTGAAGTACCTTATGTAGACCACCAGGTGTACCATCAGGAGCCCAGCAAAACTATTAGAGATAGGTACAGGCATGGTTATTAAACAAAAGTTGTTCAGTATGATGAGCCGCTTCTTTGCACAAGGACATTGAGGATCTAGAGTACCTTATATAGACCACCAGGTCTACCATCAGGAGCCCACGTAAACTATTGGAGATACAGAAATGGTTCCAGAACAGAAGTTGTTCAGTATGATAGGCCGCTTCTTTTCACAAGGACATTTAGGATCTGTAGTACCTTATGTTGACTTCCAGGTCTATTATCAGGTGCCCATTTAAACTATTAGAGATACAGGCATGATTCTAAAACAAGTTGTTCAATATGATGGGAATAAGTTAAGGACAGAAAAGCAGAAGATGTGGTATATAAAAATGTATTACAGTAACTTAAGATTTATCTGTCTTATCCACTTATGCTGACCATTTAAGTGTGCTCAAATCGGCACCTCTGGAGTAAGTACTCTGTTATCTACTGACTTTTGTATTCAGTGTTTAAAAATTTTGTCTCTCAGGCCGGATAGCAAATTTAGAATTGTCCCTTGAACAACAGTAGCAAGCAATTCATCTTTAAACAGTACAGATAAGAACTGTTCTAATATCACTGTCACACTATGAATACACATACCTACTTTAGAACTTCTGCCTAAAAAAACTATCTAACGCGGACGAAGTCGCGGGTAAAAGCTAGTTATAAAAATATATTTAAAAAAAATTGTAAATATTATGCCGTGTGATGCCGGCTTAGAATAGCATCAACCCATTTCTAAGGTACTCAAGGGTGTGTACTGCAATCTTAGGCGATGGGCTGACAACCTGTCACTATGGCGATACACAATTTTTGCGCATAAACCTCAAATATTTGTCAGACATGGCGTAAATGTCCGTTTTTTTGCGGCCGTTTACGCTCTGCCTACCCCGCAAGGGATTATAGGCGTGATATATTCATGTAAATATTACGCCGCGAACTACCTAATCCTTTGTTTTTTATAGCAAGGCTTGGAAAGCTTCGTTTTTTTTCTTTAACTTGTAATTTTTCTTCCCTGCTCACTAAATGTCGTAATATCTCCGCGGCTGGAAAAAAATTGTACATTATCTGCTTCCGACGAGGCTCAGTGGCCGACTGAGGGGTGCGGGCGCGGTAGAAACCGACGTGCCCGTGCGCAATCCGAACATACGTTTGTGTTTAAGTGTTCTTTTTAATGATAATAAGTAGATAATTGAAAAACTAGCTCCATACGTTGATTACACATACAATAAGGAAGAAAATTACATAAAATTAATTTTGAAATATTGGATACCGGTCAAATGGTACAGGTTTTTAGTCTAAGAAACAGGCAAAAAACCGCAAAATTAGAGCTTATTTTGCGATTTATTTCTATCGAGAAAATTTTAACCAATCGTGTTTTGGGCCCCATAGCTTTGTAGCATATATTTTGAAGTAGTCCTGAAAATAATTACGTCTCGTATTTTTGAGATTTGAAGAAATGGCATAGAAAACTCCGAACACTACTCCGCCTTTGCTTGGTAGATTTCTAAGGCCACCTCACCTTAAGTATAAACAGAGTATCTCGTGTATTTTTAGTGCATCAAATTATGTTTGAGCGTTTGTCTTGGCTTCACTCCGGTTATTTGTAGGGTTCCCTCTGATATTTTTAATACATTTAGGTTAAACAAACTTAATAATGTGGTCTGCAAAATCACTATTATACTCCCGGGCAAATCGAATTCTATCCTGACGATGTCTATTAGACGAGGCGGTTTTTTTTGCCGGTTTGTATGTTTCGAACCCTTTCGCATGCAAATCTTTGAGCACGGTCTGTACAGATAAACCATGTGCAATTGCTGTTTCCTTTGTTGATGCAAATGGATACGCAGTGTGCTTTGCAATTACATCCCGATGGCGTGCAGACTGAGGAGCGAACATCTTGGGGGCAAAACCAGGCTTAATACGTTGAACATCTCCAGTGTTACCATGACGCTGAATTCACAATCTTACGGCTTATCTCTGCAAATAAATAAATCCTAAATTAGAAGAATGATTCTACAAAGTTATCTTCCTACCATTTAACATTTATTGAAACCTAATATTAAAATTCTTTGTATGTTACTATTAAAATGAGGATTTTAATGACGTAACACAATATTTTACTTACCGAAATATTTAATTTACGAGCAATTGCACTCATTGACATTTGCTGTTCATGTGACACCACAATTTCAGCCTTCATCAAAACGGATATATTATGCATTATGATAAAAATTGTTAAAGTTCTGTTAGAATTCTAAAAACACCGTTGTCGCTTCCAAAGTAGACGAGAAGCGAATTCATTCAAGCTGAACTGATTATTTATAAGTAATTTTTATTGGCTACCTGCAATTTTATACCAGAGTCGCGGTATATTCAACCATTTCTGATTTGACTATCTATGACGCGCCATGTTATTGATAAGCTTGTAGCAACTAGTTAAAAGTTTAAACGTACTACGTAACAAGCATATGGTCTAGGGGCTTCGCTGTCGGATACTACGCAGCATAGCCACGGTTCGAATCTCGGCCTACGCCAGAGTGGTAACTGTCATTTTTTTATGTTAAAATTTTAGTTCCTAAGTGAATGATTGCGAGTTCGATTATACTTCGTCTTTGGCTTGCGAAAAAGTTTCCAGCAAGTAATTTAAACACGTTTAAGTGACGTATGCAACGCTAGTAGATTCCGGCTAACTAGCTCAGTGCTGCCACCAAGTTTAAATATTGGCGAAGAGTTGATGTGGTGGTATGTGGTTGTAATTTTATAGTTAGTGTCGCTGGTGGTGCCATCTTTATGTTGAATAGAGAACAAATTCCTTTGATACTTCGCATATGCATGCCTGTTACCTTAAGTGGTATGAGAGACTGTACACTGTTGTGCATAAATAATCTTAAGAAAAAATTAACTAATTGGCTACTGTTACATTGTTTTTATAATATTGATGAATTTATTTACCATAGGAGTGCAACATGTGATGTATGTAAATGCTGAAAATTTGATATTTTACTTGATTATGTATAAATAATAATATACTTACCTATTAAATATTTATTTGCATGCCTGCTTGCAAGCTGAGTACACCGGGACATTTAAGATTTAAGACATTTTATATACTGTATTCTAGCAAATAAATAATACTTATTCTTATTCTTCTAAAGTTCAATGAATAAATAAATAAAATATGGCTTGGGAAAAGTTTCGCGATATTTGTTGACACTGCTGGGCAGAGCGATTTTCATTCCTGGTCATCAACAAAGACTGTGAAATGAACAAGGGGCGCTACCGAAAAAATTTTGATGATTTCATCGATTTTTGAAAACTTACAAAATTTTCGAGTGCGGGCAGGATTTGAACATGCGACTTCCGCACGCTCTACAAGTGAAGGTGGAATTTGAGACTGGCACATGCATGTTTAGGTGACGTTTTTGCCTTTTGTTAGCGAGACCAGAAAACCAGGCATTATCGTATGTTTTACGCCCATCAAATACACGCTTACGCCATTCGTCCCTATCCTGTTGTAGTTAAAAAAGTCTGTTATTACTTGTTGATTGTTCACGATTATCGAAATCCAATCTTCTTCGTTGAAGCATAGGTGGCAGCTGCTGCTGCTGCTGCTGCTGCTACCCATTAGCACTTTTGACTGCATATTTTGGTTAAGGCACGCGAAGATGTAAAATCCATCGTAGTTAAAGTCGTAGAACGATCTTGCAAACATGCAGTGATCGTTTTTCCATGGTGAGTATGTCGGAGCAGCTGCAGCAAAAACGTTCTTCGACACGGGCAACATGTTGTAAATCCAAAGCAGTACTGACTGACCACCGACGACCGACACTGATCACTGTGGCGATGATATTTTTATTACAGTGTTGGTGAGCACACTATGTTTGAATAGTACATCGTTAATTATCAAGCAGTAGGCAGCAGTGTTGGCGGCTATAGGTTTCCTAAAGTCCAATTCCACTTTAATGTCAATCGCACCTCTGCTGGCATTGTGATAGGTGTCGCTCTGACGTGACGTATCGATAACAACCAACGGGTATCGGGTCTTGTAGTGGCCGGGACTGATAAGCGGTCTCGCTTCACGCGCACCATAATATTCCCATTGAAACTTTACAAACGTATCAAACAGTAATGCAAATGTCCAAAGTTTGTTTTTCTCAAAGTTGGCTGCAAACGTTTCGTACGGGTAGTACTGAGAGTTTAGATACACTTTGCAGTTTTCCAAATTGCAGTGATCGAAATGACTCATATCTTTTCGCCCTGTTTGTAGATCAACCCTAATCTCTTCAAAGTAAGAGTGAACAGGCTTCTTCTGGGTGAGCTCGCTCCATCTTAGACTCTGTCTCTGTCCTATGACCTAGACTAGAGTCAAGAGCAAACCCATCATTAATAAAAAAAAAAAACAATGATGATAAAGCGTGGTTTCTCCATTTGTAAGGTCGTTTTTATGGACCATACAGTTTTTTGTGACGTCGGCAGCGATGGGTACTCGCACAAATCCCAGGTGCGAAATGCTATAGGTATGGGTATATTCTTCGTAACGATAGACATTAAGCGAAGTTTCTCTTCATCGCACACCTTGATGACGGGTACACGCCATACCACACGTTGAATTTCAATAACAATCTCCTTGGCCGCGTCACAGGTGGCGGCATTGTAATTTGTGCTCGCTCGATTCAGGATGAGTTCGTGTTTTGCATTAATTATAACTTTTATAGTCTTCAGCGAATCCCAAGAGATGCGAGATGGGATGGAGAAACTAAAATCTCCATCGGTGATTGCGGCAATTGAACCACAGTTCCAACCGGCATTTTCCAACCCCTTATCACTTCCATCGTTGTAAGACACGAGCCCCTTCATAGTGGAAGTGATGCCTCAGTTTTTCGATCTGTCCACTTCTACACCGTTCAGCTCATAGCGAAACTCTTGGAATAGGTATGCGGGTGCATTGTTTGCAAGAATCGTTGAGGCGTCTATTTTTCCCTCTATGAGAAGATAATTTTCGCTGGGTAGCACAATCAAGTCTTGTCTATTTATGCATATTCTTATTTCATCATTGTTATTATATGATTCGTGATAGGGGTGGTATTGATGATATTCTATGCTTTCAATGCTATCATCAAAATCATCAAAAGAAGACTGATTGCGAAGGCATTTTATCTTAAAACCAAGCGATTAAAAAAAAAAATCGTAGATAATTGTTGTTTTTTGGAGCGGAAGTGTAGCTGCTGATGCTGATCGCCACGTGCGATCGATTACTACTGTCACGATCGTGGTCACTACTTTCTTTTTACACACAATCATTATTTTTTTCTAATGTGTAGTGTCAGAGAGATGAGAACTCTAAAGTTTATAAGACGTCCTTTCTCATTCACTAGCCGAACTTCAAGTCGCTCGATGCAGTTTGTTTTTACAGGTAGATAAACAACGTTTGAAGGGCACTCGATTATTTGATAGCCGTACTGATGGGCAAAATTCGTGTATCACATGCGCCACTTAGTTGTTGATGAATAAAGCCTCTATAATGTTGCACTCTACTCTCATAGTGCTTGCATCCAAAACCTGAATCACACCTACCGACCAGTAAATTTCACCTGGTGATAAGGAACTATGATCAAGCCCTAACACAGATGCAATGCTATTTTCCCTCTCAAAATGCACATCATAGTGGGGTGAAAAAATCATAACTTTAAATGTGTTTCGATTTGCCTCCATATCAATCAGCTTCGAGGGATCATTTTCAGCCATATCCAGCAGCTTTTCGTTGAGACATTTAAAGATGTCATCCAATTCATAAGTGCCAGGCGGTATTTCTATTACTTTGTTATTGCCACAACGAAACAGATTATTATGTTTGTCAATGTCTGGTATAGAGTTGTATGTTTTTAAATAAATCAGCCCGCATTCATACTCGCCACCATCGTTTAGCTCGATTGCGGGCAGATAATCTGCACAAAGTGCGAATGTATTGCCATTTATCTTTAAAGAGAAGTTTGTAGGCATATCTGTCTCGCTTGAGAGTTGGATGAGAAATGAAAGCAATATCTATTCATACGCATATCCACACTATATATATATATATATATATTATATATTATATATATATATATAATATATATTTATATATTTTATATATTATATATTTTATATATTTATATATAATTTATATATATTTATATATTTTATATATATATATATTATATATAATATATTATATATATTATATATAATATTATTTATAATATTTATAATATTATATAATATTATAATATAATATATTAATATATTATATTATAAATGCGAAAGTAACTCTGTCTGTCTGTCTGTCTGTCTGTCTGTCTGTCTGTCTGCTACGCTTTCACGGCCAAACCGCTGAACCGATCTTCATGAAACTTGGCACAGAGATTGCTAGCATACCGAGAACGGACATAGGCTACTTTTTATCACCATTCGAGGGTCTGGAGTACAGATGTAGACCACCAGGTGTACCTCCAGGAGCCCAGCTAAACTATAAGAGATACAGGCATGGTTCCAAAACAAAAGTTGTTCAGTATGATGGGCCGCTTCTTTTCACAAGGACATTGAGGATCTGGAGTACCTTATGTAGACCACCAGGTGTACCATCAGGAGCCCAGCTAAACTATAAGAGATACAGGCATGGTTCTTAAACAATAGTTGTCCATTTTGATGGGTCGCTTCTTTTCACAAGGACATTGAGGATCTGGAGTACCTTATGTAGACCACCAGGTGTACCTCCAGGAGCCCAGCTAAACTATAAGAGATACAGGCATGGTTCCAAAACAAAAGTTTTTCAGTATGATGGGCCGCTACTTTTCACAAGGACATTGAGGATCTGGAGTACCTTATGTAGACCACCAGGTGTACCATCAGGAGCCCAGCTAAACTATAAGAGATACAGGCATGGTTCTTAAACAATAGTTGTCCATTTTGATGGGTCGCTTCTTTTCACAAGGACATTGAGGATCTGGAGTACCTTATGTAGACCACCAGGTGTACCATCAGGAGCCCAGCTAAACAATCCACATCCACACTAATATTATAAATGCGAAAGTAACTCTGTCTGTCTGTCTGTCTGTCTGTCTGTCTGCTACGCTTTCACGGCCAAACCGCTGAACCGATCTTCATGAAACTTGGCACAGAGATTGCTAGCATACCGAGAACGGACATAGGCTACTTTTTATCACCATTCGAGGGTCTGGAGTACAGATGTAGACCACCAGGTGTACCTCCAGGAGCCCAGCTAAACTATAAGAGATACAGGCATGGTTCCAAAACAAAAGTTGTTCAGTATGATGGGCCGCTTCTTTTCACAAGGACATTGAGGATCTGGAGTACCTTATGTAGACCACCAGGTGTACCATCAGGAGCCCAGCTAAACTATAAGAGATACAGGCATGGTTCTTAAACAATAGTTGTCCATTTTGATGGGTCGCTTCTTTTCACAAGGACATTGAGGATCTGGAGTACCTTATGTAGACCACCAGGTGTACCTCCAGGAGCCCAGCTAAACTATAAGAGATACAGGCATGGTTCCAAAACAAAAGTTTTTCAGTATGATGGGCCGCTACTTTTCACAAGGACATTGAGGATCTGGAGTACCTTATGTAGACCACCAGGTGTACCATCAGGAGCCCAGCTAAACTATAAGAGATACAGGCATGGTTCTTAAACAATAGTTGTCCATTTTGATGGGTCGCTTCTTTTCACAAGGACATTGAGGATCTGGAGTACCTTATGTAGACCACCAGGTGTACCATCAGGAGCCCAGCTAAACAATAAGAGATATAGAAATGGTTCCAAAACAAAAGTTGCTCAGTATGATGGGCTGCTTCTTTTCACAAGGACATTGAGAATCTGGAGTACCTTATGTAGACCACCAGGTGTACCATCAGGAGCCCACCTAAACTATTAGAGATACATAAATGGTACCAAAACAAAAATTGTTCAGTATGATGGGCCGTTTCTTTTCACAAGGACGTTGAGGATCTGGAGTAGCTTATGTAGACCACCAGGTGTACGATCAGGAGCATAGCTAAACAATTAGAGATAAAGAAATGGTTTCAAAACAAAAGTTGTTCAGTATGATGGGCCGCTTCTTTTCACAAGGACATTGGGGATCTGGAGTACCTTATGTAGACCACCAGGTGTACCATCAGGAGCCCACCTAAACTATTAGAGATACATAAATGGTACCAAAACAAAAATTGTTCAGTATGATGGGCCGTTTCTTTTCACAAGGACGTTGAGGATCTGGAGTAGCTTATGTAGACCACCAGGTGTACGATCAGGAGCATAGCTAAACAATTAGAGATAAAGAAATGGTTTCAAAACAAAAGTTGTTCAGTATGATGGGCCGCTTCTTTTCACAAGGACATTGGGGATCTGGAGTACCTTATGTAGACCACCAGGTGTACCATCAGGAGCCCAGCTAAATTATTAGAGATAAAGAAATGGTTCCAAAACAAAAGTTGTTCAGTATGATGGGCCGCTTCTTTTCACAAGGACATTGGGGATCTGGAGTACCTTATGTAGACCACCAGGTGCACCATTAGGAGGCCACCTAAACTATTAGAGATAAAGAAATAGTTCCAAAACAAAAGTTGGCCAGTATGATGGACTCCTTCTTTTTACAAGGATACTGAGGATCTGGAGTACCTTATGTAGACCACCAGGTGTACGATCAGGAGCCCACCTAAACTATTAGAGATACAGAAATGGTTCCAAAACAAAAGTTGGCCAGTATGATGGGAATAAGTTGAGAAAGGACATTGGCAACTTTTTACCAAGGATTTTTTTTTATCTACTGACTTTTGTATCCCATGGTTATAAATATTGATCTGTCAGCGCAGTACACCGGATGGCAAATTTTGAATTGTCCCTTTAACAACAGAAGCAAGCAAGGTATCCTTAAACAGTAGAGATAAGAACTGTTCTAATATCACTGTCATGCTTACTATGAATATACATATCAACTTTAGAACCTCTTTCTAAAAATACTATCTAACGCGGACGAAGTCGCGGGTAAAAGCTAGTAAGAGATATAGAAATGGTTCCAAAACAAAAGTTGCTCAGTATGATGGGCTGCTTCTTTTCACAAGGACATTGAGAATCTGGAGTACCTTATGTAGACCACCAGGTGTACCATCAGGAGCCCACCTAAACTATTAGAGATACATAAATGGTACCAAAACAAAAATTGTTCAGTATGATGGGCCGTTTCTTTTCACAAGGACGTTGAGGATCTGGAGTAGCTTATGTAGACCACCAGGTGTACGATCAGGAGCATAGCTAAACAATTAGAGATAAAGAAATGGTTTCAAAACAAAAGTTGTTCAGTATGATGGGCCGCTTCTTTTCACAAGGACATTGGGGATCTGGAGTACCTTATGTAGACCACCAGGTGTACCATCAGGAGCCCAGCTAAATTATTAGAGATAAAGAAATGGTTCCAAAACAAAAGTTGTTCAGTATGATGGGCCGCTTCTTTTCACAAGGACATTGGGGATCTGGAGTACCTTATGTAGACCACCAGGTGCACCATTAGGAGGCCACCTAAACTATTAGAGATAAAGAAATAGTTCCAAAACAAAAGTTGGCCAGTATGATGGACTCCTTCTTTTTACAAGGATACTGAGGATCTGGAGTACCTTATGTAGACCACCAGGTGTACGATCAGGAGCCCACCTAAACTATTAGAGATACAGAAATGGTTCCAAAACAAAAGTTGGCCAGTATGATGGGAATAAGTTGAGAAAGGACATTGGCAACTTTTTACCAAGGATTTTTTTTTATCTACTGACTTTTGTATCCCATGGTTATAAATATTGATCTGTCAGCGCAGTACACCGGATGGCAAATTTTGAATTGTCCCTTTAACAACAGAAGCAAGCAAGGTATCCTTAAACAGTAGAGATAAGAACTGTTCTAATATCACTGTCATGCTTACTATGAATATACATATCAACTTTAGAACCTCTTTCTAAAAATACTATCTAACGCGGACGAAGTCGCGGGTAAAAGCTAGTTTATTTAAAAAACACATTTTTCATATTACGCAGAAACATTAAACACAAATGGCCACAATTAATCCTATTTGATTTTTGAACATTTGTGTAATTATATTCAATCGTAGCAGCAGCAGCACTCATATATTTTATAAACTCCTTGGTGGTCTGAGATCACCGTAACTATTAAAGTAAATGCAGTGATTTCTATTTTTTGCATACGCCACCCAATGCATGCCGCTCTCCTTCAACTCGTCCAGGTTGATTACTCCAGTTTCCGCCGAGCGCCATGGTACAAATGGTAGAGTATCTCTCATAAACACGCCTCTAAAGTGTGGGATTTGTTCACTTTGTATGCATACATACTCTTGAATGTCGTTATCGCTAAGAGGCCTGTTTGGCAGTTTGTTTGAGCAGCAACAGCGTAGTAAAAGGGGATTCAGTATTAGTTTTTTGGAGTGAAAGGGCTTAAATACAGTCCCATTCCCTTTTTATATGGGCGTATGTAGAGACCTTTACCGATATTTTTTTTGCTACTGCTGCCACCTCCTTCATTTTTCGATTTCTTGACCATTTCATAGATATTGTTTGCTACGGTGGTGACGCCTCTGGCGAGTGAACTGGCAGCGGCTAGAGCACCCAACAGCGGTATCAGCGGAAGGGAACCACCCGTTTTCGGAATGGGTATGACGCGTGGAGTTTTCACAACGCGACGACCTCTAGCAATCATTCTAGCTGTATTCACGGCCGCCTTGAGCAGATCATTATGAGATGCTTTTTTTCCTTTGCCTCGTATCGCTTTTCTACTCTGCTTCAACACTTGAGCAAACGAAATGCCCATACCGCGCTTGACTTTATACTTCATGATTTTGCCAACTGCCAAGCTTGTCAAACGTTCACCAAGAGGAGTATTCGGATCACGTAATCGACTTTTAGCCACTGCGGCCAACTCCAAATCGGCTTTATATCGCTCTTGCAGTGACGTAGGATAGTTGTGATAAGCAATATCGTGTCGCATACACGTCTCATCCAATGGATTCACGCCCTTATCACTGCGTAATAAGCGTTCTCGCAATTTAGTGCCAGGTCCGCAGTAATTATAGCCAGGCACGTTGTGATATGCTAAGATGCGTATCATCACGCCCTCGTTAAGAAGCTTAAATAGGTTGTTCTCTCCTAATTAGAGTCACGTAGTTAAGTAGTATATGAGCACTTAGTTTTATGTAATAAATCAATTCAGTATACTGATAACAAAGTGTATTATTAAGTCTACTCCAAACCATACCGAGTTCCTGAAGCCGAGTCTCCAGATGGTGACCCTGCCAGGATCTGAATCAGCAGGAAGTCTGTGAGTTTCTTTAACTTTTTGTTGGGGTATGTTGGGGAACATTTTTTTCTGCTGATGCATATCCAGTGAAGAGTACGCAATTTTTTTCCGACACACCTACACTTATGCTTATGTTTGGTGGCGTTTGATTTCATCATGGGAACGTAGCAGTCAAAGGACAATGTCATAGTCAGCCAGACACCAAATGAGGCAGCTACGGCGGCATCAGTTGGGATGGAGCTGTCTGAGATATTGTTATTGACCAAAGTGGTGGCGATAGCCGTTTTTGTCTTGCTCAAAGCGCTAAAATATTTTAATAAACACCTTCTTGAGGAATCGGATCGGCGTGCTGCGCGTCGTTCTATTCGCTCCCAGTCGGAGACCGTGTTAGTTTGGGATCTACGCGTGTTTTAAGTTCATCACAGTTCTACATCCGGGACCATGAGTGTATATGTGTGTGTGTAACAGTCAGGCAGTCAGTGATTCAGTGTAGTTTTAAGTTTTAAATCAATAATGTGTTGCGAATGGCTAATTTACAATAACTTTTAGATGATTTAAAAGAAGTTCGTGATAGTATAATTAAGTTGCCGAAAGATAAGCGGGTAACTTCGCAAGGACAGTCTAAGTTGTTAAAGGCAAAATCAATTAAGGAGAATTTTGATAGTTTGTAAGTAGAAAAGAAGTGGCTGCTGGGGATTTAAATTTACTTATTTAAAACACAATTCCGGGAGATACAGTCCTTAGTAAGCACAATACAGTCTTTTGACTTAAAAACAGCATTAACTCTGCTGCCAGTAGTTGATAACAGTGAATCCCAATTAGGTCAACTTATTGACGGGTAAGAATTTTATAAAAACACTCTTAAGCCAGAGGAACACAAACATTGGCTGATTTTGTGCTTAAGACTAGGTTATCAAGTAGAGCTAAAGTAAAACTGAGTAAAACGTATGCGAGTGTTGATGATCTAATAAAATATATAAAAAAATACTTATTGCCTAAAAAGTCGTATACTGCAATTTTAGCGCAGTTACAGCGATGTAGGGAGGGCAACAGAAGTATTACGTCATTCGGTGATGAGATTGAAAAACTGATGATTGACTTAACGTTGGCCCAGGCTGACGGGTAAGAAGAAGTAGAAAAGATCCTAGACCACTGAATGAAAAAACAGCGATCAAGCATTTTGCTGATGGTTTGAATAGTCAGCGAATTGGGACGATTGTTTCTTCGAGGGGTTTAAGTTCTCTTAGAGAAGCTTCGAGTCCATCAACGGGTTGCATGAGTTTTGTAGCTCGAGAAAGGCGCTGGCCTCAAAATAATTTTCACCGTGATAGTAATTATTCGTGGAGCAGTGCTAGAGGTAAAGGAACGAAAATGCCTAATAGGCGTTATGTACAGTCACGTTCAAAAGTGGAGTCATAGTTAACACAAACCTCAGAAAACAAGTCGTTCGCACCCGCGGCGACACTCACACAATGACACAAGTGACGTATAACATACTATTATTGACGAACTACCATTGTATAATAGGCTGAGTAGTATTGACTATTTCACTTCATGAATCATTATTTTCAGTAGCTTGGTCGGTAGCACGGTCAAGAAAATTCTTGACCTAATTGTGGAGACAATGGTTCGAATCCCCCAATATCATCGTTTTAATTTTAATTAAATGAAGTATTAAATAGTAAATTTTGAATTTGTTTTTAGTTGTTGCTAGATCGTTTGCGAGATAGTAAGTGTGCTAAGAGTTTTTTTTAACCTAAGCTTATTTATTAAACTTCAGTCAGTGTTTATTTCTTCAAAATGCATACTAATATCAGTTTGCAGGATAGGCAGCGTATTGTTGCGCCGCATGATATTGGATTTAAATTAGCTCAAATTGCTAATTAGACTGGTCTGGCCGTAAGTATAGCTTTATTTCATTACAATTGTACTTTAAATATTAAAAACTTTGACTCATAGTCAAAGTTTTTAGTAAAATTATCTTGAGAAAAGCGGGTTATAATGCACAAAGTCTTAAAAAAGTCACAGAATAATTTTGTTAAATGTATGCTGGTTTAGTTTGCACTGCTTAGTGTTTATCAAATGCCAAGAGAAATAATCTTCTAAATTTAGTCTCGAAAGCGCATTAGAGATTAAAAATTAAGATATTTTCAAGTGTCAGTCCTAGGGTAGCAAAATATAAGCCCTTAACTTTACGATAAGATTTCTACTCTTAAAAAAGTCTTAAAAAAGTCTTTAACCACACTGAGTTTTATATTGAAAATGGCCGCAACTCTCAAAATAGTCTTAGTTTAGCAGAATACAAGATCCAAAGCATCATTTTATGCGTTTTGGAGATTAAATTAAGAGCAAATTAGCATATTCCCTGGCGTATACAAAGCTAAACCAAGATCAGTAGTCCTGAACTTTGTGCCCAAATGCGGTATAGTAGTACTCTACGTGGTTTATTTAAGACTTTTTCAATATGCCTTTAGTCTTTTCAAAAACGCATTGGTGACTTATTCAAAACCAAATTTTGATACTTGGGATATTGGTATAGCTGTAAACCGATTATTATAAACTTTTTATATGAATAATGCTACTTTGTTTCAGTAGAAGACTGATAAACGTTAGGTTACACGTTTTGAAGAGGAAGGTAGCGTAAAAACTCGACTGGTCCAAGCGACTTAGAAACACAAGTGTGGCGACATGGGGTCTAGACCTTAGTCAGCATTTTTGCCTTAGCGCTATGCGCGTGCATTGGCTCTCGCCAGTCGTCGACCCGTAGCGCGCTCCGGCAGTTCCCCCGCACTTTGTCTTACAGTTTTGTACATTCTTACTAATGAACTTTTCCTGTGTCGTGTGACAATACAATCATCGTCGAGAAACCTATCTTTCATTTATATCTAAACACGCAACCTTAACTAAATAGTCAACTGAACTTTCTAATCTAAAACAGGCACTAAAATAATACAATAAATAATAAACACATATAAAATTAAATATAAAATTGGTGACCGCGTCGTTCGGCGAATAGTGAAGTGAAACATGTGCGATCTGGACTTTGGAGGCGACTCACTTAGGGGGGACGGAGACAGAAGCGCTGTCTGCCGGAAGCGCATATAGCATCGTGCTATTTTCAGGCCGTGAGCCAAATATTACCATAAACTTTTCTGCAATAAAAAGTGTTTCGCGTGTGATCTCTCGAGTGTTTTACAGGATGACTACACCACCACCGCCACCACCAATTGATTTGGCTACCATCACCGTGACAAGCAGGATTGCACAGTTTTGGCCACAGACACCTAAGCTGTGGTTTGCTCACTTTGAATCGATTATGGCACCGAGAAGGCTAGCGGATGATGCGAAATTCGATCTTGTGATTAGCAAATTGGGTCCTGAGGAGCTTTCTTTCATCAGTGATATATTGGATAACATACCGGCAACAAACAAATACGAGGTACTCAAGGAGCGACTTTTAAAGGCTTTTCAAGAAAGTTCGGAGCAGCAATTCCACAAACTCGTCAAGGAAATGGATTTAGGTCAGCAGCGTCCATCGCAACTGCTTAGACGAATGCAGGAGTTGGCCAGAAACACGGGAGTTGGTGATGACCCGCTGAAAAATCTGTGGTTGTCACGTTTACCACCGGCAGTGAGAGCAGTACTAGCAGTTTCACCGCAAGACACCAAGATCGAGAAATTGGCGGAGATGGCTGATAAGATAACGGAGACTCTGAACAGCGGAGAAGTCGCAGCCGTCGCGTCTTCCTCAAGCGTGGGAGCAGAGGTCAACTTAGCTCTTTTAGCTGAAATGAAGAACTTGTCGGTCGAGTTAAGAAACCTACGCGGAGAAGTCAACGAGATACGAGGGAGGCAGCAGCACCGTTCGCAGCATTTTCAGCGGAATCGCAGCAAGTCCCGTAGGGCGAGATCGAAATCTGCGGGAGGGCGAACTTCAACTCCAGGGCGTACACCCAGCAGCCCAGACTGGTTGTGCAGGCAACATTATAGATACCGTGAGAGGGCTCGATTCTGCGAGGCACCGTGCAACTGGAACGCAAATCAGGGAAACTAAGTGCTGTGCAGCCTGCAGCGGTGGAGGGCTGTACCAACATCTTGGATGACCACCGTCTGTGCGTTTTCGACAAGGAAACTGGACTTTCGTATTTGGTAGACTCAGGAGCAAATGTGTCAGTGATTCCTGTAAGTAAAGTTAATTTTAAAGAGCGTTGTCAGAGTAGTTATAAACTTTTTGCCGCAAATAATACTGAAATTCGAACATTTGGTACAAAATCATTACAGCTAAATTTAAATTTAAGAAGGGCGTATAATTGGACATTTATTATTGCCGATGTAAAGCAAGCCATATTGGGAGCGGATTTTTTAAAAACACATAGATTATTAATAGATTTATATAACAAAAAGCTCATTGACACGGCTACAAATTTATTTTCGATTGGGTCCATCGTAAAGTGTGATAATCCAAAATTACAAAGCATTCAAAATGATAATATTTATAAAGATTTGTTAGAGCAGTTTCCTGATATTACTAAACCAACTTCTTTTAAGAAACCAACTAACCATGGCATTTACCATCATATTGAGACAGAAGGACCACCAGTGTACACCAGAGCGAGGCCACTACATCCCGATCGCTACAGAAAGGTAAAGTTAGAATTTGAGTTAATGCAGGAATTAGGTATCTGTAGACCTTCCAAAAGCCCGTGGGCAAGCCCATTGCACGTGGTACTAAAAAAGGACGGAAACATCAGGCCGTGCGGAGACTACAGATTACTCAATAAAAAAACAAAACCCGATCGATATCCTATACCTAGGCTCCAAGATTTTACCTACGGTTTAGCAGGCAAACAAATTTTTTCTCGGATCGACATTAATCGAGCTTATCATTTTATTGAAATTGCACCTGAGGATGTTGAAAAAACTGCCATAATTACTCCTTTCGGTCTATTTGAATTTAATCGCATGACATTCGGACTTCGAAATGCAGCACAAACTTTTCAAAGGTTTATGAACTCAATATTACAGGGCATGGAATATTTTCAAAATCCTCAGGGCGAGCAATCATTTTTGTTTTCTTACATAGATGACGTCATTATTGCATCAGACAATGAAAGCGTGCACAAAGAACATCTTGGCAAGTTATTTTCAAAATTTAATGACATAGGCATTACAATTAATCTAAGTAAGTGTGATTTTGGAAAACAGAAAATTGAATTTTTAGGATACAAAGTCAGTTCAGAAGGAATCAGACCATTAGAAGATAAAGTAAAGGCGATTGCAGACTATCCAAAACCCGAGACGATCGAGCAACTTCGTCGTTTTCTGGGTATGTTAAATTTTTACAGGTTACATGTTAAAAATGCAGCTCATCATCAAGCCGAATTGAACAAGTTCCTTCATGGTGCTAGAAGAAAAGATAAGACGAAAATCAAGTGGAACCCAGAAGCAGAAATCGCTTTCGAACAGTGTAAGCTTAGTCTTAAAAACGCAGTTACATTGTCTCATCCAGTTCCCGGAGTTCCGCTATCGCTAATGACAGACGCCAGCAACACGTGCGTAGGCGCCGTGCTGCAACAGCAAGTAGGTAAGGTATGGTTGCCACTCGGATACTATTCAAAGCGTTTGTCAGAAGCTCAGCAAAAGTATAGCACATTTGATAGAGAACTTCTAGCTATTTCTATGGCCATTGCTCATTTTCGTGATTTGGTAGAAGGTCGCGAACTTATAGTCTACACGGACCATAAGCCGTTGACTTATGCTCTTTCCAAAGTAAGTACCGCTAAAGAAACGCCAAGGAGATTGCGACATTTGTTGTACATTAGCGAGTTTGTTAGCGAAATACAACACGTCGATGGAACGCAAAATGTGGTCGCCGATGCTTTATCGCGAGTAGAAGCTATAGATTGCCCCACAAGTTTCAATTACAAAGAACTAGCCAAGGCGCAAGAAGGCGATTCTCAGATTTCGCAGATGCTAGCGAAACCCGGCGACGGACAGGTACTGTTGAAACAAATATACATTCCAAGTAGTGATAAATCAGTTTATTGTAACATTGCAACAAAGTATGTCAGACCTTTTATAACAGAAAAATTTAGAAAGGAAATATTTGACTCGGTACATAATATGAGTCATCCAGGGGTAAGAGCATCGCGGAAACTTTTAAAACAAAAGTATTTTTGGCCAGGAATGAATAAGGACATAGGCATTTGGGTCAAAACTTGTATCAGTTGTCAAAAAAGTAAGGTTAATAAACATACAGTTTCGGACTTGCAAACGTTTCCAAAAAGCGAAAGATTTGAACATTTGCATGTCGATATTGTAGGACCATTACCTACTACCGAGCAGGGTCATAGGTATTGCATAACAATTATTGATCGTTTCACTAGGTGGCCGGAAGCATTTCCTACACGTGACATCACTGCAGAGACTGTTGCCAGGGCGATATACGAAGGGTGGATATGCCGTTTCGGATGTCCAGTAAGAATAACTACAGATCAGGGAAGTCAGTTCGAGAGTGAACTCTTCAGTGAACTTATGAGGTTACTAAGTGTACACAGGATCCGTACAACCCCGTATCACCCACAGAGCAACGGGAAGATCGAGAGATGGCATCGTTCACTAAAGGTGGCACTCAAAGCCAGATTAACTGATAACGTATCTTGGCGAGACGAACTAGCTACTTAAGTAATTGTATCAGGCGTTACTTTGCGGAAGTCCATCTTGATTGAATTAGATAGAAAGGTATTTAGCTTCTTCCGCACTTATGATGGCTAGTAATGCAGCTAGTTGAATGCACCATGCGTACGACCGCAAGTTAATGCAAATGCACAAGCGATGCACTTTACTCGCACTACCTCCACCGTTTTACACTCTACACGTGTTTCGCCCCTCCACGGAGCATCAGAGTCAGAGTAAAGTGCATCGCTTGTGCATTTGCATTAACTTGCGGTCGTACGCATGGTGCATTCAACTAGCTGCATTACTAGCCATCATAAGTGCGGAAGAAGCTAAATACCTTTCTATCTAATTCGAACTAGCTACTGTTTTATTTGGTCTAAGGGCAGCATGCAGAGGTGAAGGAGATGTCAGCGCAGCAGAAATGGTTTTGGGTCACAATTTGAGATTACCAGGCGATTTTTACAGTCAGGTAAGTCCAAAAGTCGACAACACGTACACTTTTGTTCAAAAGTTGCGTACTATAATAAACAGCTTACAGCCGAAGTCACGAGCATTTAGCGATTCACGAAATTTTTTTATACATAAGGACTTGGAAACTTGCTCACATGTTTTTATTAGAAATGATAAAGTAAAAAGACCTTTGACACCTAACTATGATGGCCCTTATCGAGTGTTAAGTAGAAATAAGAAAATATTCACAGTACAGTTGTCAAACAGAACCACAAAAATCTCTATAGATAGACTAAAACCAGCATATCGCACTCTTAATAAAATAACGACCTAATCCAAAAACACTAATTTTTGGGTATTGATGAAAAACGTTTGTTGAAAAAACAGAATAATTTTTAAATGGCTGTAGAATTAAAAGTAAAAGGCAAAGGATAAAACTTGAACCACCTAACTAATCCTAAGAATATGTTCTTTTAAATGCATTAAAATTTACACAAATATTCACATCCATAAATTAAAAAAAGTTAATTATTTGTAACCCTTTAGAATTGCGTCATTATTTCATGAAAAATCTGAAAGAAATATTGACCTAAGTTAAAATCGGTCTTTGCTTTACCAAATCAAACATGAAGATCTCTGACTCATTTTAAATTAAGTCACTATTTTACTAAACAGCTAAAAGAAAATACAATTTATTTAAAAATAAGTCTATAACTTAAACATGTGACTCAAATTCAAATCGCGATATAGCAACTAGCAAATGGTCAACAGAACACAGTCCTATTATAATGAAAATATTAAGATAATTTTTTCTTCTGTCATTGATACGGGACACCGAGTCGACAAATGACCCAATGAACCCTTGGATTAAATGTATTTACATGTATCTTAAATGCGCCGCGGTCGCTTTAAAATCAGCCACCGCACCATTTAATGGTGCGGTGGCTGTTTTCATTGCAACGGAGACGGCTTCTACAAGAAAAATTAAGTGAAAATGAGAAAATTAAACGAAAAGATATTTGTACGCTAGTATGGTTTGGTCGGCAGCACTTCTACCCGATGTTACTTATTAGTTGCTAGCGTTTAGCTTCAGATGCTCTCTTTTATTCTGATGTCCACTTTCCTCACGCTGCTGTCTGCTTCTTGATACGTAGCGATGGCTCGCCCTCGTGGCCAGTTGTCAGGTGTTTTATGGTAGAGTGTTGTCCACGATCTGCACGATGTTGTTGACTTTCATTGCGGCTTGATGTGGGACTCCATCAATCCATATTAATATTGAGTATTTGGGTGAAATATACAACGGCAAGGCACTGCGACGTTCTTTATGTATTTTTATCGATAAGGTCATGATTATCAAAGGGACGACAAACGAGTCGTGTACGAGGACACTCAGTAGTACCGAAGTGATTGTGCTTTGGCTTGTTTAGGTTGATGGAGTTGTGCGTTAGAGGTTTGCTGTTGACCATAAACTTCTTTTCAGTGATCAGAGTGTGGAGTACTTCCTTTTAAAAGTGATCGCCCGGTAGTGAGCTGCACAAGACTGTCTTAAAACTCACTAGGCTTTTCCAGGCCCTGACATTAAGAGGCTGTGAAACACAAGCAGTTCTTTGATCGTAGCCGTCTTCTGTATTATACTGTTGATAGCTCGGTGGAGTTCTCTGGCGGTTCCTTGTAGTTCGGTGGATATTGGACCAACTTTTTTCCATGTGATGGAGCGCCAGGCCTCGTGAGCGATGCGGTGATCCCAAAAAATACACGGCGTGCGTATAGATAAATAGCGTGTAGATAAGGGACTCAAAATAGACTTATATGAAAGTGCGAAATGACGTTGCTCTAGACGAGGGGGTGGGTGGTATACTGTGGCAAACTGCGGTGGAGACGTCTTACTTATTTTGCAAGAAAAGTAGCGGCGAAGCGTGAAACGCGTCGTCAGTCATAGGCACAGCCACAGATTACAATAATAATTAACAAGCTCAGCGTTCGCTTATATCATTGATGTTCGTGTCGAGGTTCGCGTGATGAAGCTGACGGTGTAACACCCGCTTGAAAAGGGGTGCCACACGATTGCCATCGATGACTGTGGTCGCCTATCCTTCTAGAGCTAGTTCTATGGTAGATGCATCATTCAGTTTCGTTTTTAATTTGATGACCCCGTCGATCCTAAATGGCAAGTAGGTGGAGTCGGGCTTCTATAAGCGGAAACGAATACTACTTCTTGTGTCTTATTAGTTCGCTGATGGGCCGGGCCTACCATTATAGACAAATGACAATGCTGGTTTTGAAAAAGTTTTCGATTGACTGTAGAACGTGGTAAACTCTGGCCTTGAAAAATCGATCAGGATCGAATTGAGGAGTGTTTTGCTGGGTGAAAAATAGGTTACGTCCTTTCTCGTCCGTGATTGGCTCAGGATGTTTCAGGTGCGGGCTTCTCGGTGAGCTATGTTGGAATAGCGAATAATGACACCTAGCACTACCGATATTGCAAGTCAAATTTGTCGCAAACGTTTCCGGCGTCATCGGTGACTTTGAATTTAGTTGGTATCTGTCGTTTTGTGATATTACCAACATATTGTATTACCAATATTCTGTGCGAAACGTATGGATCTCAACACCCTGCACCGTCTTTTGACAAGGTGATCACAGTGTGACTATCTGTCTCACGGAGAACGGCTTGCGGTATGCTCTTTGATGACGGTGGCAGCCATGCTACTTCGCACGATAATGGCGTCATAACAAGCGACGTGGTGATTTGGCCGTCTAGTCGACGAAAACGTGTTCTTAGTAGGAGATTTATTGTGTAACTGTAGTGAAGGTGGCACCTTGGTAGCGTGTCGTGTGCAAATTTTTTCAAGTTTCCCTACCCATTCAGTCTGCAATGTGACAAGATTTTAATCCATCTGTTGCTCCTGTTAGTAGGTACTCACTTATTTGGCTTGTGATGTGATGGACGACGTAAATTTGAGTGGTTTAAGAGATAAATGGCGGGATTCAATGATTTTCTTTGTAGAACGTTCTGTAGTAAATATTTCAAACAATAGACGTGTGAGGTACGAGTAGTGATTCAAGGCGAGCTCTACGATGTGCGGCTGGAGATGAGATCGAGTTGGTACACATTTAGCCTTGGTTTTATCGTCGAGTTTGATGGCAGCAATCGAGGTGCCGATGATTCCAACGATGGTTCAATATGATTACTTTTCAGTCGGAGGATTAAATTAATGTACTAAAAATATAGAAAATTCGTTGAATTTCAAGAGTAGTAAAACGTTCAACCTATTTTTAAATAGCTTTCGGTACAAAACCTCAAGATTAAGATAAAATGCGAAGTGAGACACCAAGTTAATACGTTAAACTATGTTATGATATCAGTCGAATACAGGTCAAAGGACATTGGGACCTTTAGTATGGCACAAATACCCACGGCGAACATTAACGTTTTATACCTTATTTTAAAGCCTGAGATGTCTAGTTGTTGCAACACAAGCCGCATTATTGTGAGCAATGGGAATACTGAGTTAGCGAAAAAAAAGTTCAGAAATGTATTTTTTTTTGTTTTAAATGTGGTGGTAGTTACCACCTACACGTGTTCAATAACTATATTAGTGCCATGTAGGTACATTATTATTCAAATATAAGTTTTATATTTTAAAAATAAGAATATTGTGTGTAAAAAAATTATGTATGTAAGTATGTATGTATAATCTCTTTATTGCGCATTCTTTAAACTAATACAGAAAACACATATTAAATAAAAAACAAGAAATGACACAAATCCGGACTTATCCCATTAAGGGATCTCTTCCAGTCAACCCTTGAGAAACTCTGAGGATACAACAAGCTATTTATATACATACTTGGGACCAAACTGAATACAATATTATCTACTATAAATACGACGTAGATATCATATACTTACTTACATACTTAATATACCCTACAAATTGTCTGAGTTATCCGACCCAAAACCCCAAACTAAAAATAATTATATTACTCATCATCATTTCAGCCTTTATCCTCCCACAGCTGGGTATAAGCCTCCTCTCTCTTGTGCCATAGATTTCTATCCTGCGCAAGTCTTGTCCAGGGTCTTCCGACAATCTTTACTATGTCGTCAACCCATCTAGCGCTGCGGGACGACCTACGCTTCTACGCCCTACTTTTGGCCACCACTCTGTCGAGGATTTTGTGCTCCACCTGCCATCACCTCGCCGCACCACGTGCCATGCCCATCGCCACTACGCCTCCACGGCACGCTTACTGACATCCGCAACTTTCGTTAAACGTTGTATTTCAGCGTTTGGAATTCGGTCGAGAAGGGTGATGCCTAGCATGGATCGCTCCATGGCTCTCTTTGCCACTTGTATTTTGCGCACAGTCTCTTTAGTAAGCGTCCATGTTTCGGCACCATAGGTCATGACGGGCAGGACACATTAGTTAAATATTTTGGTCTTCAGGCACTGTTGCATTTTTCGGTCTTTGAGAATGTCCTCAAGCTTGCTGAAGTATGATAAAGTCAACCTCGTTCTTCGTCCTGCCGTCAGGGCACTTCCAGGTTTAGCCATGTGGCCCCAAGGCTAATTCGCCGCGCTCCTGTCCCACTTTGGCGTTGAAGTCCCCCATGACAACAGTGAAGTGGGTCTTAGTAATACGGTGTATGGCCCTCGACACGTCGTCGTAAAGGGCCTTCACCTCTTGGTTTGAGCTGCTCGAGGTCGGCGCATATACCTGTACGACCTTGAGAGTGTATCTCTCGGTCAATTTCAGTACTAGGTACGCTACCCTGGTCGAGACGCTGCAGATCTCCTTCACGTTGTCACGGAGAGCTTTGTTGACGAGGAACCCTACGCCACCCTGGCTCTGTGTGCTCCCTTCCCTGAAGTAGAATAGGTGACCTGATTCTAGGATTAAAGTGTCCTCCCCCTCTCTTCGGACTTCTGACAACCCAACAACAAGCCACCGTATCTTTTCTAATTCTACCTCAAGGATTTTGAGGCTCTCGTCGAGCCGCAAACTGCGTCTATTATACTTCGCCAGGTTCAGTTTGTGGCAGCCATCGTCTTTAGCCCGGGGATTCTTCGCACCCCCTGCCCCACCATGACCCAGGCTGCTGCCGTGGCCCGGGGTAGTAGGGCGGCCGGAAACTAGGGGCCGTTTCATTTTGGTTCTATCCATAGGGGGTTTTGCCCAATAGTCACCACGCTGGGTAGGCGGGTTGGTCACCGCAGTGTGTGGTTCCGGACTATCTTGTCAAACACGGAAAGCGCTGCTGCCCACATTCCGGAAACCCTCAATCGCTTCTTACTATACCCATGGGTGGACTTGGAGTGGTGCTATTTTACTCTGCCACACGGCATAAAATCTTGAATATATTGATACCAATTTCTCAACATTCCCATTAGATATAAAAAAATAACTTACCATTTAGGAAATACGTAATGATATCTAAAAACTATCATATGTTTCATTTATGTTCGCATGATTTGGGTTACTGGGTCAGAAAGGTCCCAATGTCATTTGAAATAATACCGAAGTCATTTCATTATTTTTGCTAAGACAAAGACTTAACTAAAAATGTTACCAGAAATTTTCATCATTAGAAATACAACAAAGACCTAATTTCAGTTAAGTCATATAAATAACAAAAATTTCAAAACGATACAGTCTTATCTCCAAATGGGTCAGTAAGCTTTTCCAAAATTTTCGTAAAATACAGACCTAATTAAAAATGAGTCAAGCAAACATCGCAGGTTTTTTGTAAAACAAAGACCAAACACTAAATCGGTCATTCTTTTATAAAAACTTTTCAATTACACACGCCTCAACTTTTGATAAAACAACGGCTCATTTCTGAATCAGTCGTCTTTTCACAAAAACGTAGCATGCAGCCGCAGACGCAAGACGAAATCGGTCATTATTTGACTGAAGAGATAGGCGTTCGGGGCGGGAAAGATATAGACTCATCTTATTTTGAACCTTATTGTGTAAGAGATAGGGTTGTATTTTAGAGTCTATGTTGTGAGCCCTGCTCTAATAAGTCAGTTTTTCACAAAAACTCATTTTGGCCAAATTTTGATTTAAGTCGTTATTTTACTAAGAGTGCGATATATGTTAATTGATAATTCAACAATTGTAGAGCAGGAAAAATGCAATGAGACATGCGATGAACCACTAAATCAAAGTAATGATCAGAATGTAAACAGTCAAAACATGAAATCTGCTTTAACTTGTACCACACGCAGTGGCAGAGTAACGAGGCCACCCGTGCGATTTCTAGAGTGTTAAGTAGTTCAGTAAGATTTAATGATTAAGCATTTATTCGTAGTAATAAGTAGCATCTTTGGTAATCAGACAGCATTCCACGACGAAATATCAAAACGAACAGTTATTTTGACAAGTTTATAATGGGCAAAGAACAGAGCAAGCAAGCGGAGAAAACTGAAGAAATTATCATTGCGCAGAATGGTGCGAATGACGCTTCTTTAAGCTATTTGGAAGAGAAAATTCAAGTCTTTGGAACAATATCAGCTTTTGTCATAGTGATATTGGTTGTGCTGTGCGTCTATTTCGTCCTGAAGTGCTGTCGAAAAAAATCCAAGAGCTGGCTACAGAAAGAGATAACATCGTCGGTTGAGCTAGGTTTAGCGAACCAAGCGGCCCAAGCCCAGCGTAGTCCGCATCAACAGACTTATGCGTGATGCGCGTAGTACGATGTCTTTTTACTTTGACCCGTGCGCACTAGTGTAAAGTATTGTTAAGTGATAAGCTACGCTATGTGTAACGTGGTGTATCGTACGTACTGTGAAGTAGAAGGTAAACGTTTCATGTTACATTGTAATACTTAGAGTTTGTATAAACTTAGACATATATATATATTTTTCTTTCTCGCGGTGACGATTTATGCATTTCCTTTTGTGTTCACATATACAACATATTTTTGCTATTGTAAACCTTTTTGCATATCAGTTTCGAACGCTAGTAGGTATATCATTAAAACTTTGAAGAATCTGTAATTTTCTAAATTGTCAGTTTGTATTTGAACTTATATAACATTTTATGTACTTGGTAGCAACAGCAGGTTAAAATTGAACTTTTTTATTGAAAAACATTTTTTGTGTCGAAAAATTATATTTTGTAAATTTTTTGAAAAAAGGAGGTGAATGTTGTGGCGACATGGGGTCTAGACCTTAGTCAGCATTTTTGCCTTAGCGCTATGCGCGTGCATTGGCTCTCGCCAGTCGTCGACCCGTAGCGCGCTCCGGCAGTTCCCCCGCACTTTGTCTTACAATTTTGTACATTCTTACTAATGAACTTTTCCTGTGTCGTGTGACAATACAATCATCGTCGAGAAACCTATCTTTCATTTATATCTAAACACGCAACCTTAACTAAATAGTCAACTGAACTTTCTAATCTAAAACAGGCACTAAAATAATACAATAAATAATAAACACATATAAAATTAAATATAAAACAAGAACCAGATCGTGTAACTGCCGCTAATTATGTTGATATGCTAAAGGAAAGCATGCTACCGACGGTGCGAACTGTTGATCCTGCTAGTGAAGTTCCTCGTTTTGCATTTGTCCAGGATAATTTGTCCAGTGCATCGAGCTGCCGTGGTGAACAATTGGTTTAGCCAACACCCAGATATCCAAGTTATTCGTTGGCCAGCAAAATCTCCGGACTTAAATCCCATAGATAATTTATGGGGTTTAATGGTGCAACGGTGGGACATGCGCAATGAAAGAACCACAGAGGCTTTAGAGGCTCACTGCATGGAAGTGTGGGAGAGTACCAGAGGAACAGATATATGCACTAATTTGGTCGAGTCTATGTCGCAACGTTTACGGGACGTATACAATTATGGAAGAAATAACTTTTTCCTTAAATTCTATTATAAATGTTTTGCTTTTGGCTTTTTTTCGTATTCTGCAGGCGCCAGCACGCAATTGCTCTAAATCTGGTTCTGGTAGATTATTAAATCTACCAGGTAATGTGATGTAGCCTTTCGAGCACAGTTTGTAACTTGCTCGTATCGAATTGATTGGGCATTGTAACTGCGTTCTCTATCAAATACGGTTGGTGTGGTACTAAATCTGCCATCTTCAACCACACTTTCTCTCCTGTTTGATTTAAGTTTTGTATGGATGTCATTTTAAACATGTAATAATTAACACAGACACTAACTTTAGCAAACAATTGGAATTGAATACTCTGATTGAAAAACCTTCGTACGAACTGAAATCGATAGGGACTTGCGGTAAAATAATTACACGTGAAACAAGCACTTACCACATTGCGGGCTTATCTGCCGGAAGTCTGCCTGAGCAAACATCTGATGTCATCTCTAAATTATCTATTTTATATATTTCACCCATAGCCCAGGATACCATTCTGGAAAGTAAGCTTTTGTTCTCCAAGCAATCTGTAGATAACACAAATTCTGCAGATGTTACCATTGATGTAGACGTAACTATGGGAGCATAGGTAAAGGTAGTGCTCGGAGCTGCTGTAGAGGTACTTGTTGGTTTGAATCCTTTGCGGTACTTTTCTTTTTGCACTCTCAGCGTGATGTCGATACCATCAAAAACATGATATAGTTTTGTTCGCGGACGATACCTCTCTACTTTTCAGAGTAAAGAGGCAACAACTCAACTATGATGACGTGAACAAAGCTATTACCGATGTAGTGCAATGGTTTACAGTAAATAACCTACTATTGAATGAAAAGAAAACTAAATGTATCAAATTTGTATTACCAAATGTTAAACCAAGCTCTACAATTATTAAGGTAAAGGATGAAAAGTTGGACCTTGCGGACTCAACTGTATTTTTAGGCATAACTTTGGACGCCTCTCTCCAATGGGGGCAACATATTGAGAAATTGTCGAAGAGACTGAGTTCAGCAGCATACGCAGTTAAAAAAATAAGACATCTCACTGATGTAGACACTGCAAGACTAGTTTACTTTAGCTACTTCCATAGCTTAATGTCTTATGGCTTACTATTATGGGGCCATGCTGCGGATGTAAACAATATATTTGTTTTGCAGAAACGGGCTGTTCGTTCAATTTATAAATTGGGACCTCGAGTCTCCTTGAGACAGAAATTTAAAGAAATCAACATATTGACATTTGTGTCACAGTACATATACGAAAATCTAGTGTACGTAAAAATAAATATAGATTCTTTTAAGAAAAATTGTGACAGGCATAATTTTAACACTAGAAATAAGGAGCAACTTGCTGTGCACATGAGCAGGCTTAGTAAAGTAAGCAAAACTTTTAAGGGCAATTGTATACGCTTTTATAACAAACTTCCTAAAGATATTCAAGACTTACCCTTAAAAAAATTTAAACAAAAATTGTACAAGAAAGGCTATAATGAAATATCAGACTATATGCAAGATAAATCTCCATGGGTTTAATTCAAATGTATAAAGTAAATATTTTATTAGACGAAACAAGTCGATTTATCTACTGCAATTTTTGTTATTATTATATATATTTTTTTTTTATGTAGCCATTTTTGGGCTATACATATACAGGATTATTTTTTAGTCAGTGCGCAGCTTCAACATACGTAATGGTTATCAAATTTTAGAAAATATGTATTTATTTTTCACACCTGACTTAGAACAAAAAAAAATTTAATAATCGCACTTAAACTTATCCCAGTATCGTACGTAAGTGTGGATCACCCAATTAGGTTCACTAGCTATCTTCCGGTATGACAACGTCGCGCGCGGCCCAGTTATACCTATCAGCTGACTGTGTTCTAGCTTCTACCTACAGCACAGGTCAATGACCAGTCCAGGTTAATGACCGCTATTGGTACCGGGGTGCGTGCGGGTGATACCTACAACAACTAAGTACCTATCTCACAAGTACCTACACTTAAACTGCCTCCGTGGTGTAGTGGTTTAAAAGTTGGTCTCTTGATATGATGGTCCCTGTTTCTAGTTTATGCGGAGAGACAAGATTATTTTGTTAATGACGTAGTTGGATTTTTCCCAGTTTGGTTAAGAATTAGCAGCTACTACTAGCATAAGCAAGACATGTAAATGTTTAATCCATAACGGTAACTCGGGATTGTACAGCACCTCAAGTAACCATCTACGTGATCAACTTAAGAATGGTTTTTCTTACAGTTAACAAGAATAACCAGAAAAGATTGATACCCATTTCAAAAGATCAACATTCAAAGGTTTTTCTAATATTCTTTAAAAATAACCAGTAAAGACTTTAATGGCAACTGGAGCCGTTGCTGATAGTACCTAAAAAGCCTACACAACCTGCATACAACAGAGGTTGTGATGGTTTGACAACGTCGCGATTAGTCACCGCGTCTTACAGCGCTAGACATAGTGGCGCCAACGATTCAATTTTTAGAAGAAATCTGCCGCCGGCGCGGCGCCGGCGTCACGGTTTGGCGGGAAATTCATCTGCACTGCTAGAAAGCTTTATGTACACTGATGATATGAGGTAGCTCGTATCGCGCGTGCCTGCCCTTCGATGATTTTAACCGAATTATCCTTAAAGTACAACTGCATTTAAAGTAAAGTAAACTGCAAAAAGTTTACCTAGAACACTAGGTAGGCAGTAGGTAGCTAAGTACAATAGTCGTTTAATTAACAGTTACTTACCGTAAACTGCCCGTGATCCAACAGCCGCTGCATAACGTTGAGGAATGTTTTTGGGTTCGGTACACGAGTGTCCACAACGCCAGCATTACGCAGTTGAGGTAAACTTTCGTCCGCGTACATTCATTGGGCTGCTCGGGTATTTTCCCCACTTAAAAAGTACGAACGCACCATTTCGTAAAACTCGCGAAACGTAAAATTCGACATCGCGAAATCAATTCGGGATCGGCGGGAAAGTAGTGTCACACGCCCGCGACGGAATCAAAGCGAGAACTGAATGAAACTGACTGAAGGGTGCGCTGCGCGAGCGCTGTTGCCATTTTCACGCACCTCCGATTGAAAAGTAGTGTGTCCATGATTTATTTTTTATGAGGCAGACAAAAATAAAAAAATAATAAAAATAAAACATATTTTTTTATTTGCTTAAAATGTCCTATTAACGATTCTGATATCATGGTATAAGTTTGCGCACTGACTAAAAAATAACCCTGTATATTATTCGTTATTTCCAAAATTAGCTAGGGCAGTTTAGGGCCTATAAAGATTGTTAATTTAGAGTAGGAGCACTTCTGGGCAGGTTTTTTGGGGGGTTTTTCCTGTTCAGGGGGTCCGGTTAATTATACGCATGTTGATAACACGCTTTGGAAATCTTGACTAAAATTTGAAACAAATGTCGTTTACAAATGGTGGTGGCGTAAAGTTACGTGCTGTATGATTAACCTGGCCAGCCCCGAGGCAGTGCCTTTATTTTTATTTTTATTTTTTTATCCCGCCCGAGCCGGTTTTCTATTAGGACAATACAAAATTGTTATAAAAAGAAGAAGATTGCGTTATGCAAATTTCTTTTTTTTACAATGACCGATCATGACGTCAATAAGTGATAATGCTATCCTACATTGAATAAAGTTATTTCATTTTCATTTTCATTTCATCCTCATCGCGAGTAATTTGGAAAATTCCCTTAAAATAAATTTTTTGCTCTACACTTACTTCCCGTCGCGCACGGCGAAGATATAGCTTTTTCTGCAACCAAGAGCTAGTAGCAGGTGGAGGAGGGATGATTTATTCCTTCTTGATTTTTATTCGCGACAAAGGGACTCGAGGGTGTGTATTGCAATTTTAGGCAATGGGCTGACAACCTGTCACTATGGCGATACACAATTTTTCGAATGACCCTCAAATTTTTGTCAGACGTGGCGTAAATGTCCGTTTTATGCGGCTGTTTACGCTCTGCCTACCCCGCAAGGGAAAAGGCGTGATATATGTATGTATGATTTCTATTTTTAACACAATCATATTATTTATCGTGAAAATTGAAATATTTTCAATTTCATTCTCGAGTACCAAATTTTAAAACACTTCCCGTGTTAGGTATACAATTTTTGCGAACTTCCTGCCCGCACTCGAAAATTTTGCAAGTTCGCAAAAAAAAAAAAAAAAAATTCATTCTCCATAAATTTTATATGCTTCGTTGGCACCGTCTTCCCTTTTTCAGCAAGCAAAAAGTTAACTGACCAACGTGACACTGGAAAATTTTGATTTCGGTTCTGCAGCTCCTGTACGCGTACACTTTTCAAAAACCATTGATTTGTAGAACAGTTAGCAAAAAACAGATCTTCCTTCAACGGAGGCGTTTGAATGGTTTCTTCAATACCATACTGGTTAATCAAGGTTAAGTGCACCACAAATGGTATTAAATTTGTGAAAATATTTTTTTTAATGCGCTTATAATTTAGATGATGTGCCGGGTGATGCTGGCTTAGAATAGCATCACCCCATTTCTTACCCGTGGGTGTCGTAAGAGGCGACTAAGGGACTCGAGGGTTAGATTTGTATTGCAATTTTAGGCGATGGGCTGACAACCTGTCACTATAGTGATACACAGTTATCTGATTGACCCTCAAACTTTTGTCAGACGTGGTGTTAATATCCGTTTTACGGCCGTTAACTCTTTGCCTACCCCGTAAGGGATATAGGCGTGATTTATGTATGTATGTATGTATAATTTAGATGCGTTTACTCGCTAGATTGAACACTGCAATATTAAAATTATTTTGCAGCTGCATTTAATCGACTAGACGTATTATCATAGGAAATAGCCAAGGCTAAAAGATCCAAATATGTAGGTCTCATCCATGTTAGATAACTATTTTTTTCTATTTGCAACATTGTTGGTCCTCCCTAACATTAATTGAGAGCATGAGGCTCACACTACTAGACAATAGAGGCAACTGTTATCATCATATCTTAGCGCCAACCGCAGCCGAGCTGATAGCAATACTGTGTTAGAAGTTTTTTAGGTAAATCATCCATGTTAAATTACAATACTTTTTACAACATAAAATAAAATATTGAGAGCATTAGGCTTACACTACTATACCATAGAGGCTTATTATGAGAGCAGGAGGGTCACACTACTATACCATAAAGGCTTATTATGAGAGCTGGAGGCTCACACCACTATACCATAGAGGCGTCAGGTAAACTGTACCACCTGCTGGTGCTGCAGCAGCAGCAGCAGCAGCACCGACAAGGACCTCGAGGTGGCCTGAGAACCATGCACCGACAAGGACCGAGGCAATTGTTATTGCAAGAGGCTCACACCACTATACCATAGAGGCGCCAGGTAAACTGTACCACACCTGCAGCAGCAGCAGCGACAAGCAAGGCGGCCTAAGCACCGACAAGGACCGAGGCAATTGTTATTGCAGGAGATTCATTCATTTATTAATGATGGGTTTGCTCTTGACTCTAGTCTAGGTCAACGGACAGAAACAGAGTCTAAGATGGAGCGAGCTCACCCAGAAGAAGCACTGGCACTCCTACACACTGACGGAACGCAGCAAGCTACTTGGCGCCAGACTTCGGTGGGATGGTGGTCGCGATTCACACCATTTATACTATAGAGGCGCCAGGTAAACTGCACCATGCCGGCCTCCATGCAGCAGCAGCAACGACAAAGCAAGGCGGTCACCGACATCAACACGAAAACACTCGATCGACCAGTTTTTTGGCTTTGGTGACCCCGCACCGCCATACAAGTTACATACAAACCAGGGGTCTAGCCGAGGTGCTCCAGAAGCCTTAGTTTATAGCTACTTTTGGGCTTAGACATTTCTCCAGTAAAAAGTAAAGTGTGTCTTTTTAAAAGGGGTTACAAAAAAGAAAACATAATTATCACTTTAAATAACCAAAAATTACAAGTTGTAAAAATGTTAAATATCTGGGACTATGGTTAGACCGAGGTCTACGGTGGGGAAAACACATAAATGAAATTAAACAAAAGGTGGCTAAATATGTTAATATTTTCAAGGTTTTATCCGGCTCAGGTTGGGGTATTCATCCTACTCAACTAAGACGTTTATATATAACAATGATACGAAGTCGAATCGATAATGCTAGTTTTTGATACGCTAATATTGCTTAATCACACCTAAAAAAATAAGATTTCTTACAAAATGCATGCTTACGTGTAATTGGTGGCTTTATGCACATCAGTTCACGTAATAGAATCGGAACTTTCTCTATCCCCTTAATCTGTGTGACGACAATATTTGGCTGGTAAATTTTATTTAGTTTCAAAGTCATTCCGTGATAACGAACTTGTGGGTCTTTTGGATAAACTTTCCAGTCTAACTAGTGCGCCATACTGGTGTAATAATACAAAATACAAAAATACAAAAAAATCATTTTCAGTAAATTTGTAAAGATATAGATGCTGGAGTTTCCATATTTAGCATATAAAAAGCCTGTATCAGGAGGCCCCGCTCTTGCATTGTTAAAATACAAAAAAATCATTTTCAGTAAATTTGTAAAGATATAGATGCTGGAGTTTCCATATTTAGCATATAAAAAGCCTGTATCAGGAGGCCCCGCTCTTGCATTGTTATATGAACAATGTTTATTCTAAATATTATAGTAAAACTCTTAAGAATAGCTTTTAGGAATTACATAAATTAGAAAGAAAAATGGGGGGAGGGGAATAATAAGAAATAATTTATAATAAATGTATAAATATATAATATGGAAACAGATACATAAACATATATGTAATAGTTATATATATATACAGGATTATTTTTTAGTCAGTGCGCAGCTTCAACATACGTAATGGTTATCAAATTTTAGAAAATATGTATTTATTTTTTACACCTGACTTAGAACAAAAAAATTGAAATAATCGCACTTAAACTTATCCCAGGATCGTACGTAAGTGTGGATCACCCTATTAAGTTCACTAGCTATCTTTCGGTATGGCAACGTCGCGCGCGGCCCAGTTATACCTATCAGCTGACTGTGTTCTAGCTTCTACCTACAGCACAGGTCAATGACCAGTCCAGGTTAATGACCGCTATTGGTACCGGGGTGCGTGCGGGTGATACCTACAACAACTAAGTACCTATCTCACAAGTACCTACACTTAAACTGCCTCCGTGGTGTAGTGGTTTAAAAGTTGGTCTCTTGATATGATGGTTCCTGTTTCTAGTTTATGCGGAAAGACAAGATTATTTTGTTAATGACGTAGTTGGATTTTTCCCAGTTTGGTTAAGAATTAGCAGCTACTACTAGCATAAGCAAGACATGTAAATGTTTAATCCATAACGGTAACTCGGGATTGTACAGCACCTCGAGTAACCATCTACGTGATCAACTTAAGAATGGTTTTTCTTACAGTTAACAAGAATAACCAGAAAAGATTGATACCCATTTTAAAAGATCAACATTCAAAGGTTTTTTTAATCCACACTAATATTATAAATGCGAAAGTAACTCTGTCTGTCTGTCTGTCTGTCTGCTACGCTTTCACGGCCAAACCGCTGAACCGATCTTCATGAAACTTGGCACAGAGATTGCTAGCATACCGAGAACGGACATAGACTACTTTTTATCACCATTCGAGGGTCTGGAGTATAGATGTAGACCACCAGGTGTACCACCAGGAGCCCAGCTAAACTATTAGAGATACAGGCATGGTTCCAAAACAAAAGTTGTTCAGTATGATGGGCCGCTTCTTTTCACAAGGACATTGAGGATCTGGAGTACCTTATGTAGACCACCAGGTGTACCACCAGGAGCCCAGCTAAACTATTAGAGATACAGGCATGGTTCCGAAACAAAAGTTGTTCAGTATGATGGGCCGCTTCTTTTCACAAGGACATTGAGGATCTGGAGTACCTTATGTAGACCACCAGGTGTACCATCAGGAGCCCAGCTAAACTATTAGAGATGCAGGTATGGTTCCAAAACAAAAGTTGTTTAGTATAATAGGTCGCTTCTTTTCACATGGACATTGAGGATCTGGAATACCTTATGTAGACCACCAGGTGTACCATCAGGAGCCCAGCTAAACTATTAGAGATACAGGCATGGTTCTAAAACAAAAGTTGTTCGGTATGATGGGCCGCTTTTTTTTACAAGGACATTGAGGACCTGGAGTACCTTATGTCACCAGGTGTACCATCAGGGACCACGTAAACTATTAGAGCTACAGGTATGGTTCCAAAACAGAAGTTTTTCAGTATGATGGGCCGCTTCTTTTCACACGGACGTTGAGGATCTGGAGTACCTTATGTTGACCACCAGGTGTACCATCAGGAGGCCAGCTAAACTATTAGAGATACAGGCATGGTTCCAAAACAAAAGTTGTTCAGTATGATGGGCCGCTTCTTTTCACAAGGACATTGAGGATCTGGAGTACCTTATGTAGACCACCAGGTGTACCATCAGGAGCCCAGATAAACTATTAGAGATACAGGTATGGTTCCAAAACAGAAGTTGTTCAGTATGATGGGCCGCTTCTTTTCACAAGGACATTGAGGATCTGAAGTACCTTATGTAGACCACCAGGTGTACCATCAGGAGCCCAGCTAAACTATTAGAGATACAGGCATGGTTCCAAAACAAAAGTTGTTCAGTATGATGGGCCGCCTCTTTTCACCAGGACATTAAGGATCTGCAGTACATAATGTAGACCACCAGGTGTACCATCAGGAACCCACGTGAACTATTAGAGATACAGAAATGGTTCCAAAACAAAAGTGGTTTAGTATGATGGGCCGCTTCGTTTCACAAGGACATTGAGGATCTGGAGTACCTTATGTAGACCACCAGGTGTACCACCAGGAACCCACGTAAACTATTAGAGATACAGAAATGGTTCCAAAAAAAAAGTTGTTCAGTATGATGGGCCGCTTCTTTTCACAAGGATATTGAGGATCTGGAGTACCTTATGTCACCAGGTGTACCATCAGGAGACCACGTAAACTATTAGAGATACAGAAATGGTTCCGAAACAAAAGTTGTTCATGATGATGGGCCGCTTCTTTTCACAAGGACATTGAGGATCTGGAGTACCGTATGTAGACCATCAGGTCTACCATCAGGAGCCCACCTTATTGGAGATACAGAAATGGTTTCAGAACAAAAGTTGTTCAGTATGATGGGAATAAGTTGAGAAAGGACATTGCCTTCTTTACCGAGGACAGAAAAACAAAAAATGTGGTATATAGAGGTATAAAAATGTATAACAGTAACTTATATTACCTTTTGATCTGTCTAATCTACTTATGCTAACCATTTTAGTGTGCTCAAATCGGCACCTCTGGAGTAAGTACTCTGTTATCTACTGACTTTTGTATTCATCCACACTAGTCCACACTAATATTATAAATGCGAAAGTAACTCTGTCTGTCTGTCTGTCTGTCTGCTACGCTTTCACGGCCAAACCGCTGAACCGATCTTCATGAAACTTGGCACAGAGATTGCTAGCATACCGAGAACGGACATAGACTACTTTTTATCAACATTCGAGGGTCTGGAGTATAGATGTAGACCACCAGGTGTACCACCAGGAGCCCAGCTAAACTATTAGAGATACAGGCATGGTTCCAAAACAAAAGTTGTTCAGTATGATGGGCCGCTTCTTTTCACAAGGACATTGAGGATCTGGAGTACCTTATGTAGACCACCAGGTGTACCACCAGGAGCCCAGCTAAACTATTAGAGATACAGGCATGGTTCCGAAACAAAAGTTGTTCAGTATGATGGGCCGCTTCTTTTCACAAGGACATTGAGGATCTGGAGTACCTTATGTAGACCACCAGGTGTACCATCAGGAGCCCAGCTAAACTATTAGAGATGCAGGTATGGTTCCAAAACAAAAGTTGTTTAGTATAATAGGTCGCTTCTTTTCACAAGGACATTGAGGATCTGGAATACCTTATGTAGACCACCAGGTGTACCATCAGGAGCCCAGCTAAACTATTAGAGATACAGGCATGGTTCTAAAACAAAAGTTGTTCGGTATGATGGGCCGCTTTTTTTTACAAGGACATTGAGGACCTGGAGTACCTTATGTCACCAGGTGTACCATCAGGGACCACGTAAACTATTAGAGCTACAGGTATGGTTCCAAAACAGAAGTTTTTCAGTATGATGGGCCGCTTCTTTTCACACGGACGTTGAGGATCTGGAGTACCTTATGTTGACCACCAGGTGTACCATCAGGAGGCCAGCTAAACTATTAGAGATACAGGCATGGTTCCAAAACAAAAGTTGTTCGGTATGATGGGCCGCTTCTTTTCACAAGGACATTGAGGATCTGGAGTACCTTATGTAGACCACCAGGTGTACCATCAGGAGCCCAGATAAACTATTAGAGATACAGGTATGGTTCCAAAACAGAAGTTGTTCAGTATGATGGGCCGCTTCTTTTCACAAGGACATTGAGGATCTGAAGTACCTTATGTAGACCACCAGGTGTACCATCAGGAGCCCAGCTAAACTATTAGAGATACAGGCATGGTTCCAAAACAAAAGTTGTTCAGTATGATGGGCCGCCTCTTTTCACCAGGACATTAAGGATCTGCAGTACATAATGTAGACCACCAGGTGTACCATCAGGAACCCACGTGAACTATTAGAGATACAGAAATGGTTCCAAAACAAAAGTGGTTCAGTATGATGGACCGCTTCGTTTCACAAGGACATTGAGGATCTGGAGTACCTTATGTAGACCACCAGGTGTACCACCAGGAACCCACGTAAACTATTAGAGATACAGAAATGGTTCCAAAAAAAAAGTTGTTCAGTATGATGGGCCGCTTCTTTTCACAAGGATATTGAGGATCTGGAGTACCTTATGTCACCAGGTGTACCATCAGGAGACCACGTAAACTATTAGAGATACAGAAATGGTTCCGAAACAAAAGTTGTTCATGATGATGGGCCGCTTCTTTTCACAAGGACATTGAGGATCTGGAGTACCGTATGTAGACCATCAGGTCTACCATCAGGAGCCCACCTTATTGGAGATACAGAAATGGTTTCAGAACAAAAGTTGTTCAGTATGATGGGAATAAGTTGAGAAAGGACATTGCCTTCTTTACCGAGGACAGAAAAACAAAAAATGTGGTATATAGAGGTATAAAAATGTATAACAGTAACTTATATTACCTTTTGATCTGTCTAATCTACTTATGCTAACCATTTTAGTGTGCTCAAATCGGCACCTCTGGAGTAAGTACTCTGTTATCTACTGACTTTTGTATTCATTGGTTATAAATATTGATCTCTCAGGCCGGATAGCAAATTTTGAATTGTCCCTTTAACAACAGAAGCAAGCAAGTCATCTTTAAACAGTAGAGATAAGAACTGTTCTAATATCACTGTCACACTTACTATGTATACACATACCTACTTTAGAACTTCTGCCTAAAAAAAAACTATCTAACGCGGACGAAGTCGCGGGTAAAAGCTAGTTGGTTATAAATATTGATCTCTCAGGCCGGATAGCAAATTTTGAATTGTCCCTTTAACAACAGAAGCAAGCAAGTCATCTTTAAACAGTAGAGATAAGAACTGTTCTAATATCACTGTCACACTTACTATGTATACACATACCTACTTTAGAACTTCTGCCTAAAAAAAAACTATCTAACGCGGACGAAGTCGCGGGTAAAAGCTAGTTGGTTATAAATATTGATCTCTCAGGCCGGATAGCAAATTTTGAATTGTCCCTTTAACAACAGAAGCAAGCAAGTCATCTTTAAACAGTAGAGATAAGAACTGTTCTAATATCACTGTCACACTTACTATGTATACACATACCTACTTTAGAACTTCTGCCTAAAAAAAAACTATCTAACGCGGACGAAGTCGCGGGTAAAAGCTAGTCCACACTAATATTATAAATGCGAAAGTAACTCTGTCTGTCTGTCTGTCTGTCTGCTACGCTTTCACGGCCAAACCGCTGAACCGATCTTCATGAAACTTGGCACAGAGATTGCTAGCATACCGAGAACGGACATAGACTACTTTTTATCACCATTCGAGGGTCTGGAGTATAGATGTAGACCACCAGGTGTACCACCAGGAGCCCAGCTAAACTATTAGAGATACAGGCATGGTTCCAAAACAAAAGTTGTTCAGTATGATGGGCCGCTTCTTTTCACAAGGACATTGAGGATCTGGAGTACCTTATGTAGACCACCAGGTGTACCACCAGGAGCCCAGCTAAACTATTAGAGATACAGGCATGGTTCCGAAACAAAAGTTGTTCAGTATGATGGGCCGCTTCTTTTCACAAGGACATTGAGGATCTGGAGTACCTTATGTAGACCACCAGGTGTACCATCAGGAGCCCAGCTAAACTATTAGAGATGCAGGTATGGTTCCAAAACAAAAGTTGTTTAGTATAATAGGTCGCTTCTTTTCACAAGGACATTGAGGATCTGGAATACCTTATGTAGACCACCAGGTGTACCATCAGGAGCCCAGCTAAACTATTAGAGATACAGGCATGGTTCTAAAACAAAAGTTGTTCGGTATGATGGGCCGCTTTTTTTTACAAGGACATTGAGGACCTGGAGTACCTTATGTCACCAGGTGTACCATCAGGGACCACGTAAACTATTAGAGCTACAGGTATGGTTCCAAAACAGAAGTTTTTCAGTATGATGGGCCGCTTCTTTTCACACGGACGTTGAGGATCTGGAGTACCTTATGTTGACCACCAGGTGTACCATCAGGAGGCCAGCTAAACTATTAGAGATACAGGCATGGTTCCGAAACAAAAGTTGTTCGGTATGATGGGCCGCTTCTTTTCACAAGGACATTGAGGATCTGGAGTACCTTATGTAGACCACCAGGTGTACCATCAGGAGCCCAGATAAACTATTAGAGATACAGGTATGGTTCCAAAACAGAAGTTGTTCAGTATGATGGGCCGCTTCTTTTCACAAGGACATTGAGGATCTGAAGTACCTTATGTAGACCACCAGGTGTACCATCAGGAGCCCAGCTAAACTATTAGAGATACAGGCATGGTTCCAAAACAAAAGTTGTTCAGTATGATGGGCCGCCTCTTTTCACCAGGACATTAAGGATCTGCAGTACATAATGTAGACCACCAGGTGTACCATCAGGAACCCACGTGAACTATTAGAGATACAGAAATGGTTCCAAAACAAAAGTGGTTCAGTATGATGGGCCGCTTCGTTTCACAAGGACATTGAGGATCTGGAGTACCTTATGTAGACCACCAGGTGTACCACCAGGAACCCACGTAAACTATTAGAGATACAGAAATGGTTCCAAAAAAAAAGTTGTTCAGTATGATGGGCCGCTTCTTTTCACAAGGATATTGAGGATCTGGAGTACCTTATGTCACCAGGTGTACCATCAGGAGACCACGTAAACTATTAGAGATACAGAAATGGTTCCGAAACAAAAGTTGTTCATGATGATGGGCCGCTTCTTTTCACAAGGACATTGAGGATCTGGAGTACCGTATGTAGACCATCAGGTCTACCATCAGGAGCCCACCTTATTGGAGATACAGAAATGGTTTCAGAACAAAAGTTGTTCAGTATGATGGGAATAAGTTGAGAAAGGACATTGCCTTCTTTACCGAGGACAGAAAAACAAAAAATGTGGTATATAGAGGTATAAAAATGTATAACAGTAACTTATATTACCTTTTGATCTATCTAATCTACTTATGCTAACCATTTTAGTGTGCTCAAATCGGCACCTCTGGAGTAAGTACTCTGTTATCTACTGACTTTTGTATTCATCCACACTAATATTATAAATGCGAAAGTAACTCTGTCTGTCTGTCTGTCTGTCTGTCTGTCTGCTACGCTTTCACGGCCAAACCGCTGAACCGATCTTCATGAAACTTGGCACAGAGATTGCTAGCCTACCGAGAACGGACATAGGCTACTTTATATCACCATTCGAGGGTCTGGAGTATAGATGTAGACCACCAGGTGTACCACCAGGAGCCCAGCTAAACTATTAGAGATACAGGCATGGTTCCAAAACAAAAGTTGTTCAGTATGAAGGGCCGAATCTTTTCACATGGACATTGGGGATCTGGAGTACCTTATGTAGACCACCAGGTCTACCATCAGGAGCCCACCTAAACTATTGGAGATACAGAAATGGTTCCAAAACAAAAGTTGTTCAGTATGATGGGCCGCTTCTTTTCACAAGGACATTGAGGGTCTGGAGTACCTTATGTAGACCACCAGGTGTACCACCAGGAGCCCAGCTAAACTATTAGAGATACAGGCATGGTTCCAAAACAAAAGTTGTTCAGTATGATGGGCCGCTTCTTTTCACAAGGACATTGGGGATCTGAAATACTTTATGTAGACCACCAGGTGTACCACCAGGGGCCCAGCTAAACTATTAGAGATACAGGCATGGTTCCAAAACAAAAGTTGTTCAGTATGATGGGCCGCTTCTTTTCACAAGCATATAAGGGCTCTGGAGTACCTTATGTAGACCACCAGGTGTACCACCAGGAGCCCAGCTAAACTATTAGAGATACAGGCAAGGTGCCAGAACAAAAGTTGTTCAGTATGATGGGCCGCTTCTTTTCACAGGGACATTGGGGCTCTGGAGTACCTTATGTAGACCACCAGGTGTACCATCAGGAGCCCACCTAAACTATTGGAGATACAGAAATGGTTCCAAAACAAAAGTTGTTCAGTATGATGGGCCGCTTTTTTTTACAAGGGCATTGGGGATCTGGAGTACCTTATGTAGACCACCAGGTGTACCACCAGGAGCCCAGCTAAACTATAAGAGATATGGGCATGGTTCCAAAACAAAAGTTGTTCAGTATGATGGGCCGCTTCTTTTCACAAGGACATTGGGGCTCTGCAGTACCTAATGTAGACCACCAGGTGTACCACCAGGAGCCCAGCTAAACTATTAGAGATACAGGCAAGGTTCCAAAACAAAAGTTGTTCAGTATGATGGGCCGCTTCTTTTCACAAGCATATAAGGGCTCTGGAGTACCTTATGTAGACCACCAGGTGTACCACCAGGAGCCCAGCTAAACTATTAGAGATACAGGCAAGGTGCCAGAACAAAAGTTGTTCAGTATGATGGGCCGCTTCTTTTCACAGGGACATTGGGGCTCTGGAGTACCTTATGTAGACCACCAGGTGTACCATCAGGAGCCCACCTAAACTATTGGAGATACAGAAATGGTTCCAAAACAAAAGTTGTTCAGTATGATGGGCCGCTTTTTTTTACAAGGGCATTGGGGATCTGGAGTACCTTATGTAGACCACCAGGTGTACCACCAGGAGCCCAGCTAAACTATTAGAGATATGGGTATGGTTCCAAAACAAAAGTTGTTCAGTATGATGGGCCGCTTCTTTTCACAAGGACATTGGGGCTCTGCAGTACCTAATGTAGACCACCAGGTGTACCACCAGGAGCCCAGCTAAACTATTAGAGATACAGGCAAGGTTGCAAAACAAAAGTTGTTCAGTATGATGGGCCGCTTCTTTCACAAGGACATTGGGGCTCTGAAGTACCTTATGTAGACCACCAGGTGTACCATCAGGAGCCCAGCAAAACTATTAGAGATAGGTACAGGCATGGTTATTAAACAAAAGTTGTTCAGTATGATGAGCCGCTTCTTTGCACAAGGACATTGAGGATCTAGAGTACCTTATATAGACCACCAGGTAGTAACTCTGTCTGTCTGTCTGTCTGTCTGTCTGTCTGCTACGCTTTCACGGCCAAACCGCTGAACCGATCTTCATGAAACTTGGCACAGAGATTGCTAGCCTACCGAGAACGGACATAGGCTACTTTATATCACCATTCGAGGGTCTGGAGTATAGATGTAGACCACCAGGTGTACCACCAGGAGCCCAGCTAAACTATTAGAGATACAGGCATGGTTCCAAAACAAAAGTTGTTCAGTATGAAGGGCCGAATCTTTTCACATGGACATTGGGGATCTGGAGTTCCTTATGTAGACCACCAGGTCTACCATCAGGAGCCCACCTAAACTATTGGAGATAGAGAAATGGTTCCAAAACAAAAGTTGTTCAGTATGATGGGCCGCTTCTTTTCACAAGGACATTGAGGGTCTCGAGTACCTTATGTAGACCACCAGGTGTACCACCAGGAGCCCAGCTAAACTATTAGAGATACAGGCATGGTTCCAAAACAAAAGTTGTTCAGTATGATGTGCCGCTTCTTTTCACAAGGACATTGGGGATCTGAAATACTTTATGTAGACCACCAGGTGTACCACCAGGGGCCCAGCTAAACTATTAGAGATACAGGCATGGTTCCAAAACAAAAGTTGTTCAGTATGATGGGCCGCTTCTTTTCACAAGCATATAAGGGCTCTGGAGTACCTTATGTAGACCACCAGGTGTACCACCAGGAGCCCAGCTAAACTATTAGAGATACAGGCAAGGTGCCAGAACAAAAGTTGTTCAGTATGATGGGCCGCTTCTTTTCACAGGGACATTGGGGCTCTGGAGTTCCTTATGTAGACCACCAGGTGTACCATCAGGAGCCCACCTAAACTATTGGAGATACAGAAATGGTTCCAAAACAAAAGTTGTTCAGTATGATGGGCCGCTTCTTTTCACAAGGGCATTGGGGATCTGGAGTACCTTATGTAGACCACCAGGTGTACCACCAGGAGCCCAGCTAAACTATTAGAGATATGGGCATGGTTCCCAAACAAAAGTTGTTCAGTATGATGGGCCGCTTCTTTTCACAAGGACATTGGGACTCTGCAGTACCTAATGTAGACCACCAGGTGTACCACCAGGAGCCCAGCTAAACTATTAGAGATACAGGCAAGGTTCCAAAACAAAAGTTGTTCAGTATGATGGGCCGCTTCTTTTCACAAGCATATAAGGGCTCTGGAGTACCTTATGTAGACCACCAGGTGTACCACCAGGAGCCCAGCTAAACTATTAGAGATACAGGCAAGGTGCCAGAACAAAAGTTGTTCAGTATGATGGGCCGCTTCTTTTCACAGGGACATTGGGGCTCTGGAGTACCTTATGTAGACCACCAGGTGTACCATCAGGAGCCCACCTAAACTATTGGAGATACAGAAATGGTTCCAAAACAAAAGTTGTTCAGTATGATGGGCCGCTTTTTTTTACAAGGGCATTGGGGATCTGGAGTACCTTATGTAGACCACCAGGTGTACCACCAGGAGCCCAGCTAAACTATTAGAGATATGGGCATGGTTCCAAAACAAAAGTTGTTCAGTATGATGGGCCGCTTCTTTTCACAAGGACATTGGGGCTCTGCAGTACCTAATGTAGACCACCAGGTGTACCACCAGGAGCCCAGCTAAACTATTAGAGATACAGGCAAGGTTCCAAAACAAAAGTTGTTCAGTATGATGGGCCGCTTCTTTCACAAGGACATTGGGGCTCTGAAGTACCTTATGTAGACCACCAGGTGTACCATCAGGAGCCCAGCAAAACTATTAGAGATAGGTACAGGCATGGTTATTAAACAAAAGTTGTTCAGTATGATGAGCCGCTTCTTTGCACAAGGACATTGAGGATCTAGAGTACCTTATATAGACCACCAGGTCTACCATCAGGAGCCCACGTAAACTATTGGAGATACAGAAATGGTTCCAGAACAGAAGTTGTTCAGTATGATAGGCCGCTTCTTTTCACAAGGACATTTAGGATCTGTAGTACCTTATGTTGACTTCCAGGTCTATTATCAGGTGCCCATTTAAACTATTAGAGATACAGGCATGATTCTAAAACAAAAGTTGTTCAATATGATGGGAATAAGTTAAGGACAGAAAAGCAGAAGATGTGGTATATAAAAATGTATTACAGTAACTTAAGATTTATCTGTCTTATCCACTTATGCTGACCATTTAAGTGTGCTCAAATCGGCACCTCTGGAGTAAGTACTCTGTTATCTACTGACTTTTGTATTCAGTGTTTAAAAATTTTGTCTCTCAGGCCGGATAGCAAATTTAGAATTGTCCCTTGAACAACAGTAGCAAGCAATTCATCTTTAAACAGTACAGATAAGAACTGTTCTAATATCACTGTCACACTATGAATACACATACCTACTTTAGAACTTCTGCCTAAAAAAACTATCTAACGCGGACGAAGTCGCGGGTAAAAGCTAGTTGGTTATAAATATTGATCTCTCAGGCCGGATAGCAAATTTTGAATTGTCCCTTTAACAACAGAAGCAAGCAAGTCATCTTTAAACAGTAGAGATAAGAACTGTTCTAATATCACTGTCACACTTACTATGTATACACATACCTACTTTAGAACTTCTGCCTAAAAAAAAACTATCTAACGCGGACGAAGTCGCGGGTAAAAGCTAGTATTCTATAAAAATAACCAGTAAAGACTTTAATGGCAACTGGAGCCGTTGCTGATAGTACCTAAAAAGCCTACACAACCTGCATACAACAGAGGTTGTGATGGTTTGACAACGTCGCGAGTAGTCACCGCGTCTTACAGCGCCAGACATAGTGGCGCCAACGGTTCAATTTTTAGAAGAAATCTGACGCCGGCCGCGCCGGCCGGCCGACCACCGCCGCCGCCGGTACCGCGTGGCGGGAAATTCATCTGCACTGCTAGAAAGCTTTATGTACACTGATGATATGAGGTAGCTCGTATTGTGCGTGCCTGCCCTTCGATGATTTTAACCGAATTATCCTTAAAGTACAACTGCATTTAAAGTAAAGTAAACGGCAATTTTGTGCGCTTATGAGAGTGGAGCGAAAAATTTAGTTAAGTATGACAGTCAAAGTTGATTAGGCCACTAAAATGTTGCTACTACGTCAGTGTGAACTAACCTTGAGTGAAAAAAATCGTATGGCCGGAACGCGGCTATCTCGCGCCGGTCTTGTGTAGCTGAGCTTTTAAAAAGATGATTCCAATTTTCCCTTCGTACTTTTACGGGCTTAGGACCGTCAAAATGAAAAGTTTACCTAGAACAGTACAAACGTCGTCGTCGTTTAAGTAGCTAAGTACAATCGTCGTTTAATTAACAGATACTTACCGTTCACTGCTCGTGATCCAACAGCCGCTGCATAACGTTGAGGAATGTTCTTGGGTTCGGTACATGAGGGTCCACAACGCCAGCATTACGCAGTCGAGGTAAACTTTCGTCCGCGTACATTCATTGGGCTGCTCGGGTATTTTCCCCACTTAAAAAGTACGAACGCACCATTTCGTAAAACTCGCGAAACGTAAAATTCGACATCGCGAAATCAATTGATGACCGCTCATTTCGTAAACCTACCGATATTATTAGCTTAAATTAAACTTTAGTTAACAAGTGGAGCCCCCGAATAACATTTTAGAAAAAACAACACTTTTATCCCTTTTTATTTAAACAATTTAAAACTGCTCATTCTAAAAGGTCGTAAGTGCATGATGACGTCTGAATACGATTATTAAAATGGTATCACTACAATTCTTGAAAATAATAAAATATAATGGCAATACTGATGATTGAAAGATGATTGACTGCGACATTACCATACATTTCCAGGGTTGCCAACCGTTCAATACAAGGTTCCTCGTACGAATACGAAACTATGGTCTCCCGTACGACACGCCAGGACAAGTATTCATTTCTGTACAAGGTTTAGGATTTTTTCATAAATTTGCTTGCAAATGCTGATTGCAAACGATTTTACGTATTGAAATGTTTTGATTAAATTGGATGTTAAAGAAGTCTAAAGGCGGAAACATACTATCTGACGCATCCATCAGCCGCGGCTTAAGACAGTGTGCACGGAGTGTCCGCGGACGAAATTCGTCTATGGTCGCGGTCGCGATGATGACGTCGAGCAACGAGTAGGACGAAATTTTTTATTTTACTCTGGCCACATTGTATTGTCTACCAAGAAATTAGATAAAAAGAAGCGTTTACGTCCACGAAATAAATTAAAAGCGACTCCAGAGTCTAAAGGCCAGTGCACATTGTCTATGGCATCCGACCGGCTAGATATCTCTCTCAGACTGTGCGCGACTTAGATAGTTTGCAGTTTCACATAAATTACTACACAGATTCAAATAAGTCGCGGCTGACGGACGCGGCTGATGGACGCGTTAGATAGTATAGTTCCGCCTTAATTAGGAAGTAAAAAACGTTGCAGAATCGGAGGGTGGAAGGGAAAAGAGAAAGACGAAGACGCACAAACTTTACTCAAATTAAGAAACGGAGAAACTACGAGTCGTGACTAACGTAACTTTAGTAGAGTCGTGTAGTACTAAGAGGTCAAAACCCCAGCAGGAAAGACACAAGTGAGGAAATACCACACTGCTGGATATAGACCTCCCCATATAAGGGGTTATTGGCCATACTCACCACGCTTAACAGGTGGAATGCCGAGCGCAGTGTAAGGTGTTGTATTCACTGACAACGCTGCTGCCCATGTCCTGGAGTCATCCCTTAGTCGGCTTTTACGACACCCGGGTAGATATTGATATTGATAAGCATTTTGTTTTGCCTTTGGCATCTAATCTAGTAACTTAGTCAGTTGGTACTCTCCGGTAGTTACCTACTTGTTGGCGTGTGACATGTCAACACGGCCCGCATCTGGTGTGGCATGTTCATGGCATGTTTCTTAAGCTTCCAGTTCCATATTGGTTCCATATATTACAACCGGTGCGTCGACGCGCGTGCTTCATTTGCATAGACGTACAAGCCACAGTCTGCGCTAGCCTTAAGTGCTTCAGTACGAAAAAAAAACCCAGTTGGCAACCCAGCCAACTATGTACTTTGACGTTATTGACAGTTTTGGCGCTCATGATGCGCTTTTTTTTGTAAATTTACGTCTACAAACGGATGTGTTTTTTTGCAGGATAATCATCGTATTGTGACGTCACAAGCACGATTTCAGAAAATTGATTATTTTTTCCTAGATTTTCAACAGAATAATTTGATACTATTTCACTATGAATCTGCAATCAGAAATCTCCGAAATGGTCATAGAAAAAGTGGATATTATGAAATTTGAGCGCTTGTCAATTCGGGATCGGCGGGAAAAGTAGTGTCACACAGGTGCGCGCCCGCCCGCGACGGAATCAAAGCGAGAACTGAAACTGACTGAAGGGTGCGCTGCGCGAGCGCTGTTGCCATTTTCACGCACCCCCGATTGAAAAGTAGTGTGTCCATGATTTATTTTTTATGAGGCAGACAAAAATAAAAAAATTATAAAAATAAAACATATTTTTTTATTTGCCTAAAATGTCCTATTAACGATTCTGATATCATGGTATAAGTTTGCGCACTGACTAAAAAATAACCCTGTATAATATAATATATAAATAAAATATAATAATATATAATATATAAATAGTTATATATAATGTAATAGTGTGTGTGTATGTTAAGGTGACTATGTGAAAGAGTGACTCAGTTTCATCATAACTTAATGGGTTTATCCACATTGTTATGAGTTTTTTAGTCTCATGGTAAGATTTTGCATATATATCAATTTGGTTATTTATTTTATTATATAGGTATGCTGAACGTTTTTGATACTGATTTTTGGCGAATACTGTTTTTGTCGGTGGTTCATTTATCACTTTTGTCTTCCTCCTTTTGTTATGAACGTTGTCCGGATTAAAATTTATAATTTTATGTCTTCTTAATACAGTACTAAGAATGTAAAGTTTGCGAATTGAGAGTAATTTGCTGATTTGATATAAGTGTTTAGTAGAGAAACGTTGTTTTTTGAAATACATAATCTTTAAGAGTGCTTGCTGAGATCTTTCTAAATCTAAAAATCGCGTTTTGAACGTGCCACCCCATATTGGTATACAATATACTATCACCGATTGCACCAAAGACACATAAATCCCATTCAGGAGATTTTTTGATGAATTACTTTTTCATTTTCAGGCATTACATGCCTTAATGTTTTAAAATCCAGTTAAATTTACGAATCCGTGACGCAACCTGTTTGATCTGAGGATACCAAGTCAGTTTTTGGTCTAAGATAATACCTAGATATTTGGTTTGAGCCACTTTATCTGATGATGATTATGGGACAGTTGCATTGATTTTGAGGATTATTACATGTATGAATTTTTATATTAAAATCTTGTCTAGGTTAAGAACTATTTCTAATGGTGAAGCAGATAAAGGCCTCAATTCGGGATATAAATTCTCCTTACTTGCCTTAAATTAGTGCTGTCACTTTCCGTCAAATAGGTTTAGAAAATGATAGGAGATACCTAAGTCCTGTCATCTACATCTACATCTACACTAATATTATAAAGAGGAAAGATTTGATTGTTTGTTTGTTTGTTTGTTTGCATCGAATAGGCTCCGAAACTACTGGCCCGATTTTAAAAATTCTTTCACCATTAGAATCCTACATTATTCTTGATGAACATAGGCTATATTTTATACGAGAAAAAAATAGGGATCCGCGTGAAAATTTCGATAATGTAACCCAACGTGTGAAAAATGTACCAAAATACACTAATAATATTATAAAGAGGAAAGATTTGATTGTTTGTTTGTTTGTTTGTTTGTTTGCATCGAATAGGCTCCGAAACTACTGGCCCGATTTTAAAAATTCTTTCACCATTAGAATCCTACATTATTCCTGATGAACATAGGCTATATTTTAAACGAGAAAAAAATAGAGATTCGCGTGAAAATTTCGATAATGTAACCCAACGTGTGAAAAATGTACCAAAAAAATATCTTTTATCGCGTACGCTGTGGAAATTATTGACAATAGAGCAAAGTGATGTACTACAGTTTTATAGAGGACATCAATATCTATAATAATGTCCGTGATACCATATGTCTAACTATTACAGTTATGCCACAATAACTACTTTTTCATTTAAAAATGTACCAACTACGCCACATTATTCGTACCAGTGTAATGATTACATTTAATCATTACTGTATTAAAGGGTGTCAGGGATAGCCCTCAGAATACTTATAGGGTACATGCAGACCAAGAAACTGAACAACTTTCCCCTAGGAACATATTTCAGGAAACGTAAAAAAACTGACTTCCCATAGTGAATGCAGTCAGCTGATTGTGATTTTGTATGGAAGGTCAGTTTTTTGGCGTTTTCTGACATAAATGTTTCTAGGGGAAAGTTGTCCAGTTTTATGTTTCATTTATCAGTATTCGAAGGACTGTCCCTTACCTACTCGGTATAAAAAGACGACAAAAAACATTAAATAATGCATTAAAAACATCTACATACATAAATCATGCCTATATCCCTCACGGGGTAGGCAGAGCGTTAGCGTCCGTTCAACGGATATTAACACCACGTCTGACAAAAGCTTGAGGGTCAATCAGATAACTGTGTATCACTATAGTGACAGGTTGTCAGCCCATCGCCTTAAATTGCAATACACATCCCTCGAGTCCCTTAGTCGGCTCTTACGACACCCCATGGGTAAGAAATGGGGTAATGCTATTCTAAGCCGGCATCACACGGTAAAAAAATCTACTCTAAAATAATACATCCATACATACATACACATATCACGCCTATTATCCCTTACGGGTTAGGCAGAGCGTAAACGGCGCAAATACGGACATTTACGCCACGTCTGACATATGTTTGAGGGTCATTCGGAAAATTGTGTATCGCCATAGTGACAGGTTGTCAGCCCATCGCCTAAAAGTTCAATACACACCCTCAAGTCCCTTAGTCGCCTCCTACGACTCCCACGGGCAAGAAATCGGGTGATTCTATTCTAAGCCAGCATCACACTAAAATAATAATTATAATAATCTACACTAATATTAGAAACAGGATTTTATTTATTGTTTGTTTGAATTGAATAGGCTCCGAAACTACTGGACCGATTTTAAAAAATCTGTTACCGTTAATTGAAATTGAAATTCTTAATTCAATGTAGGATAGTATTATCACTTATTGACGTCATGAACCGTCATTCTAAAAAAAGAAATTTGTGTTACACAATTTTCTTTTTTTTTATTACAATTTTGTTATGACCTAATAGAAAACCGGCTCGGGCGGGCTGCTAGTGTCTTATAAATGGTCGCAAAATACGTGTTATCTGTCAAAATGAGGTGACGATCAAAACAATGGCGACTAAATTGACTAGAAAAGGCGAAACAACCATTGACGTTTTTAAAAATGACAGGACTTAGATATCTCCTATCCTTTTCTAAACCTATTTGACGGAAAGTGACAGCACTAATTTAAGGCAAGTAAGATTAATTTATATCCCGAATTGAGGGCATAGTTTGTTTTAATTGTATAAAGCGTCAGTAAATTATACTTCAGCCACCTGGCTATCAACGACATACCGTTTTCCGTACTAGTCTTTACTTCATTCCAACAAGATCCAGTAAATACGATAGCTGTATCGTCAGCATACGAGTAAATTTTGGCGTTTTGTATTCTGGTATTACAAAGATCGTTGATATATATTAGGAATAATGTAGGACCTAATACACTTCCTTGCGGAACGCCAAAAGACACGCTGACATCTTCACTGTTGAGTTGTTCTAACTTTACTTTCTGTTTTCAGCCTGATAGGTAATCTCTCAATATTTCCAGTTGTGTTCCTCTTATTTCACATTTCTCCAGCTTTTTTACAAGGATCGGTACAGAGACGGTATCGAAAGCTTTCTTTAAATCTATAAACAGACATTTTTTCCCTTGATCTACCTGTTCTACAATTAAAGAGCTAAAGGATGTTACAGCATCCTCAGTAGAAACGCCTTGTCGAAAACCAAATTGAGATGAGGAAAGTATGTTAAATGTAGTCGGATAATTAATAAGCCTGGTCTTTAATAGCTTTTTTAAAAATTTTGATAGAACAGGTAGGATAGATATTGGTCTTTAATTACCGATATCGTTCCTATCCCCACCCTTGTAAACTGGAATAATCAGAGATTGTTTAAGATGAGCAGGAAAGATACCAGTTTGAAAACAGTGATTAGCTATCTAGCTAATCCATCTGGATAAGAATTGGGATTATAGCATGTCTTATGAATTTGATATATCTAGTTGATACATTGTCCCACCCAGGCGCGCCATTCGTTCTAAGGTTCATAATGATAGAATTTATTTCTCCAGGATCTGTATCTAGCAGAACAAAGGATTGAGATTGACTTGGTAATTCATTCAAGAAAACATTTTGGTCATCAGTTGTAAAAGTAGATTGTATATCTTTAGCCAGGTCTGTTCCAATGTAAGCAAAATACTTGTTTATAAAATAAGCGGATTCTTTTGGTGTTGATTTCATGTGTATAAGTTCCGAATTTACTTTATTTGATTTTTTTGTGTAAGTTATTGTTTTTCCAAAGCAGATTGTTATTTTTCATACTATCAATTATTAACTGTCGTTCATATTTCCGTCTCATTTTTTTAATAAGATTATTGCAATGATTTCTATAGCGAGTGTACGTCACTTTTTTAATTTTATTTTCAGGATCAGCTCGAGACTGCATTTGAAGTTTGTTGCGATTATGAATACATCTAAGGATTCCAGCAGTGATCCATGGCTTTATAATACGTTTACTTTTAGGGATTTTAGTAACTTTGGTATAGAGTTTTATAGATTCCATAACTTTTTTCAGTAGGTGATCTGTAATAATACGTGGGTCATCACAAAAAAGCAGCTCAGACAGATTTTTTTCTAGAAGGTACTGGTAAGCCTTTTCAAAGTCAACGGAAGAGCTAGTTTTAGGAGCTTGAGAATTCTTTTTTACCTTAGACAATGACAGTAGCAATGTAAAGTGATCAGTAACAGATGTATGAAGGACGGCTATCAATGCGGATAGTTTATTTTTATTTATTTTAAGCATTATATAATCGAGGAAATTTTCTACTCTAGTCGGGAGAGTATGCCCGGGAAGGATGCCGTGAACAGATAGCATGTTTAGATAGCACGATCTATTTTTGTGTTCATACGATTGTTCTGTTTCGTTTGGTATTAGATTAATATTAATGTCACCAGTTATAATAATACTTTTTTGTGAATTTAATGTGTCTAAATGCGAGCTTAATAAATTTATAAAATCTTCTGCATTTTAATTTGATGTGGAGCGGTAAATACAAAGAACAATGTTGTTTAAGATATCTAGCTGCAAACAAGACGCATGTACCAACTTGACTTCTTTGACCTTTTCCCTAAGGGAGTCTTTGATGTAAACCACAACCCCGTTATTTTGGTTGAGGTGTGATTTTGTTGTATATGAATTGTAGTTTTTCAGTTCAAGTATGTTTTTATTATGTGATAGACGACACTCAGTGAATACAATAACATCAGTTTCAAAACCTAAGCCAACGAGGAGGCAATAAAGTCATCAAAGTTGCTATATACGCTTCTGATATTTTAAGATATAATAGTAAAATCACTTTTATTTATCGTGCAATGCCTATATAGGTCTTTAGATTCGCATGAGATAGTCTTAGCTATGTTCAGACTATATATTTCATTGAGGGTTTCTTGCATATTAACCATTGCAGATTATCAGGAAACAAAATGTGGTCCAAAATTTAAGATGATGTTTATGAAGTGATAATAGTAAGTGAATTTCAATTCGCGTCCAACTCTTTCCGAATGAAAATGTATTAGTATGTAAAATGTATTTAGGACAGATTATTGAGAGTAATATTATATATCGTAATTTTCATAATAAGGGTACTTTTTATAATGTTTTTCGACTCTATCGTGTGTAATAGTAAAGTGTATAACAGAAATGAAATATATATATGTCGCACTCTTAGTAAAATAACGACTTAAATCAAAATTTGGCAAAAATGAGTTTTTGTGAAAAACTGACTTATTAGAGCAGGGCCCACAACATAGACTTTAAAATACAACCCTATCTCTTACATAATAAGGTTCAAAAAAGATGAGTCTTTATCTTTCCCGCTCCGAATTCCTATCTCTTCAGTCAAATAATGACCGATTTAGTCTTGCGTCTGCGGCTGCATGCAACGTTTCTGTGAAAAGACGACTGATTTAGAAATGAGCCGTTGTTTTATCAAAAGTTGAGGCGAGTGTAATTGAAAAGTTTTTATAAAAGAATGACCGATTTAGTGTTTGGTCTTTGTTTTACAAAATACCTGCGATGTTTGCTTGACTCATTTTAAATTAGGTCTGTATTTTACGAAAATGTTGGAAAAGCTCACAGACCCATTTGGAGATAAGACTGTATCGTTTTGAAAATTTTGTTATTTATATGACTTAACTAAAATTAGGTCTTTGTTGTATTTCTAATGATGAAAATTTCTGGTAACATTTTTAGTTGAGTCTTTGTTTTAACAAAAATAATGAAATGACTTCGGTACTAATTCAAATTTGACCTGTATTCGACTGATATCATAACATGATTTAACGTATTTACTTTTATCTTAATCTTGAGGTTTTGTACCGAACGCTATTTACAAATAGGTTTAACGTTTTACTTCTCTTGAAATTCAACGGATTTTCTATATTTTTAGTACATTAATTTAATCCTCCGACTGAAAAAAAATCATATTGAACCATAGTTGGAATCATCGGCACCTCGATTGCTGCCGTCAAACTCGACGATAAAACCAAGGCTAAATGTGTATCAACTCGGTCTCATCTCCAGCCGCATACCGTAGAGCTCGCCTTGAGTCACTACCTCACACGTCTATCGTTTTCGAATTGTAACGTTCTACAAAGAAAAGTTATGAATACCGCCATTTATCTCTTAAACCACTCAAATTTACCTCGTCCATCACATCACAAGTCAAATTAGTGAGTACTAACAGGAGCAGCAGATGGATTAAAATCATGTGACATTGCAGACTGAATGGGTAGGGAAACTTGAAAAAATTAGCATACGACATGAAGGTGCCACCTTCACTACAGTTACACAATAAATCTCCTACTAAGAACACGTTTTCGTCGACTAGACGGCCAAATCAGCACGTCGCTTGTCATGACGCCATTATCGTGCGAAGTAACATGGCTGCCACCGTCATCAAAGAGTATGCCGCAAGCCGTTCTCCGTAAGACAGATAGTCACACTGTGCTCACCTTGTTAAAAGACGGTGCAGGTTGTTGAGATCCATACGTTTCGCACGGAGTATTGGTAATATCACAAAACGACAGATACCAACTAAATTCAAAGTCACCGATGACGCCCGAAAAGTTTGCGACAAATTTGACTTACGATATCGGTAGTGTCATTATCCGCTATCCCAACAAAGCCCACCGAGAAGCCCGCACCTGAAACATCCTGAGCCAAACAGGGGCGAGAAAGGACGTAACCTATTTCTCACTCAGCAAAGCACTCCTCAATTCGATCCTGATCGATTTTCCAAGGCCAGAGTTTACCACGTTCTACAGTCAATCAAAAACTTTTTCGAAACCAGCATTGTCATTTGTCTATAATGGTAGGCCCGGCCCATCAGCGAACTAATAAGACACAAGAAATACAAGAAGTAGTATTCGTTTCCGCTTATAGAAGCCCGACTCCGCCTACTTGCCATTTAGGATCGACGAGGTCATCGAATTGATTGAAATTGAAAAACGAAACTGAATGATGCATCTACCATAGAACTAGCTCTAGAAGAATAGGCGACCACAGTCATCGACGGCAATCGTGTGGCACCCCTATTCAAGCGGGTGTTACACCGACAGCTTCATCACGCGAACCTCGACACGAACATCAGTGATATAAGCGAACGCTGAGCTTGTTAATTATTATTGTAATCTGTGGCTATGCCTGTGACTGACGACGCGTTTCACGCTTCACCGCTACTTTTCTTGCAAAATAAGTAAGACGTCTCCACCGCAGTTTGCCACAGTATACCACCCACCCCCTCGTCTGGAGCAACGTCATTACGCACTTTCATATAAGTCTATTTTGAGTCCCTTATCGTCACGCTATTCATGTGGCTCAGCACGCATGCCGTGTATTTTTTGGGATCGCCGCATCGCTCACTAGGCCTGGCGCTCCATCACATGGAAAAGAGTTGGTCCAATATCCACCGAACTACAAGAAACCGCCAAAGAACTCCACCGAGATATCGACAGTATAATACAGAAGACAGCTACGATCAAAATAATAGCTTGTGTTTCACAGCCTCTTAATGTCAGGGCCTGGAAAAGCCTAGGAGTGTTAAGACAGTCTTGTGCAGCTCACTACTGGGCGTTTACTTTCAAAAGGAAGTACTCCACACTCTGATCACTGAAAAGAAGTTTATGGTCAACAGCAAACCTCTAACGCACAACTCCATCAACATAAACAAGCCAAAGTCATTACGCACAATCACTTCGGTACTACTGAGTGTCCTCGTACACAACTCGCTTGTCGTCCCTTTGATAATCATGACCTCATCGAGAAAAACACATAAAGAACGTCGCAGTGCCTTGTCGATGTATATTTCACCCAAATACTCAATATTAATATTGATTGATGGAGCCCCACATCAAGCCGCAATAAAAGTCAACAACATCGTGCAGATCGTGAACAACACTCTTCTATAAAACACCTGACACCTGGCCACGAGGACGAGCCATCGCTACGTATCACGAAGCAGACAGCAGCGTGAGGAAAGTGGAAATCAGAATAGAAGAGAGCATCTGAACGCTAGCAACTAATAAGTAACATCGGGTAGAAGTGCTGCCGACCAAACCACACTAGCGTACAAATATCTTTTAGTTAAATTTTCTCATTTTCACTTAATTTTTCTTGTAGAAGCCGTCTCCGTTGCAATGAGAACAGCCACCGCACCATTTATAGCGACCGCGGCGCATTTAAGTTACGTTTAAATACGTTTAATCATAGGGTTTATTGGGTCATTTGTCGACTCGGTGTCCCATATGAATGACAGAAGAAAAAATTATGTTAATAGTTTCATTTTAATAGGACTGTGTTCTGTTGACCATTTGCTAGTCGCTATATCGCGATATGAATTTGAGTCGCATGTTTAAGTTATGGACTTATTTTTAAATAAATTGTTTATTCTTTTAGATTTTTAGTAAAATAGTGACTCAATTTAAAATGAGTCGGAAATCTTCATGTTTGATTTGGTAAAGCAAAGACCGATTTTAACTTAGGTCAATATTTCTTTCAGATTTTTAATGAAATAATGACGCAATTCTAAAGGGTTACAAATAATAAACTTTTTTTAATTAATGGATGTGAATATTTTTGTAAATTTTAATGCATTTAAAAGAACATATTCTTAGGATTAGTGAGGTGGTTCAAGTTTCATCGTTTGCCTTTTACTTTTAATTCTACAGCCATTTAAAAATTATTCTGTGTATTCAACAAACGTTTTTCATCGATAACCAAAAATTTGTGTTTTTGGATTAGGTCGTTATATATATAAGAGTGCGATGTATAGAAATGTGCATATGAATTATAAAAACAAAAAAGAAAAAATATAATAGTCAGGCTTCTTTTGACACTGTGTATTGTCATCCAAATTGTTTTTCCCTTTGGAGTAAGCCCCTGTAGCTGCTAGAAGTTTATGTTGAGTTTCGACAGTAGTAAACTCGGCAACAATTGGTCGAGGATTTTTAGAGTCTCCTGGCAGGCGATATACAGGGTTATTTTTAGTCAGTGCGCAAACTTATACCATGATATCAGAATCGTTAATAGGACATTTTAGGCAAATAAAAAAATATGTTTTATTTTTATTATTTTTTTATTTTTGTCTGCCTCATAAAAATAAATCATGGACACACTACTTTTCAATCGGAGGTGGGTGAAAATGGCAACAGCGCTCACGCAGCGCACCCTTCAGTTTCAGTCAGTTTCGATTCGGGATATACACGATCAGCTAGTTTCTGGAGTCTTAATAAGACTAAATGAGCAAATAATTTACCAACTATACTTAAAAGGGATATACCACGATAACAGTAACAGTCACCGCGGTCACCTTTGCCTTTGTATAGGGTAACGATATTAGCATCGCGCATATCTTGTGGTATATATCCCGCTTCCCCACATTTACACAACAGGTTGTGCAGGATGGGTAATATGCACTTGAGCCTGATGATTTCGGCATGGGTACCATCATTTCCAGGAGACTTTCCGGTCTTAAGCTGCTTAACAGCCTTGTGGTATTCCCTTATGGTAGGAAGGTCATCTAACTTGGCCCAGGTAGCTAGTTTTGGCATGCAGTCTGCAGCTTCCGGCATTATATTAAATGGTTCCGAATAGAGACCGATATAATGTTCTACCCATCGCTCGAGTTGGCGTTGGGCATCTGTTATAACAGTGCCATCCACTTCTTTAAGGGGGGCTGCTTTTTTATGCAAAGGCCCAAGGGCCTTTTTAATGCTAGCATACACACCACCAAAATTTCCGACATCAACGCACGATTGGATACTTTGGCAAAGCTCGGTCCAGTATGCATTAGCGGAGTACCGTGATGTGCGTTGTAATGCAGCTTTTGCATTCGCTAAATCGACACGTGACTTTTCGGAAGGGTTAAGGCGATGTGTAAGCGCAGCTTGTCGTTTGGACTCGAGCAAGGATGTTATGTGTTCGAGATTTTCAGCGAACAAGTCCTGGTTTTTGACTTTCTGGTGGCCGAAAGCCGGACTTGCCACATCTGTTAGTAACTTTTTTACTTTGCCCCAGTCTTCCCCTTTAGGAGCGTCTACGTCCCAGGCGGCAGTTTCGTCGCGTATTAACTCCTCAAACTTTCGGACAAACTCATCATCCCTGGTTTTGGGAAGATCGAACCTCTTCCTCCCGGGCAGTTTGTACGAGTGGATCTTTTTGTGAGTTATAACAACGTGCGAAGCCACCAAGGAGTGATCTGTGTTCACAATCAGCGCTATGAAATGTACGCGTGTGTAGGGTCTCGCGGAGATTTTTATTTTTGGTTACGATAAGGTCTAGATGATGCCAGTGACCAGAACGAGGGTGTTTCCAGGATACCTTGCGAGATGATTTGCCTTTGAAGTAGATATTGGTAACACACAGTAGGTGTTAAGAGCATAGCTCTAATAAACGTTGGCCGTTTTCGTTTAACTTTCCTATACCGTGGTTGCCTATACAATCAGGCCAAGCTACGTTGTCCTGTCCAACCCTTGCGTTGAAATCGCCCAGAATGTATAAGCGGTGAGATGGTCTTAACCCGCGTAGAGACTGGTCGAGCTGGTCATAAAACTGTGTTTTGGCTTCATCCGTTGAGGATAATGTTGGTTCGTAAGCAGAAATAAGTGTAACGTATCCATGATTCGTATTTAACCGCACCAACATAATGCGTTCCGATATGCCGCAAGGAGCCTCTATAGATGTTAAGAGGTCATTGTGGATAGCCAAGCCTACACCATGCTCACGCACAGCGCTGCTGTCCTTTCCTTTCCAATAGAATGTGTAATGTGTCTCACGCAAGGAACCCTCGTCAGGGAGTCTGGTCTCTCGTAAGGCACAAACAGCAATGTTCAGTCTGTTGAGTTCGGCGTCAATAATGGCAGTTTTACGCAGATCTTGTGCGTCAGTAGAAGAAGAAAGCCTCATAGTACGGACATTCCATGTTGCAAATCGCATGGATAAGCGGTGTTGGAAATTAGTTATATTATGCATTTTTTTTTTCGAACAATATACATTGTGTTGAAAATATAACATAACATAACATTATTAACTACATGTACAATCTTTAATACGACATTTCTGAGAAAACATCTAATAATACATACATACATACATAAATCACGCCTCTTTCCCGAAGGGGTAGGCAGAGACTACTTCCTTCCACTTACTACGATCCTGGCATACTACTTTCGCCTCCTCCACATTCATCAATCTCTTCATGCATGCTCTTCGGTTTAGGGTACTCTTGACCTGACCTTTCTTTAGGACGTCCCCGATTTGATCAAGGTACGTTCGTCGAGGTCTTCCCCTTCCGACGTTCCCATCCACACTTGCCATATACACCTCTTTCGTTAATCTTCTTTCATTCATCCTCTCTACATGACCAAACCATCTAAGCATACCCTTTTCTACACCAGTCACTACGTCTTCTTTTATACCACAACGTTCCCTTATCACGCTATTCCTTATCCTGTCACTCAATTTTACGTCAATCATACTTCTTAACGCTCTCATTTGTACTGCATTTATTCTACTTTCATGCTTTTTCTGCCATACCCAACTTTCACTCCCATACATAAGTGTCGGAACTAACACCCCTCTATGCACAGCCAGACGAGCCTTATCAGAGACTTTCTGGCTGTTCATAAAAGCGTGCAACGCTCCATTCACCATGTTTCCGGCATTCACCCTTCTTTCGATGTCACTTTCACACTTTCCATCTGATGTGAACATGGAGCCCAAATACACAAACTCTTTCACTTGTTCCACCCTCTCTTCTTCTATCATAATTTTACACTCTGTCATATTTTCCTCTTTCTCAAAAACCATTGCTTTCGTCTTACTTACATTCACTTTCATTCCTTTCTTTTTCAAAGCCTCAGTCATAATATTTACCATCTCCTGCAACCCTTCAGCCGACGACGCAAGGATAACTTGGTCATCAGCATAGAGAAGACATTTGACGAGTAAACCATTCATTCTCAGACCACATTCACTCTCTTTCAAATCCGCCAAACAACTATCCATGAATAGATTGAACAGCCACGGTGACGCAACACATCCCTGTCTAACACCTTTCTCGATGTTAAAAAGTTCACTGTACGCCCCGTTTATCCTGACACAAGCACTGGAATCCTTATATAAGGATTTCAGTGCTCGTATCAAGATACTGCTCACCCCATGCATGGATAGTGCCGACCACAATTCATTCCTCACCACTCTGTCATAGGCCTTTTCCAAATCCACGAATGCGCAATAGACTTTCTGGTTTTTGGCCAGGAATTTTTCAGCTATGCAGCGCAAGGAAAAGACCTGATCCGTACATCCCATCCCCTTACGAAATCCTGCCTGAGCATCCCATACTTTCTCATCCGTTTCTTTCATCACTCTTTCAATCAACACCTTTGCATACAGTTTGCCGACGACACTGAGGAGGCTTATACCGCGGTAATTTTTGCAGTCCAGCTGTGACCCTTTTCCTTTATATAATGGCACTATTACAGCCTTGCACCAATCAGTTGGCACTCGACCGCTTCTCCAACAAAGGTTAAAAAGGAGGTACAGCTGACTAGCCACAACGCCTTCGCCAGCCTTCAGCATTTCGACCGACACTCTATCATACCCTGCAGCTTTACCAGATTTCATACTTTTTAACGCTTTCACAATCTCATCCATTTCAATCTCACTTTCGTTCTCAATTTCATTCACTTCTGCAGTAGTTATTTCTTGCGCTAGATCTTCTTTCTCAAATAAGCTTTCAAAATATTCCTTCCATCTTTTCAACACACATTCCTCACCTTTTATTACACTACCATCCTGGCTTCGAATCCTACTCAACTCGGACGACGTGGTTTTACTTCGAGCTGTCCTTATGGATTTCCAGAAAACTTTCAAGTTGGAACGAAAGTTTTCCGATAGCCTCCTGTCAAATTCATCCTTATTCTTATCTTTCATTTTATCAACAGTCTTTTTAACTACATCCTTCACACTTTTATACTCCTTTCTTGCTTTCTCTACATCTTCATCCGTCGCTTTTAACATTCTTCGGTTAGCTTTGGTAGCTAACCAATCCAACCATGCTTTCTTCTTCTTCTGCACAACTTCTTGTACCTCTTTGGTCATCCACGCACTCCGTTGTGTTTTCCCTTTCATCTTTTTTGAAACTCCACACACTTCTATCGCGACATCCACAACACCTTTCTTAAATCCTTTCCATCCTTCTTCAATGTCAGACATCTCCTCTTGGTTGTTAAATTTCTCTTTCAATCTTTTAATATACTCCTTTTTTACCTCTTTATCTTGCAAATTTTCTACTTTCACTCTTTCCAACGCACTACTTCGCTCAGTTACCCTGTGCCGCCACCGTTTGAAGAGACCACTTATTCGAGATAGCACCAGGAAGTGGTCTGTGTCAATACCAGCACCGCGGTACACTCGAGTGTCTACAACTTTACTCTTCAATCTTTCATCCACAATCACTAAATCAATCATTGTTCTTGATGCACCTTCCGCTCTTGTATAAGTGTGGATCTTTTTGTGTTGAAACATTGTATTCGACACAAAAAGATCCCACTGCAAACAAATCTCTAACACACTCTTTCCATTCTCATTTACTCTTTCATCACCAAACGTACCAAGAACCTTATCATACCCATCTCGCTTTATTCCTACCCATCCATTAAAATCTCCCAGCATAATAATTCTTTCATTCGCCTTGCAGTTTTTCAAAACATCTCTCACATTGTCCCAAAACTCCTCATTTTCCTTTTTTGCTTTTGTGGAGCCACCCGAACCCACATCCGTCGGTGCATAGACACCTAGGATAAAGATTCGAGTGATTCCGACCTTCAGCCTAATCCAGAGGAGTCGAGGGCTCACACATTCGAACTCAGTCACGCATTCAGCCATTCGTGCGGAAAGAATCACGCCGACTCCTTTACAGCCTCGGTCGGAACTAGAAACCCCAGACCAATACGCTGTGTAAAGGCCATGTTCCGTCGTGTCGCAACCTTTCCGCTTCGTCTCATTCACACACAAAACATCTATGCGCCTCTTATCCATCATCTGACATACTTCATCTATTTTATCCACCATTCCTCCCCTAACATTCATCGTAGCAAAGCGGCTCTCAGTAGCCCGCAATCCGCACCCGACAGGAACGAGACGTGATGAGTTGCGAACTCCTACATCGCCGCCATATAGATTTTGGTTCGAATTTACAATCATTGCGTTCCCACGAGAAGCTAGGGAAATTTAATGTCGATCCTGGCAGAGATCTAATAATAATTCAATTAAATGCATTAAGTAATTCAATTTAAAATTAGACAAATTCATACAATATATATGCAAAAAACACTACTATTATTTTACGCCATCACAATACTATTTTAAACTAAAAAGATAATAATATAATATACAGCTAAATAAATGATTCAAATATAATGTCAAAAATTATTCAAATCAATGTCATAGCCTTAAATTATAAGTATTACAAAATTATTTTTATTATTATTAATTGTCAATTGTACATGTAAATATCTATATTTAAACTGAGTTTTAAATTCGATAAGACAAGTGTTTGCTCAATCAGTAATTTTATAAATGCTACAATATTACATATAATATCATCAGTTCCTCTACCGTATAAAAACATTTTTCCAGCAAGAACGTCTTAAGTTTTAGTTTGAAGAGTAATGGCTTATCTAACAGAGTTTTCACATCAGTAGGCCATCTATTAAAAATCTTTACAGACTGTATCGAGCGCTATATTCTGCAACTTTCAAGCGGGGTTTTATTCTTACAGGCAAATCCTTTCTTTTTGAATTTAATCTGGATTTATTTTCATCTACACTTTCTATCGTCCAGTGATGTTTTGCCAAGTCACCTAGTAAAATTAAAATATATAGACATGGCGCTGTCATAAACCTAAGATCTTTGAACAATTCCCTACATGAAGCAGACTGCGGATGTCGAATTATTGTCCTAATTGCCCTTTTCTGCAGCGTGAATGCCATGTTTATATTGTAATTGTACCCATTGCCCCAGTGTTTGATACTGTATCTTAATTTCGACTCAATTAATGAGAAAAACACCATCCTTAGCTCAGCCAACCCCACCTCATCCCGCAAACTTTTGATGGTATAACAAGCAGAACTCAAGGCGCTATCCAAGGAGGCAAGCTCTTGTTTCCAGTTCAGAGAAGCGTCAATGTGGACTCCTAAAAACTTAACCGAGGAAACACTTGGAACAGGATTACCTCCGCTACCTATACTCAGTATAGCATTGCGGGCATTGATAAAAAACCAGTGCTGAAATTCTGACAAAAGACAGTAAATTTTTTCATTTAAATCATCTATATTAGAAGCTGAAACAACTGCATTCGTATCATCAGCAAACGTTAAAAAAGAAGTTCCAGGGGCAACTCCGGTTATATAATTCGCTAAATAAATCAATTGTAAATAATATGAACAGAATTGGTCCCAAAATAGACCCTTGTGGAACGCCTCTGCAAACTCGCTAGATTAGAGGAAGCAGTTTTCTCTTCTATTCTTTCCTCAAACTTTATTTCTGTAAACTGATACCTATTGGTTAAATATGATTTGAACAGTTGCAATGTCACACATCTAATTCCATAATGTTCCAGTTTAGCAAGAATGATTTCCTGATTGACTAAATAAAAGGCGGAGCTCAAATCCAGAAAGATTTTAGCCACTCTAATTCTGTTATTTATCTGGATTATTACATCATCGATTAAAGTATCGATGGCCTCAGCTGTACCAATTCCTGTTCTGTAACCAAACTGTCTTTTATGTAGGATGTTATGCCTGTTGAGATGTCTGACTAGTCTCACTTTTATCAGGTTTTCAAGGATTTAAGACAGTGTTGGTAACACAGAAATGGGTCTGTAATTATTTAGGTCGGTTCTAAAGCCCTTTTTAAATATTGGGTTTATTCTAGCAATTTTGAGTTGTTCTGGAAACAATGCTTGTTCAAAGCAATTATTAAAAAAGAAAGATAGGGGTTCTGCTAATAAATCAATATTCATCACAATAAAACAATTTTAAACGGATTTAAGTTATTTATTTATTTATTTATTTACAGTTTATCGCACACAAAAACATTACAGGAAATACACAAAACATAAAGAAATACGACACAAAAGGTACAGCTTATTTCTAAGTAGAAATTTCTTCCAGCTGACCCTCGGAAGTGAGACATTACAAAGTAAGGCAGAATAGACGTGTACAACAGCACAGTAATTCTAATAACTAAAATTTAATCACTTATAGTATATAAACTACACTAACCTAGCCTGACAATATATACTTATAATAACATTATAATATCTAATACATATACAGTAAATATACATAAGTTTACATATACCTAGACAATATAATATAATAATAAAAAAAATACGTATACAATACATATACAGGGTTATTTTTTAGTCAGTGCGCAAACTTATACCATGATATCAGAATCGTTAATAGGACATTTTAGGCAAATAAAAAAATATGTTTTATTTTTATTATTTTTGTCTGCCTCATAAAAAATAAATCATGGACACACTACTTTTCAATCGGAGGTGGGTGAAAATGGCAACAGCGCTCACGCAGCGCACCCTTCAGTCAGTTTCAGTTCTCGCTTTGATTCCGTCGCGGGCGGGCGCGCACCTGTGTGACACTACTTTTCCCGCCGATCCCGAATTGATTTCGCGATGTCGAATTTTACGTTTCGCGAGTTTTACGAAATGGTGCGTTCGTACTTTTTAAGTGGGGAAAATACCCGACTGCGTAATGCTGGCGTTGTGGACCCTAGTGTACCGAACCCAAGAACATTCCTCAACGTTATGCAGCGGCTGTTGGATCACGGGCAGTTTACGATAAGTAACTGTTAATTAAACGACTATTGTACTTAGCTACCTACTGCTTACCTAGTGTTCTAGGTAAACTTTTCATTTTGACGGTCCTAAGCCCGTAAAAGTATGAAGAGAAAATTTCAATAACTCTGTAAAAGCTCAGCTACACAAGACCGGCGCGCGATAGCCGCGTTCCGGCCATACGATTTTTTTATGAATGCCCGATCAAATCACACCCTGTTATTTTTGTGTGAGTAGACCGTTTTTAATCTTTATTCCTAAATTACCACTCAAGGTTAGTTCACACTGACGCAGTAGCAACATTTTAGTGGCCTAATCAACTTTGACTGTCATACTTTACTGAATTTTTCGCTCCACTCTCATAAGCGCACAAAATTGCCGTTTACTTTACTTTAAATGCAGTTGTACTTTAAGGATAATTCGGTGAAAATCATCGAAGGGCAGGCACGCGCAATACGAGCTACCTCATATCATCAGTGTACATAAAGCTTTCTAGCAGTGCAGATTAATTTCCCGCCACGCCGGCGTCAGTTTTCTTCTAAAAATTGAACCGTGTTGGCGCCACTATGTCTGGCGCTGTAAGACGCGGTGACTAATCGCGACGTTGTCAAACCAGCACAACCTCAGTTGTATGCAGGTTGTGTAGGCTTTTTAGGTAATATCAGCAACGGCTCCAGTTGCCATTAAAGTCTTTTCTGGTTATTTTTAAGGAATATTAGAAAAACCTTTGAATGTAATCTTTTAAAATGGGTATCAATCTTTTCTGGTTATTCTTGTTAACTGTAAGAAAAACCATTTTTAAGTTGATCACGTAGATGGTTACTCGAGGTGCTGTACAATCCCGAGTTACCGTTATGGATTAAACATTTACATGTCTTGCTAATGCTAGTAGTAGCTGCTAATTCTTAACCAAACTGGGAAAAATCCAACTAGGTACGTGATTAACAAAATAATCTCTAGAAACAGGGACCATCAAATCAAGAGACCAACTTTCAAACCACTACACCACGGAGGCAGTTTAAGTGTAGGTACTTGTGAGATAGGTACTTAGTTGTTGTAGGTATCACCCGCACGCACCCCGGTACCAATAGCGGTCATTAACCTGGACTGGTCATTGACCTGTGCTGTAGGTAGAAGCTAGTACAAAGTCAGCTGATAGGTATAACTGGGCCGCGCGCGACGTTGCCAAGCCGAATGCCACCTAGTGTACCTAATAGGGTGATCCACACTTACGTACGATCCTGGGATAAGTTTAAGTGCGATTATTTCAACTTTTTTGTTCTAAGTCATGTGTGAAAAATAGATACATATTTTAAAAAATATATACATATATATATACTAGCTTTTACCCGCGACTTCGTCCGCGTTAGATAGTTTTTTTAGGCAGAAGTTCTAAAGTAGGTATGTGTATTCATAGTGTGACAGTGATATTAGAACAGTTCTTATCTGTACTGTTTAAAGATGAATTGCTTGCTACTGTTGTTCAAGGGACAATTCTAAATTTGCTATCCGGCCTGAGAGACAAAATTTTTAAACACTGAATACAAAAGTCAGTAGATAACAGAGTACTTACTCCAGAGGTGCCGATTTGAGCACACTTAAATGGTCAGCATAAGTGGATAAGACAGATAAATCTTAAGTTACTGTAATACATTTTTATATACCACATCTTCTGCTTTTCTGTCCTTGACTTATTCCCATCATATTGAACAACTTTTGTTTTAGAATCATGCCTGTATCTCTAATAGTTTAAATGGGCACCTGATAATAGACCTGGAAGTCAACATAAGGTACTACAGATCCTAAATGTCCTTGTGAAAAGAAGCGGCCTATCATACTGAACAACTTCTGTTCTGGAACCATTTCTGTATCTCCAATAGTTTACGTGGGCTCCTGATGGTAGACCTGGTGGTCTATATAAGGTACTCTAGATCCTCAATGTCCTTGTGCAAAGAAGCGGCTCATCATACTGAACAACTTTTGTTTAATAACCATGCCTGAACCTATCTCTAATAGTTTTGCTGGGCTCCTGATGGTACACCTGGTGGTCTACATAAGGTACTTCAGAGCCCCAATGTCCTTGTGAAAGAAGCGGCCCATCATACTGAACAACTTTTGTTTTGGAACCTTGCCTGTATCTCTAATAGTTTAGCTGGGCTCCTGGTGGTACACCTGGTGGTCTACATTAGGTACTGCAGAGCCCCAATGTCCTTGTGAAAAGAAGCGGCCCATCATACTGAACAACTTTTGTTTTGGAACCATGCCCATATCTCTAATAGTTTAGCTGGGCTCCTGGTGGTACACCTGGTGGTCTACATAAGGTACTCCAGATCCCCAATGCCCTTGTAAAAAAAAGCGGCCCATCATACTGAACAACTTTTGTTTTGGAACCATTTCTGTATCTCCAATAGTTTAGGTGGGCTCCTGATGGTACACCTGGTGGTCTACATAAGGTACTCCAGAGCCCCAATGTCCCTGTGAAAAGAAGCGGCCCATCATACTGAACAACTTTTGTTCTGGCACCTTGCCTGTATCTCTAATAGTTTAGCTGGGCTCCTGGTGGTACACCTGGTGGTCTACATAAGGTACTCCAGAGCCCTTATATGCTTGTGAAAAGAAGCGGCCCATCATACTGAACAACTTTTGTTTTGGAACCTTGCCTGTATCTCTAATAGTTTAGCTGGGCTCCTGGTGGTACACCTGGTGGTCTATATTAGGTACTGCAGAGTCCCAATGTCCTTGTGAAAAGAAGCGGCCCATCATACTGAACAACTTTTGTTTTGGAACCATGCCCATATCTCTAATAGTTTAGCTGGGCTCCTGGTGGTACACCTGGTGGTCTACATAAGGTACTCCAGATCCCCAATGCCCTTGTAAAAAAAAGCGGCCCATCATACTGAACAACTTTTGTTTTGGAACCATTTCTGTATCTCCAATAGTTTAGGTGGGCTCCTGATGGTACACCTGGTGGTCTACATAAGGTACTCCAGAGCCCCAATGTCCCTGTGAAAAGAAGCGGCCCATCATACTGAACAACTTTTGTTCTGGCACCTTGCCTGTATCTCTAATAGTTTAGCTGGGCTCCTGGTGGTACACCTGGTGGTCTACATAAGGTACTCCAGAGCCCTTATATGCTTGTGAAAAGAAGCGGCCCATCATACTGAACAACTTTTGTTTTGGAACCATGCCTGTATCTCTAATAGTTTAGCTGGGCCCCTGGTGGTACACCTGGTGGTCTACATAAAGTATTTCAGATCCCCAATGTCCTTGTGAAAAGAAGCGGCCCATCATACTGAACAACTTTTGTTTTGGAACCATGCCTGTATCTCTAATAGTTTAGCTGGGCTCCTGGTGGTACACCTGGTGGTCTACATAAGGTACTCCAGACCCTCAATGTCCTTGTGAAAAGAAGCGGCCCATCATACTGAACAACTTTTGTTTTGGAACCATTTCTGTATCTCCAATAGTTTAGGTGGGCTCCTGATGGTAGACCTGGTGGTCTACATAAGGTACTCCAGATCCCCAATGTCCATGTGAAAAGATTCGGCCCTTCATACTGAACAACTTTTGTTTTGGAACCATGCCTGTATCTCTAATAGTTTAGCTGGGCTCCTGGTGGTACACCTGGTGGTCTACATCTATACTCCAGACCCTCGAATGGTGATATAAAGTAGCCTATGTCCGTTCTCGGTAGGCTAGCAATCTCTGTGCCAAGTTTCATGAAGATCGGTTCAGCGGTTTGGCCGTGAAAGCGTAGCAGACAGACAGACAGACAGACAGACAGACAGAGTTACTACCTGGTGGTCTATATAAGGTACTCTAGATCCTCAATGTCCTTGTGCAAAGAAGCGGCTCATCATACTGAACAACTTTTGTTTAATAACCATGCCTGTACCTATCTCTAATAGTTTTGCTGGGCTCCTGATGGTACACCTGGTGGTCTACATTAGGTACTTCAGAGCCCCAATGTCCTTGTGAAAGAAGCGGCCCATCATACTGAACAACTTTTGTTTTGCAACCTTGCCTGTATCTCTAATAGTTTAGCTGGGCTCCTGGTGGTACACCTGGTGGTCTACATTAGGTACTGCAGAGCCCCAATGTCCTTGTGAAAAGAAGCGGCCCATCATACTGAACAACTTTTGTTTTGGAACCATACCCATATCTCTAATAGTTTAGCTAGGCTCCTGGTGGTACACCTGGTGGTCTACATAAGGTACTCCAGATCCCCAATGCCCTTGTAAAAAAAAGCGGCCCATCATACTGAACAACTTTTGTTTTGGAACCATTTCTGTATCTCCAATAGTTTAGGTGGGCTCCTGATGGTACACCTGGTGGTCTACATAAGGTACTCCAGAGCCCCAATGTCCCTGTGAAAAGAAGCGGCCCATCATACTGAACAACTTTTGTTCTGGCACCTTGCCTGTATCTCTAATAGTTTAGCTGGGCTCCTGGTGGTACACCTGGTGGTCTACATAAGGTACTCCAGAGCCCTTATATGCTTGTGAAAAGAAGCGGCCCATCATACTGAACAACTTTTGTTTTGGAACCTTGCCTGTATCTCTAATAGTTTAGCTGGGCTCCTGGTGGTACACCTGGTGGTCTACATTAGGTACTGCAGAGCCCCAATGTCCTTGTGAAAAGAAGCGGCCCATCATACTGAACAACTTTTGTTTTGGAACCATGCCCATATCTCTAATAGTTTAGCTGGGCTCCTGGTGGTACACCTGGTGGTCTACATAAGGTACTCCAGATCCCCAATGCCCTTGTAAAAAAAAGCGGCCCATCATACTGAACAACTTTTGTTTTGGAACCATTTCTGTATCTCCAATAGTTTAGGTGGGCTCCTGATGGTACACCTGGTGGTCTACATAAGGTACTCCAGAGCCCCAATGTCCCTGTGAAAAGAAGCGGCCCATCATACTGAACAACTTTTGTTCTGGCACCTTGCCTGTATCTCTAATAGTTTAGCTGGGCTCCTGGTGGTACACCTGGTGGTCTACATAAGGTACTCCAGAGCCCTTATATGCTTGTGAAAAGAAGCGGCCCATCATACTGAACAACTTTTGTTTTGGAACCATGCCTGTATCTCTAATAGTTTAGCTGGGCCCCTGGTGGTACACCTGGTGGTCTACATAAAGTATTTCAGATCCCCAATTTCCTTGTGAAAAGAAGCGGCCCATCATACTGAACAACTTTTGTTTTGGAACCATGCCTGTATCTCTAATAGTTTAGCTGGGCTCCTGGTGGTACACCTGGTGGTCTACATAAGGTACTCCAGACCCTCAATGTCCTTGTGAAAAGAAGCGGCCCATCATACTGAACAACTTTCGTTTTGGAACCATTTCTGTATCTCCAATAGTTTAGGTGGGCTCCTGATGGTAGACCTGGTGGTCTACATAAGGTACTCCAGATCCCCAATGTCCATGTGAAAAGATTTGGCCCTTCATACTGAACAACTTTTGTTTTGGAACCATGCCTGTATCTCTAATAGTTTAGCTGGGCTCCTGGTGGTACACCTGGTGGTCTACATCTATACTCCAGACCCTCGAATGGTGATATAAAGTAGCCTATGTCCGTTCTCGGTAGGCTAGCAATCTCTGTGCCAAGTTTCATGAAGATCGGTTCAGCGGTTTGGCCGTGAAAGCGTAGCAGACAGACAGACAGACAGACAGACAGACAGAGTTACTTTCGCATTTATAATATTAGTGTGGATAATTATAATAAGGTCCTTAAAACTATGAAGAAAATGAAGGTTCTTAATAAGTATAAGGCAAAGGACAAATTTTATTTACTGGTCTCTTCAAAAGCCCATTTTTGGTACGTAGAGTAACGACTCTAACGACATTGTCAACTCCCGGATGTATAACTTCAATTCTACCTAAAGCTTAGTGTGGATGTGGATATATATATATATATATATATATATACATATATATATATATATATATATATATATATATATATCCACATATATATACATATATGTATATATATATATATATATATATCCACATCCACACTTCCACACTAATATTATAAATGCGAAAGTAACTCTGTCTGTCTGTCTGTCTGCTACGCTTTCACGGCCAAACCGCTGAACCGATCTTCATGAAACTTGGCACAGAGATTGCTAGCATACCGAGAACGGACATAGGCTACTTTCTATCACCATTTAAGGGTCTGGAGTATAGATGTAGACCACCAGGTGTACCACCAGGAGCCACGCTAAACTAATAGAGATACAGGCATGATTCCACAACAAAAGTTGTTCAGTATGATGGCCTGCTTCTTTTCACAAGGACATTGAGGATCTGGAGTACCTTATGTAGACCACCAGATCTACCATCAGGAGCCCAGCTAAACTATTAGAGATACAGGCATGGTTCCAAAACAAAAGTTGTTCAGTATGATGGCCCGCTTCTTTTCACAAGGACATTGAGGATCTGAAGTACCTTATGTAGATCACCAGGTCTACCATCAGGAGCCCATCTAAACTATTAGAGATACAGGCATAGTTCCAAAACAAAAGTTGTTCAGTATGATGGCCCGCTTCTTTTCACAAGGACATTGAGGATCTGAAGTACCTTATGTAGATCACCAGGTCTACCATCAGGAGCCCACCTAAACTATTGGAGATACAGAAATGATTGCAAAACAAAAATTGTTTAGTATGATGGGCCGCTTCTTTTCACAAGGTTATTGAGAATCTGGAGTACCTTATGTAGACCACCAGGTCTACTAGGTCTACCATCAGGAGCCCACCTAAACTATTGGAGATACAGAAATGGTTCCAAAACAAAAGTTGTTTAGTATGATGGGCCGCTTTTTTTCACAAGGACATTGAGGATCTGGAGTACCTTATGCAGACCACCAGGTCTACCATCAGGAGCCCACGTTAACTATTAGAGATACAGGCATGGTTCTAAAACAAAAGTTGTTCAGTATGATGGGCCGCTCTATTTACACAAGGACATTGGGGATCTGAAGTACCTTATGTAGACCACCAGGTGCACCATCAGGAGCCCATATAAACTATAAAAGATAAAGGCATGGTTCTAAAACAAAAGTTGTTCAGTATGATGGGCCGCTTCTTTTCACAAATGCATTGAGGATCTAGAGTACCTTATGTAGAACACCAGGTCTACCATCAGGAGCCCAGCTAAACTATTGGAGATACAGAAATGGTTCTAAAACAAAAGTTGTTCAGTATGATGGGCCGCTTCTTTTCACAAGGACATTGGGGATCTGAAGTACCTTATGTAGACCACCAGGTGTACCATCAGGAGCCCATCTAAACTATTAGAGATACAGGCATGGTTCCAAACAAAAGTTGTTCAGTATGATGGCTCGCTTCTTTTCACAAGGGCAATGAGGATCTGGAGTGCCTTATGTAGAACACCAGGTCTACCATCAGGAGCCCACCTAAACTATTGGAGATACAGAAATGGTTTTTAAACAAAAGTTATTCAGTATGATGGGCCGCTTCTTTTCACAAGGACATTGAGGATCTGGAGTACCTTATATAGACCACCAGGAGTACCATCAGGAGCCCAGCTAAACTATTAGAGAAACAGGCATGGTTCAAAACAAAAGTTGTTCAGTATGATGGGCCGCTTCTTTTCACAAGGACATTGAGGATCTGGAGTACCGTATGTAGACCACCAGGTCTATCATCAGGAGCCCACCTAAACTATTGGAGATACAGAAATGGTTCCAGCACAAAAGTTGTTCAGTATGATGGGAATAAGTTGTGAAAGGTCATTGCCTTCTTTACCGAGGACAGAAAAACAAAAAATGTGGTATAGAGGTATAAAAATGTATTACAGTAACTTGAATTACCTTTTTATCTGTCTAATCTACTTATGCTGACCATTTAAGTGTGCTCAAATCGGCACCTCTGGAGTAAGTACTCTGATATCTACTGACTTTTGTATTCAATGGTTATAAATATTGATCTCTCAGGCCAGATAACAAATTTTGAATTGTCATTTGAACAACAGAAGCAAGCAAGTCATCTTTTAACAGTAGATATAAGAACTGTTCTAATTTCACTGTCACACACACTTACTATGAATACACATACCTACTTTAGAACTTCTGCCTAAAAAAACTATCTAACGCGGACGAAGTCGCGGGTAAAAGCTAATACATCCACACTAATATTATAAATGCGAAAGTAACTCTGTCTGTCTGTCTGTCTGTCTGTCTGTCTGCTACGCTTTCACGGCCAAACCGCTGAACCGATCTTCATGAAACTTGGCACAGAGATTGCTAGCATACCGAGAACGGACATAGGCTACTTTTTATCACCATTCGAGGGTCTGGAGTACAGATGTAGACCACCAGGTGTACCATCAGGAGCCCAGCTAAACTATTAGAGATACAGGCATGGTTCCACAACAAAAGTTGTTCAGTATGATGGGCCGCTTCTTTTCACAAGGACATTGAGGATCTGGAGTACCTTATGTAGACCACCAGGTGTACCACCAGGAGCCCAGCTAAACTATTAGAGATACAGGCATGGTTCCAAAACAAAAGTTTTTCAGTATGATGGGCCGCTTCTTTTCACAAGGACATTGAGGATCTGGAGTACCTTATGTAGACCACCAGGTGTACCATCAGGAGCCCAGCTAAACTATTAGAGATACAGGCATGGTTCCAAAACAAAAGTTGTTCAGTATGATGGGCCGCTTCTTTTCACAAGGACATTGAGGATCTGGAGTACCTTATGTAGACCACCAGGTGTACCATCAGGAGCCCAGCTAAACTATAAGAGATACAGGCATGGTTCAAAACAAAAGTTGTTCAGTATGATGGGCCGCTTCTTTTCACAAGGACATTGAGGATCTGGAGTACCTTATGTAGACCACCAGGTGTACCACCAGGAGCACAGCTAAACTATTAGAGATACAGGCATGGTTCCAAAACAAAAGTTGTTCAGTATGATGGGCCGCTTCTTTTCACAAGGACATTGAGGATCTGGAGTACCTTATGTAGACCACCAGGTGTACCACCAGGAGCCCAGCTAAACTATTAGAGATACAGGCATGGTTCCAAAACAAAAGTTTTTCAGTATGATGGGCCGCTTCTTTTCAGAATGACATTGAGGATCTGGAGTACCTTATGTAGACCACCAGGTGTACCATCAGGAGCCCAGCTAAACTATAAGAGATACAGGCATGGTTCAAAACAAAAGTTGTTCAGTATGATGGGCCGCTTCTTTTCACAAGGACATTGAGGATCTGGAGTACCTTATGTAGACCACCAGGTGTACCACCAGGAGCCCAGCTAAACTATTAGAGATACAGGCATGGTTCCAAAACAAAAGTTGTTCAGTATGATGGGCCGCTTCTTTTCACAAGGACATTGAGGATCTGGAGTACCTTATGTAGACCACCAGGTGTACCACCAGGAGCCCAGCTAAACTATTAGAGATACAGGCATGGTTCCAAAACAAAAGTTTTTCAGTATGATGGGCCGCTTCTTTTCAGAAGGACATTGAGGATCTGGAGTACCTTATGTAGACCACCAGGTGTACCATCAGGAGCCCACCTTAACTATTAGAGATACAGGCATGGTTCAAAACAAAAGTTGTTCAGTATGATGGGCCGCTTCTTTTCACAAGGACATTGAGGATCTGGAGTACCTTATGTAGACCACCAGGTGTACCATCAGGAGCCCACCTAAACTATTAGAGATACAGAAATGGTTACAAAACGAAAGTTGACCAGTATGATGGGCCGCTTCTTTTCACAGGGACATTGAGGATCTGGAGTACCTTATGTAGACCACCAGGAGTACCACCAGGAGCCCAGATAAACTATTAGAGATACAGGCTCGGTTCCAAAACAAAAGTTGTTCAGTATGATGGGCCGCTTCTTTTCACAAGGACATTGAGGATCTGGAGTACCTTATGTAGACCACCAGGTGTACCATCAGGAGCCCAGCTAAACTATTAGAGATACAGGCATGGTTCAAAACAAAAGTTGTTCAGTATGATGGGCCGCTTCTTTTCACAAGGACATTGAGGATCCGGAGTATTTTATGTAGACCACCAGGTGTACCATCAGGAGCCCACCTAAACCTGAACCTGTTTCTAAAAAAACTATCTAACGCGGACGAAGTCGCGGGTAAAAGCTTCCACACTAATATTATAAATGCGAAAGTAACTCTGTCTGTCTGTCTGTCTGTCTGCTACGCTTTCACGGCCAAACCGCTGAACCGATCTTCATGAAACTTGGCACAGAGATTGCTAGCATACCGAGAACGGACATAGGCTACTTTTTATCACCATTCGAGGGTCTGGAGTACAGATGTAGACCACCAGGTGTACCATCAGGAGCCCAGCTAAACTATTAGAGATACAGGCATGGTTCCACAACAAAAGTTGTTCAGTATGATGGGCCGCTTCTTTTCACAAGGACATTGAGGATCTGGAGTACCTTATGTAGACCACCAGGTGTACCACCAGGAGCCCAGCTAAACTATTAGAGATACAGGCATGGTTCCAAAACAAAAGTTTTTCAGTATGATGGGCCGCTTCTTTTCACAAGGAAATTGAGGATCTGGAGTACCTTATGTAGACCACCAGGTGTACCATCAGGAGCCCAGCTAAACTATTAGAGATACAGGCATGGTTCCAAAACAAAAGTTTTTCAGTATGATGGGCCGCTTCTTTTCAGAAGGACATTGAGGATCTGGAGTACCTTATGTAGACCACCAGGTGTACCATCAGGAGCCCACCTTAACTATTAGAGATACAGGCATGGTTCAAAACAAAAGTTGTTCAGTATGATGGGCCGCTTCTTTTCACAAGGACATTAAGGATCTGGAGTACCTTATGTAGACCACCAGGTGTACCATCAGGAGCCCACCTAAACTATTAGAGATACAGAAATGGTTACAAAACGAAAGTTGACCAGTATGATGTGCCGCTTCTTTTCACAGGGACATTGAGGATCTGGAGTACCTTATGTAGACCACCAGGAGTACCACCAGGAGCCCAGATAAACTATTAGAGATACAGGCTCGGTTCCAAAACAAAAGTTGTTCAGTATGATGGGCCGCTTCTTTTCACAAGGACATTGAGGATCTGGAGTACCTTATGTAGACCACCAGGTGTACCATCAGGAGCCCAGCTAAACTATTAGAGATACAGTCATGGTTCAAAACAAAAGTTGTTCAGTATGATGGGCCGCTTCTTTTCACAAGGACATTGAGGATCCGGAGTATTTTATGTAGACCACCAGGTGTACCATCAGGAGCCCACCTAAACCTGAACCTGTTTCTAAAAAAACTATCTAACGCGGACGAAGTCGCGGGTAAAAGCTAGTATATATATATAAACATATATAATATTAACAGTCTAGAGATAGATAATGCTCTTTCACTCTTTTTTTAAATATATTGATAGAGGGACTGTCTCCGATCGTGTGAGGAAGCGAATTCCACAGCCTAGCCGCATGTACAGTGAACGAGTAAGAGTAAAAGTCAGATTGATGAAGAGGAATAAAAAGAAGAGTTCGAACGTTCGAGAAACAAGGTTTGTCCTGAGGACGAGAGAAGTTAAAACGTTCACTGAGGTAGGCAGGAGTTCGTGGGTTGTGTAAAACATTGAAGAGGGAAGAGAGAATGTGAGTATTCCTGCGAAATCGGATTGGAAGCCACTTGAGCTGTTTTCGGAAGTGAGAGACGCGGTCGTATTTACGCAGACCGAAGACAAAACGAATACAGAGGTTCTGTATACGCTCAAGTTTGTTTAAGAGCTCCTCTGTGGCATCAGGATAACAGGCATCGGCGTAGTCAAGAATTGGAAACAAAAGAGTTTGAGCCAAAGAAATCTTGGTTTTTAAAGGCAAAAAATTTTGGAGACGTTTGAGTGTGTGAAAGGAGTAGTGAACTTTACTGCTGACGCTATTGACTTGAGCAACCCAAGACAAGTTCGAGTCGATCATGACTCCTAGATTTTTGGCGGTGTTTGTGTACGCAATTGGGGTTCCATTGTATATGACTGGAGGTATAACACAACTTTCCAATCTTGTCCGCATTTACCTACCACCAATAAGCAAAACTTGCGATTTATTCGGGTTTACCAACGGACCAAAGGAGCGATGTGTTCAAGGACTTTGGATAGGAAAGGTAATATGGAAATGGGTCTGAACTGGGAGAAGGATGATGGATTGGAAGTTTTGGGTAGAGGAATGATGTTTGCACGTTTCCATGCAGAAGGAAAAGAACTCGTTGCCAAGGAAAAGTTGAAAACATGAGATAGAATAGGCAAAAGCTCGGGGAGAATTAAGGAGACCATACGGGAACAAAGGTTGTCATCGCCCACAGCAGTTGAAGAAATGGACAGAACATGTTTCTTAATATCCTCCTCAGAGACGGAAGTGAAGTTAAAAGAGCAACACATAGGTAAAGATTGGCTAGAAATAAGATTAATTGTAGCTGACTTGACGATATTATCAAGTACAATAGGCGGGAGAGAGAAGTGTTTATTAATATCGTTGAGGTTAAAGGCTACATCAGAAACAGTTGTAGATTTGCCAATACCCAGCGTTTTAAGAAAATTCCAGATTTGATTGGGACTACAAGCTTCTATGGAAGTGTGAATGTGGCGTCTTTTAGCAGCTCTACACAGACGACTGCACCTGTTTCTTAAAAATTTGTACCTAGCCAAGTTTTGATCCGTCGGGCACCTCCTAAATCGCTTTTTGGCACGGTCACGTTGATCCATTATATCCTTAATGTCGTGGGTAAGCCAAGGTGCAGGGACATTCCTGATTTTGACATGCCTGACTGGAGCATGTTTGTCAAACAGGCTTAGGACTGTGCTGGTTAGCTGACTTATTTTTTCGTTAATGTCACAAGCGTCAAAGATAGGTTTCCAATCAATGTTGCCAGCATCATGTCTCAAAGCCTCCAAATTAATGCCTCTAAAACTACGTAGAGAACGATACTTAGGTTTACGCCGAGGAGGTCGAATTTTAAAGGAGAGAAAGATTAGATCATGATACGAGAAGTTGGCTGGAAACTGACCATGCGTAGCAACAAGGTCAGGGGAAGAAGTAATTATTAGATCTAGAAGAGAAGGTACGCAATTTGGAAAGTGGTGTGTGGCGGTGAGCGGGAGACTCTGGAGATTGTACGAGCAAAGGATATTCTGGAGCTTGTGGGTGCGAGTATCGTTTTTAATAAGACACGTATTGAAGTCACCAAGAATTATTGTGTGATCGTAATTTGGACTGTGTGTACTTAACAGATTGTCAAACGAATCAAAATAATCAATAGTAAGAGATGGACTGTAGTACACAGCAAGTAAGATCTTTTTGTGATGCAATGTGACTTCAATAAACAGGTGCTCTGCAGATTTTAAATAAACACCAGGGGAAGTACTAATTAAGTTATAAACGATGTCTCCACGCAGATATATGGCAACGCCTCCACCTCCTTTGCCCGTACGATCATTTCGAATGAGCTTGTACCCCGGAAGTGGGAATTGAGTAGAGAGAAGAGAAGGTTTAAGAAATGACTCTGATACAAGAATTGCATCTACGGAAGTATTACTGAATGTTGCCAGAAGATCGGAGTAGTGACAAGGAATACTCTGTGCGTTAATATGCACAATGTTAAAGTTGTTGTTAAATTTTGAAAATACCTTATTCAGCTGATCATGCGAAGAGACAAACGAGGAACTATCACTGTCACTTTCAGCCGCACTATCTGCACTCAGAAACGTATCTGAAGAAGATGAACATGAGTGAAAGCTATCATCACCAAGAGTTAAAATATTATCATTATTCATATTATATAAAATACAAAAGAGAATATATTAAATACTAACTTTTAAAAACCTATATACCTAGATTTAATCTAAAAAGGCACAACAGTGCCACTACGTACTTAGCCTTGTCAACACTTACCATTACCGTGTCAGATAAAAGAAATCACTTTGTAATAGGTGATAGAGGTGTACACAAAGATATAAATCCAAAAACATAATACAATCAGCAACGTTACTTTTTGAGTAACGGAAAAAAGTCACGACATTGTAACGCTGCTACAAACACGAGACTCCATTCCGAAAAAAAAAGCAAATAAAGAGGTTAACATGTCAAACAAAAATTATAACCACAAAATGCGGTGAAAGAAAAAATCTATAAAAAATAAATATATTTGTTAGTACCTCAAGACTTAAAAGTGACAATAATCCGGCAAAATGCAAGAGAACACTTTAATAGACTTTACTTGGCCCTGGGCCTTAATCTATTCGACGATTGCTGCTCTTGAACTTGCTTTGGAGGAGCATCAGGTTTCACTCCTTGGGTCACTTTTGCTAGCGGCGTCGGTCGCTGTCCTGAAGGCCCAGCATCTCGTTTAGGATATTTGAAATCTGGAAACTTCTTGATGATCTCTTGCAATTCATTGGAGGCTTTGATCTTCCTGCGAGTCCTGTCGGGCAGGGCAAGAACTATTTTCCCTTCTGAAGACTAGCAATTTGATACTCCAAAATGTTTTCGAGCAGCAAGAAAAGCCGTGTGCCGGGTCTTGGTCAAGAACTCTGAAATTATCACTCCAGAGCCCTTAAACGAGGTCTTGGAGTCCCAGACCAGGCGTCTGCGGCCGAGGTCGTGGAACCGCACCAGTACAGCTCGAGGCTTTGACGAGATAGTCCCCAGTCGATGACAAACTTGCAAATCGTCAGCAGTAAGTTCGGTCAATTTCATTTTGTTGGTTAATATGTCTGCTACAACTTTATTCAACTGCTCATCCTTATTTTCAGAGATGCCATGAAACAAGAGGATCTTTCGGCGTAGAAACGTCTCATGGCGGTCAAGACCAAGACTCAGCAAGTTAGTTTGGGCTGTAAGCTTAGCCAGAACCTGCCAAACAAAGGTCTTAAAGCTGTTGAAGTCACGGGACAAAGCTGCCAGGTCGGGGTGTGCTGGATCAGGTGTTGATGAAGTAGCCTTCCTGAGACGTTCCTCAAAGTCTCCCATTTGGGCATACAACTTGGCAATATCGGCTCCATGTCCAGAAAGTTGCTCTGATAGGTCCATGTTAGCGAAGTGAAGTGTTGATAGTAGTTCCAAAGTAAGTGAAGTGGAGAGTTTTATATTGTGGTGAGTGGTGACAGGCTTGGGTGTTAATTATACCAAAACATAGGATTGTTTATAACTGGTAAGTAATTAAAATCAATTAAATTATATTTACGAAACAGCAGCTGATGTTTTTGTCACGCCTACCCGCCAAAAAAAAGTTGTGTTTATTTTAAACGTAGGAATTGTAAAATCCAAAATAAACACAACTTAAATCCGTTTAAAATTGTTTTATTGTGATGAGTAATAGTTGTGCAAACTCAAGAAAATATTAAATCAATATTGTCCTTAAAAATGCAAATAGGCATACCGTCGTAGCCATATGATGTTTTTGACTTCATAACCTTTACTATCCTACTAACTTCGACTGCCGTAACCTTCTCCCAGACCATAGAATCTTGTACTCTACCAACATATTGATTCAGGATTTGTAAAGCTAATTGTGTATCCCCGTTTATTGTATTATAATGTTGGTAAATTTTTCAGAGAAAGCCTTTACAATTTCCTTTGGGTCGTCCGTAATCCTATTATTTAGCATCAATTTCATATTTTCCTTTATGCTTGCAATTTACTTATTTCTGTGTCTATTCACAACAGTTCACAATTTTTTGCCTTAATCACTTCTGACTGAACAGATAGCCTACGTGCAGCTCTAAGAACCCTGCGATAGATCGTTATGTACCTACCTCTGTTGGAAATTAATTACAGATTTATCATTCACGTTTTTATCGACGGTGTTGAGGAAACGTTTCATCCGACTCGAAACCCGCAATCCCTTTGTGACATAAGTCAACTTTTGATGTTTATTCAAATAAATTTTCCTCTTCTTTTTATTGAAGCTCAATTTGAAATTTAGATTTAATTTAGTTAAGAATGTGTTTACATTAAGTATTTTTAGATTGTTGACACGTAACTTTTCCAGGAAACTTAAGTTGTTTCTTCCATTGAAGACTCTTCGTGGTCCACAAAATATTTTCTTAATTTTTGTTAGCACCTTTATTAATTATTTCTACTGAAAACTGACAAAGAACTGCAGAATGTCCATCAGATAAACCATAATCATCAATATACACATTAACTACGTCGTCCTCATGAATGTTTGTTAAGAAATTGTCAAGACAAGAGCTAATGTTACCCCTTTGAAAAGTTACAATATTGTGAAGTGGTCTGAAATTGTAACATTGCAAAAGCGAGACAAACTCCCTCCTTTCCTTTTACTTTACACCTGTATTGGCCAGCAAATCTACATTAAAATCACCGCCTACAAGACATTTCTTACTGAAAAAATGCGACAAACGTTTCTCTAGGCGCTCCATAAAATCACCAAAGTTATCTACGATAGAATTGCGATAGACACAGCAGATATTAACATAAGTATTTGTGTCTCTCACACCACAAATTTCGAATGATTCTCTTTTATATAGTTTAGTACAGACTGAGAGCATTTCGTAATTATTATTATTATTTATTTGACTCAGAATTAAAGAACCAACCCTTTTCATGTTTGTTCTTACGTTATGACACACAATATTATAATTTTGTAAATTAAAAATACCTATAGAATCTTTAGTTAAAAAATGTTCAGTGACACACATTGTGCGATTTTCGCGACAATTTAAATATATATATATATATATATATATATATATATATATATATCACTGATTCGAGTTGTGTTGAACTGTATGAGAAAATGTATGAAAAATTGTAAAAAGGGTAAGTCTATCTGTCTGCAACTATAAGGCAAGAAGAAATATACACCACCAACCTTAACCATAGAAATTATGTAGGTCGTAGAAGCTTCTAGAAGGATGTACGGCACGCCCTGGAGCTCCAGCTAGTGGTAAAAGTCCTTATTTCACAGCACAGATAGTGTCAAATATCACATAGAACGTCTATGTTGTAAACACAATAAATTTTGGACAAAACGTTTGCCAAAATCGCGGTCACTGCTAGCGCGCGGAGATGAACACTGGCAAGCCTCGCAAATTGTTCGTGCTTTGAATTCTGTCCACGATGCGAGGGTAATGCGAAAAAATTGATGGTGCTAAAATATTCTCTTACCTACAATATGCAGACAAGATTGAACATACCCCCCACCGAAATCAATGTGATGATTTCCTACATGTGTGTAGAGTATGAAATCCACACTATCCACACTAATATTATAAATGCGAAAGTAACTCTGTCTGTCTGTCTGTCTGTCTGCTACGCTTTCACGGCCAAACCGCTGAACCGATCTTCATGAAACTTGGCACAGAGATTGCTAGCATACCGAGAACGGACATAGACTACTTTTTATCACCATTCGAGGGTCTGGAGTATAGATGTAGACCACCAGGTGTACCACCAGGAGCCCAGCTAAACTATTAGAGATACAGGCATGGTTCCAAAACAAAAGTTGTTCAGTATGATGGGCCGCTTCTTTTCACAAGGACATTGAGGATCTGGAGTACCTTATGTAGACCACCAGGTGTACCACCAGGAGCCCAGCTAAACTATTAGAGATACAGGCATGGTTCCGAAACAAAAGTTGTTCAGTATGATGGGCCGCTTCTTTTCACAAGGACATTGAGGATCTGGAGTACCTTATGTAGACCACCAGGTGTACCATCAGGAGCCCAGCTAAACTATTAGAGATGCAGGTATGGTTCCAAAACAAAAGTTGTTTAGTATAATAGGTCGCTTCTTTTCACAAGGACATTGAGGATCTGGAATACCTTATGTAGACCACCAGGTGTACCATCAGGAGCCCAGCTAAACTATTAGAGATACAGGCATGGTTCTAAAACAAAAGTTGTTCGGTATGATGGGCCGCTTTTTTTTACAAGGACATTGAGGACCTGGAGTACCTTATGTCACCAGGTGTACCATCAGGGACCACGTAAACTATTAGAGCTACAGGTATGGTTCCAAAACAGAAGTTTTTCAGTATGATGGGCCGCTTCTTTTCACACGGACGTTGAGGATCTGGAGTACCTTATGTTGACCACCAGGTGTACCATCAGGAGGCCAGCTAAACTATTAGAGATACAGGCATGGTTCCAAAACAAAAGTTGTTCGGTATGATGGGCCGCTTCTTTTCACAAGGACATTGAGGATCTGGAGTACCTTATGTAGACCACCAGGTGTACCATCAGGAGCCCAGATAAACTATTAGAGATACAGGTATGGTTCCAAAACAGAAGTTGTTCAGTATGATGGGCCGCTTCTTTTCACAAGGACATTGAGGATCTGAAGTACCTTATGTAGACCACCAGGTGTACCATCAGGAGCCCAGCTAAACTATTAGAGATACAGGCATGGTTCCAAAACAAAAGTTGTTCAGTATGATGGGCCGCCTCTTTTCACCAGGACATTAAGGATCTGCAGTACATAATGTAGACCACCAGGTGTACCATCAGGAACCCACGTGAACTATTAGAGATACAGAAATGGTTCCAAAACAAAAGTGGTTCAGTATGATGGGCCGCTTCGTTTCACAAGGACATTGAGGATCTGGAGTACCTTATGTAGACCACCAGGTGTACCACCAGGAACCCACGTAAACTATTAGAGATACAGAAATGGTTCCAAAAAAAAAGTTGTTCAGTATGATGGGCCGCTTCTTTTCACAAGGATATTGAGGATCTGGAGTACCTTATGTCACCAGGTGTACCATCAGGAGACCACGTAAACTATTAGAGATACAGAAATGGTTCCGAAACAAAAGTTGTTCATGATGATGGGCCGCTTCTTTTCACAAGGACATTGAGGATCTGGAGTACCGTATGTAGACCATCAGGTCTACCATCAGGAGCCCACCTTATTGGAGATACAGAAATGGTTTCAGAACAAAAGTTGTTCAGTATGATGGGAATAAGTTGAGAAAGGACATTGCCTTCTTTACCGAGGACAGAAAAACAAAAAATGTGGTATATAGAGGTATAAAAATGTATAACAGTAACTTATATTACCTTTTGATCTGTCTAATCTACTTATGCTAACCATTTTAGTGTGCTCAAATCGGCACCTCTGGAGTAAGTACTCTGTTATCTACTGACTTTTGTATTCATTGGTTATAAATATTGATCTCTCAGGCCGGATAGCAAATTTTGAATTGTCCCTTTAACAACAGAAGCAAGCAAGTCATCTTTAAACAGTAGAGATAAGAACTGTTCTAATATCACTGTCACACTTACTATGTATACACATACCTACTTTAGAACTTCTGCCTAAAAAAAAACTATCCAACGCGGACGAAGTCGCGGGTAAAAGCTAGTTGGAGATACAGAAATGGTTTCAGAACAAAAGTTGTTCAGTATGATGGGAATAAGTTGAGAAAGGACATTGCCTTCTTTACCGAGGACAGAAAAACAAAAAATGTGGTATATAGAGGTATAAAAATGTATAACAGTAACTTATATTACCTTTTGATCTGTCTAATCTACTTATGCTAACCATTTTAGTGTGCTCAAATCGGCACCTCTGGAGTAAGTACTCTGTTATCTACTGACTTTTGTATTCATTGGTTATAAATATTGATCTCTCAGGCCGGATAGCAAATTTTGAATTGTCCCTTTAACAACAGAAGCAAGCAAGTCATCTTTAAACAGTAGAGATAAGAACTGTTCTAATATCACTGTCACACTTACTATGTATACACATACCTACTTTAGAACTTCTGCCTAAAAAAAAACTATCTAACGCGGACGAAGTCGCGGGTAAAAGCTAGTAAGTTATATTCCTTATATTATGTCACCAACAACTCTACTATTTCTTAACACTAATAGAGACGCTCTACACTTTATTAGTACCTTATATATATATACTAGCTTTTACCCGCGACTTCGTCCGCGTTAGATAGTTTTTTTTTAGGCAGAAGTTCTAAAGTAGGTATGTGTATACATAGTAAGTGTGACAGTGATATTAGAACAGTTCTTATCTCTACTGTTTAAAGATGACTTGCTTGCTTCTGTTGTTAAAGGGACAATTCAAAATTTGCTATCCGGCCTGAGAGATCAATATTTATAACCAACTAGCTTTTACCCGCGACTTCGTCCGCGTTAGATAGTTTTTTTTTAGGCAGAAGTTCTAAAGTAGGTATGTGTATACATAGTAAGTGTGACAGTGATATTAGAACAGTTCTTATCTCTACTGTTTAAAGATGACTTGCTTGCTTCTGTTGTTAAAGGGACAATTCAAAATTTGCTATCCGGCCTGAGAGATCAATATTTATAACCAATGAATACAAAAGTCAGTAGATAACAGAGTACTTACTCCAGAGGTGCCGATTTGAGCACACTAAAATGGTTAGCATAAGTAGATTAGACAGATCAAAAGGTAATATAAGTTACTGTTATACATTTTTATACCTCTATATACCACATTTTTTGTTTTTCTGTCCTCGGTAAAGAAGGCAATGTCCTTTCTCAACTTATTCCCATCATACTGAACAACTTTTGTTCTGAAACCATTTCTGTATCTCCAATAAGGTGGGCTCCTGATGGTAGACCTGATGGTCTACATACGGTACTCCAGATCCTCAATGTCCTTGTGAAAAGAAGCGGCCCATCATCATGAACAACTTTTGTTTCGGAACCATTTCTGTATCTCTAATAGTTTACGTGGTCTCCTGATGGTACACCTGGTGACATAAGGTACTCCAGATCCTCAATATCCTTGTGAAAAGAAGCGGCCCATCATACTGAACAACTTTTTTTTTGGAACCATTTCTGTATCTCTAATAGTTTACGTGGGTTCCTGGTGGTACACCTGGTGGTCTACATAAGGTACTCCAGATCCTCAATGTCCTTGTGAAACGAAGCGGCCCATCATACTGAACCACTTTTGTTTTGGAACCATTTCTGTATCTCTAATAGTTCACGTGGGTTCCTGATGGTACACCTGGTGGTCTACATTATGTACTGCAGATCATTAATGTCCTGGTGAAAAGAGGCGGCCCATCATACTGAACAACTTTTGTTTTGGAACCATGCCTGTATCTCTAATAGTTTAGCTGGGCTCCTGATGGTACACCTGGTGGTCTACATAAGGTACTTCAGATCCTCAATGTCCTTGTGAAAAGAAGCGGCCCATCATACTGAACAACTTCTGTTTTGGAACCATACCTGTATCTCTAATAGTTTATCTGGGCTCCTGATGGTACACCTGGTGGTCTACATAAGGTACTCCAGATCCTCAATGTCCTTGTGAAAAGAAGCGGCCCATCATACCGAACAACTTTTGTTTTGGAACCATGCCTGTATCTCTAATAGTTTAGCTGGCCTCCTGATGGTACACCTGGTGGTCAACATAAGGTACTCCAGATCCTCAACGTCCGTGTGAAAAGAAGCGGCCCATCATACTGAAAAACTTCTGTTTTGGAACCATACCTGTAGCTCTAATAGTTTACGTGGTCCCTGATGGTACACCTGGTGACATAAGGTACTCCAGGTCCTCAATGTCCTTGTAAAAAAAAGCGGCCCATCATACCGAACAACTTTTGTTTTAGAACCATGCCTGTATCTCTAATAGTTTAGCTGGGCTCCTGATGGTACACCTGGTGGTCTACATAAGGTATTCCAGATCCTCAATGTCCTTGTGAAAAGAAGCGACCTATTATACTAAACAACTTTTGTTTTGGAACCATACCTGCATCTCTAATAGTTTAGCTGGGCTCCTGATGGTACACCTGGTGGTCTACATAAGGTACTCCAGATCCTCAATGTCCTTGTGAAAAGAAGCGGCCCATCATACTGAACAACTTTTGTTTCGGAACCATGCCTGTATCTCTAATAGTTTAGCTGGGCTCCTGGTGGTACACCTGGTGGTCTACATAAGGTACTCCAGATCCTCAATGTCCTTGTGAAAAGAAGCGGCCCATCATACTGAACAACTTTTGTTTTGGAACCATGCCTGTATCTCTAATAGTTTAGCTGGGCTCCTGGTGGTACACCTGGTGGTCTACATCTATACTCCAGACCCTCGAATGGTGATAAAAAGTAGTCTATGTCCGTTCTCGGTATGCTAGCAATCTCTGTGCCAAGTTTCATGAAGATCGGTTCAGCGGTTTGGCCGTGAAAGCGTAGCAGACAGACAGACAGACAGACAGAGTTACTTTCGCATTTATAATATTAGTGTGGATAGTGTGGATAATTATAATAAGGTCCTTAAAACTATGAAGAAAATGAAGGTTCTTAATAAGTATAAGGCAAAGGACAAATTTTATTTACTGGTCTCTTCAAAAGCCCATTTTTGGTACGTAGAGTAACGACTCTAACGACATTGTCAACTCCCGGATGTATAACTTCAATTCTACCTAAAGGCCATTGTAGAGGACGCGTTAGGTTTGACTTAAGAAGAACGAGATCTCCAACTCTTACGTTGGGAGAAGGAGAAAACCATTTAGCTCTCTGTTGGAGAGTATGTAAATAATCATTTGACCAGCGTCTACAAAATGACTGAGAAGCCTTCTGAATAGCTTGCCAACGTGACAACCTGTTCTGAGGGATATCTTCTACATCCATTTCTGGCACAGCTACTAAGCTACGACCAATTAAAAAATGACCACCGGTCAGTACATCAAACTCATTATTGGGATTATCCGATAATGAGCAGAGTGGACGCGAATTCATGACAGATTCTATCTTGCAGAAGACTATGCAGAGTTCTTCGAAGGTTAGAGTTCTATCTCCTACGGCACGATATAAGTGATGTTTAGCTGATTTTATACCGGCCTCCCAAAGGCCTCCCATGGAAGCATCGTTTGGCGGGTTTGTACGTCACTCAACTAAACGTGTACTTAGTCCGTTTAAGATTTCATCTTGATTAATTTTAGTATTAAAAAAGGCAGAAACTTCCTTTAAATGCTTTGCAACGGCTATAAAATTGGTGCCACAGTCGGAATAAAGACAACTGCATAAACCGCGGCGAGAAACAAAACGGTCAAATGCTGCGAGAAAGCATTCGCATGACAAGTCAGTTAAAACCTCTATGTGTACAGCCTTTGTAGAAAAGCAAATAAAGAGACATAGGTATGCCTTGTAAGTCTTGGCATTTCGCTGAAGGCTTTCTTTTACAGTAAATGGATCCCCTAAATCGCACCCAACATGGTCAAATATTTTATTAGGCAGCAACCTTGATGCAGGAAGAGATGCCATGGCTGGTTGTGGTCCAGTAGGCTTGAATCTAAAGCAATTAGAGCATTTGGATAAAACAGATTGGATTATGCTACGAGCATTTATAATTAAATATTTCTTATTAAAAATGCCCTGCAAAGTGCGAGGACCAACGTGTAGGTGCCTTTTATGATAATACATAATAAGCAATTTTGTTATGTGGCATTGTTTAGGAAGTAAAACTGGATGCTTCGTATCATAGGAGAGGTCGGATTGTGAAATTCTACCCCCCATCCTTAGGAACTGTTCAGAGACAAAGGGTGTAAGTTTGCGGAGTGTAGTGACATAACCGCCCTTATTTAATGTTTTGATTTCACTATCAAAGTGATTCATTTGAACGACGCGAATAATAGTGTCGCGCACTCGTTTAAGTTCCGCGGACATTCCTGGACCATGTGTCCCGGGCAAACAGTTAATCTTTGACTTAAGGTTTCCAACAAACCGCTGACACCAAGCCATAACTCGCTGGAGTCGATTAAAAGTCGAAAATTTGTTGAAGGTTTCTTCAAGGTCATTATTTAAAACCTTTTTGTTTTCGCAGGTATTGTAATTAAAGGTGTCAGAGTTTGATTTTAACTCTGGAATTTTGTCTTGATCTTTTAAAAAGAAGGTGCTAACGGGCCAATTTTTTGGATCCTCTTGAAGCCACTTTGGGCCTTGGGTCCATTCAGTTGCCTGAGCTACGTGCTGCGAAGGCATCATTCTGCGGGAACAAGTATATACTACCCCCGTGATGACGCATCACAGTACCCGATGAGTTGAACAGTAACGAACGCAGGTATGAGCAAGTGACGATCAACACGCATCTCTGCTAGGGTTGGCAAGTCAAGAATAAATTTATTCCACCTTTCGCATAAACTGTCGGGTAACGGATCATCCCATCCAAGTCCCAACTTCCAGAGATCTTGCATGATACACTTTGCGACAAAGGTACAGGGAGAAATAAATCCAATAGGATCAAAGATGCTTGCTAACAGCTGAAGTACGGATCGCTTTGTATTTTTAGCGTCAGACATATTATAATTGAAAAAAAAGCATCGCATGGTGGCAACCATGTTAAACCTAATACCTTGAGTGATGATGATAACGTATCATCTTTAAATTAATGCTTGTGATTTGATCATCTTGCATTCTTGTTAGTAAATCGTGACAGTTACTCGCTTACTTTCTCAAGTCAAATCCACCCTTTTTAAGAAGTGATACAAGTGCGTCTTGTATTGCGCAAGCCTCGCTAAAAGATGAACAAGACCATAACAAGTCATCGACATAAAAACCTGACATGATAATTTCGGCAGCCCTAGCCTTGTAAACATTGAAATCGTTTTCATCAAGTCGAGCTAACTCGTCTTGCGCTAGCTGGTGCAACGTACGAACAGCTACGTATGGAGCACTGCGTAATCCGTAGGTATTCGTTTTTAATTCAGAAACACGCACAGGTTCATTAGGCGAGTCACGCCACAAAATGTGTTGATAGATTCTTTCTGATGGATTGATGAGCACGGCTCGATACATTTTTGATATGTCAGCTGTAAAACAAAACTCGTACAACCTAAAGTTGTTAATTACCTTAGCCAAATCTTGATGCAATTTTCTGCCAGTAAACAAAATATCATTTAGTGACAGCCCTGAAGTTGTTTTTGCAGATCCATCAAAGACAACATGCAAAGGTGTTGTTGTGCTGGAAGGACGCAATACAAAATGATGAGGAATAAAATACCTAGACGGTTCCATACCTTTGTTAAGTTCCATATGGTCTAAATCCTCGTATTCCTTTAGAAAGTCGCTATATGCCTTTTTTAGATCTGGTGAACGTGCCAGGCGGCGTTCAATATGAGTAAGGCGCTTATATGCCAAATTATATGAGTCACCAAGTGAGGGGTGATTAGGTTTCAACAATATCGGAGAAACATAATGACCGGTTTCATCACGATAATGTCGCTCGATATACATTTTTTCTACGCTCTCTTCATCTGGACTCAATGGAACTTGTAATAAATACTACCCTACCCTCTTGAAAAATACATTTAAAATAGCGACATCTAGTAGAGAACTAAATTCAATATATGAGAATCAGTTCAATGCGTTCGATCAGATTCACTAGTAGTTTAGGATAATGTCGGTAGATGGCATCAATCTAAGAGGTTCATCAAATTGGCAAGAGATGGCTCTCAAAGTAAAATATAATTTCAAATGTTAAAGGCACAATTTAGGTGTTTATATACGCATTTTATGTTTGAAATAATTTATTTTATTTATAAATTAAATAATTTTCTTTTATTAATAAACTGGTTTAGGCTATGTGTAGTAAAAATAATTTAAATAAATTATGTTTCGAGAATATTCTAATTGCGACAGAAGCGACGCCTGGTGTTGAGTAGCTAAACTAAGATATGTTTACTATTTAGGGATCCGTTTAAGGGTGGAATATAAAAACCTTTAAATAATAAGTAAACATTTTAAATTATCTGAGAACAACAACATTATATTGGTCGCAGTGGACTACTGTTGGATTTGGTTTTCTCTTTTGGGGAAAATATTTACATTATTTTAAATAATGGGTTAGAAATATATGGGTTACCAGCAAATCTAAGTCATATACAAGTACAATTCGGTGTCTCGCATGAATAGAGGAAGAAGATAAAGAATACACTACTAAGTCTGTCTGTTCAATATATTCGCCAATCAACTTTAAATATTATATCATTGAATATTAGTTGAACGTAAAATAACCCACTAAAATATCAGTGATAAATGAGAAACACTCATACTAGAACAATCTTGATAATAACAAAGTCTGAGTTTATTGAAGAAAACTAGATTCTATGATTTTCATAATATCAATTTAGCGTTACGACGATATTTGAAAAAAGTTTAAATAATTTTATTTTGTACGGAACCCACAATCAAATAAATCTAATATGGATCGAAGATCGAATAGTCGAGATCGTTCCAGTTCGTTAGCTCCACCTGGTGTCGAGTAGTGGGATAAGCGGTTGTGCCTCAAATGGAGCTGGATTATTCTAGACTAGCTTTTACCCGCGACTTCGTCCGCGTTAGATAGTTTTTTTAGGCACGGGTTCTAAAGTAGATTTGTACATGTATATTCATAGTAAGTATGACAGTGATATGAGAACAGTTCTTATCTCTACTGTTTAAAGATGACTTGCTTGCTTCTGTTGTCAAAAGGGACAATTCAAAATTTGCTATCCGGCCTGAGAGATCAATATTTATAAGCATTGAATACAAAAGTCAGTAGATAACAAAAAAAATCCTCGGTAAAAAGTTGCCAATGTCCTTTCTCAACTTATTCCTTGTCCTTTGTCCTTGTGAAAAGAAGCGGCCCATCATACTGAACAACTTTTGTTTTAGAACCATGCCTGTATCTCTAATAGTTTAGCTGGGCTCCTGATGGTACACCTGGTGGTCTACATAATGTACTCCAGATCCTCTATGTCTTTGTGAAGAGAAGCAGCCCAACATACTGAACAACTTTTGTTTGGGAACCATGCCTGTATCTCTAATAGTTTAGCTGGGCTCCTGATGGTACACCTGGTGGTCTACATAGGGTATTCCAGATCCTCATTGTCCTTGTGAAAAGACGCGGCCCATCATACTGAACAACTTTTGTTTTAGAACCATGCCTGTATCTCTAATAGTTTAGCTGGGCTCCTGATGGTACAGCTGGTGGTCTACATAATGTACTCCAGATCCTCTATGTCTTTGTGAAGAGAAGCAGCCCAACATACTGAACAACTTTTGTTTGGGAACCATGCCTGTATCTCTAATAGTTTAGCTGGGCTCCTGATGGTACACCTGGTGGTCTACATAAGGTACTCCAGATCCTCTATGTCCTTGTGAAAAGAAGCGGCCCATTATACTGATCAACTTTTGTTTTGGAACCTTTTCTGTATCTCTAATAGTTTAGGTGGGCTCCTGATAGTACACCTGGTGGTCTACATAAGGTACTCCAGATCCTCATTGTCCTTGTGAAAAGACGCGGCCCATCTTACTGAACAACTTTTGTTTTAGAACCATGCCTTTATCTCTAATAGTTTAGCTGGGCTCCTGATGGTACACCTGGTGGTCTACATAAGGTACTCCAGATCCTCAATGTCCTTGTGAAAATAAGCGGCCCATCATACTGAACAACTTTTGTTTTGGAACCATTTCTGTATCTCTAATAGTTTAGGTAGGCTCCTGATGGTACACCTGGTGGTCTACATAAGGTATTCCAGATCCTCAATGTCCTTGTGAAAAGAAGCGGCCCATCATACTGAACAACTTTTGTTTTAGAACCATGCCTGTATCTCTAATAGTTTAGCTGGGCTCCTGATGGTACAACTGGTGGTCTACATAATGTACTCCAGATCCTCTATGTCTTTGTGAAGAGAAGCAGCCCAACATACTGAACAACTTTTGTTTCGGAACCATGCCTGTATCTCTAATAGTTTAGCTGGGCTCCTGATGGTACACCTGGTGGTCTACATAAGGTACTCCAGATCCTCAATGTCCTTGTGAAAAGAAGCAGCCCATCATACTGATCAACTTTTGTTTTTGAACCATGCCCGTATCTCTAATAGTTTAGCGGGGCTCCTGATGGTACACCTGGTGGTCTACATAAGGTACTCCAGATCCTCAATGTCCGTGTGAAAATAAGCGGCCCATCATACTGAACAACTTTTGTTTTGGAACCATTTCTGTATCTCTAATAGTTTAGGTGGGCTACTGATGGTACACCTGGTGGTCTACATAAGGTATTCCAGATCCTTAATGTCCTTGTGAAAAGAAGCGGCCCATCATACTGAACAACTTTTGTTTCGGAACCATGTCTGTATCTCTAATAGTTTAGCTGGGCTCCTGATGGTACACCTGGTGGTCTACATAAGGTACTCCAGATCCTCAATGTCCTTGTGAAAATAAGCGGCCCATCATACTGAACAACTTTTGTTTTGGAACCATTTCTGTATCTCTAATAGTTTAGGTGGGCTCCTGATGGTACACCTGGTGGTCTACATAAGGTATTCCAGATCTTCAATGTCCTTGTGAAAAGAAGCGGCCCATCATACTGAACAACTTTTGTTTCGGAACCATGCCTGTATCTCTAATAGTTTAGCTGGGCTTCTAGTGGTACACCTGATGGTCTACATCTGTACTCCAGACCCTCGAATGGTGATAAAAAGTAGCCTATGTCCGTTCTCGGTATGCTAGCAATCTCTGTGCCAAGTTTTATGAAGATCGGTTCAGCGGTTTGGCCGTGAAAGCGTAGCAGACAGACAGACAGACAGACAGAGTTACTTTCGCATTTATAATATTAGTGTGGATTTAGACTTTTCGAGAAAATTGTATCTGGAGCTTCCGTTTTGAGGGATATATAAAGCCTGGTGTGTGGGCGAAAAGGGAAGTCTGATTTGAATCGGTGAAGTATGCAGATCTAAGAAGAATAGTAGTAAAAGTGGAAGAAAAGAGGAGTGCAGTGTGAAAGTCCTGACCCTGAGGTGCTGCTGGATTGAAGATGGATCTTGTCCCGTGGTCGCTGCGCCTCTGCCTTGGAAAGTGGCTGCTGTGTGTTGGAGTATGGAGATACATGCTTGAAGTTGTGTTCGTGTGTCTTCTGTGGATATCAGCTGACTGCGAGTTGAGTGCATGACCTTGGAATGCTGAGGGCTGGCCTACTATCTACCTAAACCCAGATAAGTGTAGTTTTGCCATCCTAATTCTTGTTAGATTGATAGTAAGAAAACATTACAAATTAGGCACTAAATTATTGCCAAGCGGTTAGGTTTTGCTAATGATTTATAATATTTAGTAGGGGTTAGGTAGGAAATCCTTTTACTGATTCCATCCTATCTCCATTTATCTACCACACCATATAAGTATCAGATTGAACTGGTTATTACCTAAGTTTAGTTTGTACTTTGTTTCAACAGAAACTATTTATCATATAAAACCTTATGTTGCTAAGGCGACTATGGAATTTATTCCTATGTTCCTGTGTTTCATACATAATTGGAATTTGTCCAGCAGTAAAACAACATCATTTATACTTACCAATAATTTGATTTGCTTTGCAAACAAATTATTTATATCTCAGTATTGAGAATGGCGATGTCCATCAGTGGATTAAATATCTACTTATAAAAAAACCTTTTGTTGCTAAAGCGACTATGGAATTTATTTATATGTTCCTGTGTTTTATACATAATTGGAATTTGTCCAGCAGTGAAACAACATTATTTATACTTACCAATAATTTGATTTGCTTTGCAAACAAATTACTTATATCTCAGTAATGAGAATGGCGGTGTCCATCAGTGGATTAAATATCTACTTATAAATTGTACTTGCTATTTTATAGTAGTACTTTCATCAGATTATATGGTGGGTAGATAATATACTCCCATCCTAATATCCTACCCTGAAATGGGTTCAGATGTTTAATTTTATTACATCTACATACTTTGTTCGAGAAACCTATCATGACTGGCAGAATGATGCCAATGTGGATCTGTGAATACAGAATACTTACCTAAAGACAAATGATTGTCATTAAATGTCATGTGACAGCTACTATCTTCCATCATCAAACCATACTATACTTTTGCGTTCAATATTTCTGTACCAGCATTATGATCTAAGACCAATTATTTGACCACAGGCGGTTATTATGAGATTCATTTTTGCAATAGCCTTTCTCTACTATATGGGATTTGCTAAAGGCATTCTCAAACACTCATCTGGCCCGCGATATGAAGCTCATAAGTACTAAAGGGTCTAGCATAAACTGCATTCCCTAACTAACCTCCGTATGGATCATATTAATTGTAGACAAATGTCTTGTGCAGATTATATCTGAACGTTGGTCTAAGGACCACTACTGAAATACTACCAAAGATACTAGTTGGAATCATGTCATTTGACTGATAACCTAACTTATCATACTTACTTCATCAACCAGACACAATGGTGTCAATTCGGCTGGTCATGAGATTGGCTATACTTATACAAATATAAAATATGTTGTTCTATGAACATCTGAATCTATTAGATTCCTAAATACTTCTCCGTGGTGTCTAGTACATCACAGCACCTGTCTGTTGGTGCAATCTGTTCAACCCTGGGTGTCAAAACCCACTATCCAGTTCAGGGAGAACCGAATTAACACAGAATTCAGTTGTGATGTCTGCTCTTTTGGTCGGGTTTGCACAATTGATAGTTGTGTAAGGACGACTAGGGGAAAATGGATATCAATTCTGAATATCTGTAAGGGGTGAGGGTTCTACTTCTCAGGGGCGGAGAGGGGGCCCCGTGAGGCTCATATACCTTTCCCGATCCTGTCCAGCCTTTACTCATGTCAGGAAATCCTTCTTAAAGAACTGTTTGGGTTACTTATCCACACTAATATTATAAATGCGAAAGTAACTCTGTCTGTCTGTCTGTCTGTCTGCTACGCTTTCACGGCCAAACCGCTGAACCGATCTTCATAAAACTTGGCACAGAGATTGCTAGCATACCGAGAACGGACATAGGCTACTTTTTATCACCATTCGAGGGTCTGGAGTACAGATGTAGACCATCAGGTGTACCACTAGAAGCCCAGCTAAACTATTAGAGATACAGGCATGGTTCCGAAACAAAAGTTGTTCAGTATGATGGGCCGCTTCTTTTCACAAGGACATTGAAGATCTGGAATACCTTATGTAGACCACCAGGTGTACCATCAGGAGCCCACCTAAACTATTAGAGATACAGAAATGGTTCCAAAACAAAAGTTGTTCAGTATGATGGGCCGCTTATTTTCACAAGGACATTGAGGATCTGGAGTACCTTATGTAGACCACCAGGTGTACCATCAGGAGCCCAGCTAAACTATTAGAGATACAGACATGGTTCCGAAACAAAAGTTGTTCAGTATGATGGGCCGCTTCTTTTCACAAGGACATTAAGGATCTGGAATACCTTATGTAGACCACCAGGTGTACCATCAGTAGCCCACCTAAACTATTAGAGATACAGAAATGGTTCCAAAACAAAAGTTGTTCAGTATGATGGGCCGCTTATTTTCACACGGACATTGAGGATCTGGAGTACCTTATGTAGACCACCAGGTGTACCATCAGGAGCCCCGCTAAACTATTAGAGATACGGGCATGGTTCAAAAACAAAAGTTGATCAGTATGATGGGCTGCTTCTTTTCACAAGGACATTGAGGATCTGGAGTACCTTATGTAGACCACCAGGTGTACCATCAGGAGCCCAGCTAAACTATTAGAGATACAGGCATGGTTCCGAAACAAAAGTTGTTCAGTATGTTGGGCTGCTTCTCTTCACAAAGACATAGAGGATCTGGAGTACATTATGTAGACCACCAGTTGTACCATCAGGAGCCCAGCTAAACTATTAGAGATACAGGCATGGTTCTAAAACAAAAGTTGTTCAGTATGATGGGCCGCTTCTTTTCACAAGGACATTGAGGATCTGGAATACCTTATGTAGACCACCAGGTGTACCATCAGGAGCCTACCTAAACTATTAGAGATACAGAAATGGTTCCAAAACAAAAGTTGTTCAGTATGATGGGCCGCTTATTTTCACAAGGACATTGAGGATCTGGAGTACCTTATGTAGACCACCAGGTGTACCATCAGGAGCCCAGCTAAACTATTAGAGATAAAGGCATGGTTCTAAAACAAAAGTTGTTCAGTAAGATGGGCCGCGTCTTTTCACAAGGACAATGAGGATCTGGAGTACCTTATGTAGACCACCAGGTGTACTATCAGGAGCCCACCTAAACTATTAGAGATACAGAAAAGGTTCCAAAACAAAAGTTGATCAGTATAATGGGCCGCTTCTTTTCACAAGGACATAGAGGATCTGGAGTACCTTATGTAGACCACCAGGTGTACCATCAGGAGCCCAGCTAAACTATTAGAGATACAGGCATGGTTCCCAAACAAAAGTTGTTCAGTATGTTGGGCTGCTTCTCTTCACAAAGACATAGAGGATCTGGAGTACATTATGTAGACCACCAGCTGTACCATCAGGAGCCCAGCTAAACTATTAGAGATACAGGCATGGTTCTAAAACAAAAGTTGTTCAGTATGATGGGCCGCGTCTTTTCACAAGGACAATGAGGATCTGGAATACCCTATGTAGACCACCAGGTGTACCATCAGGAGCCCAGCTAAACTATTAGAGATACAGGCATGGTTCCCAAACAAAAGTTGTTCAGTATGTTGGGCTGCTTCTCTTCACAAAGACATAGAGGATCTGGAGTACATTATGTAGACCACCAGGTGTACCATCAGGAGCCCAGCTAAACTATTAGAGATACAGGCATGGTTCTAAAACAAAAGTTGTTCAGTATGATGGGCCGCTTCTTTTCACAAGGACAAAGGACAAGGAATAAGTTGAGAAAGGACATTGGCAACTTTTTACCGAGGATTTTTTTTGTTATCTACTGACTTTTGTATTCAATGCTTATAAATATTGATCTCTCAGGCCGGATAGCAAATTTTGAATTGTCCCTTTTGACAACAGAAGCAAGCAAGTCATCTTTAAACAGTAGAGATAAGAACTGTTCTCATATCACTGTCATACTTACTATGAATATACATGTACAAATCTACTTTAGAACCCGTGCCTAAAAAAACTATCTAACGCGGACGAAGTCGCGGGTAAAAGCTAGTTTTCTATATTAAACACAACGTAATGGGTCCTACCAACTATCTAGACGATCACGCTAATAATTTACATCGCGAGCCATTTATTTATATTGTTTTGGGACATTGTTTGAGGTCTGATACTCCTTCAAGTGTTAGAACTTGAACAAGCCCCAACATCCATTCGATAATTCATAGCCGCTTTAGTGGGGTTCGTTACAAACTGAGCACGGCACAGATTCCACCTCCCAAAAACGTTTGAGAGTATCATTAAGAAGATCGTCTTCGATAGTGTACGACACTAACGACGTCGTAGACGCTACGGCGTGATAATTCTGATAACAAGTAACTGATGAAGCGGAGGCGGGCACGGCCTGTCTTCCGGCTATGACGTAACCAAATACACTATTAAGTGCAACAGGTAAATTTTCATTCAAAATTATCTTTTTCCCATCGAAAAGATAAGGAAAAATTTCAACACCTACTATAATATCGATAGGTGATTGTTGGTGATAAAATGGGTCAGCAAGCTCTAAATTCTTAAATTCATTTATCACCCGCTTGGGAATAGGTACAGAGGGCAATTCCTTTGTAATTTTGTGCAGAACCACGGTGTCAATATTAAAAACAAAATCGTTATTATTTATTGGAGATATAGCGCAAGTCGTCATTCCATGATTTTTCAATAATTTACCACCAATTCCGTAAATATTAAAATTACACTTACGCGGTTTCAAACCTAAACGTTGCATGCAATCAAGTGAAATAAAATTAGATTGTGTACCAGGATCAATCAGCGCTCGGCACTTGACAAAATCACCAAACTGGTCTTTTACGTGCACAATGGCTGTACCTAGAACATTTGTCCTAGTGTAGGTATGCTGCGCATCGTGTTTGCTATGCATGGAACTTGAATCGGCTGTGCCTACGTTAGCTACACTCGTAGTAGTTGTAGGTTTCGAAGGCGCAGGCGCTACGGGCGCCGCAGGTGCGGGGCGCGGAGAGTGCGGGGGCAGCTGCTGTTGTTGTGACTGTGCATGCGACGGGTTATTCCCATCTTTCACGTTATCAACGTGTAATAAAATATAGTGTGATTTACCACAAATAAAACAAGAGAAGTTACTCTTGCATATTTCATGAAAGGGTTTCAATTAATTTTCGCACAAATTTAGTGCTTTAGCACGGCTAATACGTTGAATATTATTCAAATTACGAAATGAATTACAACGAAAAATCATATGATTTTTGTCACCACAATGAGCACAAGTCAATTTAGAATTAGACGACGCAGCATGATTAACACTTTTTGTTATGTTAGCCTTAAGCCCGGTTTACACGTTACGAGTTGGCTCGGACCGAGTCACGTCCGAGTGCACTCGTACGAGTCAGCGCCATACGAGTGTACTCCTATACCGGTTTACACGTGTGATCAGAAAGGGGTAAGTATTTAAGTTGATAAATCAAACCACGACCGGACAGTTCAACCTCTATATTCTAACTAAAAATACTATGAACATACAGGGGCTACATGTTTACATTTAACTCTATCGCTACACAGGGTCTTAAAAAATATAATTCGTGTGAGTGGCTGTCACGGCCTTCCTGCCCAGGCTTCGTTCTCGAAGCCTATTATCGACCAGGACGGCGACCAAGGCAGGCCAGCACAGAAAACAGCCAGTCACCCCATCTGTAAAGAAAAATATTTTAGTAGAGTCACTAACAGATTCCCAATGTGCAATTGACAAGTGTTATTCGTAAGGATTCTTTTTTTTTCACCTACTTCTTGTTTATCTCCATTACCGAACACTTAAGATGCGGTCCAAGCTCTTAAACTGTTAAACAGCTCCCGCAAACCCATTTTTTTTTACTACAGTCCTAGCCCACTTATAGTTTACAACTATAAGTAGCTTACACCATTCATCTTTTGTTTTTGTTCATATTTTTTTATTTATTTACGGCCGTAGCTCACTATACTCAGTAGCTTTCGCAAATCATCTTTTTATTTCATTTACGACCATAGCTCACCATAATAGCAGCTTACGCCAATTTTTATTTTTACTACAGCCATGGCTCGCAATAATAGCAGCTTACGCTAATTTTTATTTTTACTACGGCCATAGCTCGCAATCACAGCAGCTTACGCCAATATTTTTTTTTCTACGGCCATAGCTCGCAATCACAGCAGCTTACGCCAATATTTATTTTATTACTAGCTTTTACCCGCGACTTCGTCCGCGTTAGATAGTTTTTTTTTAGGCAGAAGTTCTAAAGTAGGTATGTGTATACATAGTAAGTGTGACAGTGATATTAGAACAGTTCTTATCTCTACTGTTTAAAGATGACTTGCTTGCTTCTGTTGTTAAAGGGACAATTCAAAATTTGCTATCCGGCCTGAGAGATCAATATTTATAACCAACTAGCTTTTACCCGCGACTTCGTCCGCGTTAGATAGTTTTTTTTTAGGCAGAAGTTCTAAAGTAGGTATGTGTATACATAGTAAGTGTGACAGTGATATTAGAACAGTTCTTATCTCTACTGTTTAAAGATGACTTGCTTGCTTCTGTTGTTAAAGGGACAATTCAAAATTTGCTATCCGGCCTGAGAGATCAATATTTATAACCAATGAATACAAAAGTCAGTAGATAACAGAGTACTTACTCCAGAGGTGCCGATTTGAGCACACTAAAATGGTTAGCATAAGTAGATTAGACAGATCAAAAGGTAATATAAGTTACTGTTATACATTTTTATACCTCTATATACCACATTTTTTGTTTTTCTGTCCTCGGTAAAGAAGGCAATGTCCTTTCTCAACTTATTCCCATCATACTGAACAACTTTTGTTCTGAAACCATTTCTGTATCTCCAATAAGGTGGGCTCCTGACGGTAGACCTGATGGTCTACATACGGTACTCCAGATCCTCAATGTCCTTGTGAAAAGAAGCGGCCCATCATCATGAACAACTTTTGTTTCGGAACCATTTCTGTATCTCTAATAGTTTACGTGGTCTCCTGATGGTACACCTGGCGACATAAGGTACTCCAGATCCTCAATATCCTTGTGAAAAGAAGCGGCCCATCATACTGAACAACTTTTTTTTTGGAACCATTTCTGTATCTCTAATAGTTTACGTGGGTTCCTGGTGGTACACCTGGTGGTCTACATAAGGTACTCCAGATCCTCAATGTCCTTGTGAAACGAAGCGGCCCATCATACTGAACCACTTTTGTTTTGGAACCATTTCTGTATCTCTAATAGTTCACGTGGGTTCCTGATGGTACACCTGGTGGTCTACATTATGTACTGCAGATCCTTAATGTCCTGGTGAAAAGAGGCGGCCCATCATACTGAACAACTTTTGTTTTGGAACCATGCCTGTATCTCTAATAGTTTAGCTGGGCTCCTGATGGTACACCTGGTGGTCTACATAAGGTACTTCAGATCCTCAATGTCCTTGTGAAAAGAAGCGGCCCATCATACTGAACAACTTCTGTTTTGGAACCATACCTGTATCTCTAATAGTTTATCTGGGCTCCTGATGGTACACCTGGTGGTCTACATAAGGTACTCCAGATCCTCAATGTCCTTGTGAAAAGAAGCGGCCCATCATACCGAACAACTTTTGTTTTGGAACCATGCCTGTATCTCTAATAGTTTAGCTGGCCTCCTGATGGTACACCTGGTGGTCAACATAAGGTACTCCAGATCCTCAACGTCCGTGTGAAAAGAAGCGGCCCATCATACTGAAAAACTTCTGTTTTGGAACCATACCTGTAGCTCTAATAGTTTACGTGGTCCCTGATGGTACACCTGGTGACATAAGGTACTCCAGGTCCTCAATGTCCTTGTAAAAAAAAGCGGCCCATCATACCGAACAACTTTTGTTTTAGAACCATGCCTGTATCTCTAATAGTTTAGCTGGGCTCCTGATGGTACACCTGGTGGTCTACATAAGGTATTCCAGATCCTCAATGTCCTTGTGAAAAGAAGCGACCTATTATACTAAACAACTTTTGTTTTGGAACCATACCTGCATCTCTAATAGTTTAGCTGGGCTCCTGATGGTACACCTGGTGGTCTACATAAGGTACTCCAGATCCTCAATGTCCTTGTGAAAAGAAGCGGCCCATCATACTGAACAACTTTTGTTTCGGAACCATGCCTGTATCTCTAATAGTTTAGCTGGGCTCCTGGTGGTACACCTGGTGGTCTACATAAGGTACTCCAGATCCTCAATGTCCTTGTGAAAAGAAGCGGCCCATCATACTGAACAACTTTTGTTTTGGAACCATGCCTGTATCTCTAATAGTTTAGCTGGGCTCCTGGTGGTACACCTGGTGGTCTACATCTATACTCCAGACCCTCGAATGGTGATAAAAAGTAGTCTATGTCCGTTCTCGGTATGCTAGCAATCTCTGTGCCAAGTTTCATGAAGATCGGTTCAGCGGTTTGGCCGTGAAAGCGTAGCAGACAGACAGACAGACAGACAGAGTTACTTTCGCATTTATAATATTAGTGTGGATATAAAACGGCTGTCACGGCATTTTCCGCAGCATCTCGATTCCACAATCTAATTCTATATTTTGGTACAATTTGAAATGTTTTCTTCTCAACATTTTTAACTTTGCACCGATCTCTTGGCAGACATTTCGCAATTGTGTAAGGTCCATTATATCGTGGATCTAATTTTCCCAGACGTGTTCTCTGACGCTGGACGTAAACAACGTCACCTTCTTTGAGTTTCATGTTGTTTTGACGCATTCTATCAAATCTCATTTTTGATTTTAATGCATTATTTCTTAAACGTTCCTCTGCCGTAATTCGCAACTGTTGCAAGTCAATATCTGACTCAATTTCGGGAAGATCGCTGTTCACTCGCCATACAGCAGGTACTTCAGATCGCAGTCCCGTAAGTAGTTCGATTGGGCTGCATCCAATACTTTTTTGTATAGTTGTATTTAAAGTGAGTTGAATTTTGCATAGAGCGCTCGACCATTCTGATCCACTACTCACTTCACAAGCTAATAAGTTTAACACGGTAGCTACATATCGCTCTGCTTGCCCATTAGCTCTACTGGCTCCCGTCGCGATGAAGTGTATTTCAATATCCATTCGTTTCAATAGGTCCTTTGTTTGTTTACTTGAAAAGTTTGTTCTTTTATCTGTTATCAATCGTTTCGTAGTTCCAAATAGACTCAGCTGAGGTTCAAGGGCTCTCACGAGTTCGGATCCGGTTAGGTTTGCTATTGGTACTAATATTAGGAATTTTGTATAGGCATCTACCAGTAGCAGTAAATATCTGTAGCAATCGTTAGCTGTTCCAAAAGGCCCTGTACAGTCAGCATGAACAGTATGAAAAGGTATTGGTAATTTTTCAATTGGATGCATAAAACCTTGTTTCGGTCCGCTTGGTCGTTTAGCTGACAAACATATGATGCAGTGGCTGATATATTTTCGTACAAAAGGTGTCATTCCAGGGAACCAGTATTTTTTTCGTATTGCCTCGAGTGTTTTGTCTATACCAATGTGACATTGTTCGTCATGAAATACTTTTGTCAAATTAAATCGGGCAGCTGCTGGAACAAAGTATTTTAATTTTCTTTCTTGGTTTTCTTCAAACATTCTCATCAATATACCATTTTGAACAGTGTATTCTTTCAGACTGTCGGGATTTTCATGAATTCTTCTCATTATATCTTTCACTTCTCGGTCTCCTTTCTGTGTCGCCTCCAACCAAGTTACTTGGTTATTCACTAATACCTCCTCAATTTAATTTTGCGGTGGATTTCTAAAGAGAAAGTCGACATGTTTAATATTACTGCCTTTGCGATATTCAATTTTAAAGTTGAAGTCTTGTATATAAGACCACCATCGGGCTACACGTGGTAATAAATCTCGTTTCGGTGAAGTTGATTTTACAGCATTGCAATCGGTAACTAATTTGAATTCTATTCCCAATAAGTAAACCCGGAAATGTTTCAATGCATTCACTATAGCTAATGTCTCTAGCTCATAGCTGTGATACTTGGATTCTTCCGGTGAAGCTTTTTTTTTTTTAGTCTAGTCTAGGTCATAGGACAGAGACAGAGTCTAAGATGGAGCGAGCTCACCCAGAAGAAGCCTGTTCACTCTTACTTTGAAGAGATTAGGGTTGTATGCTTTTGGAAACACAGACGCAGGTAGTAAATTCCACTCTTTAGCAGTGCGCATTATTGCGATGTTGGCTGTTAGGGGAGGATCAAGAGAAACACGTATGTGCAGTTCAGACGTATATTGGCGACTGACTGACGCTACAAGCTAACTTATACATAACTATAATATACCTAATAGTAGGGAGTGATGTGTCACCACAGTACACCACCCCCCTTAATTTTGAAAAAAAAATTAATGCCAAAAGTATATTTTTTTCTTATTCTTGTACTTATTATTACTACATTATTTTAAGTAACAACAGTTTTTTGAAAAATCATATCATGTAAACATTTTGTTTTTGACATTTAATATGAAACAATTTTTTTTTTTATTATTATTCATAGTTTGATCACAATCTTACAACATATGGTTATAATAATTTGGTTTTTTAAATTTTTTTTTAAATAGGTTAGTCATATAAAAAATAAACTTTGTTTGCATTACCTACAACAAGTTTATATATTTATTTTTAGAACCAAGGTGCAGTTAGAATTCTTTACCATTCTTTCCAAATTATTTAAACTTTCTTACATTAAAATATTTAAAAGATACATCAATATAATTAGATCTACTCATAAATGAAAATAACAGTTCGATAAAGATGTAATTAGAATTACTCCAGTTGGAACTTGACACTGTAGCCGTGAAATATGCGATACAATAATAATTATTTTCATTTATGGATATAATAATAAAAGTAAAAATAGTAAGTACCTAAGTGCAAAAATTATAATGTAATAATTAATTGAAAATTAAAACAGTATTGAAAACTAAATAAATGATATTAAAAGATTGAATTTATTTGATCATAGTAAAAAAAACATAGTATTAATCACGTTTTATTGTAGCTCCAAATCCGTGCCTATTATTGTTCAGACATTAATATTTCACAAAAAAAATCATGTTAATGCAAACCGCTTCAAAAAAAATTACAGTGTGATAATATATTAGGCATGTAGGTTTACAATAAAAACATAATGTTCCTGTATTACAATAAGGTTTATAATTCTATAAATATAGTATTTGGTAGATACCAATAATTGCATCCAATTCTAACAGGAAGCTACAGATACATTTTGTTAGTCCAAACGAACATTACATAGACATTGAATTTATTTTATAAGATTACTAGCTTTTACCCGCGACTTCGTCCGCGTTAGATAGTTTTTTTTTAGGCAGAAGTTCTAAAGTAGGTATGTGTATACATAGTAAGTGTGACAGTGATATTAGAACAGTTCTTATCTCTACTGTTTAAAGATGACTTGCTTGCTTCTGTTGTTAAAGGGACAATTCAAAATTTGCTATCCGGCCTGAGAGATCAATATTTATAACCAATGAATACAAAAGTCAGTAGATAACAGAGTACTTACTCCAGAGGTGCCGATTTGAGCACACTAAAATGGTTAGCATAAGTAGATTAGACAGATCAAAAGGTAATATAAGTTACTGTTATACATTTTTATACCTCTATATACCACATTTTTTGTTTTTCTGTCCTCGGTAAAGAAGGCAATGTCCTTTCTCAACTTATTCCCATCATACTGAACAACTTTTGTTCTGAAACCATTTCTGTATCTCCAATAAGGTGGGCTCCTGATGGTAGACCTGATGGTCTACATACGGTACTCCAGATCCTCAATGTCCTTGTGAAAAGAAGCGGCCCATCATCATGAACAACTTTTGTTTCGGAACCATTTCTGTATCTCTAATAGTTTACGTGGTCTCCTGATGGTACACCTGGTGACATAAGGTACTCCAGATCCTCAATATCCTTGTGAAAAGAAGCGGCCCATCATACTGAACAACTTTTTTTTTGGAACCATTTCTGTATCTCTAATAGTTTACGTGGGTTCCTGGTGGTACACCTGGTGGTCTACATAAGGTACTCCAGATCCTCAATGTCCTTGTGACACGAAGCGGCCCATCATACTGAGCCACTTTTGTTTTGGAACCATTTCTGTATCTCTAATAGTTCACGTGGGTTCCTGATGGTACACCTGGTGGTCTACATTATGTACTGCAGATCCTTAATGTCCTGGTGAAAAGAGGCGGCCCATCATACTGAACAACTTTTGTTTTGGAACCATGCCTGTATCTCTAATAGTTTAGCTGGCCTCCTGATGGTACACCTGGTGGTCAACATAAGGTACTCCAGATCCTCAACGTCCGTGTGAAAAGAAGCGGCCCATCATACTGAAAAACTTCTGTTTTGGAACCATACCTGTAGCTCTAATAGTTTACGTGGTCCCTGATGGTACACCTGGTGACATAAGGTACTCCAGGTCCTCAATGTCCTTGTAAAAAAAAGCGGCCCATCATACCGAACAACTTTTGTTTTAGAACCATGCCTGTATCTCTAATAGTTTAGCTGGGCTCCTGATGGTACACCTGGTGGTCTACATAAGGTATTCCAGATCCTCAATGTCCTTGTGAAAAGAAGCGACCTATTATACTAAACAACTTTTGTTTTGGAACCATACCTGCATCTCTAATAGTTTAGCTGGGCTCCTGATGGTACACCTGGTGGTCTACATAAGGTACTCCAGATCCTCAATGTCCTTGTGAAAAGAAGCGGCCCATCATACTGAACAACTTTTGTTTCGGAACCATGCCTGTATCTCTAATAGTTTAGCTGGGCTCCTGGTGGTACACCTGGTGGTCTACATAAGGTACTCCAGATCCTCAATGTCCTTGTGAAAAGAAGCGGCCCATCATACTGAACAACTTTTGTTTTGGAACCATGCCTGTATCTCTAATAGTTTAGCTGGGCTCCTGGTGGTACACCTGGTGGTCTACATCTATACTCCAGACCCTCGAATGGTGATAAAAAGTAGTCTATGTCCGTTCTCGGTATGCTAGCAATCTCTGTGCCAAGTTTCATGAAGATCGGTTCAGCGGTTTGGCCGTGAAAGCGTAGCAGACAGACAGACAGACAGACAGACAGACAGAGTTACTTTCGCATTTATAATATTAGTGTGGATTATTTAATGTCTCATGAAATATATTGGTTTAAGTGCCTTCATTTCTTTTTAATATATACTTATTATCATTAGACCATGATTGATTATACCCAATTATTAAGATAAAGGCAAATAATATAACTAAAAAAGGGATTAAAAAATTCCTAGACTTCTTATAATTAATACTATCGTATATTCTATTCTTTTATTTTCAATCCAAGGCGTAGGTATTTTTAACATAACTATTAATTCAATTCATTTGTCATATAATTTTTTCAATAGAACTTTAATTCAATATACAATTACGTTTTATATCACATTCTGATTATTTTGAACTTCCATGAAACTTGTTTGAATTACTTTCTAAGATCTCTTAGTTTTTATATCTGCTAATTAATTATTTGAGTTTTATTTACTATTCCTAAACACGATTGTTAACTTTTCTCAAAGAAAAAAAATCATTAAAAAATATTTTGTTATTTACTTAGTAGGTACCTTTAAGTATCTCCAGCTCTCAGATATACCCAAAATTTATTTGACTCAACTCTACTCTTCACATTATTTATTATCATTCATTTGTCATAATATTTGTCACATTTATTTATCATATTTCTTTATCATATTCTTTTTATTAGTATATGGGCTGCACTCTACACTTCACGTTATTTATCATAATATTTGTTATATTTCTTTATCATATTTCATTTACTCGTCTATGGGCTGCGCAGCCATTATAAGGAAATCGGTAGCACACTTATTAATTATTTATATTTTTATTTGCGGCAGTATTCTACCGACCTGTCCGGACATAATTATATAATATAGGCATACTAGCCTTAAATGAGTTCCTTAGAACTTCATTTTAATATAAGGTCAATTTTAAGACTGGTGTCTCCAACGTTTTTCACGGGGGAAAACTCGTTCCGGCCATGATCAAAATGAAGGATCTGATCCTTATACGTGCCTAACCCTATTGCTACTGCGTAACTAATGGGCTTGTCCTTATTATGCATATTAAATGCTTATTTTTCCTATACTTACTGAACCTGGCTTACAACACTTCAGCCTGCCGCTTCCACTTCCGTCTCGTACAACCTCCCGGCGCCCTGCTTACTCTGCACATCTCATATTTTCACCATCAACATCCGACTCCAACAACCTCCCGGCGCCCTGCAAATCTGCTCATCATACTTTCGCCATCGACATCTGACACCAACTTTCTCCCTGCGCCCTGCAACTCTTCCTCAATCTATTGCATCATTCGCATCTGACTGTTTTTTACTCCTGTATCATCACGACATGTCTTCTTTTCTCTCATATCAGATATTTGAATTCAATTAGGTAAAGTCTTCTCGATTTTTTTTTTTTCAAAATGTAATTTAGATACTGTTAGGTTAGGTAGCATCTGTACAAATGTTCCTATGTCATATCACAAGTATATGCTTTATTTCTCGGCAAAAAATAGTTCACTTTCACATAAAAATATATATTGAAATATAGGTCCCATAGTTAGTAAGTAGATAATCCGCTTTACAAGTCACGTTGCAGTAATTTGACACTGCAGCACTCGTCCACTGGCGACATTCTTAGTCCGTGGGAACAAAGTTCACTGTTCGAATGGTTCGAAAAAACACTCAAAATTGTTCTTTAACACTTCGACTCCCCTAAACAACCAACCACATCAGAAACCACAGCTCAGCACTGCCAAAAAGCAGCGCTGGCAGGGTCGCCATGCGATGTTGGCTGTTAGGGGAGGATCAAGAGAAACACGTATGTGCAGTTCAGACGTATATTGGCGACTGACTGACGCTACAAGCTAACTTATACATAACTATAATATACCTAATAGTAGGGAGTGATGTGTCACCACAGTACATTATAAATGATGACTGGAAGCGCTTAGTCCGAATTGGTGGAATGGCTACCAGGTACGGATGGTATCCGGCGGTGCGTCTGGATGTCCGATGGTAGAAGGGAGCTGGTGGAACAAGGTCGTGAAGCTCTTGAGCACACTCTCCGAAGTACAATCTATAAAATACCGACAAGCAGGCAACCTTGCGGCGATGAGCCAGGCTATGTAGCTTGGTGTCCACCAGTTTTATGTCGCCTATGAGCCTCTTGGCCCTGCGTTCCACCGAGTCAAGAGCGGCAAGTTGGTATTTGGCTGAGCCATCCCAAAGGTGACTGCAATACTCCATGCAGGATCGGACTTGTGCTTTGTAAAGAGTTAAAAGCTGTCCAGGCGTAAAGTATCGCTTCACTCCATTCAGGACGCCCAGCTTTTTAGCCGCCGTCTGAGCCTTGTACTCGATGGTCGCGCCGAAGTTTAGATTTGATGTCAACTCCATGCCTAAAAGCTCAAGCCTGTCAGTGACTGGGACAGATGTACCCCGAAAAGTAGGTGTCCAGTCGAAAGGACTCTTTTTTGCAGTGAAAAGACACGCCTGTGTTTTGGTGGCATTGAATGAGACCAGATTGTCGTCGCCCCATTGGGAGACAAGACTTAAGGTCAGATCTGTTCGCTCTACCATGGCCTTTCTTAACGAACGTATTTCATCCCCACTGGTCCCTGCGCCTGTCAAGTATCTCTCTGAAACGGTACTATCATCTGCGTATCCAACAGTACCATGCCGAAGGAGGTCATTGATGTGCAGCAGGAAAAGAGTTGCAGAGAGAACAGACCCCTGAGGAACTCCGGCATCAATGGCCATAAGGTCAGAGGAGCAGCCGTCAACGACTACTCTGATGGACCGTTCACTAAGGAAGTCTGAAATCCAAGTACAAAAATCAGCTGGGATGCCATAAGCAGGAAGCTTGCTGAGCAGACTTGCATGCCAGACCCTGTCAAAGGCCTTCGAGATATCGAGTGAAACGGCAAGTGCTTCGCCGTTTTTCTCGATGGCTTCGCCCCAGCAGTGCGTGATATACACAAGAAGATCACCAGTAGACCGCCCCCGGCGAAAGCCATATTGACGGTCACTGAGAAGATCATTGTCTTCAAGGTAGGTCAGCAACTTACTGTTAAGTACACTCTCCATGACCTTGCATAGGATGGAGGTAATGGCAATTGGACGGTAATGGGCAGGGTCAGCACGGTCGCCCTTTTTGGGAACTGGTTGCACATTAGCATGCTTCCAGGCCCCCGGCACCGTTCTTTCTTTAAGAGAGAGGCGGAACAAGCGAGTCAGCACAGGAGACAGTTCAGGCGCACATAGTCTTAATACTCTTGCTGGTATGCCATCAGGTCCGCTGGCCTTGTTCACGTCTAGACTGCACAATACTCTTCGAACCTCTTTAATGTGTACTGCGATCTCCGACATCGAAGAATCGCAACGAGGTACAGTAGGTGGTTGCTTGGAGCCAGCGTCCAGACGTGAGTTGCTTGCAAACAAGGAAGCAAACAAATTTGCTTTCTCACTTGCAGAGTGAGCCAGCGATCCATCAGGTTTCAGCATTGGAGGTAAAGTTGGACGACAGAAATTAGTTTCAACCGCTTTGGACAGGGACCAAAACTTTTTACTACCCGGAGGGTGTGATGCTAGTTTGGCCCCTATTCGTCCGACATGGTCAAAACGTGCCTTACGTAAAACCCATTTGCAGGACTTGGTGGCAGAGTTGAAGGTTCTTTTCTTCGCGCGAACCCTACGTGCTCTTAATTTGCAGTCGCGAGCCTTGACCCAAGCTTGGTATGCCGATTCTTTACGCGCCTTAGCTTGGGCGCATTCTGCGTTAAACCAAGGCTGGGCTTTGTGACCGAGCGGGATGTCGGAGAATGGAATAAAATATTCCATCCCCTGCCGAATCACGTCCGCAACCGCATCTGCACAACACGAGGGGTCACGCGAAGAGAAGCACACTTGACGCCACGGGTAAGATGCAAAGAAGTGCCGCATCTCTTCCCAATCTGCTGACTCGTATCTCCAAACTCGCCTCGTGCCCCTGGGGCTGTCATCCAGAGGAGAGCAGGTCGATACGGATTTCACCAGACAGTGGTCGGACGTTCCCAGCGGAGCTGAGACCGAAACTGAATGACTATCTGGATCAGTTGTCAGCAGCAAGTCCAAGCAATTGGGTGAAATGGCCGTCGATATCCGGTATCCGCGTAGCTACATTCACCAGCTGGGTCAGATCTAGCGATAATGCAAACTTGCGCGCCTCTAGCCCAGCATGGTCAGTTTTCTGGAACGGGAACCACCACTCCTTATGGTGGGCATTAAAGTCCCCCAGAAAAGTTAGCTTCGCTGTCGGGTATCTTTGCTGTGCTACGTCTGTCGTTTCAACGAGGTAATTGAAAAGCGCTGTCGTCTCCTGGTTACCGCTGTGCGATCGGTAGACGCCGACATATAGAGTTTTCTCCACGCCAGAGTCCTCCAGTAGCCAATGGCAGAAAAACCCGATTTCTCAGAGCAACGGAGACGACGACAACAAATGTCATCGCGGACATACACACAGACCCCAGCTTGCTTCTTGAACTTATGCTCAAGAGAGTAACCCGGGTAGTTGAGGTACGCCACGTCCGACGGTGTTGTTATCTTCGTCTCCGTTAGGAAGAACATGTGCGGCTTCTCGGTCTCAAGGTGGTGATGGATCGGATCGAGATTGGAGTGCAACCTTCGGATGTTAGTGAGGTGCACTTTTTTTGGGAGGAAGTGCAGCCGTCGTATAAACCTATTCTTCTTTTTTACTTTTTTCATAATTTGAGAGTTTGTGGGGGAAAAGTTGTATTGTCGAGGCGCATTTTAGTTAACCACTGGAACACTAGAGCTTAACCGACCTATGGGAAACTCATTTGGAGACTGCGGGTACGCCCGAACCCCCCCGAATATGGCCACCGGGTCCTCCCATCCAGTCGCCAGCTGGCACGGTGGAGCATATCGGGATTTTTTGCGAGTTGGCGGGGCAGCCTTTGGCACGTGGCTGGCGTGCTACTTGGGCCCCCTACTGACTGCGGTCGGCCAACGGCTGGCACCGTGCTTCGGATCCCGCTACCATCCAGAATGAGTTACCCGGTACAGTATCGCCCAGAGTCCAAGACCGGTTCTGAATAGCGCAACTGACATCCTCCAATTCCCCCAAAGGCACTGGCACTCCCACACACTGACGGAACGCAGCAAGCTACTTGAAAATGAAAATGAAAATGAAATAACTTTATTCAATGTAGGATAGCATTATCACTTATTGACGTCATGATCGGTCATTGTAAAAAAAAGAAATTTGCATAACGCAATCTTCTTCTTTTTATAACAATTTTGTATTGGATTTTATATTGTCCTAATAGAAAACCGGCTCGGGCGGGATAAAAAAATTGGCACTTGGCGCCAGACTTCGGTGGGATGGTGGTCGCGAGCCAGGCGGCCCCTCACGGAGCCTTCCACCGCTTAGTGGGATCGTTCAGCCGGACTTATTCACAGGCAAGCCTGTGTTGCCGTTGCCCGGGGTGGACCGCTAGGAGGTAGATCCCATACCACCCCTAAAAATTTTTGCTGTAATAGGACACCACGCGAAGATCTTGATTGTGTCTTTGAAATAAAATAGCGCCGAATCCATGGCTACTGGCATCAGTATGAAGTTCTGTTTGACAATCAGGGTCAAAAACCACCAATAATGGTCTTGATGAAAGCTTGGTAATAATATATTTTCGAGCTTTTTCACACTTTTTAGACCAAAAGAAGGTTGTATTCTTACGCAACAGATCAGTAATACTGGCAGTTTGAGTTGCGAATTCGGGTATGTATTTCCGAAAATAGCTAGCTAGTCCCATCAATTGTCTCACTTGTTTTATATTGCAAGGCGTTGGAGCATTTTTCACTGCTTCTATTTTAGCTTCACCTGGTCGTATTCCTTCCTCAGAGATAATTCTTCCTAAGTACTCAATTTTGGTTTGCAAAAACTTTCATTTTTTTTAATTCAACGTAAAGCCAGCCTCATCTAATGCTTTCAATACTAACTCCAATCTTTGTAACCCTTCCTCGACACTAATTGAAGGTACAATTATGTCGTCAATATAAACTAAGGCCACAGTATTCCTCAAAACTCCTAGTGCCTTATTTACTGCTCTTTGAAATGTACTCGGTCCATTACTCAAACCAAAAGGTACTCGTAACCACTCATAATGACCGTCAGGCGTTACGAAGGCAGTTTTCTCAACAGAGTTAAATATTTCTCCTGAATTTTTCGTCTGGTCAATAGGTATTCCATGAAACCCGATGCCATGTCCAAGGTAGTGAAATAACGGGCCTTTTCTAATCGGTCCAACTGATCATCAATTAATGGCAACGGATACCTGTCCTTAACAGTTATTTTATTTAATGCTCTATAATCAACACATAATCTGTCTTTAGGTGAGTCTTTTCTCGCAACCAAAATAACCGGTGACGCATACGGTGAAGTTGATTCTCGTATTATGTTATGCTTCAAGAGGTCGGTCACAATTGCCATAACTTTTTCCCGCTCAGAGATTGACATCCGGTACGGGTTATACACAACGGTTTCGTTAGTCGTGGTCCGAATAGCCATGACGGCGGTTTTAATTTCTCTGATGTAATTATTTGACGCTATCAGGTTAGAGTATTTGTTTAAGAGGTCTCGTATGTCGGGTTTGTGCGAGCCCGTAACAAGATTCAAAGCATTCGTAATCAGTTTGTCCATATTACAAACAATCTCGGGCTTGTTTTGAGTTCTCCTTTCAACTACAGTGCCGTTAATCATAGTGACAAAAGTAATGTTATTGTTCATACTTATAGCGTCTCTACCAAGAATAGCTTCGTAGCGTATTTCTTTGTCTTGTACAATGTGATATTTTGTTTCTAAAGTTATGTTTTCCAGCTGAGTAACAACATCAATTTTTTCTATTGACGTAATTATTTCTTCTGAAAGGCCACAAACATAAATAACGGATGATTGACGATGAGCTTCGATTGATTTTGCTACATTATCTCTCATTAATGAACAGGATGCTCCACCGTCAATTAATAAATGTACAAGTTTTCCATTAATGACAGCAGGTGTTGTACATACCTTTTCATTGCTGTTTACAACATTTGTCTGCTTCAATTTTCCTTTATCGATTCTTTGTTTCGTCCAACAGGAATCCGCCATATGTCCCTTCTTAAAACAAAATGTGCAAGATTTATCGGCACTTATCTTCCTCTTGAGACCTTGATTGTTATTTCCTTTTTCTTCCATCGTAACTGCCGGAAACTTCACTGGTAATTTATGGACGCTGGTAAGACAATCCCTCTGCACATGTCCATATCTATGGCAACGATGACACCTCGGCGAATCAGTGGCCATTCTTGGTCTCTTTGAAGGAGATGGCAAGTTAATCTCACTTTCAATTTCATAACTTTTTTTTAACATCGATGCAGTTGGTAAGTACCGTGCTAATTTCTCAAATAGACCACTTACTGAATCTGCACTGCTTGCAATCGATTTTGCATGGGAATCAGTTATCCCTCCGATAATTAATTCTAAAATTTCATTTTCTTGAAATTGTAATCTTAATTGCTTCAGGATTCTGTGCTTCTTTGCGGCGTAAATAGATACCGTCGAATATTTGTCACTTGTCATATGTAAATCACGACATTTTGGAAATGTTATTTGTAAGTCCTCCTTTAATGCTGGCCAGGTCCTTTGCTGAGGTGTCCACTCATCATACAATTCACGCGCTGGCCCAGCTAAAAATGGCACACATCTTGTGATTATTTCGACATCATCCCATCCATTTTTGGAAGCTAATAAATCAACTTCCGCACTCCAGTCTTTTGCTTCGATAGCACCAACACTCGGGTCAAAAGTAGGCAAAGCTATAGCTTTGCTTGTACTCAACTCATTGTTTTTTAAGGTCCCGTCACTCGTCACTGTCTCTATTATCACTGTTCCGCAACTGTTGTTTTTCACTTTATTGTTCATTGTAAGGCCGTAGGTATTTAATTGAATCTGTATTTAGATACAAAATCATCCCACTTCTGATGTGAGCAGAAAGGGGTAAGTATTTAAATTGATAAATCAAACCACGACCGGACAGTTCAACCTCTATATTCTAACTAAAAATTACTATGAACATACAGGGGCTACATGTTTACATTTAACTCTATCGCTACACAGGGTCTTAAACAATATAATTCGTGTGAGTGGCTGTCACACGCTTCATAGTATACTCCTATCAAAGTTCATTCCATTTTTTGTGATCTCACGGATAACACCCATCATGGAACAAACTGATCTGCTTTTGCAAGGTGTCTCAGTTGTTGCAGATATGCTAATAAATGAGTTGAACCATAATAAAGGAGGAAGCAATACAGCAAAGAAGAAGGATCGCAAGAAAAGGTCAATTTGGACTCGGGAATGGATACTAAGGCGTAAAGAGCAGGGAGCATCTAATAATTTTCTCCGAGAAGTACGTAAGGAAGACCAGGCCACTTACAAGAATCATTTGAGGTTAAACGCTGAACAATTTGACTATCTGTTAGAAAAAGTGGCACCAAGAATACAGAGAACTGATACAGTCATGAGAGCTGCTCTTCCTGCAAAATTGAAGCTACAAATAACTATGCGCTATTTAGCAACTGGTGAATGTTTCCTTCCGATCTTTAGAAAGTTCTTTTCAAGTTCCAAAGTGCACCATATCCAAATTTCTGCCAGAAGTGTTAGATACAATATATGAAGAATTAAAGGAAAACATACAGGTTAGTCAGTAAGAAACAAGTAATATTATAATTAAATTTTTATTCAAAGTCATGTTGTAATAACATGATGAGATTATATTATTTTAATACAAAAGTATTAGGAGTGTACATTTAAATCAAATTATAAGAAAGAACAAAAAAGAAAAGTAATTATGAAATTAAATTCAAATCGAAAGTTCTAAATAAATCAGTAAAAATTATCTTCCCATGAATCATTTAGGGGGCCAAACTATTCTTTGGTGTAGTATTATTGATATAGCATATCATATGAAATCCCTCCAATGCTTCAAATAGCTTCTTGTAATGCATCATCTGCAACAATTTCTGACGATACTTCATCCGTTAACAGTTCTTCAGTATCTACTACCTCCAACGCTGATGATTCTTGCCTTGTTACGTTTGGTTGGATATGAAGCTGAGGTTCAAGATTGTTGAATATATGTTCTGGTATTTCAATAGTAACTGCATCCGATGTCAACGAATTGTTATCTGTTTGAATTCTCTCTATTCTTTTTTGTTTGACTATTTCTAATATTTCAGATTGAGCATTTAGAGCATCAATTATTGGTACTTGTCTGAGCTGACTTGCAATATTTTTTGCAAAAAGAGAAAATTCGTCGTCTTTTTCTTTTTGGTACAGTACTTGGTCCTTTATACTGTTAAGTGTTGCAATAGACTTCTCAATATGTTCAGGTACTGGTGGAGGTAATGGTCTTTTAAGTGGTCGCTTTTTCTTGGTGATGCTTTGAGGCTTAGTAGGAGATGATGGTGTTTGATCTGTAGCTGGCGAAAAGGGTTCTAGTATGTCCGGTGATGGGGCGGTAGGAATGTCTGGTGACGATGGAGCGGTATAAGTGTCTGGTGATGGAGCAGTGGGAATGTCTGGTGAAGGAGCGATTGGAATGTCTGGTGAAGAAGCAGTGGAAATGTCTGGTGAAGAAGCAGTGGGAATGTCTGGTGAAGGGTCAGTTGGAACGTCTGATTCTAAAGAACTCTTCTCATCTTGATTTTCCTGTAACAGATTATGAAAGGAAAATGTAATTAAATCATGCTTTTTGTTTTTCAGTTTCCTAATACAACAGAAGAGTGGACAAAAATATCAAAAGTGTTTGATAACCGTTGGAACTTTCCAGGATGTTGTGGAGCCTTAGATGGAAAGCACATAAATATACACCAACCAATCGCCAGTGGAAGTGATTTTTATAATTATAAAGGCTATTTAAGTACTGTCCTTTTGGCCCTGGTAGACGCCAACTACTGTTTTACATATATTAATGTTGGCAGCCAGGGTAGATTAAACGATGCTTCAATATTCAGTAATTCAATACTAAAAGAGAAATTGGAGGACGGGACACTGAATTTTCCTTCTTGGGGTGTCATTTTAGGTGACGAAGCATTTCCACTGAGACAATATTTAATGAAACCATATTCTCGAAGACTAGAATTGACAGCCGAAGAGAAAATTTTCAACTACCGCCTTTCTCGTACCAGAAGGATTGTTGAAAATGCGTTTGGAATTATGGTTTCAAGATTTAGAATATACCGGACTCCAATATATCTGTGTCCAGATACAGTTTATAAAATTGTCAAAGCCACTTGTGCACTTCACAACTGGCTCATGAAGAAAGCCGTGCACTATTACTCACCGGTAGGAACAATGGACACAGATGATAGGCCTGGTTCGTGGAGACAGGAACCTAGTTCAAATTATATTGCAGATCTTGTGCGTCAAGGAAGTAATCATCCATCTCGTTTGGCAGAGCAACGAAGAACTAATTTTAAAAACTACTTTAATGGAGAAGGCGCCGTCTCATGGCAAAGTAGCAGAATATTTTAAGAATACTTTATTATCTAAGTTTTTTCATATTTAAACATAACTAATAATAAACAAATCACATTCACAAATACTCATTGTTTATATTAATAATAATAATTAATAATAATATACTTACCACATTCCGATAAATTTTCCTGCTTTTTATCACCCCAGATAAAAATCTATCGGCTATCTCGTACCAAGGTAGGGAAGGTACATAAATATCACCAGCTCCTGAACCAGTCCCGGAAGACTTCTAAATTTTTGTTTTTCTTGAATATGTGCTACGAATGTTATTTATTTTCGTATTCACATCATAGACTGTTAGATTTAAATCAAAGTTTTGCATAATGCGTTGGACAGCGGCGTTTCGGGCATCTCTGTTTTTGTAATTTTTGTGCCTCAAGTTCCACAACACTTCTTCTCCTTCATATAACTCCACAAAACGGAGAGTATCACGATCTGGTCGCCCTTTTTTTGAGACATTTTTGTTTACGTCCGAGTTGCGATCCGAGTTGCAAGGAAAATTAGAACATGATCCGATTCGACTCGGATTGGGTGCCGGCATCCGAGTGACATCCGAGTACACTCGGATACATGTTTACACGATACGAGTAGCGTCCGAGTAGTCATCCGAGTGCACTCGGTCCGAGTCAACTCGTAACGTGTAAACCGGGCTTTAACAGGTTTTGTTTGTTTAAACTCCGCTTGTTTTTTATTGAATAACGAAGAGTTTTGTGCACTCGAGAATGACTATAGATGTAAATTAACGGTTAACTACCGTTATTTAACTAAGTTCGCCGTTAGCTACCAATACTTAACCCGTTAACTATGGTTATTTAACCGAGTGCGGTATTGAAACGGAGAAGCAAAATATTGAGTTTTTAAGTTTGTTATGCGTAGATGATTGTTATCGGTCACATTATAATACTGAAATGTTGCTCGAATACTCCCTTAGAAGCATTTAGAGAAAGTAACAGAGATGAATGTTCGAGTTTTTCATTTTTGCTTAAAAACAATACCAATTTTATTATTAAGATGTAGATGCTCATACGTATTTAGTAACTGTAGGTATATAGTAACACTAGGTAAATTTAAAAAACATTTTAATATTTTTTTACTGCAATAGATAGGAAGGTATTTTTGATATCGAACCAAATAGCGACAGTCATTGATGTTGCGGTGGCGGCGGCGTCTTTTGTTTATTTGACGCACACGCACCGCCCCCCCAGTGATCGTCTCGATCTCGAAGACGACGGCCACGTAGCGTAGGGTACCTAGGAAACCTCCACTAGTAAGCACGAAGCAGCGGGTAGGCGGAAAACTACTTACGTCGACTCTTTTGCTCTTTCCTTTAGTAAAGAAGCAAGCGGGGCGGGTGACGAGACGACGACGTGGCAACGTTGCATTACATGATATTGAACTACCTACCTACCATCGCTTCTTTTACTTCTCATGGTCTAGATCTCGGTCGATCAGGCACTAGGTACACCTACAGTCACGCCTACATCCCTTACGGGGTACCTAAACAACGTGTGAACGGACTAAATGTACCTTTTACTTGTAGACTAAAAATATTTAACTGAAAACAAATATAATTAATTATACACCTAACCAACTGCTTTTAAAAACATTTATTAAAAACCTCATACAATAAAAAAATATATGAAAATAACCGTAGTAACCCAGTCTGACTGGTTATTAACCGTTAAAGACCAAAAAAGCCGTTAATAACCACCTGGTTAAAATCGTTATTAACCGGCTTTCCATCTATAAGAATGACCGGCGTGATTAAGGACTTTAATGTGATTCTGAATGAACTCGATTAATTGATTAAAGTTGGAATGCATTTTTGATCAATATCTTGTTCAAATAGTTTCAAAGTTTGTGGATCTAACGCTCTTAAAGCAATATGACAAAATACAAAGCTATTCAGATCCACGATTTCTAATGCTTGTATAGCTTTGTGTGAGTGATCAAACGTCTCAAGAAATGAAGTTAAATTATTGCACGATTCTTTGTTGAGTGGGGAGAATTCAACATTTTATCGAGGTACCTACCGGCCAACATCCGGTTATCGTGGTATTTATCGAGTAAACTTTTCCACACTAAATCGTAAGTAGTGGCAGAAATGGGAAGGCTCTTTACTATGTTTAATGCAGGCCCTTTAGTGCAAGATAATAAGTAATGAAACTTGTCAATTTTTGGGATATTTTCCTTGTTATGTACCAGGGAACAGAAAGTTTCGTAAAACGTATTAAAGTTTTTGATTTCGCCGTCAAACGTAGATAATTCTATTTTAGGTAGTCGTGGACGGGAATCGAACCCACCACCAGTTTCGGGTTTAGGTTTTTTCGCACTGGGTTTCGGTTGTAATTTACGCACGTACATTTTAACATGAAAATATAGATCGCAGAAACTTCTCATTTCTTGCGTTCTACACGACGCATTTGAATCTACATTGTACTCATATTCAAAGATTTGATAGATTAAATTTTCGAAAGATTTTCGATAATCATCGATTTCTGATGTTAGTAATAGGAACAGTTCTTTATGGTCTGCTAACATCGGCATTTTCGTCATATCATAAAGTGCCTGAACTTCCTCATAAATGCCTTGCTTTTAATAATTAAAACTTGAAGGTTTACATTGTTATCTTCAGGAGGATCTTTTGTATCGTCATTACCCATGATGAACTTTTACAATCGAGGGTAGTAAATAAAAAATGAGGGTTGGAAAAAATCGACGAATTTTTCGTAGCAAATTTTAGTAAATGAATTTATAAAATGATTGTACAAATATTTTCGTTAATCGGTTCCAAGGACCAAAAAGATTGTGCGATTTTTGCGACAATTTAAAAATATATAAATATCACTGATTCGAGTTGTGTTGAACTGTATGAGAAAATGTATGAAAAATTTTAAAAAGGGTAAGTCTATCTGTCTGCAACTATAAGGCAAGAAGAAATATACACCACCAACCTTAACCATAGAAGTTATGTAGGTCGTAGAAGCTTCTAGAAGGATGCACGGCACGCCCTGGAACTCCAGCTAGTGGTAAAAGTCCTTATTTCACAGCACAGATAGTGTCACAAATACAAAACTACAAATAGTCCGCAACTGTTTTTATAGATTAAAAGTTTTATATAGGGTCCAAAATTATTTAAGTATTGATTTGCGGGTTAAACTTAGTGACTCTCTGATACTCTCTAAACTCAACTATGCCGATACAGTATTCGGAGAATGTTTACTGGCGCGCACCAAAAGACTTATACAGCGTATGCAAAATGCTTGCGCTCGCTTTTGCTTCCCCATACCGCGTCGCACGCATATAACACCTTAGGTACGGAACCTTAAAAAATATAAATACCTTCATTAGTTAGAATCAAAAATGTTAGAGTAAAATTAATTTAAAATTACTTCATAGATGTCGCTGTCAGTTTTATGAAACCCGCTAATGAAATTTTTTCTCCAAAATCATATAACAAAGCCACTGACAGGCAGCAAATTTTTCCAAAAACTAATATTAAGTACATTAAACTATGCCGTGTGATGCCGGCTTACAATAGCATCATCCCATTTTTTTTCCCGTGGGAGTCGTGAGAGGCGACTAAGGGACTTAAGGGTGTGTTGTGTATTGAAATTTTAGGCGATGGGCTGACAACCTGTCACTATGGCAATACACTATTTTCCCAATGATTTTCAAATATTTGTCAGACGTGGCGTAAATGTCCGTTTTTGTGGCCATTTACGCTCTGCCTACCCCGCAAGGGATAATAGGCGTGATATATGTATGTATGTATAAACTTGGGCAACGGATATTCTGATAGATATACGAATTTTTGAGAAGTGGCGCCACTATCGAGGTCGTTCACGGTTACACTCGCCTTAAACATTTTTGACCTCAGCGATACTTGCAGCGATCAGAAGTCAAGGAAGGATTGCACTTGCTGTAGTATCTTCAAGTATCGCTGCCACACTACTTCCAGGAGAGAAAACGGCGCATACAACTTTCAAAATACCAATCGATTTGGACACAAACGATACTCCAGTATGTGCTGTATCACATAACAGTGTCAAGGCAAAGGTTTTCTGATATTGTTGTCTTGTAGTTATGTGACCACTAATGCCGGCTACTAAGAGACTCGAGGGTGTGTATTGCAATTTTAGGCTATGGGCTGACAACCTGTCACTATGGCGATACACAATTTTCCGAATGACCCTCAAATATTTGTCAGACGTGGCGTAAATGTCCGTTTTTGTGGCCATTTACGCTCTGCCTACCCCGCAAGGGATTAAAGGCGTGATATATGTATGTATTTATGTAGTTATGTGACGAGTGTACGATGGCCAACAAAAAAACGGTAGAAGCTATGGATAGGACTTTGAAAGACATACGTAGAGATAATAAGGCCATGGGCCATATCACTGTTCTTTTTTCCAGTGACTTTGGCCAATCACTTCCAGTTGTTACTCGAGGTACCAAGGCTGATGAGGTGAATGCCTCACTTAAATCACCGGCTCTTTGGCCACAAACTCACAAGCTGACCTTGACGGTGATCATGCGAACCCGTCTCGGAGGTAATCCATGGGCTGAAGAGTTTTTACAAGCTTTATTAAAACTCGGCAGAGGTACTTTACCAGAGGATAACGGTTAAGTAAGTCTGCCTGAAACGCTTTGCCAAATAGTTTCTGGTCTAGCGGGAATCATTTCTTTTGTGTATGACAAGCCTTCCTTTCTTCAAAATGAAGATTCCTGGCTACGTGGAAGAGCTATTTTTGCACCCAAAAATGATCAGACTGCTTCAATAAACCATACCATTATGTCACGAATCACTGGGGATATGGTGGTATACACGTCAATTACCACTGTTATGAATCAAGACGAAGCCACTAACTATCTAATAGAATTTCTAAACTCCTGGAGTGCGAATGGTCTTCCTGCACAAAAAATATTACTTAAAGTTGGTGTTCCTATCATGCTTATTCGCAATCTCACGCCGCCAAAGCTGTGCAATGAAACCAGACTGAAGATCTTACGCTTAATGATGAATGTATACGAGGCAGATATTTTCACTGGTTGTGGTGCATATACCACTCATTCCTAACAACTTTTCATTCCAATTTCAAGGCATTCAGTTTCCCGTCAGCGTTTTTTTTTGCAATGACTGTAAGCAAATCGCAAGGACAGACGCTGAAAGCCACAGGCGTAGATCTTACGATTCCCTGTTTTTCACACGGGCAGCTATATGTCGCTTGCTCTCGAGTCAGTTCTCCTGAAAATTTGTACGTTTTAGCACCCGATTGTAAAACTTCCAATGTAGTTTATAATGATATTTTGTAGCTGATATCCATAGTATCTAAACCAAGTATCCAAAAAACAACTTAACCAGTACATATTCATTACACATCTTAAAGAGAAAAAACGTTATACACACATGATATTAATATAAAACAATATGCATTGTCTAATTCCAAGCTAAACTCCCGCAGTGGAAGCGATTTACACAGGTAAATTTCTAGTAAAATACCAGGAGTTCAACTGAAGGCAGACAATGGCCGCGTTACGCAGCGCTAAATAGCATACGCTGCACAATATAGCAGCGCATACTATGAATTAAACGTGAACCTAAATCTATTTAACTTAATTAACTAAGTTGAGTGAAATTGGCAAATGATGTGTTCTGACCTTTACATAACTCAAGTCGGTAGTAAATACCGTCTGCCGATCTGGCGTTACGTCACACGTATTAGCACTAGATTATAAGTAAGTACCTCCAAATTATATCACCCCACGAATTCCGCAATTCGTACTAAGGAGTCACAATGATATGGTACAACAAATATGACTAAAGGGAACACACCATTAACACGAATAAACAGTTTTATACTAAACAACCAGGTTTAACACTTACAGTCAACGTGCCGGTCCAAATGCATAAAATACCCAACGGAGAAAGGAAGTACAGGGAATGGATCAAATAGGAATTCCGTGGGTACTTACAGGGCTGGGTGGAAAAGATATCGACACCCAGCATTCCACTACAGCCTTGGCGCGTTATTCACTTCAAACCACTCACAGCTTCTGTTCGTATTTCACTTTGATATTAGTCATTACGCGTGACCCAACACGAATTAGGGCCGTACAAAACGCGAGCCGATATGGCCACTTGATGCCTATTCAACGCGACGCTCACGTGGAAGACGTCGAGACATCCAACAATCACTAAGCCTGGTATTCTAGTATAACCCAGGAGAACCGCAATAATACGATGCATCAACACGCGCGATCTCAAATTGAATCGTCCATTACACGCGGCATCACAAAACGCGTGGCGGGAAATCCGTACAAAACACAATACGTTCTCGTCCGAACGGTTTTGAGTGACTGACCGCGGTGCAGAAATCACCGCTTGGCGCCTACCAGGCGACCCGCGCGCACGCCGCCACCCTCGCCCCGCGAGCGATAAAGGGACAACATATGCCCAGAGCGATGCGTGCGAAATCGCGGCGCATTCATAGACCGTCATTAATACCTAACTTACCCCAGCATAGCAACGCTAAATTAAACATTCACCCGCCCTAGGCCGAATCCCTTAGGCCTATTCACTACTGGGGAGACGAGATAGCGTTGCTATTGCTCGCTTAAGAACTGAATCCCCTACCTGAACTGTCGCGACTCGAGGAGTGCCATCACTACCTGGGAACAAGTTGAGAATGCGCCCTCTGCGCCATCGCAGTGGCGGCAGGTTGGCATCCTTAACCAGAACGAGATCTCCGATGCGAGGGGGTTCAGTTCTGTCCGTCCACTTAAGGCGTTGCTGCAGAATGTGCAAATACTCAAGCGACCATCGCTTCCAAAAATTCTGAGACATTTGCTGCAGCAACTCATAACGCGTCAAACGATTGCTACTGACCTCTGTGTAGGGGTATTCTGGCAAGGCGTTAAGTGGTCGGCCAATTAAGAAATGTCCTGGTGTCAGGGCCTCCAGATCATTCGGATCTGAGCTAAGCGGACACAAAGGACGTGAATTGAGAACGGCCTCAATTTTACAAAACACGGTCGCTAGCTCCTCAAAGGTTAATATCGTTAAACCTATAACGCGCATCAAATGCGTCTTAGCGGACTTTACAACCGCTTCAAATATACCACCCCAGTGGGGGCATCCTGGTGGATCGAACACCCAGTTAATGCCCTGACGGGAGAGGCTCGTGCCCATAGCTTCCTCGTTTTCCGATAAAAACGTTATAATTTCTTTCATACATCGATCAGCGCCCTTAAAGTTGGTACCACAGTCCGACCTGATCAGCGCTGGTCGCCCTCTTCGCGACACAAATCTATCTAAAGCTGCTAAGAAAGCCTCCGTAGTGAGGTCGGCCACGAGTTCCAAGTGGACGGCCTTGGTTGCTAGGCACACAAACACGCACAAATACGCCTTGATTGACTTCGCGTTGCGAAGGCGTGATGCCTTTACCATAAAAGGCCCCGCAAAGTCCGTTCCCACACCCGCAAACGTCCAGGCTTCCGTCACCCGGTCCGGTGGGAGGTCTCCCATCTGAGGTTGCATTGTGGCTGCCTTCAACCGATAGCAAGGCAAGCACCGAAACACAATGCTCCGTACCGTACGTCGTCCAGACAAGATCCAAAACTCGCGCTGCAGAATAGCCAAAAGTGCATTGCAGCCCGCATGCGAGTTTTTCTGGTGACGATCCCTAACTATAAGTTCTACCAAAGGTCCCTTCTTTGGGAGTAACAGCGGATGCCGTGCTGAAAAGGGCAGGTTAGCGTTCCGAAGTCTACCTCCAACCCGGAGCATTCCATGCTCGTCCACGAACGGGTTGAGGCGCACAAGACCTCCCTTTAGCTTTCCACGGCCATCCCTGAGCAGCCTGGCCTCTTCCTCAAAATGTTCCGCCTGGACGACCCTAACCAATAAACTTAGAGCCGCATTCCGCTCCGCAGGCGAGAGGACAGGTGCCAAGTTCCGTTCTGCTTGAGGTTTTCTACAGTTGTTCACGAACCGTTTGATCCAACCTGTCACCCCTAGAAGTTTGTCGAGGGAGCTGTATCGTTCCAGCAAGAAAGCCGCACTAGGCTTAGGTACGATCTGCCCTACGTTCACTCGCAAACCTCGATCAGGTGGCCCAAGCGGCGACCCGCACTCATTGTATGGCCATCTCTCAGGTGACTCAGTCAGCCACTGAGGTCCCCACCACAGTGAGTGACCTACCAAATCAGGGGCCCTACATCCCCGTGAGGCGCAGTCCGCTGGGTTCTGTTCTCCCGGTACGTGTCTCCATACCAACGGAGTTTCCGATCCTTTAATCTGTGACACCCGATTTGCCACGAAAACCTCAAGAGTATGTACCGACGTCTGTAACCAGCACAGAACTATCCTACTGTCGGTCCATGCGTACACCGTTTCATCCAAATTGATGGTACCGCGTAGATTACTAGCGACATGATGTAGCAAGCGCGTGAGAAGCGCTGCTCCCGCCAATTCCAACTTTGGAATGGTCCATCTTGTCCTAACCGGAGCCACCTTACTCTTGGCCATAACTAGACGCACGTCTACAGTTCCCGTTGAACTGACTGTCCGCAAATAGACAGCTGCCGCGTACCCTCGCTCCAAGGCATCACAAAACCCATGGTCGTCCCAACCCAAGTTTGCTATCCACAACCTTTGCAAGAAGCACTTCGCCATGAACGTCACCGGTGCGATCCACCCGTTAGGATCGAAAGTTCTGGCGATCGTCGATAATACCGAACGCTTCGTCCAAGTCTTCTGCAAAAGGTCTGGCTCGATCTGATACGTAAAGACATCATGCGTTGGCCTATATTGCACCCCTAGGATGCTCAACGTATTTGGATTGTCCGGGTTCTCGAAAAGGTGCGGGTCCTGCTGGAACTCACCTGGCAACCCGGCCAGGAGCTCTGGACAGCTGGACAGCCATTTCCGCAACTCATAACCTCCTGATTCCATGATCGCGATCAGCTCGTCTCGTAGTAGCAGTGCTTGTTGCACGCTATCTGCACCCGTGCAGATGTCATCCACGTAGACGTCGCGATCCAGTACTGCTGCGGCTCGAGGGAATCTTACCCTTTCCTGTGCGGCCAACTCTCGCAGCGTGCGTACTGCCAAAAACGGACTTGGCTTCAGACCATACGTTACCGTGTTAAGCTCATAAGTGACCATCGGCTCGTCAGGGCTCTCACGCCACAAAATCAGCTGGTACCGACGGTCATCCGGGTGTATAATTGTTTGGCGAAACATCATTTTGACGTCTGCGACGAACGCTACTTGGTGCAACCGAAAATCTGTGAGGATGTCCACAATGTCCCGGTTCAACTTGGGACCCGCGTGCAGACACTGGTTCACAGACACACCATTCGATGTAGGAGCAGAACCGTCAAACACTAGCCGTATCTTCGCCTCCGGTGACTTCAAAACAGCCAGGTGTGGTATATAGTAATGCTCGACACACCTCCAATCTATGCTGGACACCGACATGTGGCCTAACTCTAGGTACTCCCTCATGAATTCGATATACTTCTGCCGAAGTGCTGCATCTCGCTTCATCTTTCTCTCCATAGCCAGTAGTCTCCGTTCCGCGATCTGTCGCGAACTACCTAAGGAGGGGCGGTTTGGGAGAAATGGCAGCCTGGTAACAAACCTACCTGACGAACTTCGTGCAGTGTTGTACTGATAGAACAGCTCGCACTCGTCATCCTCTGGCTTCCGTCTATCCGCCGTGGGTGGCTCCTCAGACTCCCAAAACCTCTGCAGCACCTCCGACAACACACTACCATAGAGAACCGTATCGCCCTCTGGTAGGTCCTGAGGTCTCCAAACTGGGCCAAAAATAACATACCCCCCTGTGGTATCAACGGCCACTAAACCAGTTTGCTGAAGTACCCGTTTTCTGCCACACCAGAATCTCCCGAGGACGTCTGACCCGAGGAGAACGTCCACCGTACCAGGAGTATCAAATTCAGGATCAGCTAACTCTAAGCCTGTGGTTAACCCTCGTACCGTTGACGGTAACCGAACCTGAGGAAGTTTCCCTACCACTTCATCCAGCACCACTGCTGAGGCATGATAGCTGACCCCTGTACCTGTATTACCTAATGTGAACTCGAAGTTCACCTGACCCCGAACGTCAGGCACATCTACACCTCCAATACCTACAGCCCCATCCGTTGTGGGCCTTATATTTAAGCGTAGCCTACTCACCAGCTTACTAGACACAATACAACCCTGAGCCACTGTATCTAACAAGGCTCTTACCTGTATGCTGCGGCCACCGTATCCCCATACCCAAATCATTGCCGTAGGCAACAATACCGTAATTGGCCGGGGGGCCGAAGCTGGCGTGTAGGCGGCGATTACCTAGCAGGAACCTAAGCGCGACCGACCGCGTCCCCTCTCTCCGTACACCTTCGAGTGGGTCCCACTCCTGCTGATAGGGACCTCTGGTCCTGTACGCCATGGCTGGCAGCCTATAGTAACCCTGCGGCAGGCGCGCGTACCGTGGATGCGCCTGTAGCCGCGGGTGCTCAGCCAAGGGGAGAGGCATGCGTGGGTCATGGGAACTCACCATGTTGTTCAGTCCCGCCGAGTACTGCATGTACTGGCCCTGGTGTTGGCACCCGCCCGTAGCATCACGTACTTGTGATGGGTGCCCCTGACCTTGGACCTGTGACCACCTACCCTGTTCCGGCACCTGCTGCCGAGGTGGTGACTGTCTCGCGCGTGGTGAAGGGGGCATCACCTGCTGATGTCCCTGGCCTCGTCCCTGAAACCCTGGTGGAAGAGGACTCCTCCTTGGAGGGGGTGGGGAGCGTTGCTCCCGTCTAGGTAGGGCAGACTCCGTCCGCTGACCCGCGTCAGCTCTGCCTCCGTAATCTCCGCTGCGGTTCATGCATAGGAGCTGATGGTGGGCACCCTGGCAGTACCTGCAGTTGGTGCTTGATGGGCACTCTCGCACCTGATGCGGCCCCATACACCTAAAGCACCAACGCCGTTGCTGCACCACACCACGACGTTTCTGCACCCGCTGTGCAGCGAACTCCTCACACGCAGTCACCTGATGCCCCGCCTCTCTGCAGTAGGCACACCTCGATTCCAAATTAGCGACATTGTATCGCCTGGGTGGCCTACTCTTACCGTCTCGCGCCTGTGCACCCGGCCGTTCCGGGCGGCGAGCGGCCGCAGACTCCGCGTGAGGCGACTCTCCAAATTGGGCATCTACCCTCCTGCACTCGGCCTCGAGGAAGGACTTGAGCTCCTCGAAGGTCGGGAGGTAATCAGATGTCTTACCTCCGTGTGACTGTTCAAAACGAGCGGCCATGTCGCTCGGCAGGCGGCGCAACAACGTGTGGACCAGGATATAATCATAGCCTGACACCGGCATCCCCTGTCTCTCAAGAGCGTTCACTGCAACGCAGACAGGGTTGAGGACCTTGGCCCTGAGGTCCGTCCCTCGTGTGATGGTCGGCACGGTAAGCCACTGTTCCAGGAGTTGGTCAATCATGAGACGTTTGTTGCTGTATCTCTCGATCAGCAAACCGCGAGCCGTCTCGTAACTTGCATCATCGACTGGTAGATGCTTTACCAGCTCATGGGGCTCACCTTGCAGCTTGGCCATCAATTGTGCCATTTTATATGCCGGCTGCAAGTCAGTGCGGTTATGAATCACACTGTCAAACAGATCCTGGAATCGGGTCCAATCCGTGTAGTCCCCGTGGAAGACCGGAATCGCCACAGCCGGCAGGGGCACTTGTACCCCCGGTACCCGCGGACCATAGGGTGGGTCCGGCTCCCCAGCTCTACGCCTGGTGATCACAGCAGCCGCCTGCTGGATCTCCTGCCCCATCTCCATGCACTGGGTCACATTCGCCCGGACCGTAAGTTTGACCTCCTCATCAGGCGTCCCATCAAATAACTCCTCGCATCCAGTGAGGCAATCCAACACCTCCGCGACCCGTTCGTCAATCCGTTGCGCACAAGCGATGAGTGCGTCCTCTCGGTCCCCGCGACCGACCATCGCCTGCTTAGTCGCGAACCAAATTAGGTGCGTTCTAATTTTTGCCTGAAGCTGTGTAATTGTGGGAGCCATGGTACCAACTCAAAGTAACACCGAACCTTACAATAAAAAAAATAGACAATCGGCCCTGATCCTACCGTTAGGATATCCGCACAGGGTAAACACAACGATAATAACAAGCAATTCACTAATTGATTGGCCCTGATCCTACCGATAGGATATTCTACACAGGGCACACTACAATCACAATAAATATATTTTTTTTTATGTAGGTAGATTAAAAATCTTATACTAAAATAATCTTAAATCTAGTGGTTTTCTGAACCACGCTCTGCTACCAAAAATTGTCTAATTCCAAGCTAAACTCCCGCAGTGGAAGCGATTTACACAGGTAAATTTCTAGTAAAATACCAGGAGTTCAACTGAAGGCAGACAATGGCCGCGTTACGCAGCGCTAAATAACATACGCTGCACAATATAGCAGCGCATACTATGAATTAAACGTGAACCTAAATCTATTTAACTTAATTAACTAAGTTGAGTGAAATTGGCAAATGATGTGTTCTGACCTTTACATAACTCAAGTCGGTAGTAAATACCGTCTGCCGATCTGGCGTTACGTCACACGTATTAGCACTAGATTATAAGTAAGTACCTCCAAATTATATCACCCCACGAATTCCGCAATTCGTACTAAGGAGTCACAATGATATGGTACAACAAATATGACTAAAGGGAACACACCATTAACACGAATAAACAGTTTTATACTAAACAACCAGGTTTAACACTTACAGTCAACGTGCCGATCCAAATGCATAAAATACCCAACGGAGAAAGGAAGTACAGGGAATGGATCAAATAGGAATTCCGTGGGTACTTACAGGGCTGGGTGGAAAAGATATCGACACCCAGCATTCCACTACAGCCTTGGCGCGTTATTCACTTCAAACCACTCACAGCTTCTGTTCGTATTTCACTTTGATATTAGTCATTACGCGTGACCCAACACGAATTAGGGCCGTACAAAACGCGAGCCGATATGGCCACTTGATGCCTATTCAACGCGACGCTCACGTGGAAGACGTCGAGACATCCAACAATCACTAAGCCTGGTATTCTAGTATAACCCAGGAGAACCGCAATAATACGATGCATCAACACGCGCGATCTCAAATTGAATCGTCCATTACACGCGGCATCACAAAACGCGTGGCGGGAAATCCGTACAAAACACAATACGTTCTCGTCCGAACGGTTTTGAGTGACTGACCGCGGTGCAGAAATCACCGCTTGGCGCCTACCAGGCGACCCGCGCGTACGCCGCCACCCTCGCCCCGCGAGCGATAAAGGGACAACATATGCCCAGAGCGATGCGTGCGAAATCGCGGCGCATTCATAGACCGTCATTAATACCTAACTTACCCCAGCATAGCAACGCTAAATTAAACATGCATACATCAACTTCACTAACTCACAAGTCACTACACCATGCGTACGAAGTCGCGGGCAACAGCTAGTGTATAAATAAACTAGGCACAGTCAAAATGTTCAATTCCTTGAAATGTTATTTGCAACTCCCCAAAGGAGGAATACGAACCATGGTACGAATAGCTCGTTTTTGGGCTACAAAGGCTTTATTAATATTATATTTGTAACTATTTCCCCATAATTTAATACTCTATCTAAGTTTCGATTCAATTAAAGCATAATATACCATCTTTCACTGTTCTATTGTAAGCTCATCTCGTAAGCTTCTAAGTGCGTAATATGCAGAACTAATTGAATTTGCAATACTCTTTAACTCCGATTTCCAGTTAAGCAGACAATCTATTTGTATTCCCAGGAACTTCATTTCATCAACACATTTAACTTTTTCGTTATTTAAGACTGGTTGAAGGTCGTCAGTATTTCGCGCTGTCGTTTTAAATAATATGACCTTCGTTATTGTTGTATTGAGCTTTAAGTTATTTTGTGAAAACAATTTATAAATGTATCTAAAGTTTTATCAACCTTTAAATTCAAATCTTCTAAACTATCACTCGCAACCACTATATTTGTGTCATCTGCGAATATTACAATTTTTATTCCAGGAATACTTTTATTTCCATAGTCTATGAGATAATTGATAGATAATATAAAAAATATAAGCCCCAATACAGAACCTTGTAGTACTCCTCTTTTTATAGTTAGCATTTTTGAGTTAAAATCTGTTTCAATACCATCACCCACTAAGTCTTTGATCGATACAAATTGCTTCCTGTTGCATAAATAAGATCTAAATAAATCTAGAACTCTACCTCTAACACCGTAATACTCCAACTTGCTAATTTTAATTGTATGATCAACGGTATCAAAAGCGGAGGTTAGATCGAGAAACAAAGCAGCTACCTTTCTTTTTTTATTGATTTCTTCTAGAACATCAAGAACTAAAGTTTCGATAGCATTGTTTGTTCCTTTTCCATCTTGATGACCCTATTGTCTAGGATTTATAATACCATTCCCATGCAAGTGTGCAAGTAGCCTAGACTTAAATATTTTTTTAAAATTTTCGATAACACCGGCAAAAGAGAAATAGGCCTGTAATTGCTTAAATCCATCCGACTACCTTTTTTGTGAACTGGAACTACTTTGGCAAATTTCAGTTGTTCTGGAAAAATGCTTTGGTCAATAAATACAATACACATATTGTAAAATTTTGCCTATGAATCAGCCAGCAAGTCAATATTTTCTTTTATTACAATAATAGGAATGTCATCATACCCTGAAAACCATTTCGATTTCATATCGTTAACAACATTTGTGATTTCAAAACAATTTGTTAACCTGCATTTCCTGTCCGATTTTTTAAAATCCATGGTGGATTTTAATAAATATATTGCTGTATTTAAATTATTCTGAGTAAGCTCATGACATCTATCAAAATGCTTGCTAAAAATCTCAGCTATACATATATATATATGTCGCAGTATTATGGCAGAATGAGGATTTTGGCCGAAATCCTAGGATTTCGGCCAAAAGCCGGATTATGGCAAAATTGTAGGCTACATTCGACCATCGTCCTAAGTAGATCCAGGATTTTGGTCAAAATCCTAGGATATTGTCCAAAATCCTGGATCTGCTTAGTATTATGGCATTAATCGTGATTCGAGGGAATCTATGACACGTAAGAGGCGACTAAGGGACACAACAACAAGGGGCGTTGGGTTGACATCCTGTCACTATGGCGATACACAATTTTACGAATGACCCTCAAATGTTTGTTAGACGTGGCGTAAATTTCCATTTTTTGCGGCCGTCTACGCTCTGCCTTACCCGCAAGCTATTATAGGCGTGATATGTGTATGTATTATTTCAAAATCATATTTTTTACTACTTGAAAAATCTTTGATGAATGAAACGATACTCAAAAGTTTATGTTAAAGTGCTGTTGATTGTTTTATATTAAGAAATTGTATCAGGCGTTACTTTGCGGAAGTCCATCTTGATTGAATTAGATAGCAAGGTATTTAGCTTCTTCCGTGTTTTATATTAATCATAGTTAGCAGAGGTTAGCACTTAATTTTTATGGTTTTTCTAATGTTTATGAAGAATGGTTAATTTTTATATCGAGACTGGATAATAATAATAGTGATTAGTATATTCTATCTGGAATCAAAAAAATAAAAGACTTGTTTAAATCTTTAATCGAATTGATCATTATAAATATTTTTTGTGTAATTTATTTTATTTCATAAAATTTTCTAGTTTTTATGTTTCTCTCCAGGAGCATGATAAGAATACAAATAAAAGTAAAGACAAATAGTAATGCATGGCGATAGTCAATATTCCGTGTAATGACGGCTTGAAATTGCATCACCCCATTTCTTTCCCGCGGGTATGCCACCCAGAAGCAACTAACGGATGGAAGTTTTCATGTGTATTACCATTTTATTTTCCTAAAGTCATTCACCCTAACTAACATTTACACTAAAATAGCCCTCAAAATTGTTTACGGCCATTAAAACTCTGCATACTCCACAAGTATATATGTATGTATGTGTATAGTCACTACTTTATAAATTCCATAAGCCTTCGTTTTACCATAAAACTACGTAGATCCAGAATTTCGGTCAAAATCCTAGGATTATGGCCGAAATCTTGGATTTACTTAGGACGATGGTCGAATGAAATCTACGACTTTACCATAATCCGGCTTTTGGCCAAAATCCTAGGATTTCGGCCGAAATCCTAATTCTGCCATAATACTGTGACATATATATGTGTCGTAACGGCCGAAAATCAGATAGTAGGCTAGCAGCTATAATTAACATTAAGGTCAAGACTTGATGCACGCGAAGTACCAAAACCAAGGAACGATGAAAGGTTATTTGAGCCTTCGCTCGCTCAAACAACACTTACTCGGAATCTCTCTGTTCCCAAAAATGCCTTTGGCCAAACCACTTGATACAATATGTCTACTACACGCTCCGACACGGCCTTCCTGACTTACACACGTCCTCGTGTGGTCACAAATTGCCATTTCACAATATCGTTCGGTTATCCTGACAGACATACTATAGCTTATAGCCCATAGAACCATACCAATCTGGCTAGATTCCTGAACTGAACAAAGATCTAGTTGATCACAATAGTTCGCTTCGTTCATTTGAACATGTGAACAGGTCTATTTTGGTGAACTGCAAGAACCGAATGCAGCCATTGCGGTTTTAAGTATCTTTGATCCAAAGTACTTGTTAAGTTAGCTATCCTGTTTGGTTCTTACTTACTTACTTCCTAATATTTGTCAAATCTAACTTGGTATTGATAACAACTAACCTAAATCGTTTAAGTTATTGTTTTTCACGTTTGTTTTATTATTTGCTAAATATGCATTCTTTTGGCGAGTACCCCATTATGCTAATACGTTAGTCAAAAACAATTTAAATTTTGATATATTCACTGACTCAACCCACTCTATTAGTAAAATATTTCAAAATTATTTTTCTCCGGTTCTCAAAACTTTTTTTTTTTTAACTCTCGTCATTGTTTTTCTCTGTTGGTATGGTCTTATTTTCGCTTATTTAGGCTGCGTGCAAATAACCGAAACATATTATATATATTAACTATAGGTGAAATCCTGTAATTGGCCTAGTTATTATGTCTAAGGTTTATATGTTATTTAAGTAAAGGCTGTAAGATTTTCATGTAAAAAAAAACAGGCTCATATTTGTTTATTTAAATTACCAATCACAGCTATGCACATAAAAAACTTTTCATGAGTTATGCAATACGTTTTTACCCTAACATTAGTAACTATGCATTCTTTTACTGTGCTGTCGAACTTAACAGTTTAGGAAATAACATTTATCAGAAACTCATTATTATTTCAACTTTGACATTAAGGTTACGGGTTTATTATGTGACAGACTACAAGTTGAGTGTGAACCATAAATTTTCAACCCACTTCTGATAACTTAAATCACTTAACTACTTATTGAAAGACAAGTGCCCATAAAACAATATTCTAACTTGAATAAAATACAATAATTGATACGAGTACCGCAATAAAGTCTTTTGTTGCATCCGGCCACCGTCGCAACGGTCACAGAGCTTGCCCACCTGGGTCACTCAACACTGTCAATCACAGTCACAGATCCCCGCCACGGATCTCAGGCCGATACCACCACCTTGTGGTACGCCTATTGGTAACACCGGTTACCTGGAGCGACATCATAAATAACAGTAATGACCACAGTAATCACCTACTTGGTCAAAATGATGCCCTCAACGAAACCATGCGTCCATCAAAGACACCATCTAATCACACAGATCAGCAAAGCGGATGGCGAATGAGCCACTGCAGCTGGCCACTCACCCAATCAGATATAGTTCCTCGGGCTATATCTGACCCAACACAATATGAGACCACACTGTCTCTACAATTTGAGACCACACTGTCTCCACCATGGCACGCGCTCCTCCCGCAGAGGTCTTAAGTCAGAGTCAATAGGTAGGTACGGTGATCACAGTCATAGTATATAGTCGTGAGTGGTCGGGAGGACAAACACGTCCATCATTGCAAGCAACAAAAACTTTAACTGCTACTATCATCTGATTAATTATGCAATTTTATGGGTACTTTACTTTCAGGCATTTTAGCTTTCTATCCCAGCAAGGCACATAACAGCTATAATGAAGATAGCCAGATTACGTTTTCCTGCTCAAGATAGCAAATCAATATTACTTAAGCAAATCACTATAGTCATACGATTCAGTACTTCTAAAATTAAAACAAGTTCATTTCAAAATGTAACTTTTAACAACCGTTTCTATTATCACATTAGATCCATTCAATGCTTATCAGATTAAAAATAATTCTTATTTTATTCCACCTTTACAAAGCATGTATTTATTTGAACTAAGCACTGCTTTAAGAGCTTAATTTTCATGAATTGCTTCATCGAGTTAGTGATTAAATATCTCTCAATTAATCTTCCAAGTTGTCAAAATTTCTTAAAGAAAACTTGTTAAGAAATGATAGGTACCTAATTAATATTACGTACTTATACCTATACTCAAATTTCGACTTCATTCAATATGCAATTCACTATTTACTTCTTCGTCGAAGTCAGTGCTATAAAATTCTATATAACTTACACAACATAGCCACGTAATCTATGCTTTAGTTAAAGATGATGATGTAGTAACATCAACCCATTGTATCCAACAATACTCAGTTTTTTTTTTTGTTTTTACCGAAACAAGATATTAATGCAGTTCACGCAGAAATATACACAACGTCCTTATCCAGCTGCTCTATTTATCACCACCACGGCAAAGCACTTCGTTACCTTATATAACAATTATTACTTCATGATTGAATAACGCTATACGCATTTAAGTAAATCTTCATAAGTTACAGTCATAGTTATGCTTACCATTCGAGGGTCTGGAGTACAGATGTAGACCACCAGGTGTACCACCAGGAGCCCAGCTAATACGGGAAAAAAGCGCTCAGTTACACATGGCTTTAGGAATGACTGACTTTTTACGAAGTGACGATTTTGAATATTTGCGTTGTTCAAAACCAATTGCAGAAGCCCTCGATATCTTACAAGGCGAACAAGATATGTACTACGGAATTTTATTGCCATGTTTGTTATCTTTACGGAGAAAAATTATAAAACTGACCAGAGAAAATCTTACGTACCTACTGTGGAACATTAGCTAACAAATATTTAGATAGTGTTAGCACTTGATTTAAAGAGTTTTATGAATTATCATCAACAGTGGCAGAAAAAGCTGTCATTGCTGCCATTTCTTATCCAAGATTTAAGGATAAATGGTTTAATTGCTATGATTTGCAACATCATAACAAAATTAAAAACGTTTTCAAAGGAGCTGTGGCCAAGGAAATTGAATTATTACCTTCATAAATGAAAATAAGAAATTGAAAAAATGTCAGCGCCCGCCGGGACTTGAACCCGGGACCGTGGAGTACCGTTCCACTGCTCTACGAGTACTCCACGGTCCCGGGTTCAAGTCCCGGTTGGCGCTGTCATTTTTTCAATTTCTTATTTTCATTTATGAAAGTAATATAGCACTGTGAGTGCAAAATAAAACCATAGTACATTGAATTATTACCAACAGATAATAACAATATTTCAAATAATAAAGACGAGGAGGACAGTTATTTTGATTTCGGAGCCAATTCTGACTCAGAGCCAGATTTTTTGCACCCGCTTAATCGATCTAGGGTGGACACGATTATTGCCCATTATTTGGCGGATCCCGATAAGGAATTGTCTATGTTGGATAGATATCCAGAAATAAAAAATATTTTCCGAAAATTTAACACGCCTTTACCGTCATCAGGTCCAGTAGAAAGACTTTTCTCTTACGCTACAATGACTAACCTCCCTAAGTCACACAGACTTACAGATGAAAAATTAGAAAAAAGAGTATTACTAAAATCTAATTTAAATAATATTTAAAATTAATGTTACTTCTACAAATTCTGACTTTCAATGTTTCATTTTTTTTAACTTGAAGTTCATTGCAAAAAATAATCTAATCGGCACAAAATTTATGATTCATACAATTTTTGTTCTATATTGAAAAAAAAAATGTATTTTTATTTTAAAGTTCCTCTCCAATAATCATAATCTTGCAATCTAGATTACGATTAATGATTAATAATCATTAATCATATAAGGATCCAACTAATGATTACATTTTTTAATCTGTAATCACGAGGGTGTGTATTGCAATTTTAGGCGATGGGCTGACAACCTGTCACTATAGCGATACACAATATTCCGAATAACCCTCAAACATTTGTCAAACGTGGTGTAAATGGCCGTTTTTTGCGGTTGTTTACGCTCTGCCTACCCCGCAAGGGATTATAGGCGTGATATATGTATGTATGTATGTATGTAATCACGACTACTGATTACTTCTTTCAATCAGTAATCATACAATGTCACAGATTACAAAAGTAATCGTAATCCTTAATCATTAATCTGATTACGTTTTGCCCAACTCTGACCGTGATTGACCCTCCTCACCGTCAGACTGGGCTATCCATGCCTAGTCTTGACGCTGATGCAGTGGCCAACGAGACCCACTTTCAGGAGTGGCTGAGGACGACGGTAACCAAAATCCCGTCGCAGCATTTCGCTCAGGTAGCCCCTTTCCTCGGCCACCCTTTGACCGCAAGACAACCGTGCCCCCCCCCGACACGAAGCTTTTTCCCGGGTGACCCGCGCGCGCAGCGCCGGGCACCCGACGACTTGAGCCCGCCCCCTCCGGCAAAGATGGTGGCCGCACAGTCCCCCCTCTCGTCGTCACAATCGGGGGACATTACTCTCCGCGTCCCCTCTCCGGCGGGGCGTGGCAAAACACCCCCCTTTTCCAGGGAGACAGGGAGCGCGGACGCCTCATACGTCCCCCCCCCCCCGCCTCCCAGCACCAACCAAGCCAGGTGCCCGAGGCGATGGAGACACAGCCCTCGTTCGCGGCTGTGCTATCCGGCGGCACCCCGCCCCCACGCACGGCACCTGCTTCACCACGGTGGGATGACAATTCCCCGCCAGCGACAAAAACAAACGGCCAGGCCGAGCCCGCTCAGCAGCCCGCTCCGCCCGCGTCCAAAAGGGAGAGATACCCCCCACTAGTGGTGGAGGTACTCCCGGACTGGGCCCGGCACTTCCGTGCCTTCCGGGAGAAGCTCGGACACCCTCCTAACGCCCGACCCTACGGGCGGGGGGTGCGCTTCATCCCGAAGACTGGGGAGGAGTACAGGACCATACAGTCCTACCTGATGGCCCTAGAGAAGGAGACCAAATTGTCTTGGTTCTCCTACTCCCTCCCTGCGGAGCGCAGCCTCAAGGTTGCCATCCGAGGGCTACTGGTTGACACCGACGCAACCCTCATTGAGGCTGAGTTGCGAGAGTTGAGGTAAACCCCCGAGTACGTGCGCCCCATCCAGGGACGTGGCGGACGACCCGGGTGTATTTACTTTGCCCAGCTCGAACGCAACGCTGCAACGATCCCCGGCATATATTCAGTGAACATACTCCTGAATATGCCGGGGGTCAAGATAGAGGCCTGGCGGGGCAAGAAGGGACCGGCGCAAGGTCACCGGTGCCAACAGTTCCGCCACTCCTCGCACAAGGGCCACCGCAAACTTGCGTGTGTGCGTTGCGGGGAGGAGCACCCGGCCAAGGAATGCCCTAGGCCGAGGGCAGAACCGGCGACTTGCGCCAACTGCGGAGGGCCACATCCCGCAAACTATGTGACCTGCCCGGCATTTGTGCGCGAAGCGCGCAATAAGAAGGCCGGAACCGCAGCCCGCACCTCCTCCGGAAAGGCCGGTGCGGCCGAAGTTCGTGCCGCACCCACAGGGGAGGCCAACGCCAAGGGGTCGCTCATGGCCAAGGCCAACGACCCAGGGAGCGAACCCAAGGGCAAAAACAAGCGCAGGAGGAGGCGCAAAGGAAAGGGAGCCAAAGGCCCCTCCTTGCCCCAATTCCCGCCTCGACAGCAGCAGGAGCCAGCGCACAACGATGCTCCTCCAAGGAAGTTGTCCACCTCCGACCGACACCCCGCCCCAATCCAGGGGAAGGGGACGTCGGACGTTAAGGTGGCCTTCGAAGCCGGCAAAAAGTCGGCAACGATGGCCGCCATTGAGGTGCTGACCGAGGTGCTAGGGGCACGGAAAGCGGACCAAGACCCGCTTCCAGTGCTCCTGTCCGGTATGGCAAAGATCCTCAAAGCATAAGCAATGCTTGTGTCTTTGAGGATCGTCCACTGGAACGCCGAAGGCCTATCTAAGGTTAAGATAGGCCTTCTTCGTGCCCTCTTGAAGGAGCAGAACGTTGATGTCGCGCTACTTTCAGAGACTCATCTGAAAGTATTCATGTATTTATTCATCGTTAACAAAACAATTTGTGTTCGACATTTAAAAACAAAAATTTTCTAATAACAATTTGTCAATATTAATTTACATACAATAATTCCAATTACATTATTAATTATGAAATACCTCACAAACAAAAAAATATTTATCTAATTTTATTTTTTTGTCCATTAATTTACATAGTAAAAACTCATATGTACTATAAAAACATTTTTGTGTCAATATTTTTCTTAGTTCTCGCTTAAAAATATGGACCCTGTTTTCAATCTTCAACTTAACAGGCAGTTTATTATAAAAAATTGTGCTTTGATATAAAACTCCGTGTTTTACTACATTTAAATGAGGTGTGATAAGCGACGGAAAATCCTTTCGTCTGGTGCCTTCTCTAGTATATTTATCAGTGTCTGTTTCGTATTGGTGACGGTTTTTTACGAAGTCTGTTAGTAATAATAATATGTAAAGGCAAGGCAATGTTAAAATACCAAGCCTTACAAAATGTTCTTTTCATGACTCCAGTGGTGGTAGCCGTAGTATGGCCCGTATGGCCTTCTTTTGTACAACGAATGCCGTATCCATATTATAACTGTAGCTCCTTCCCCAGAGTTTTACACTATACCTAAAATGTGACTCTACAAGAGCATAGTAAACACCCTTTATCTGATCTGTTGTAAGTACTTCTCTCAATTTTCGAAGAGCATAACATGCCGATCCTACTGTTTTTTCTACTGCCTGTAATTCATCCTTCCAATTAAGATATTCATCTATGTGTATTCCTAATGACTTTGTAGATACAACTGTCTTTATTTCTTCTCCTCTGAGATTTAAGGAAATGCTGTCTTTGTTTCTTGACGTATTTTTAAACAAAATCACGTTTGTTTTACTATTATTGATCTTTAGATTGTTACCGTTAAACCAATTATAAAAAAGTAATAGAGCGGCGTTAACTTTATTATTCAGATTAGTAATTTTATCACTAGGAATTATGGCCGTGGTATCGTCTGCAAACAATATTAGTTGAGTATCATGAATACTACGACTACATTGAACGACTTTTGGCAAATCATTTAAGAAAATAAGGAACAATATAGGCCCCGATACAGATCCTTGGGGCACCCCTTTCGTAACTGATACTAGCTTTGATTTTATGCTTTCTGTTCTGCCTTTGCTGTCTATGTCAGATATTTCTACGTATTGTGTGCGATTGCTTAAATATGATTTAATTAGTTGAAGACTACATCCCCTGTCTAATTCCAAGCTAAACTCCCGCAGTGGAAGCGATTTACACAGGTAAATTTCTAGTAAAATACCAGGAGTTCAACTGAAGGTAGACAATGGCCGCGTTACGCAGCGCTAAATAACATACGCTGCACAATATATCAGCGCATACTATGAATTAAACGTGAACCTAAATCTATTTAACTTAATTAACTAAGTTGAGTGAAATTGGCAAATGATGTGTTCTGACCTTTACATAACTCAAGTCGGTAGTAAATACCGTCTGCCGATCCGGCGTTACGTCACACGTATTAGCACTAGATTATAAGTAAGTACCTCCAAATTATATCACCCCACGAATTCCGCAATTCGTACTAAGGAGTCACAATGATATGGTACAACAAATATGACTAAAGGGAACACACCAGTAACACGAATAAACAGTTTTATACTACACAACCAGGTTTAACACTTACTGTCAACGTGAATGAAGTACAGGGAATGGATCAAATAGGAATTCCGTGGGTACTTACAGGGCTGGGTGGAAAAGATATCGACACCCAGCATTCCACTACAGCCTTGGCGCGTTATTCACTTCAAACCACTCACAGCTTCTGTTCGTATTTCACTTTGATATTAGTCATTACGCGTGACCCAACCCGAATTTGGGCCGTACAAACGCGGGCCAAAATGGCCACCTGATGCCTATTCAACGCGACGCTCACGTGGAAGACGTCGAGACATCCAACAATCACTAAGCCTGGCATTCCAGTACAACCCAGGAGAAACGCAATAGTACGATGCATCAACACGCGCGATCTCAAATTGAATCGTCCATTACACGCGGCATCACAAAACGCGTGGCGGGAAATCCGCACAATACGCGATACCCTCCCGTCCGAACGGTTTTGAGTGACTGACCGCGGTGCAGAAATCACCGCTTGGCGCCTACCAGGCGACCCGCGCGCATGCCGTCACCCTCGCCCCGCGAGCGAGAAAGGGACAACATATGCCCAGAGCGATGCGTGCGAAATCGCGGCGCATTCATAGACCGTCATTAATACCTAACTTACCCCAGCATAGCAACGCTAAATTAAACATTCACCCGCCCTAGGCCGAATCCCTTAGGCCTATTCACTACTGGGGAGACGAGATAGCGTTGCTATTGCTCGCTTAAGAACTGAATCCCCTACCTGAACTGTCGCGACTCGAGGAGTGCCATCACTACCTGGGAACAAGTTGAGAATGCGCCCTCTGCGCCATCGCAGTGGCGGCAGGTTGGCATCCTTAACCAGAACGAGATCTCCGATGCGAGGGGGTTCAGTTCTGTCCGTCCACTTAAGGCGTTGCTGCAGAATGTGCAAATACTCAAGCGACCATCGCTTCCAAAAATTATGAGACATTTGCTGCAGCAACTCATAACGCGTCAAACGATTGCTACTGACCTCTGTGTAGGGGTATTCTGGCAAGGCGTTAAGTGGTCGGCCAATTAAGAAATGCCCTGGTGTCAGGGCCTCCAGATCATTTGGATCTGAGCTAAGCGGACACAAAGGACGTGAATTGAGAACGGCCTCAATTTTACAAAACACGGTCGCTAGCTCCTCAAAGGTTAATATCGTTAAACCTATAACGCGCATCAAATGCGTCTTAGCGGACTTTACAACCGCTTCAAATATACCACCCCAGTGGGGGCATCCTGGTGGATCGAACACCCAGTTAATGCCCTGACGGGAGAGGCTCGTGCCGATAGCTTCCTCGTTTTCCGATAAAAACGTTATAATTTCTTTCATACATCGATCAGCGCCCTTAAAGTTGGTACCACAGTCCGACCTGATCAGCGCTGGTCGCCCTCTTCGCGACACAAATCTATCTAAAGCTGCTAAGAAAGCCTCCGTAGTGAGGTCGGCCACGAGTTCCAAGTGGACGGCCTTGGTTGCTAGGCACACAAACACGCACAAATACGCCTTGATTGACTTCGCGTTGCGAAGGCGTGATGCCTTTACCATAAAAGGCCCCGCAAAGTCCGTTCCCACACCCGCAAACGTCCAGGCTTCCGTCACCCGGTCCGGTGGGAGGTCTCCCATCTGAGGTTGCATTGTGGCTGCCTTCAACCGATAGCAAGGCAAGCACCGAAACACAATGCTCCGTACCGTACGTCGTCCAGACAAGATCCAAAACTCGCGCTGCAGAATAGCCAAAAGTGCATTGCAGCCCGCATGCGAGTTTTTCTGGTGACGATCCCTAACTATAAGTTCTACCAAAGGTCCCTTCTTTGGGAGTAACAGCGGATGCCGTGCTGAAAAGGGCAGGTTAGCGTTCCGAAGTCTACCTCCAACCCGGAGCATTCCATGCTCGTCCACGAACGGGTTGAGGCGCACAAGACCTCCCTTTAGCTTTCCACGGCCATCCCTGAGCAGCCTGGCCTCTTCCTCAAAATGTTCCGCCTGGACGACCCTAACCAATAAACTTAGAGCCGCATTCCGCTCCGCAGGCGAGAGGACAGGTGCCAAGTTCCGTTCTGCTTGAGGTTTTCTACAGTTGTTCACGAACCGTTTGATCCAACCTGTCACCCCTAGAAGTTTGTCGAGGGAGCTGTATCGTTCCAGCAAGAAAGCCGCACTAGGCTTAGGTACGATCTGCCCTACGTTCACTCGCAAACCTCGATCAGGTGGCCCAAGCGGCGACCCGCACTCATTGTATGGCCATCTCTCAGGTGACTCAGTCAGCCACTGAGGTCCCCACCACAGTGAGTGACCTACCAAATCAGGGGCCCTACATCCCCGTGAGGCGCAGTCCGCTGGGTTCTGTTCTCCCGGTACGTGTCTCCATACCAACGGAGTTTCCGATCCTTTAATCTGTGACACCCGATTTGCCACGAAAACCTCAAGAGTATGTACCGACGTCTGTAACCAGCACAGAACTATCCTACTGTCGGTCCATGCGTACACCGTTTCATCCAAATTGATGGTACCGCGTAGATTACTAGCGACATAATGTAGCAAGCGCGTGAGAAGCGCTGCTCCCGCCAATTCCAACTTTGGAATGGTCCATCTTGTCCTAACCGGAGCCACCTTACTCTTGGCCATAACTAGACGCACGTCTACAGTTCCCGTTGAACTGACTGTCCGCAAATAGACAGCTGCCGCGTACCCTCGCTCCGAGGCATCACAAAACCCATGTAGGGTAGCCTTACATCCCACCGATGGGAGCAACTTGCGAGGTATGGCGATGCGTACGATCCCTGGTAAGGTGGTCACAAACTTGGTCCAATCATTCAACAGCTCTCCGGAGAGCTGGTCGTCCCAACCCAAGTTTGCTAGCCACAACCTTTGCAAGAAGCACTTCGCCATGAACGTCACCGGTGCGATCCACCCGTTAGGATCGAAAGTTCTGGCGATCGTCGATAATACCGAACGCTTCGTCTAAGTCTTCTGCAAAAGGTCTGGCTCGATCTGATACGTAAAGACATCATGCGTTGGCCTATATTGCACCCCTAGGATGCTCAACGTATTTGGATTGTTCGGGTTCTCGAAAAGGTGCGGGTCCTGCTGGAACTCACCTGGCAACCCGGCCAGGAGCTCTGGACAGCTGGACAGCCATTTCCGCAACTCATAACCTCCTGATTCCATGATCGCGATCAGCTCGTCTCGTAGTAGCAGTGCTTGTTGCACGCTATCTGCACCCGTGCAGATGTCATCCATGTAGACGTCGCGATCCAGTACTGCTGCGGCTCGAGGGAATCTTACCCTTTCCTGTGCGGCCAACTCTCGCAGCGTGCGTACTGCCAAAAACGGACTTGGCTTCAGACCATACGTTACCGTGTTAAGCTCATAAGTGACCATCGGCTCGTCAGGGCTCTCACGCCACAAAATCAGCTGGTACCGACGGTCATCCGGGTGTATAATTGTTTGGCGAAACATCATTTTGACGTCTGCGACGAACGCTACTTGGTGCAACCGAAAATCTGTGAGGATGTCCACAATGTCCCGGTTCAACTTGGGACCCGCGTGCAGACACTGGTTCACAGACACACCATTCGATGTAGGAGCAGAACCGTCAAACACTACCCGTATCTTCGCCTCCGGTGACTTCAAAACAGCCAGGTGTGGTATATAGTAATGCTCGACACACCTCCAATCTATGCTGGACACCGACATGTGGCCTAACTCTAGGTACTCCCTCATGAATTCGATATACTTCTGCCGAAGTGCTGCATCTCGCTTCATCTTTCTCTCCATAGCCAGTAGTCTCCGTTCCGCGATCTGTCGCGAACTACCTAAGGAGGGGCGGTTTGGGAGAAATGGCAGCCTGGTAACAAACCTACCTGACGAACTTCGTGCAGTGTTGTACTGATAGAACAGCTCGCACTCGTCATCCTCTGGCTTCCGTCTATCCGCCGTGGGTGGCTCCTCAGACTCCCAAAACCTCTGCAGCACCTCCGACAACACACTACCATAGAGAACCGTATCGCCCTCTGGTAGGTCCTGAGGTCTCCAAACTGGGCCAAAAATAACATACCCCCCTGTGGTATCAACGGCCACTAAACCAGTTTGCTGAAGTACCCGTTTTCTGCCACACCAGAATCTCCCGAGGACGTCTGACCCGAGGAGAACGTCCACCGTACCAGGAGTATCAAATTCAGGATCAGCTAACTCTAAGCCTGTGGTTAACCCTCGTACCGTTGACGGTAACCGAACCTGAGGAAGTTTCCCTACCACTTCATCCAGCACCACTGCTGAGGCATGATAGCTGACCCCTGTACCTGTATTACCTAATGTGAACTCGAAGTTCACCTGACCCCGAACGTCAGGCACATCTACACCTCCAATACCTACAGCCCCATCCGTTGTGGGCCTTATATTTAAGCGTAGCCTACTCACCAGCTTACTAGACACAATACAACCCTGAGCCCCTGTATCTAACAAGGCTCTTACCTGTATGCTGCGGCCACCGTATCCCCATACCCAAATCATTGCCGTAGGCAACAATACCGTAATTGGCCGGGGGGCCGAAGCTGGCGTGTAGGCGGCGATTACCTAGCAGGAACCTAAGCGCGGAGTGTCCGCGTCCTGCGGGGGGGTCCCCTCTCTCCGTACACCTTCGAGTGGGTCCCACTCCTGCTGATAGGGACCTCTGGTCCTGTACGCCATGGCTGGCAGCCTATAGTAACCCTGCGGCAGGCGCGCGTACCGTGGATGCGCCTGTAGCCGCGGGTGCTCAGCCAAGGGGAGAGGCATGCGTGGGTCATGAGACCTCACCATGTTGTTCAGTCCCGCCGAGTACTGCATGTACTGGCCCTGGTATTGGCACCCGCCCGTAGCATCACGTACTTGTGATGGGTGCCCCTGACCTTGGACCTGTGACCACCTACCCTGTTCCGGCACCTGCTGCCGAGGTGGTGACTGTCTCGCGCGTGGTGAAGGGGGCATCACCTGCTGATGTCCCTGGCCTCGTCCCTGAAACCCTGGTGGAAGAGGACTCCTCCTTGGAGGGGGTGGGGAGCGTTGCTCCCGTCTAGGTAGGGCAGACTCCGTCCGCTGACCCGCGTCAGCTCTGCCTCCGTAATCTCCGCTGCGGTTCATGCATAGGAGCTGATGGTGGGCACCCTGGCAGTACCTGCAGTTGGTGCTTGATGGGCACTCTCGCACCTGATGCGGCCCCATACACCTAAAGCACCGACGCCGTTGCTGCACCACACCACGACGTTTCTGCACCCGCTGTGCAGCGAACTCCTCACACGCAGTCACCTGATGCCCCGCCTCTCTGCAGTAGGCACACCTCGATTCCAAATTAGCGACATTGTATCGCCTGGGTGGCCTACTCTTACCGTCTCGCGCCTGTGCACCCGGCCGTTCCGGGCGGCGAGCGGCCGCAGACTCCGCGTGAGGCGACTCTCCAAATTGGGCATCTACCCGCCTGCACTCGGCCTCGAGGAAGGACTTGAGCTCCTCGAAGGTCGGGAGGTAATCAGATGTCTTACCTCCGTGTGACTGTTCAAAACGAGCGGCCATGTCGCTCGGCAGGCGGCGCAACAACGTGTGGACCAGGATATAATCATAGCCTGACACCGGCATCCCCTGTCTCTCAAGAGCGTTCACTGCAACGCAGACAGGGTTGAGGACCTTGGCCCTGAGGTCCGTCCCTCGTGTGATGGTCGGCACGGTAAGCCACTGTTCCAGGAGTTGGTCAATCATGAGACGTTTGTTGCTGTATCTCTCGATCAGCAAACCGCGAGCCGTCTCGTAACTTGCATCATCGACTGGTAGATGCTTTACCAGCTCATGGGGCTCACCTTGCAGCTTGGCCATCAATTGTGCCATTTTATATGCCGGCTGCAAGTCAGTGCGGTTATGAATCACACTGTCAAACAGATCCTGGAATCGGGTCCAATCCGTGTAGTCCCCGTGGAAGACCGGAATCGCCACAGCCGGCAGGGGCACTTGTACCCCCGGTACCCGCGGACCATAGGGTGGGTCCGGCTCCCCAGCTCTACGCCTGGTGATCACAGCAGCCGCCTGCTGGATCTCCTGCCCCATCTCCATGCACTGGGTCACATTCGCCCGGACCGTAAGTTTGACCTCCTCATCAGGCGTCCCATCAAATAACTCCTCGCATCCAGTGAGGCAATCCAACACCTCCGCGACCCGTTCGTCAATCCGTTGCGCACAAGCGATGAGTGCGTCCTCTCGGTCCCCGCGACCGACCATCGCCTGCTTAGTCGCGAACCAAATTAGGTGCGTTCTAATTTTTGCCTGAAGCTGTGTAATTGTGGGAGCCATGGTACCAACTCAAAGTAACACCGAACCTTACAATAAAAAAAAATAGACAATCGGCCCTGATCCTACCGTTAGGATATCCGCACAGGGTAAACACAACGATAATAACAAGCAATTCACTAATTGATTGGCCCTGATCCTACCGATAGGATATTCTACACAGGGCACACTACAATCACAATAAATATATTTTTTTTTATGTAGGTAGATTAAAAATCTTATACTAAAATAATCTTAAATCTAGTGGTTTTCTGAACCACGCTCTGCTACCAAAAATTGTCTAATTCCAAGCTAAACTCCCGCAGTGGAAGCGATTTACACAGGTAAATTTCTAGTAAAATACCAGGAGTTCAACTGAAGGTAGACAATGGCCGCGTTACGCAGCGCTAAATAGCATACGCTGCACAATATAGCAGCGCATACTATGAATTAAACGTGAACCTAAATCTATTTAACTTAATTAACTAAGTTGAGTGAAATTGGCAAATGATGTGTTCTGACCTTTACATAACTCAAGTCGGTAGTAAATACCGTCTCCGGATCCGGCGTTACGTCACACGTATTAGCACTAGATTATAAGTAAGTACCTCCAAATTATATCACCCCACGAATTCCGCAATTCGTACTAAGGAGTCACAATGATATGGTACAACAAATATGACTAAAGGGAACACACCAGTAACACGAATAAACAGTTTTATACTACACAACCAGGTTTAACACTTACTGTCAACGTGCCGGTCCAAATGCATAAAATACCCAACGGAGAAAGGAAGTTCAGGGAATGGATCAAATAGGAATTCCGTGGGTACTTACAGGGCTGGGTGGAAAAGATATCGACACCCAGCATTCCACTACAGCCTTGGCGCGTTATTCACTTCAAACCACTCACAGCTTCTGTTCGTATTTCACTTTGATATTAGTCATTACGCGTGACCCAACCCGAATTTGGGCCGTACAAACGCGGGCCAAAATGGCCACCTGATGCCTATTCAACGCGACGCTCACGTGGAAGACGTCGAGACATCCAACAATCACTAAGCCTGGCATTCCAGTACAACCCAGGAGAAACGCAATAGTACGATGCATCAACACGCGCGATCTCAAATTGAATCGTCCATTACACGCGGCATCACAAAACGCGTGGCGGGAAATCCGCACAATACGCGATACCCTCCCGTCCGAACGGTTTTGAGTGACTGACCGCGGTGCAGAAATCACCGCTTGGCGCCTACCAGGCGACCCGCGCGCATGCCGCCACCCTCGCCCCGCGAGCGAGAAAGGGACAACATATGCCCAGAGCGATGCGTGCGAAATCGCGGCGCATTCATAGACCGTCATTAATACCTAACTTACCCCAGCATAGCAACGCTAAATTAAACATCCCCTGATGCCATAATGCTCAAGTTTTGAAAGGAGTATTGAATGATCTACAAGATCGAAAGCCGAGCTTAAATCGAGAAAGACTCCTGCCACTCTTTGTTTTACATTTATTTTTACTAGGACATCCATGATCAAAGTACTAATTGCATCCGAAGTTCCCAAACCCTTCCTATAACTAAATTGCCTACTATCAAGTATATCAAAAGAGTTTAAATAAGACAACAGTCTATTTTTGATTAGTTTTTCTAAAACTTTTGATAGAGTTGGCAACAAGGAGATCGGCTTGTAGTTTTTTGGGTCAAATCTGTCATTTTTTTTGTATAATGGCAGAATGCGAGCTTTTTTAAATTGGTCGGGAAAACTCCATTCTCAAAGCATAAATTAAATAGGTGACAAAGTGGTCGTTTCAGAAAGTCTATATTCTGTTTTATCATCTTGATAGGCACTTCATCGCAGCCATATGACCTTTTATTATCCATTTTTCCTACAACTTTTTCTATTTCAGTACATGTTACCGGTTTCAAACAGAAAGTCTCATCAACTCTATTTGTGCTTTGATGTTACATGGCAAGGGCTAGAGACGAATTGTTGTTGGACTGGTTATCATATTTAAATTGTTCAGAGAAAATCTCTACTACTTCTCTTGATTTAGTTATAAGGTTGCTATTCTGTTTTAAAAAAAACTTCTGCCCGTGATTGCTTTATTTCAATGCGCACAAACTGTTCTTGGTGCTGTAGCCATCATAAGTATAATTTTTTGTGCCGTTATGCAAACAAAAATTGACTAAATAATATAATATATAAAAAAAAGATTAAATCCAGGTGTCAAAAGCAAGGATCGAACCATATGTCGATTTTTCATAGGCCGCACCGTGTGACCCCTTGGCTACGGCGTCATTTATACAGAGCGGTGAATTACGGAACCGCTTTCGGACAAGTACAAACGGCCCAGTACTTGCCGCCAAACTGCAACTGTGTCTTTATTATTTTTACTAGCGCCCTCTACCGCTGAGTAGCATAACTAGTTGGTGGGTTAGCAAAAACCTGTCGGGTTTGCGTCAAGGAGAATGGTTTAAGTAAAATGTTCTTTGTTCTGCCTGGTAACGGCTATGCAGTTCACGAAATTTGAAATTAATCACACTTTTCACTATAATTCTTGCAAAAACTTGTGACGAGACTTGTTTTTACACATACATGCACTTGTTTATCACATTACTTTTGCGTCCATAGTTGATTTTAGTCACAATTTATGTTGTGATGTTTACGTACGGTTTATCTTGTTATTATTGCACCAAATTAACTGCAAACATTTATTCACAATATTTAACACTTAAATATTGTATTAGAACTTTAAAAAATTAAAAATTACTTCTTTTACTATTTTTAATAAGTTAACGATACACCAGCCGATGTTTACTTGCGCACACAGTAGCGCCCTCTTAGAAAGGCGCAGACCAACTGAAGATTCTCAACTTCTTCGTTTACCGGCAGGACGAGCTCAGCGACACAGGTCGCGCCTACCGAGGCCTAGCCGTCCTGGTAAGAAGAAGATTGGTGCACCAGCAGCTGCCACCCTTCACCCATGCTGACCTTCAGTCGGTCTACGCCCTGGGAGTGGAGATCGCTCTCCCAACTCGTGTGTTTGCAGTTTACAAACCACCGGTGATGCGGTTGGTCCTGGCGGATGTCCAGAAGATTCTGGACTCCCCAGGGCCGACGATAGCCGCCGGGGACTGGAACTGTAAACACATAAGTTGGAACTCCATGCGGACTTGTCCGGATGGCAGACGCCTCTTTGATGACGCTGATCCCAGCGGGTACGTGGTTCTGGGGCCGGAGACCCCGACCCACTACCCACACGACCGCATGAAACTCCCAGATGTCATAGACCTCGCGGTGGTCAAGGGGCTCCAGCCCGATCCCACCGTCGAGACACTAGACTTTCACTCAGGCTCCGACCATCTACCTGTCCTGCTGGTCGTCTCAGACCAGCCAGCAAGGACTAGGCTGCTGCCGCCGAGGCGGAAGTACGACTGGGATAAATTCGGCCGGTTCATGGTAGAAAACACTCCCATGAGACCAGTCTCAACTCCCATCAGATGTCGATGCGTTGGCTAGCGAGTTCGATTCAAATACGAATACGAATTTAAAATTCAAAAACAGTACACTTATGCTTCAAGATTCGCCACACATGGTACCCTTGTAGGCTGTAGATATAACAATGTGCACGGCACAAGAACAAATAGGTATATGGTTTCAGACATTTTCAATAAATTGCCAGTAGAACTAAAGAATCTTAAAGTTTCTTAAAATGTTCTGAAAACAAAAATTAAAAACTTTCTATTAAATTTGTAAGAATTTACATTCCATAAATTATTTACTAACATTTTTCTTCTAATTGGAAATTCACTTATAAGGATTATTATAAGCGCAGCAACTCGTGCTCCCGATAAACTTCTCCGAAGTTTGGGAGTGTCTAGCCAAAATTGTCATGTGTTTCCTTGTAAGAGAATAATAAATTAAAAAAAAAAAAAACCGCGGTCCAGCGAGCTAAGCAAAGCGCCGTGATGGACGCCCCCACCTCGAAGGCCGCTCCGCCTTTACCACGGCGCATAGCTGTCATGCTCGCTGAGAAGCGAAGACTGCGTAAGCAGTATAACTCAACTCGCTGCCCCACCATGAAGTCCCGGCTGAATGCGCTTGCTGAAAAGATCTCGGCAGCGCTGGACGCCGTTTCCGCCGACTCTTGGCAGCAAGCCATAGATACAGCCGGTGAAGATTGGACCGGCATCCATAGACTGTGTCGCCGGCTCTCCGGAAAGGCGATGCCAGTAAGACCTCTCCTCGGTAGGGACGGGCACCCCCGTTTCAAAGCCGAGGATCGAGCAGAAATCTTCGCTGAGTGCCTGGAGAGCCAATTCCGGCTGAACCCAGGTGCCGACCACGACGAAGAAGAAGTTTCGCGAAGTCTAGCGGGCTACTTCGCTCAGCCGATCCCTCCTGATGGGGACCCCATCGTCTGCACGCCCGGCCAGGTGCTTCGGGCGTTAAGACGAACCCCCCTCCGAAAGGCACCCGGACCTGATGGCATTACGAATGAGATGCTGCGTCACCTCCCCCCGCGTTCAATCGCAACGGTGACGTGCATCTATAATGGCATCATGCGGACGGGGCACTTTCCGGACGCGTAGAAGCTTGGGCGAGTAATCATGCTCCCCAAGCCCGGGAAGAACACCCTGAAGCCTGAGAGCTATCGGCCGATCACCTTGCTACCAACGATCAGTAAGGTGTTTGAGAAACTTCTTCTGCGTCACATGAGACCCCACATCATGCCTCGCGAGGAGCAATTCGGCTTTCGAGCCGAGCATTCTACGACCCTTCAACTATCGAGAGTACTGCACGATATGACGGCGGCCCTAAATAAGAGGGAGACCACCGTAGCAGTATTCCTGGATATGGAGAAGGCGTTCGACCGCGTATGGCACCCGGGCTTGGTTTATAAGCTGTCCACATCTACGACTCCTCGGCGAGTCGTTAAGATCGTGGCCACCTTCCTAGAGAATAGGCGCTTCCAGGTGGCAGTGGAAGACGACCTCTCCCAAGTTCGAAAGATCGCTGCTGGAGTCCCCCAGGGTAGCTGTCTGTCTCCGGTATGCTACGCCAGGTACACGGATGATATCCCGGTTGAGGGCGGCACTAAGCTGTCGCTCTATGCCGATGACGCTGCATTTTTCTCCGTGTCCTTCAATACGAGGCACGCGGTTAGGAAAATGCAGATAGTTTTGGACGCCCTCCCAGCCTGGCTGGCAAAATGGAGATTGACGGTCAACGTGGGGAAGACCCAAGCAATCATCGTGGGGCGTGGTCGAAGAGATCCCCCGAAGCTGAAGCCCCACGGACAAGAGATCGGGTGGTCCGCACAGGCTAAATACCTAGGCGTGACCATAGACCGAAACCTGTCCATGGTCCAGCACGTGAAGAATGTGATCGGGCAAGTGGGGGCTGCCACTGCTTTGCTCCGACCCATTCTGCGCTCGAGACTCCCGTTGCGCATGAAACTAGGCGTGTACAAGGCGTACATCAGAACTCGCCTGACGTACGCCGCTCCGGCATGGTACGCGTTGGTCTGTGAGACCAACCGCCAAAGACTGCGGGCCCAGCAGTCCAAGGCGTTGCGAGCCATCGCCGACGCGCCGAGATTCGTCCGCAACGAAGTCATTCGGAGGGACCTGAAAGTCGAGACCTTGGATGAGTTCGTCTCCAAGCTCTCGACCGGGATGTTCGCGCGCGCTGACCGGTCAGATTTCGAGCACCTTCGAAATCTGGCCCCTTACCACGCGCGCCCACCTGACTGGAAACCGTATCCTCGCGAGCTCGCTGTGGTGGAGGAGCTCGCGGAGGATACTGACATACCGGACTGACCTTGGTCGCCGGCTGTTGGTGCGCTGTCACCTTGATAGCGCTCGCCAGCCGGCGGCCCCCCCACTAGATTGACCCTGACCTGAACTTTGACTTTTTCCGGCTGAGCGGGTCCGTTCCGGGCCAAGCTCACCGGCCATACCCGGACGTTACATTTCGCCGCCAGGCTGGAAGGCACTCACTGGGCCTCCCTGAACAGGGTCCCACCCGGTGGGTGACTCGCCGGCGGTGCACCGGAAAAGACTGCGGCCGGTTCTGCCCGGCCGCGCCTCGACCGAATAGACTCTTCGGGCCGTGGCGAAGTGTTCCCACACTCACCACGGCCCCCAACCCCGTGACCTGCCCGCTTTTGCGGGCGGCGGTAGAAATCACGCCCAGGAGGCTCAGCTTCGATGGCGTCTCCCCGACGGCCTCACGGCCGTCGAGAAGAAAACTTGGATTGGAGCTATCGACTGTAAGATAGACTGGAGTGACATTAAAAGCATTGTAGTGCGTTCTCACAATTCATTGTTGGCTGTGTTTGTGATGGAGAAACGAACGCAAGTCGACGGGGTAAACAACTTTGACACTTCCGGTTGGTCTGTCGTTCGATTTGGTCGTTTTGAATTTAGGTTTAGAATCTGGTAAAATCTTGGGAATCCTGGAGTGTTCGGGGACACTGTAGTCATCTAGCGTTGGCGAAGCCCTAGATTCGTACTGCCAGTGGAATATTTAGTAGAGATCATAAGGTGTGTGAAAGATTTTGATCGTGTTACTCTCTGGAGGCTGGTGAAATACAGAGATTGTACGAGATTGGTGACAGTTGCTGCTGTGGTCTCTTTTTAGTACTGCAGACAATGGATCAACGGTGTTTGGTGTTGAAGGTTAGTCTCAGCCGGTATCTTTGGTGTTGTGAAGACACGTTGACGTAGATCAGCGTGTGTCTAAGGTTCTTAGGTTGGTTTGGTAGATAAGTCGGTTGTAGTACGACCTGACGTTGCCTGACGATGACCTGCCAGGTCGAAACAGCCTCACCGTGGGAATGGACTGCGTAATGGTATCGACGTTGTGGCTTATTATTTCAGTGGCTGGAGATAGCATTTGACGATGCAGTATTCTTAAGACAACATTCATGTTGTCTAATCATCAATAAATTCTTTCAACTCGACTATTTTAAAATTGAATTAAAACTTATTGAAACTTAACACTCAAATTAATAAGTTGAACGACATTTTAATGCAAGTGAGCAATAATAATGACAAACTTGTTTCTTTTTCTAGACTAAATAATCTTGTAAATATAATTGAAGGTTCTTTATTAACTATCTCTAAGACACTATAATTAATTCTATTTTATTCTCTAATATCTTGCACCCATCTGTCTTAAGTCCTATTAGTTTATTTTATGAATTGTCGAAACGTAGCAGCGCTATCAATAATAAGTTAGATTTTCCAGTTCTTGTCACACTTGATAACATACATACTATAATTGATGTATTAAAACTTATATTTTATTACCTAAATAACAAAATTATATTTGTCATCCATATTCCTCTCAATAACCCTACAAAATATAATAAATAAATATATGTATAAAATAATTCCTTTTCAAACTCCTCACGATAAAATCAACCCTAACCGTTGCATTAATACTCTGCCCTTTCTATACCCCTTAGAAGGTCAGCCTTCTTCGGTAATTCCGTTACGGTCGAGGCAGCACGTCTCTGGGATTCATTGCCACCCGAAATCCGGAAAGCTTCTGATTGTGTAGCTTTCAAGAAGTTAGTTTACGATCACTTCAGCCGGCTTCTTAATCGCAATAAGTAGTTTCTGTTGTTAAATAATCAGTCTCCACTTTTGTTTTTGTTTTTATGAAGGTATATAGCAGGTACTCGCAATGTCACGTTTCAAACTACCTATAAAATATGTAAACTATGAAAACACGTTTTTTTAAAAAAAAAAGTTGAATCAGCTGTCAATCGAGCTAAATTATCTCGCTGCTGCCGCCATCTGCCCTAATGATCACAACTTTACAACCATTCAAACCAGATGGCGCTAGCAGTTTTTAATTTTCTATTTAAGTAATAATAATTTATTTCTGTTTACATTAGAGTATGTATATTAATATAAGTAAGTTTATTTTAGTAAGTATTTGTGTAGGTACATTTTAGGAATGATATGTATGTAATATATTTATATTTATTTCATATAGTAGTTATATATATAGTTCAATTTGTTATTTTCCATTGTTATGATTTTACACCCAAGTGCACCCGTGTATTTTTCTCTCTGTTTACCTTCTGGTTGGCCGGTATAGGCCCGCCTTTTGTACCATGTGCAATAAAGTATAAAAATAAATAATAACTCCTACTAAGTACTATATTGCCTTAACAGATGATACATTACACTTTATTAGATAATATGCAACAATGTTCTGTTATTAGTAATATAAATTCTATTAGCATATACAAATCGACTTTAGAATCATGCTGTATTCAAATCTTTTACCAATGTCATAATTCTAAGACAGTTAGACGTGAAACTAGATTTGATAATTCAATAGAGATGACTGAAATTTCAGAAGTTAGCAATGAAAATAAAAACAAATCTGTTAATTCTCTTTCTAATATTTTCCTATGTATAGAAGCAAAAGGAACTTAACTAATAATTACATACATACATATATCACGCCTATGTCCCTTGCGGGGTAGGCAGAGCAGAAAAGACCGAAAAAACTGTCACTAACGCCACGTCTGACAAACATTTGAGGGTCAGATAATTGTTTATCACTATAGTGACAGGTTGTCAGCCCATCGCCTCAAATTTCAATACACACCCTCGAGCAGGCCTCCGTCACTTGCTCAAGGCCACGCGATAAGTGCCTACCGGCTAGCCGTTCGTTCGAGCGAACAAGTGGCAAAGGGGCGCCGCATGCCCGCCTGTGTAGTCGCGCGCGTGGAATCCCACTGCTTTCCTATTGCATTTTAACAATGTCGAATTCACGACAGTATTGTGCGGTATATGGATGTCAAAATCAAAGAACCAATAAAAAATTGACGTCTTTCACGTGAAAGGAAAGTGTTTCTTTTTCGGTATAATTTTCACTCAAATTCATTGTTTTGTTATAAAGAGGTAGTCATCTCGTAAAGAATAGGGTAGGTACCTCGTTGTTATGCTGGCACTACATTTGGCTATTCATATTTGTATATTTGGCATGTGGCTGGTCGTAATTGCCTCTATTTACTTGTTTGCTTTTTACATCCTATAATTTGTCAAACACAACGAACTTCCAATGGTGAACACAAATAGCCAAGTGAAATGCCAGCATTCCCCGCCTAGTTCAATCAGATTATTATGTTTGAAGCTACGTAAGGTCACGTTACGTTATGTTAGGTCGTTACGAATTTTAAAGTCAAGTTGTATCCCTCGGACATGTAGGTATCCTTTTCATTAAAATTTAGTTTTTTCTAACATCCGTGTTTTAGGGTTTTGTACCCAAGGGTTAAAAACGGGATATTTAACGTGTTTTAGCATATTGCTTGGGTCGTTAGCAGGTCGTCCCATTCGCAACTCATCCCTCGTAAGTAACTTGTCCCATTAACAATTCGTCCCATTCGCAACTCGTCCCGTTCGCAACTCGTCCTATTCGCAACTCGTCCTATTCGCAACTCGTCCCATTCGCAAATCATCACATTCGCAACTGGTCCCTCTAACTTAGATTATAAACAAAACTACAAAAAATACAAAATATTTATTTCTCACAGAAACTGGTACTTATTAATAAGGCGTTTACAGTTTCCTTTTAAGCATATTAATGCCTGTACCAGGAAACTATACACTTCCTAACAGTGATACAAATTAGATATTCTGTGGACAAGATTTAAAGATATGAAACTTAACAGTAAAAGCATGCGGATGTGTGTGTGTGTGTGTGTGTGTGTGTGTGTGTATGTGTGTGTGTGTGTTTCTTGTTTGTTATATCAAGTGACCTAATAGGTTTTCTACTTCCTGGTAAGTTTGTGTTTTAAGATAGTCATTTACAATTTTTTTACACTCGTATTTTGTTTTATCGTATATAACAACTTTTTTATTTTCTACTTCCTGGTAAGTTTGTGTTTTAAGATAGTCATTTACAATTTTTTTACACTCGTATTTTGTTTTATCGTATATAACAACTTTTTTATTTATTTTATTATATATGTATGCCGAATTTCTATAATATTGTGACCGGGCAAAAGATGTTCTAGTAGAAGGTATTTGGCATATATCCATTCTTCTTTTTTTAAGATAGATGGGTCGAATGTAAGACATTTGTGTTTTTTTAGGATTAAATGTAAAATATATAACTTCCTAACTGTCAGTAAGCTGCAGCATTTGTACAGAGATTTGGTAGAAAATTGACTTTATTTAAAAAGCATTACTTTCAATAACCCACGCTGCGCTCTTTCCACAGCTTTCTTGCTTGTTTTTGCAGCACCACCCCATACTGAGATGCAATAGATGATGACTGATTCTACCAGCGATACATATACCTCTTTTAAAATGCAGTCAGACGTATCGGGATCTTTATGTTTGTGTTTTGTTGTTTTTTCGGGGGCTATATATCTTAGTGTTCTAAATATCCAGCTAAGCTTTCGGATCCTATTTACGACATATTCAAGGTGAGGATGCCAAGATAGACGCTGATCAAGAAGTACACCCAAATATTTAGTTTGTGCAACCTTGTCGATGATAGGGCAGTTACAATTGTTTTGATGTAAAGGACTACACATATGTATTTTTATATTAAACTCGTGAGCTGGTTGGGAATTATTATATATGCCGAAGCATATATAATTAGTTTTTAAGGTGTTTAACGTTAGCAGATTGAGATTCAACCACTTCGCTATTCAGGCCATTCCCAGCTCCGTGCTAATCTTAACTGAAGTCCAGGAGTCACCCGAAAAGACAACAGCCGTGTCATCGGCATACGAAAATTGCTGACCTCTGTCCACCGTCATATCACACAGGTCATTGATATAAATGAGGAATAGAGTCGGACCCAAGACGCTTCCCTGAGGTACACCGTATGTCACATACTCATCTTCACTTGTGCATTGTTCAAGCTTTACCTTTTGCCTCCTGTCATGCAAATAGTCAGTCAATAGAAGGAGAGGTAAGCCTCTGACTCCAACTCTTTCCAACTTGTGTATTAGGATGGGGACAGAGACGGTATCGAAAGCCTTTTTTAGATCGAGGAAAACTGCTAGGCATTTCTTCTTTTCATCTAGTTTTTTGGCTATCAGAGAACTCAAGTCAGTGACCGCATCATCGGTTGATTTGGCCTGTCTAAAACCATATTGTGCATTGGATAGAATACTGAATTTATTCAAATTATTTAAAAGTCTGCTATTAAGTATTTTTTCTAGAATTTTTGAGATTGCTGGTAGCACAAATATAGGCCTATAATTGCTAACGTCGTCTCTGTCGCTTCCCTTATACACTGGAGTGACTATGGACCTTTTAAGTGGGGCGGGGAAAACACCTTTGGTAAAACACAACTTGACTAAATGGGTAATTACAGGCACCACCTCATTAAAGACGTACTTTAAAAATCTTGTTGATATTTTGTCCCAACCAGGAGAGCTGTCAGATTTTAAATTCATTAGTGTTTTGTAGACTTCATCACAATCTGTTTCCAGCAATACTAGTGAATTTGGTTGAGAATTAATGGTATCGAGGTAACTTTTTGCTTCAGCAGGATTTGGTTGAATTTGTTGGGTAAGTTCTTTTCCGATGTTATCAAAGTAGTTATTTATGTAATTAGCCGATTGAGTTAGTGAAGACTTAATGTTTAATAGTTCTGTGTTTGTATTATGAGTTTTATTGGAATACGTTAGATTTTTTATATTTTTCCACAGAACTTTGTTGTTTTTTAGTGATTTAGTGAGTAGGTCTCTTTCGTATTTTTTTTTTAGTTTTTTTATAAGATTGTTGCAATAATTTCTATATCGTAAATATGTAGATTTTATAATTACGTTTTTTGGGTCATTTCGTGCTGTTTTTTGAAGTTTATTGCGGTTTTTAATCCATCTTAATATTCCTGTGGTGATCCATGGCTTTATTATTCTTTTTGATTTTGGAACAGTAGTTGTAACAGTATTTAATTCTATGGTTTCAGTTAGCGTATATATCAACCGTTCTGTTACTAAGGTAGGATCGTCACAAAACAGGAGTTCTGATAGATTTTGACTTTGCAGATATTTTAAAGCGTCTTCAAAGTTGAGCATTGTTTTAGTTTTGGTTGCCGTGTTTTGGAACTTAAATTTTGAAAGCGAAAGAAAGGTAGTGAAATGGTCAGTGGTAGTTGTTTTAAGGACAGCAATTGATGCAACTGTTTTCTTTTTATTAATTTTGAGCATGAAATGATCCAAACAGTTCTTTTTCCTTGTTGGTAGCACATGGCCTGGAAGTATTCCATATGTTGACAATGTATTCAAATAAAGTAATCTATTATTACGCTCTGTAGTAGGTTCTTCTGGTTTTGTTCTGATGTTTATATTTATATCCCCTGCAATTATTATATTTTTACTTGAACTTAAGGTTTCAAGGTGGCTCCCCAGAGAGTTCGTGAATGTGTCTGCGTTTACAACCGATGGTGACCGATAGATACCAAATAGTATATTATTGAAAATTTCAACTCGCAGACACGATGCATTTGAAAGTTTAATCTCCTTAACTTTATGTTTTAAATTGCTTTTAACAAATACAACAACGCCGTCATTTTGGTTAAGTTGAAATATAGTGTTATACGCTTGGTAACCATCAAGTTGCGGGATGGGTTTAAGGGAGCTTAATCTGCATTCCGTTAAAATAATAACATCGGTTTCGAAAGTGAAACTCGATAATGTGAGGAGAAAATCATCAAAATTGCAATAAATACTTCTAATGTTTTGTGAAATTACAGTTAGGTCATTTTTTTTTGGATTTTATTTTCAAGATCTGTGCAGTCGCATTCAAAAGCGCGCGCTACGTCGTTTAACGTTTGAATTGTTGTATCAAGCATTTATAATTATATAAACTAATGCACAGAAAAGTGACAGCGTCATCATTATTAGAGGATTTTGGATTTTATTGGTTGTAGTGTGTGACGTTTGTATGACATCACAATGTATTTGGAATTAGATAGAGGTTTTGATAGTAAATGTGTAAGTATGTGTGTTTGAACTATAGATGTGCAGATTTTGATGTGGTTGTGTATAATAGTGTATGTTTAACAAAAAAAGTAACATTAAGTGTAGGTTTTTAAAAATGTAACATATAACCAATAGGTATTGAGCATACTTGTTATACAAATCAAAGGGTGGTGATAGTCATATTTCCATTTCAAGCTTATAAAAGTTGGCAAGGCCCTTTATATTTTTTAATCAAATCAAAATACCTACTTAATAATAATAACAAACAATATTTTACCAATCAGTCAACATAAAGTTACCAACACGTCATGGTCAATAATGTAATTAATGATTTTTGTTACTTTTTTAAACTTCACTGATTGTGGTCGCTCGCAGCGGGTCCGCTGTGATGAGGATTCCTCTGAATGGTGTGACTTGAGTGCGGGTGTACCCCAAGGTGGCGTGCTTTTTCCTCTTCTTTTCTCAATTTTTATAAACACTGTAACTTTTCAACTATTATCCAACTTCCACCTTTATGCAGACGACTTGCAACTATACCGCCATTTCAAAGTCCATGATTTAAACGCTGCAATGGCGGAACTTAACCATGACCTTGATAATACACGAAAATGGGCTGAATCCTTTGGTCTGTTGGTAAACCCGAATAAATCGCAAGTTTTGCTTATTGGTGGTAGGTACATGCGGACAAGATTGGAAAGTTGTGTTATACCTCCAGTCATATACAATGGAACCCCAATTGCGTACACAAACACCGCCAAAAATCTAGGAGTCATGATCGACTCGAACTTGTCTTGGGTTGCTCAAGTCAATAGCGTCAGCAGTAAAGTTCACTACTCGTTTCACACACAAACGTCTCCAAACTTTTTTGCCTTTCCAATTCTTGACTACGCTGATGCCTGTTATCCTGATGTCACAGAAGAGCTCCTAAACAAACTTGAGCGTATCCAGAACCTCTGTATTCGTTTTGTCTTCAGTTTGCGTAAATACGACCGCGTCTCTCACTTCCAAAAACAGATCAAGTGGCTCCCAATCTGATTTCGCAGGAATACTCACATTCTCTCTTCCCTCTTCAATGTTTTACCTCAGTGAACGTTTCAACTTTTCTCATCCTCAGAACAAACCTTGTCGCTCGAACGTTCGAACTCTTCTTTTTATTCCTCTTCATCAATCTGACTTTTACTCTTACTCGTTCACTGTACATGCGGCTAGGCTGTGGAATTCACTCCATCACACGGTCCGAGACAGTCCCTCTATTAATATACTAGCTTTTACCCGCGACTTCGTCCGCGTTAGATAGTTTTTTTAGAAACAGGTTCAGGTTTAGGTGGGCTCCTGATGGTACACCTGGTGGTCTACATAAAATACTCCGGATCCTCAATGTCCTTGTGAAAAGAAGCGGCCCATCATACTGAACAACTTTTGTTTTGAACCATGCCTGTATCTCTAATAGTTTAGCTGGGCTCCTGATGGTACACCTGGTGGTCTACATAAGGTACTCCAGATCCTCAATGTCCTTGTGAAAAGAAGCGGCCCATCATACTGAACAACTTTTGTTTTGGAACCGAGCCTGTATCTCTAATAGTTTATCTGGGCTCCTGGTGGTACTCCTGGTGGTCTACATAAGGTATTCCAGATCCTCAATGTCCCTGTGAAAAGAAGCGGCCCATCATACTGGTCAACTTTCGTTTTGTAACCATTTCTGTATCTCTAATAGTTTAGGTGGGCTCCTGATGGTACACCTGGTGGTCTACATAAGGTACTCCAGATCCTCAATGTCCTTGTGAAAAGAAGCGGCCCATCATACTGAACAACTTTTGTTTTGAACCATGCCTGTATCTCTAATAGTTAAGGTGGGCTCCTGATGGTACACCTGGTGGTCTACATAAGGTACTCCAGATCCTCAATGTCCTTCTGAAAAGAAGCGGCCCATCATACTGAAAAACTTTTGTTTTGGAACCATGCCTGTATCTCTAATAGTTTAGCTGGGCTCCTGGTGGTACACCTGGTGGTCTACATAGGGTACTCCAGATCCTCAATGTCCTTGTGAAAAGAAGCGGCCCATCATACTGAACAACTTTTGTTTTGGAACCATGCCTGTATCTCTAATAGTTTAGCTGGGCTCCTGGTGGTACACCTGGTGGTCTACATAAGGTACTCCAGATCCTCAATGTCCTTGTGAAAAGAAGCGGCCCATCATACTGAACAACTTTTGTTTTGAACCATGCCTGTATCTCTTATAGTTTAGCTGGGCTCCTGATGGTACACCTGGTGGTCTACATAAGGTACTCCAGATCCTCAATGTCATTCTGAAAAGAAGCGGCCCATCATACTGAAAAACTTTTGTTTTGGAACCATGCCTGTATCTCTAATAGTTTAGCTGGGCTCCTGATGGTACACCTGGTGGTCTACATAAGGTACTCCAGATCCTCAATGTCCTTGTGAAAAGAAGCGGCCCATCATACTGAACAACTTTTGTTTTGGAACCGAGCCTGTATCTCTAATAGTTTATCTGGGCTCCTGGTGGTACTCCTGGTGGTCTACATAAGGTACTCCAGATCCTCAATGTCCCTGTGAAAAGAAGCGGCCCATCATACTGGTCAACTTTCGTTTTGTAACCATTTCTGTATCTCTAATAGTTTAGGTGGGCTCCTGATGGTACACCTGGTGGTCTACATAAGGTACTCCAGATCCTCAATGTCCTTGTGAAAAGAAGCGGCCCATCATACTGAACAACTTTTGTTTTGAACCATGCCTGTATCTCTAATAGTTAAGGTGGGCTCCTGATGGTACACCTGGTGGTCTACATAAGGTACTCCAGATCCTCAATGTCCTTCTGAAAAGAAGCGGCCCATCATACTGAAAAACTTTTGTTTTGGAACCATGCCTGTATCTCTAATAGTTTAGCTGGGCTCCTGGTGGTACACCTGGTGGTCTACATAAGGTACTCCAGATCCTCAATGTCCTTGTGAAAAGAAGCGGCCCATCATACTGAACAACTTTTGTTTTGGAACCATGCCTGTATCTCTAATAGTTTAGCTGGGCTCCTGGTGGTACACCTGGTGGTCTACATAAGGTACTCCAGATCCTCAATGTCCTTGTGAAAAGAAGCGGCCCATCATACTGAACAACTTTTGTTTTGAACCATGCCTGTATCTCTTATAGTTTAGCTGGGCTCCTGATGGTACACCTGGTGGTCTACATAAGGTACTCCAGATCCTCAATGTCATTCTGAAAAGAAGCGGCCCATCATACTGAAAAACTTTTGTTTTGGAACCATGCCTGTATCTCTAATAGTTTAGCTGGGCTCCTGGTGGTACACCTGGTGGTCTACATAAGGTACTCCAGATCCTCAATGTCCTTGTGAAAAGAAGCGGCCCATCATACTGAACAACTTTTGTTTTGGAACCATGCCTGTATCTCTAATAGTTTAGCTGGGCTCCTGGTGGTACACCTGGTGGTCTACATAAGGTACTCCAGATCCTAAATGTCCTTGTGAAAAGAAGCGGCCCATCATACTGAACAACTTTTGTTTTGAACCATGCCTGTATCTCTTATAGTTTAGCTGGGCTCCTGATGGTACACCTGGTGGTCTACATAAGGTACTCCAGATCCTCAATGTCCTTGTGAAAAGAAGCTGCCCATCATACTGAACAACTTTTGTTTTGGAACCATGCCTGTATCTCTAATAGTTTAGCTGGGCTCCTGATGGTTCACCTGGTGGTCTACATAAGGTACTCCAGATCCTCAATTTCCTTGTGAAAAGAAGCGGCCCATCATACTGAAAAACTTTTGTTTTGGAACCATGCCTGTATCTCTAATAGTTTAGCTGGGCTCCTGGTGGTACACCTGGTGGTCTACATAAGGTACTCCAGATCCTCAATGTCCTTGTGAAAAGAAGCGGCCCATCATACTGAACAACTTTTGTTGTGGAACCATGCCTGTATCTCTAATAGTTTAGCTGGGCTCCTGATGGTACACCTGGTGGTCTACATCTGTACTCCAGACCCTCGAATGGTGATAAAAAGTAGCCTATGTCCGTTCTCGGTATGCTAGCAATCTCTGTGCCAAGTTTCATGAAGATCGGTTCAGCGGTTTGGCCGTGAAAGCGTAGCAGACAGACAGACAGACAGACAGACAGACAGAGTTACTTTCGCATTTATAATATTGTATATAAATATATATAAATTATATATAATATATATAGTGTGGAAGCTTTTACCCGCGACTTCGTCCGCGTTAGATAGTTTTTTTAGAAACAGGTTCAGGTTTAGGTGGGCTCCTGATGGTACACCTGGTGGTCTACATAAAATACTCCGGATCCTCAATGTCCTTGTGAAAAGAAGCGGCCCATCATACTGAACAACTTTTGTTTTGAACCATGCCTGTATCTCTAATAGTTTAGCTGGGCTCCTGATGGTACACCTGGTGGTCTACATAAGGTACTCCAGATCCTCAATGTCCTTGTGAAAAGAAGCGGCCCATCATACTGAACAACTTTTGTTTTGGAACCGAGCCTGTATCTCTAATAGTTTATCTGGGCTCCTGGTGGTACTCCTGGTGGTCTACATAAGGTACTCCAGATCCTCAATGTCCCTGTGAAAAGAAGCGGCCCATCATACTGGTCAACTTTCGTTTTGTAACCATTTCTGTATCTCTAATAGTTTAGGTGGGCTCCTGATGGTACACCTGGTGGTCTACATAAGGTACTCCAGATCCTCAATGTCCTTGTGAAAAGAAGCGGCCCATCATACTGAACAACTTTTGTTTTGAACCATGCCTGTATCTCTAATAGTTAAGGTGGGCTCCTGATGGTACACCTGGTGGTCTACATAAGGTACTCAAGATCCTCAATGTCCTTCTGAAAAGAAGCGGCCCATCATACTGAAAAACTTTTGTTTTGGAACCATGCCTGTATCTCTAATAGTTTAGCTGGGCTCCTGGTGGTACACCTGGTGGTCTACATAGGGTACTCCAGATCCTCAATGTCCTTGTGAAAAGAAGCGGCCCATCATACTGAACAACTTTTGTTTTGGAACCATGCCTGTATCTCTAATAGTTTAGCTGGGCTCCTGGTGGTACACCTGGTGGTCTACATAAGGTACTCCAGATCCTCAATGTCCTTGTGAAAAGAAGCGGCCCATCATACTGAACAACTTTTGTTTTGAACCATGCCTGTATCTCTTATAGTTTAGCTGGGCTCCTGATGGTACACCTGGTGGTCTACATAAGGTACTCCAGATCCTCAATGTCATTCTGAAAAGAAGCGGCCCATCATACTGAAAAACTTTTGTTTTGGAACCATGCCTGTATCTCTAATAGTTTAGCTGGGCTCCTGATGGTACACCTGGTGGTCTACATAAGGTACTCCAGATCCTCAATGTCCTTGTGAAAAGAAGCGGCCCATCATACTGAACAACTTTTGTTTTGGAACCGAGCCTGTATCTCTAATAGTTTATCTGGGCTCCTGGTGGTACTCCTGGTGGTCTACATAAGGTACTCCAGATCCTCAATGTCCCTGTGAAAAGAAGCGGCCCATCATACTGGTCAACTTTCGTTTTGTAACCATTTCTGTATCTCTAATAGTTTAGGTGGGCTCCTGATGGTACACCTGGTGGTCTACATAAGGTACTCCAGATCCTCAATGTTTTTGTGAAAAGAAGCGGCCTATCATACTGAACAACTTTTGTTTTGAACCATGCCTGTATCTCTAATAGTTAAGGTGGGCTCCTGATGGTACACCTGGTGGTCTACATAAGGTACTCCAGATCCTCAATGTCCTTCTGAAAAGAAGCGGCCCATCATACTGAAAAACTTTTGTTTTGGAACCATGCCTGTATCTCTAATAGTTTAGCTGGGCTCCTGGTGGTACACCTGGTGGTCTACATAAGGTACTCCAGATCCTCAATGTCCTTGTGAAAAGAAGCGGCCCATCATACTGAACAACTTTTGTTTTGGAACCATGCCTGTATCTCTAATAGTTTAGCTGGGCTCCTGGTGGTACACCTGGTGGTCTACATAAGGTACTCCAGATCCTCAATGTCCTTGTGAAAAGAAGCGGCCCATCATACTGAACAACTTTTGTTTTGAACCATGCCTGTATCTCTTATAGTTTAGCTGGGCTCCTGATGGTACACCTGGTGGTCTACATAAGGTACTCCAGATCCTCAATGTCATTCTGAAAAGAAGCGGCCCATCATACTGAAAAACTTTTGTTTTGGAACCATGCCTGTATCTCTAATAGTTTAGCTGGGCTCCTGGTGGTACACCTGGTGGTCTACATAAGGTACTCCAGATCCTCAATGTCCTTGTGAAAAGAAGCGGCCCATCATACTGAACAACTTTTGTTTTGGAACCATGCCTGTATCTCTAATAGTTTAGCTGGGCTCCTGGTGGTACACCTGGTGGTCTACATAAGGTACTCCAGATCCTCAATGTCCTTGTGAAAAGAAGCGGCCCATCATACTGAACAACTTTTGTTTTGAACCATGCCTGTATCTCTTATAGTTTAGCTGGGCTCCTGATGGTACACCTGGTGGTCTACATAAGGTACTCCAGATCCTCAATGTCCTTGTGAAAAGAAGCTGCCCATCATACTGAACAACTTTTGTTTTGGAACCATGCCTGTATCTCTAATAGTTTAGCTGGGCTCCTGATGGTTCACCTGGTGGTCTACATAAGGTACTCCAGATCCTCAATTTCCTTGTGAAAAGAAGCGGCCCATCATACTGAAAAACTTTTGTTTTGGAACCATGCCTGTATCTCTAATAGTTTAGCTGGGCTCCTGGTGGTACACCTGGTGGTCTACATAAGGTACTCCAGATCCTCAATGTCCTTGTGAAAAGAAGCGGCCCATCATACTGAACAACTTTTGTTGTGGAACCATGCCTGTATCTCTAATAGTTTAGCTGGGCTCCTGATGGTACACCTGGTGGTCTACATCTGTACTCCAGACCCTCGAATGGTGATAAAAAGTAGCCTATGTCCGTTCTCGGTATGCTAGCAATCTCTGTGCCAAGTTTCATGAAGATCGGTTCAGCGGTTTGGCCGTGAAAGCGTAGCAGACAGACAGACAGACAGACAGACAGACAGAGTAACTTTCGCATTTATAATATTGTATATAAATATATATAAATTATATATAATATATATAGTGTGGAAGCTTTTACCCGCGACTTCGTCCGCGTTAGATAGTTTTTTTAGAAACAGGTTCAGGTTTAGGTGGGCTCCTGATGGTACACCTGGTGGTCTACATAAAATACTCCGGATCCTCAATGTCCTTGTGAAAAGAAGCGGCCCATCATACTGAACAACTTTTGTTTTGAACCATGCCTGTATCTCTAATAGTTTAGCTGGGCTCCTGATGGTACACCTGGTGGTCTACATAAGGTACTCCAGATCCTCAATGTCCTTGTGAAAAGAAGCGGCCCATCATACTGAACAACTTTTGTTTTGGAACCGAGCCTGTATCTCTAATAGTTTATCTGGGCTCCTGGTGGTACTCCTGGTGGTCTACATAAGGTACTCCAGATCCTCAATGTCCCTGTGAAAAGAAGCGGCCCATCATACTGGTCAACTTTCGTTTTGTAACCATTTCTGTATCTCTAATAGTTTAGGTGGGCTCCTGATGGTACACCTGGTGGTCTACATAAGGTACTCCAGATCCTCAATGTCCTTGTGAAAAGAAGCGGCCCATCATACTGAACAACTTTTGTTTTGGAACCATGCCTGTATCTCTAATAGTTAAGGTGGGCTCCTGGTGGTACACCTGGTGGTCTACATAAGGTACTCCAGATCCTCAATGTCCTTGTGAAAAGAAGCGGCCCATCATACTGAACAACTTTTGTTTTGAACCATGCCTGTATCTCTTATAGTTTAGCTGGGCTCCTGATGGTACACCTGGTGGTCTACATAAGGTACTCCAGATCCTCAATGTCCTTGTGAAAAGAAGCGGCCCATCATACTGAACAACTTTTGTTTTGGAACCATGCCTGTATCTCTAATAGTTTAGCTGGGCTCCTGGTGGTACACCTGGTGGTCTACATAAGGTACTCCAGATCCTCAATGTCCTTGTGAAAAGAAGCGGCCCATCATACTGAACAACTTTTGTTTTGAACCATGCCTGTATCTCTTATAGTTTAGCTGGGCTCCTGATGGTACACCTGGTGGTCTACATAAGGTACTCCAGATCCTCAATGTCATTCTGAAAAGAAGCGGCCCATCATACTGAAAAACTTTTGTTTTGGAACCATGCCTGTATCTCTAATAGTTTAGCTGGGCTCCTGGTGGTACACCTGGTGGTCTACATAAGGTACTCCAGATCCTCAATGTCCTTGTGAAAAGAAGCGGCCCATCATACTGAACAACTTTTGTTTTGGAACCATGCCTGTATCTCTAATAGTTTAGCTGGGCTCCTGGTGGTACACCTGGTGGTCTACATAAGGTACTCCAGATCCTCAATGTCCTTGTGAAAAGAAGCGGCCCATCATACTGAACAACTTTTGTTTTGAACCATGCCTGTATCTCTTATAGTTTAGCTGGGCTCCTGATGGTACACCTGGTGGTCTACATAAGGTACTCCAGATCCTCAATGTCCTTGTGAAAAGAAGCGGCCCATCATACTGAACAACTTTTGTTTTGGAACCATGCCTGTATCTCTAATAGTTTAGCTGGGCTCCTGATGGTACACCTGGTGGTCTACATAAGGTACTCCAGATCCTCAATTTCCTTGTGAAAAGAAGCGGCCCATCATACTGAAAAACTTTTGTTTTGGAACCATGCCTGTATCTCTAATAGTTTAGCTGGGCTCCTGGTGGTACACCTGGTGGTCTACATAAGGTACTCCAGATCCTCAATGTCCTTGTGAAAAGAAGCGGCCCATCATACTGAACAACTTTTGTTGTTGAACCATGCCTGTATCTCTAATAGTTTAGCTGGGCTCCTGATGGTACACCTGGTGGTCTACATCTGTACTCCAGACCCTCGAATGGTGATAAAAAGTAGCCTATGTCCGTTCTCGGTATGCTAGCAATCTCTGTGCCAAGTTTCATGAAGATCGGTTCAGCGGTTTGGCCGTGAAAGCGTAGCAGACAGACAGACAGACAGACAGACAGACAGAGTTACTTTCGCATTTATAATATTAGTGTGGATTTAAAAAAGAGTGAAAGAGTATTACCTATCTCTAGACTGTTAATATTATATATGTATATATATACATATATATGTATTGTATACGTATTTTATTTATTATTATATTATATTGTGTAGGTATATGTTAACTTATGTTTATTTACTGTATATGTATTGGATATTATTATGTTATTATAAGTATCTATTGTCAGGTTAGGTTAGTGTAGCATTATGTCCTATGGAATTTTGCTGTGGGGGCGCGCCGCTGATATTGAAACAATTTTTATTCTCCAAAAGAGGGCCATTAGAGCAATTTATAAACTTTGCAGTCGTGATTCCCTAAGGGAACTGTTTAAGGAAATTAATATTATGACTGTACCGTGTCAATATATCTATGAAAATATCATGTATGTTAGAAAAAATATAAATACATTCACTAGAAATTGTGACAGGCATAACCGCAATACAAGGAGTAAAAATAAAATAGATCAACCTAAGCATAGACTCGCTAAAGTTAGGACTTCATTTGAAGGTCTAAGTATAAGATACTATAACAAAATACCGGAAGATATATTGAGTTTATCAGAAAGTAAATTTAAGTCTGTTATCAAGAAAACATTATGTTATAAAGCTTACTATAAGTTAGATGAGTACATTAATGACAAAGAGGCATGGAGCTCTGAAATTCCAGTGCAGCACAAGAAACACGCACTCATTTTTAATACCAAAATGGGGCGTGCGTGGAATTTACAACTGACATCCACATCCACACTAATATTATAAATGCGAAAGTAACTCTGTCTGTCTGTCTGTCTGTCTGTCTGTCTGCTACGCTTTCACGGCCAAACCGCTGAACCGATCTTCATGAAACTTGGCACAGAGATTGCTAGCCTACCGAGAACGGACATAGGCTACTTTATATCACCGTTCGAGGGTCTGGAGTATAGATGTAGACCACCAGGTGTACCACCAGGAGCCCAGCTAAACTATTAGAGATACAGGCATGGTTCCAAAACAAAAGTTGTTCAGTATGAAGGGCCGAATCTTTTCACATGGACATTGGGGATCTGGAGTACCTTATGTAGACCACCAGGTCTACCATCAGGAGCCCACCTAAACTATTGGAGATACAGAAATGGTTCCAAAACAAAAGTTGTTCAGTATGATGGGCCGCTTCTTTTCACAAGGACATTGAGGGTCTGGAGTACCTTATGTAGACCACCAGGTGTACCACCAGGAGCCCAGCTAAACTATTAGAGATACAGGCATGGTTCCAAAACAAAAGTTGTTCAGTATGATGGGCCGCTTCTTTTCACAAGGACATTGGGGATCTGAAATACTTTATGTAGACCACCAGGTGTACCACCAGGGGCCCAGCTAAACTATTAGAGATACAGGCATGGTTCCAAAACAAAAGTTGTTCAGTATGATGGGCCGCTTCTTTTCACAAGCATATAAGGGCTCTGGAGTACCTTATGTAGACCACCAGGTGTACCACCAGGAGCCCAGCTAAACTATTAGAGATACAGGCAAGGTGCCAGAACAAAAGTTGTTCAGTATGATGGGCCGCTTCTTTTCACAGGGACATTGGGGCTCTGGAGTACCTTATGTAGACCACCAGGTGTACCATCAGGAGCCCACCTAAACTATTGGAGATACAGAAATGGTTCCAAAACAAAAGTTGTTCAGTATGATGGGCCGCTTTTTTTTACAAGGGCATTGGGGATCTGGAGTACCTTATGTAGACCACCAGGTGTACCACCAGGAGCCCAGCTAAACTATTAGAGATATGGGCATGGTTCCAAAACAAAAGTTGTTCAGTATGATGGGCCGCTTCTTTTCACAAGGACATTGGGGCTCTGCAGTACCTAATGTAGACCACCAGGTGTACCACCAGGAGCCCAGCTAAACTATTAGAGATACAGGCAAGGTTCCAAAACAAAAGTTGTTCAGTATGATGGGCCGCTTCTTTTCACAAGCATATAAGGGCTCTGGAGTACCTTATGTAGACCACCAGGTGTACCACCAGGAGCCCAGCTAAACTATTAGAGATACAGGCAAGGTGCCAGAACAAAAGTTGTTCAGTATGATGGGCCGCTTCTTTTCACAGGGACATTGGGGCTCTGGAGTACCTTATGTAGACCACCAGGTGTACCATCAGGAGCCCACCTAAACTATTGGAGATACAGAAATGGTTCCAAAACAAAAGTTGTTCAGTATGATGGGCCGCTTTTTTTTACAAGGGCATTGGGGATCTGGAGTACCTTATGTAGACCACCAGGTGTACCACCAGTAGCCCAGCTAAACTATTAGAGATATGGGTATGGTTCCAAAACAAAAGTTGTTCAGTATGATGGGCCGCTTCTTTTCACAAGGACATTGGGGCTCTGCAGTACCTAATGTAGACCACCAGGTGTACCACCAGGAGCCCAGCTAAACTATTAGAGATACAGGCAAGGTTGCAAAACAAAAGTTGTTCAGTATGATGGGCCGCTTCTTTCACAAGGACATTGGGGCTCTGAAGTACCTTATGTAGACCACCAGGTGTACCATCAGGAGCCCAGCAAAACTATTAGAGATAGGTACAGGCATGGTTATTAAACAAAAGTTGTTCAGTATGATGAGCCGCTTCTTTGCACAAGGACATTGAGGATCTAGAGTACCTTATATAGACCACCAGGTAGTAACTCTGTCTGTCTGTCTGTCTGTCTGTCTGTCTGCTACGCTTTCACGGCCAAACCGCTGAACCGATCTTCATGAAACTTGGCACAGAGATTGCTAGCCTACCGAGAACGGACATAGGCTACTTTATATCACCATTCGAGGGTCTGGAGTATAGATGTAGACCACCAGGTGTACCACCAGGAGCCCAGCTAAACTATTAGAGATACAGGCATGGTTCCAAAACAAAAGTTGTTCAGTATGAAGGGCCGAATCTTTTCACATGGACATTGGGGATCTGGAGTACCTTATGTAGACCACCAGGTCTACCATCAGGAGCCCACCTAAACTATTGGAGATACAGAAATGGTTCCAAAACAAAAGTTGTTCAGTATGATGGGCCGCTTCTTTTCACAAGGACATTGAGGGTCTGGAGTACCTTATGTAGACCACCAGGTGTACCACCAGGAGCCCAGCTAAACTATTAGAGATACAGGCATGGTTCCAAAACAAAAGTTGTTCAGTATGATGGGCCGCTTCTTTTCACAAGGACATTGGGGATCTGAAATACTTTATGTAGACCACCAGGTGTACCACCAGGGGCCCAGCTAAACTATTAGAGATACAGGCATGGTTTCAAAACAAAAGTTGTTCAGTATGATGGGCCGCTTCTTTTCACAAGCATATAAGGGCTCTGGAGTACCTTATGTAGACCACCAGGTGTACCACCAGGAGCCCAGCTAAACTATTAGAGATACAGGCAAGGTGCCAGAACAAAAGTTGTTCAGTATGATAGGCCGCTTCTTTTCACAGGGACATTGGGGCTCTGGAGTACCTTATGTAGACCACCAGGTGTACCATCAGGAGCCCACCTAAACTATTGGAGATACAGAAATGGTTCCAAAACAAAAGTTGTTCAGTATGATGGGCCGCTTTTTTTTACAAGGGCATTGGGGATCTGGAGTACCTTATGTAGACCACCAGGTGTACCACCAGGAGCCCAGCTAAACTATTAGAGATATGGGCATGGTTCCAAAACAAAAGTTGTTCAGTATGATGGGCCGCTTCTTTTCACAAGGACATTGGGACTCTGCAGTACCTAATGTAGACCACCAGGTGTACCACCAGGAGCCCAGCTAAACTATTAGAGATACAGGCAAGGTTCCAAAACAAAAGTTGTTCAGTATGACGGGCCGCTTCTTTTCACAAGCATATAAGGGCTCTGGAGTACCTTATGTAGACCACCAGGTGTACCACCAGGAGCCCAGCTAAACTATTAGAGATACAGGCAAGGTGCCAGAACAAAAGTTGTTCAGTATGATGGGCCGCTTCTTTTCACAGGGACATTGGGGCTCTGGAGTACCTTATGTAGACCACCAGGTGTACCATCAGGAGCCCACCTAAACTATTGGAGATACAGAAATGGTTCCAAAACAAAAGTTGTTCAGTATGATGGGCCGCTTTTTTTTACAAGGGCATTGGGGATCTGGAGTACCTTATGTAGACCACCAGGTGTACCACCAGGAGCCCAGCTAAACTATTAGAGATATGGGCATGGTTCCAAAACAAAAGTTGTTCAGTATGATGGGCCGCTTCTTTTCACAAGGACATTGGGGCTCTGCAGTACCTAATGTAGACCACCAGGTGTACCACCAGGAGCCCAGCTAAACTATTAGAGATACAGGCAAGGTTCCAAAACAAAAGTTGTTCAGTATGATGGGCCGCTTCTTTCACAAGGACATTGGGGCTCTGAAGTACCTTATGTAGACCACCAGGTGTACCATCAGGAGCCCAGCAAAACTATTAGAGATAGGTACAGGCATGGTTATTAAACAAAAGTTGTTCAGTATGATGAGCCGCTTCTTTGCACAAGGACATTGAGGATCTAGAGTACCTTATATAGACCACCAGGTCTACCATCAGGAGCCCACGTAAACTATTGGAGATACAGAAATGGTTCCAGAACAGAAGTTGTTCAGTATGATAGGCCGCTTCTTTTCACAAGGACATTTAGGATCTGTAGTACCTTATGTTGACTTCCAGGTCTATTATCAGGTGCCCATTTAAACTATTAGAGATACAGGCATGATTCTAAAACAAAAGTTGTTCAATATGATGGGAATAAGTTAAGGACAGAAAAGCAGAAGATGTGGTATATAAAAATGTATTACAGTAACTTAAGATTTATCGGTCTTATCCACTTATGCTGACCATTTAAGTGTGCTCAAATCGGCACCTCTGGAGTAAGTACTCTGTTATCTACTGACTTTTGTATTCAGTGTTTAAAAATTTTGTCTCTCAGGCCGGATAGCAAATTTAGAATTGTCCCTTGAACAACAGTAGCAAGCAATTCATCTTTAAACAGTACAGATAAGAACTGTTCTAATATCACTGTCACACTATGAATACACATACCTACTTTAGAACTTCTGCCTAAAAAAACTATCTAACGCGGACGAAGTCGCGGGTAAAAGCTAGTAATTTTATAAATCTGCATGGATGTTATTTCAATTGTTTAAAGTAAATATTTTATAAGTTAAAACTAGGTTTATTTATTAACCGGTAGATTTATCTACTGCAATTTTTACAAAAAATAAATATGTTGCCATTTTTGGTCTATACATATTTTTTTTTACTTACAGAATTAGCTAGGGTAGCTTAGGGGCTAGTACGATTGTTAATTTAGAGTAGGAGCACTTCTGGGCAGGTTTTTTGGTGGGTTTTTCCTGTTCAGGAGGTCCGATTAATTATACGCATGTAAACTACACGCTTTAAAAATCTTGACTTCAATTTGAAACAAATATCGTTTTCAGATGGTGGTGGCGTAAAGTTACATGCCGTGTGATTAACCTGGCCAGCCCCGTGGCAGTGCTTTGATTTTTATTTTTTTCTCCCGCCCGAGCCGGTTTTCTATTAGGACATTACAAAATTGTTATAAAAAAAAGAAAATTGTGTGATACAAATTTCTTTTTTTTTTACAATGACGGTTCATGACGTCAATAAGTGATATGATAATACTATCCTACATTGAATAAAGAATTTCAATTTCAATTTTAGTTAATATATAAGTGATTAAATTTAGTTATTAGAATAACTGTGCTGTTGTGCACGTCTTTTCTGCCTTTCTTTGTAATGTCTCACTTCCTAGGGTCGGCTGGAAGAAATTTCTGCTTAGAATGCCTGCCTTATTTCTACAGTAGCAATATTTTCCAAGTAGCCACATATATATCACATATATACCACATATATACCTACTCAGTTGTACCTACATTTTACCCTTCTTAGTAATTTGACATACAAAACAATTAAAAACGTCTTAAACAGAGCAGACTTTATTCAATACACCTAATACACCGCCTAAGCAAAATACAATAGCAGTCTTTTATAAATACGTAAAATGAAATTGGAGGGTAGAATCAAACTTAGCTTACATAATTATAAAAGTTTTGTCTATGTGGTCTGCGTCACTGCGTGTAATTGTCATTGTGCATTTTTATTATTGTTTTCTTCTGTATCGTCGTAATAATGTATCAGGATTTTGAATTCATTGTTACTCAAAGAGTAACTTAGATAAAATTTGTAAAAAGTTGTATGGTCTCCGGACTTAAGCTAGTTTTATATTCTAAGTTAAAAAAATATTGGAATTAAAAATCTATTAGCCCGGTATGTAAAGGTACCAGACTTAAATAAAAGTGTCTAGAATAACTAAATCAGTAGGAATAATGGAATTAATAAATAATATTATGAAAAAAAACAGTAACTTAAAAAAAAAAATTAAACTAAGATCAAACTGAAGATCCCACATTCCATCGCTTATCGCTTTTCATCGCTTAGACTACATTCAATCTGTAAAGATAGAATTAGTCTCTGGGTATTATCCTATGCGCCGATATTTCATCAAAAGTAGATGATTAGACCACTTGGCCACTTGGAGATTGATGTCAAATTAAACAGCCTGTTCGGTATAGCTTCGTTCTTTCTAAGATGATTGTCAAACTTGCTGGGTATGTTAATGTTGGGCGTAATATAATTTCAAAAACGCCTTCATATAAAATACTGGCCTGGTATTGAGCATTCGAGGTTATTTCTCACAATAACTAACCACTTTCAGGTAAAACACGTCAAAGGTAATTATGCCAATGCACTAAGTTATATTATGCCATTCAAGTTAGAGGGTTCTAAGGGCTTGTGTTCACTCATACACTGCACTTGGAGCGGGTAGGTACACGCGCTCTTTAAATAATATCAAAAAGCACTACTGAGCGGAGGAATCACTTTTCAAACGATTTCACATCAGTATCTCACTAATAACAACGAAATTACGAAGCTTGATATATCTTCGGAAAGTTTAAGTATTTTTAAAACAGGAATGAAATTGAGCACTTGTTGACGTAGGCAGTGCCGTATACCCTTTTCCTTTGGTATTCAATTTATCGCGGGTTTTCATCGCTTAGACTACATTCAATCTGTAAAGATAGAATTAGTCTCTGGGTATTAGTTGCAAAACTAATGAAATGAAGTCGTGGCACGAGTTACTGGCATTAAAAATACACTTGCGAAATTGGCGGGCATGAAATGAGCTGCGGTAGCCCAGATGGAAGAGGCGTCGCCACTAGTAATGCGAAAGTCGCAGGTTCAAATCCTGCCCGCGCTTGAAAATTTTCCAAGTTTTATACAATTGTATACCTAACACGGGAAGTGTTTTAAAATTGGTATTCAATTTATCGCGGGTTTTCATCGCTTAGACTACATTCAATCTGTAAAAATAGAATTAGTCGCTGGGTATTAGTTACAAAACTAACCCGGTAGATGAAGCCGTGCCACGCGTTACTGGGATTAAAAATACACTTGCAAAGTTGGCGGGCAAGAAATGAGTTGCGATAGCCCAGATAGAAGAGGCATCGCCACTAGTAATGCGAAAGTCGTAGGTTCAAATCCTGTCCGCGTTCAAAAATTTTGCAAGTTTAAAAAAAAAAAATTGATAGTATTGATAATATGGGGTGGTATGGGATCTACCTCCTAGCGGTCCACCCCGGGCAACGGCAACACAGGCTTGCCTGTGGATAAGTCCGGCTGAACGATCCCAATAAGCGGTGGAAGGCTCCGTAAGGGGCCGCCTGGCTCGCGACCACCATCCCACCGAAGTCTGGCGCCAAGTAGCTTGCTGCGTTCCGTCAGTGTGTGGGAGTGCCAGTGCCTTAACAGGCTTCTTCTGGGTGAGCTCGCTCCATCTTAGACTCTGTCTCTGTCTTATGACCTAGACTAGAGTCAAGAGCAAAACCATCACTAATAAAAAAAAAAAAATGAAAAATAAAATAATTTTACTGCAGCTTATAGCAAGAATTAAATAAATTTAAAAATTTAAATGTTTAAATCAAATCCGAATGTATTTTGTAGTGTGTTATTGATTGCAGATATGTTTACCCACACCAAGTCGCTTGCTTAATAATAAAGAGAATTAAGTCAAAAATGCGAAATTTTAGTTTTAATCATAAAAGGAAATAACTTAACGAGGAGAATAGGTACACTTCAATCGGCGTTGAAATCGGAGCGAGATAACTGATTGCGCCATTCATGATTCTCTTTTTTATAAAAAGAATTACGAAACCGTTTCTGTAAAAAAGAAGTATTTTGTTATGCTCCCTATATGTTTGGGAGAACTATTATTATTTTTTTTATAAAAAAGAAATATCTCCAAATAATACTCTTTAATATTAAATGCAGGTAATGATGTATCCTATTTCTTTTTTTGTAAAAAGAATCATTTCGACTTTATTCCCTTTTTTAGCAAAATATTTGTAGACTAGCTTTTACCCGCGACTTCGTCCGCGTTAGATAGTTTTTTTAGGTAGAAGTTCTAAAGTAGGTCTGTGTATTCATAGTCAGTGTGACAGTGATATTAGAACAGTTCTTATCTCTACTGTTTAAAGATGACTTGCTTGCTTCTGTTGTTAAAGGGACAATTCAAAATTTGCTATCCGGCCTGAGAGATCAATATTTATAACCATTGACTACCAAAGTCAGTAGATAACACAGTACTTACTCCAGAGGTGCCGATTTGAGCACACTTAAATAGTCAGCATAAGTAGATAAGACAGATAAAAAGGTAATTTAAGTTACTGTGATACATTTTTATACCTCTATACCACATTTTTTGTTTTTCTGTCCTCGGCAAAGAAGGCAATGTCCTTTCTCAACTTATTCCCATCATACTGAACAACTTTTGTTCTGGAACCATTTCTGTATCTCCAATAGTTTAGGTGGGCTCCTGATGTTAGACCTGGTGTTCTGCATAAGGTACTCCAGATCTTCAATGTCCTTGTTAAAAGAAGTGGCCCATCATACTGAACAACTTTTGTATTGGAATGATGCCTGTATCTCTAATAGTTTAGCTGGGCTCCTGGAGGTCTACATAAGGTACTCCAGATCCCCAATGTCCTTGTGAAAAGAAGCGGCCCATCATACTGAACAACTTTTGTTTTGGAACCATTTCTGTATCTCCAATAGTTTAGGTGGGCTGCTGATGGTAGACCTGGTGGTCTACATAGGGTACTCCAGATCCTCAATGTCCTTGTGAAAAGAAGCGGCCCATCATACTGTACAACTTTTGTTTTGGAATGATGCCTGTATCTCTAATAGTTTAGCTGGGCTCCTGGTGGTACACCTGGTGGTCTACAAAAGGTACTCCAGATCCCCAATGTCCTTGTGAAAAGAAGCGGCCCATCATACTGAACAACTTTTGTTTTGGAACCATGCCTATATCTCTAATAGTTTAGCTGGGCTCCTGGTGGTACACCTGGTGGTCTACATAAGGTACTCCAGATCCCCAACGTCCTTGTGAAAAGAAGCGGCCCATCATACTGAACAACTTTTGTTTTGGAACCATTTCTGTATCTCCAATAGTTTAGGTGGGCTGCTGATGGTAGACCTGGTGGTCTACATAGGGTACTCCAGATCCTCAATGTCCTTGTGAAAAGAAGCGGCCCATCATACTGAACAACTTTTGTTTTGGAACCATGCCTGTATCTCTAATAGTTTAGCTGGGCTCCTGGTGGTACACCTGGTGGTCTACATCTATACTCCAGACCCTCGAATGGTGATAAAAAGTAGCCTATGTCCGTTCTCGGTATGCTAGCAATCTCTGTGCCAAGTTTCATGAAAATTGGTTCAGCGGTTTGGCCGTGAAAGCGTAGCAGACAGACAGACAGACAGACAGACAGACAGAGTTACTTTCGCATTTATAATATTAGTGTGGAAGTGTGGATGTTAGTTAATTATTTTGAGTTACTTCGGTTTATTTTTAAACTTTTTTCACAAAACGTATACTATTTCGATTTAATGCACTTTAGGTTTAAATACTTATTAAATTTTAAGTCATATTTTATGATAATTCTGTTTTTTACTTAACTAAAATGTTAATGTCTGAAATATTTTTAATTATTTCCGTCTATAACTAACTTCATTTGTTTAGTGATGCAAACATTTAACTTTATTTCTATATCTAAGTAAAATTTACGTGAAAACGTTTAATTAATGCAGGCGTTATTCATAGGTTTCCGAAATTATAATGTCTATTATGTAATATAAATACCTAATCAATGTTCTTCGTTAGAAAATTTCATTTGAATTTTTCGTTAATTATGATACAATTATTATTTTTGTTTTAAAATTTTCCAGAGTAGGTACTAGGGATTTACCTACTTTAATTTTTGATAGCTCTTTGAGTGACTTGCAACCAGTGGGCCAGTTAAACTCTCAGATTTTACGTTTTAGCTCCGTAGGTATGACTGGTAGGACGCACTGATCAAAAACCTTGGTCTAGAGGCATTTTGGTAAGGATAGCTCAAGGATTTGACGCGTCTTCCGAAACACTGCCTATCCAAGAGGCATTCTTATGGTGATTTCACTCTCTACGTTGTCTTTACCCAGCTGCAATTGTCCAAGGTCCAATACATACGTACTTCTGAACACCTGTAAGAGCTACACCTTCGAAGGAGACCGGCTCAGGGATGATTGTGTTGTATGAACAAGACATGCCTTGAGGTATTACCTATAGCAATTCAGGTTAGTGGATACATAGTCATAATTGACTATATCATTGGCAAAACGAGATGTCTGAGATATTCACTGCTAACGTTGATGACTGCAGACTTTTGAAGAAATCCTACAGCGTGTTGGTGAAGTTTTTCGGGGATACAACTACACCTTGTCTTACACCTCAGAATTGCTGAATGAGTCTTGATTTGTAGTTTTGGACTTGAAAGAACATCGTTGTCATTTGGTATAATATTTCTTAGGACCTCCACATATCGCCAGTCGGCTTAAAAGCACTGCAAGGACTCCAAAAACCATAAACAGCTGTTCCTTTTCTTATATTCCTCTGACTTCCGTTTAACCTGCCATACAGTATGGATGTGGTCCACGGTGCAAGAAAATTAAGAAATCTGGTCTCTTCCGGTGACTAAAAGTGTCAAATCTTAATACCAAACGTTTCTTAACGACTTAAGAAAAGCTTATAGTGTTATTCAGTGACTCAGAAGTGTGATCAACTTATACGCCTACGACATACGCCAGGGTGGTTTAATTGGCTATAGCGGACTTGAATAGCCTCTTCAGCTTTTTAAAGATTGTTTTACTCCAGCCTTACAGCAGCTCAGAAGCCATTCCATCTACCCCCGGGAGCATTCTTGAGCTGCCAGAGAGCCGCTCCAATTTCGTCTATACTTACGTCCGTAAGATCATCCGTGAAGTGGCAGGAGAAATTAGTTTAGGTAAAAACTTGCAAAAAGAGATGTTTTTTAATCGCCTCCTGCGTATAAAGCGAGTTTTCTAACTACGTAGGTCGCCGATCACCATCCTTTGGACCTTACTGATCTTGTTGATGTTTAAAAGCCCAAGTATGCCCTCTAAGTGTCTACATTTTCCGGGTCTCTACTGCTGTTAATCGGTTTTAAAATGAAGTTGATACACATCGTATTTTACTTTGGGCACATAAGGGCCTCCCTGTGTGGCACATTTCCTGGCTGAAGTGGAAATTTAGGTTAATTTTGCAAATCAGTGATCACTTCCGGTATGAAACATGTTGTTAACCTGAGACATCCCTTAATATGCTTTAAGGCCTCATCTACGCCGGCACAGTTTAAACCGTACCACCCTTACTTATTTTTTTTTTTATTAATGCTGGGTTTGCTCTTGACTCTAGTCTAGGTCATAGGACAGAGACAGAGTCTAAGATGGAGCGAGCTCACCCAGAAGAAGCCTGTTAAGGCACTGGCACTCCCACACACTGACGGAACGCAGCAAGCTACTTGGCGCCAGACTTCGGTGGGATGGTGGTCGCGAGCCAGGCGGCTCCTTACGGAGCCTTCCACCGCTTGGTGGGATCGTTCAGCCGGACTTATCCACAGGCAAGCCTGTGTTGCCGTTGCCCGGGGTGGACCGCTAGGAGGTAGATCCGTTAAACCGTCATGATGGAGTCAATCTCGATTTGTTTTCTATCTTTAAGACGCTTGCAGCTCCTTTCATGTTCTTACATGTTATGTTTGAACACATTTTATTAAAAAAAGCCCCAATGTAAGTAAGTATGTAGTAGTGTAAGTATGCAGGGGCGCGGACGTTGCCTTTCTGCTTTCTGCGTCCGTAGTCATGTAGTCCAAACCTGATAAGCCGCGCTCCTGTCCCACTTTGACGTTGAAATCCCCCATGATAACAGCGAAATGGGTAGTTCATACATACATACACATACATACATAAATCACGCCTATATCCCTTACGGGGTAGGCAGAGCGTTAACAGCCGTTCAACGTACATTAACACCACGTCTGACAAAAGTTTGAGGGTCAATAAGATAACTGTGTATCACCATAGTGACAGGTTGTCAGCCCGTCGCCTAAAATTGCAATACACACCCTCGAGTCCCTTAGTCGCCTCTTACGACACCCATGGGTAGGAAATGGGGTGATGCTATTCTAAGCCGGCATCACACGGCAAATGGGTAGTTCAGTGTATAGCTAAGCTAGCTAGCTTTCAACACTTTGTTGAAAATGGCTTTTAACGACAGCTGCTCGAAGTTGGCACCTGTACGACCTTGAGAGAGTACATTTCATTTCAGCCAATTTTAGGACGAGGAACCATGCCCGGTTCGACACGCTGCAGTTATAATAAATAGGTGGCCTGATTTTATAGTTATCGTGTCCTCCCTCACTATTTGTACTTTTGACAACCCAAAATTGTCCCACCGTATCATTGGCTTTTGTCGAACCGTAAACTGCATCCGTCGAAGACCGGATCCCCGGGTACATTGGTTTTGACAGTTGTTATACCCTGCCCAAGCATTCCCTACTATGAACCGGGCCACTACATTGGCTTTGAATAGTAGGGCGGAAGGAAAGGGGTGGTTTCTTGTCGGAGCTGTTCATCGGGGGGTTTTGCCCGTAGTCACCACGTTGGGCAGGCAGGTTGGTGACCACAGAGTGTGATTTTGTCATCACGGGAAGCGCTGCTGCCCACCTCCTGGAAGCCTTTAATTGCCTCTTAGGATACCCACGTGCAACCATACGGTGGTGCTATTTTACTCTGCTAGCACCATACATCACATTCATAGTTTATTCTATTTAAATTAACTAAAATATAAAAAGATTTTTATCTAAACTGAATTATTTGGAATTATTTCATAGAATAATAAAAAGATTTAATATTAAACTGCATCAGTAGAAGTTAGTCCACGAATACACTTATTCTGTTTAATACTAAACGGAAGTATATACAAATAATTCATGAAAGTCTTGCAATCGTTTAATCATAAAAGGAACTAAGTCTGAACTCCATTCCGAAAAGTCCCATAAATACGGATTACAAGTTAAATAATCTATTTTTTTATCATTATTTTAATGTACTAAGTATGCTCTTAAAGTGACAGGCAAAAAAACCGGACCTACTTATCAATTTCTTAAAAAAAATACAGATTCATTCAATGATATTGATGAACCAAAACTTTGATCACGATTTCCCACAAATTTGGTTTTTTGAGTTATGGCTGTTTATTATTAAACAAGCGAAGTGTTTGAAACATATTGCAATCTCTTGTAAGTCTGTAGAGGGGCCGTGTAAGGAGGTCAGGCTCGTGGTCTCTTTTTGAATAGATGATTGCAAAGCTATCATCAATAGCGAGCCAGCAGAAAATTATTCTCGTTACTGCTACAACTAGAACATCTTCCAGCCAACTATCTACAAATAATAGCCCAGAGTGGTGATTTGATTTGACTTAAGACTAACTCAAAGTAGTTAAGATCTCATTGTAAGAAATAAGGATATAAATGTTTTAATGATAGTAAAAATTATTTCCTTAAGTAGCCCTATTCGCATCCATAACATGATAAGGCTATTTATTTTTTAATAAAAAAAAAAACAGCCTCGGTCAAATCGTGTCATTTGTAAATTTCATGGTTAACAAAGTCAAATATGCCTTGCTCATGTCTAAGAATACAGATACAATTGTTTTTTTTTTCATTTTTGCTCTCCGTTATATATTTGACTAGATGAAAACAAGCATGGGTGGTTGAGAAATGTTTTCTAAAGCCGAACTGACTCGAGTGTAGAATTTCATATTTATCTAAAAAGTTGTTTAGTCTATATAGCATGGCTTTTTCAAAAATCTTGTTAAAAATTGGCTGTATCAAAACTGGTCTGTAATTGCTAGGATCGGATTTATCTCTTTTTTTGAATAAAAGTTTGACCACAGCTATTTTAAGTATCTCAGGAAATGTTCCTTCCAAAAAAGAAAGGTTCGCAAGGCTTGCATATGTGAAAAATACAGGATTTTAAGATTTTTGTAATGAAGCCATCATAAGCAGCAGCTTTACTGTTTTTCAGACCCATCACAGTATGGAAAATTTCCTCTTCATCTACTGGCCTTAAATTAATTATGAATAAATTCATAGGTATTCAGGGTTATTTTTTATTCACCCTGGAAATTTTGCAGCGTAATTCTACTCATGATTCTGAACAACTTTTATTATGGGGTCACCTGCGAAATCGCGAAAAAAACAGCTGTTTCATAGAAAAATTCATACCTACTCGAACAAAATGTATGGAACAGCTGGTTTTTTTCCCAATTTTGCAGGTGACCCCATAATAAAAGTTGTTCAGAATCATGAGTAGAATCAACCTGTTATATTTCCGGGGTGAATAAAAAATAACCCTGTATTTTTAGAATGTCGAATCGTATTAGAATTATTAGTGGATGTCAAATTAATAAAATATGAATTCAAATTATTAGTAATGCCTTCTGGATTAGTAGTTTCTTTGATGTCATTGTGAGATATAGCATTTAGTCAACGTTGATGATATAATTCTCCAGGTAGCGATACATTTATTTTCACTATTACTTATGAATTATTGATTCTTCTTGCGGTCTGTAAACATTTCCTCAGTAAAATTTTATATTTTATATAATGTAGTTTGGTTAAATTTTTATTTATGCGGCTATGTTTGAATTTAAGAAATAGATTACGTTTAGTTTTAATAGACCTTTTTAATCCCTTCGTAATTAATCCATTTAAAATTTGACGGGCGATTATTAATTTTAATTTTAATTATAGGGAAACATAGATTAAAGAACAGAGAAAGAGTGTCATTAAATTCATCAAATGCTGCGATTAGTGTGTCATTTTCATAAATTCTAGCGAATGATAATGATGATATACACTCGCAGTATTTTCAAATATTGTCCGGGCAGTAATCTCGTTTTTGCTCAAACCCTGATAAATATTGTTTGTTTTTTTATTTAATTTAAAGCTTATACTTAATTAATGCGCTTTTCAAGTTTTATACAGAGATCTGGGCTTTGCAAGGGATGATCAGAGGTGGTTATGACAGAAAACTATTTCAATATTTGCCTCTTTTATTATATCAAGTTTAGGTACATATACTAAGATATTCATACGACGTAGTTTATTCGAAGGCCAGAGTGATGTTTTAAATGAAGCTTGACCACTATTAAGGCAAGCCCAAATGAATCATATTTAAAAAATCACATGAAGGTTTGAATTTAATAACAAAATTTATGCCTTTTATTCTCCTGGGAAATTAAGTTGTCGTTTAGCCAGGTTTTTTGTTCCACCTGCTTTAGTCCGTTTTGGTCAATGCATGCATATCATAAGCAGTAATGTTGACCTTAAAGTAGGGAAATTTTGCCTTCTTATTACGTTACGTTGTTTTTCTGTGTACAAGAGCTACAGATTTATTTGCTAAGTAAGTAAGTAGATAAATATTTAAAAGGTTATATAATAACTACCTGCAATGCGTATTTAGCTCTAAGTAAAGGTATCTTCAATGTTTTTATAATTTTGAATATTAAGATTTTGAGAAAAAGTTAATATTTTCTGTTTACTATTCGAAAAAGTTGAATTTCCGCGTACTTTCTATTTGATCAAAACGTATTGAGACTCACATAATGAATAACTGTTTTTAAATACGAGGTAAAGTTTTTCGATGACATTATAAAAGGCATGTTATAAATGCATCATTTTCATCATTCTAATATGTTTACCTAAAATGCCTTAATGTAGTACATGAGGTTTTGAATGAATTTTATTTATTTAATTTCATACATGTCAATATAAATTACAAAAATTTCACTTAAAACTAAACTTAAACTACTTACTCATAAAGCCCGCTCCTTGTCAATCCGGGGGCAAAGGACCCCATAACGCTCGCCGCGTTGGCGCGTTGAATTGCTATGGCTAACCTTTGCACCAGGAAAGAACCAGAGCGGGGGTCACCTCCTCTCTCTCGGCTACCTAATTCTGCTATAAAAGCCTTAGCTTCATTGCAACAACATCCGGCTGTTTCCACAGCTAACGGGACAAAACTGTAGTTTGCGCTCAGGACTGAGTATTTATCGCACTTCCTACTGGCTGCACCCTAGGCAGCAGCCCCTGGAGCCCTCATGGTACCACTGAGATGGCTAGCGGCGTAAGTGCCCACGCATGGAGCGTTCCACATGAAGCACTTTCCACATTTCCACGGAACCAGAGACAGGCCGTCGGGTCTTTTTCCATCAGTTTGACTGAGACCCGGTGGTTCCAGGACACTTGGGACTTGGGCAGACACGAGTGCTCTGTGGATGATGTCGTTTAGGGCGTGGTGACAAGAGAATCTCCCCGCACAGCGACTGCAATTTAAAGCGTGGTGGTCATTGGTCTCCACCATGGAGCCGCAAACGTATAAATGTGGTTCACAAACGGTGAAACCCCGGCGGAGAGCCACTGCCACACGCAGCGAGTCGCTGTCCAGGAGTGTACCCATGTGGGGTGATGGTAATGCATGTAGCCACGCCCCCGATTCTGGTTGTGTCACAGCCCGAAGTCTGGCCACATTTACCCCCGTCGCCGCCTCAATCAAATGATCGGACACACCTTTCGCCCTGATATCGTCCCAAGCACGCTGCGAGCCAACATCTAGAGGCAATGACGCACCCGGATTACGGGCGAGCCATACACTCAAGGCACCATCAGCAAACGGAATACTCAACTCGTCGCCATAAAGAGGCAAAATAGTAGCGACAAGTTTCGTGACCCCATGCACAGACGCCAAGAATGTCGGGACTCCCACATCCTGCATGCACCTAATCCCTAAACCCCCGTGCCGCACCGGCAATGCAGCCTGACTCCATTGCCTATCGTCTAACGCAACATTTAGGACACTCACCACCGTATCTCTTAGTGTAACGTCGAAGAGCAACACTTCTTCTGGATACATCCAAGTGGGAGACGTTCTGTTATATAAAACCGACGTCAGCGGTTTTTAAAAAAAAAAAAATTTTTTTAAACTAGAATTACATTTATTATTATATTTTGGAAATAGAAACTTAATAAAATATTGGATTTTGAAATGATTCAGAGAAACGTGTGAGCCGTGTTCAGAGGATCGGGACAGACTGACTGGACTTGGGAAGTAGGTTCAAAAAGATGACTTTGCATTTCAGGATTCAAGAAGGGGTCTATGCATCTTCAGCAGTTTTACTAACATACTTATTTTATAACAGTTCGTAGCAGATATGTTACTTTCGAGATAGCAAAACATACCCGCAACAGAATAAGGGCAACATGTGTGGACAGACCCTTCACGCGTTCACGGGAAGCCTCCAACAATCGTCTTTTCTCTTCGATTGCCTGTGGTACACCGACAGGGAAAATCGGAGAACCTAAAAGGGTAAAGTTTCCTGTTTCCACCTCTCTTAACCCTGGTAGGGTAAGAGCGGGTATTACCAGCAACTTAAGGACAATAACAGACACTCATAAAATAATCAACTTATATTTATTAAAGTTTTAGAAAAGGAACATAGTCTTATCTTCTAACGATTCGACTTGAATTGAGATCAATAGTAATTGTATTTTTGGTATAATCAACACAAGAAATAAAAATGTGATTGACCGGCGTTAAACTCCATAGAGGACAATTCCGGTCATCACGGTAGTAATACCGGTCAGCGTAGTTTCAAGCCGGTCAGCGTAGTATAATACCGGTCAGCGAAGCCTTAGTCCGGTCAAGCTTTTCTGATACATATATCACACATGTAGTTATCAGCTGTGTCACTACCCGTTCATTCAGCATGTGCCCACAACCCACAAATAACACATCTGTACCAGAGCTCATTGTTTCTCCAGTAATCATCACATAGAACACACTTGTTTTCCAAATCATTATTTTCTTCAATATCTGTGTCATCATCTTTACATAAGTCAGTCATCTCTACATCAGATTCCGGACTGCTGCTTGTATTATTTTTCTCCTGAAGAATCCTTTTTTAAACTGTGTGGGCTGTTCTTTTCTTTCCTTTTGGATTTACTTTGCTTTGCCTTTTCTTATCCTCACTTTGCTTTTTAGTGGCTTTTTTAGTAACTTTGCTCTTCAGATTATTTTTTGTCTCAATCTCCTTTTTTCTTGTTTTTTTTTCATCAAATTTCTTCTCAGTTTCAGATATTTTCAGTCTTCTTTCTTCATTTTTAATCAAAATTTCTTTAAATGGGGTACCTGTTATGTAGATGGCATGTTGTTTCCTGTTGTTACCCTTCTTTTTCTCTTTGCTCTTTTTGGATATTGGTAGAAGATCTTTAACATTTGTCAAGCATTTAGGAGAAGTGACAGATAGAAAATCAGAGGTGCTAGCTATGGCAGAAGATGTTGCCGATGCTGAAGTAGATGGGTCAAGGATGGATAAACTAGCTTTACGAGTTGATGTATCTGTCGAGTTTAAAAGGCCAGTGATGATGGATCTCGCTGTGTAAGTCGATATCTGTTCTGCAGATGTAGACGGGCCAATGGTGATGGAGCTAGTTTTGTGGGTCTTGACTGCAGAGATAGATGCCGTAGCAAAAGTCACTGATGAAAAATTCTCGCTATTAGTTTTCTCTAATGCAAGGTTGGTCAGACTTTTTACTTTCGAAAATGAGTTGAATAGGCAATCATGAGTAGTCTCATTTAAGAGAGAGGGACTGTTGCAGACAGTTTCCGGACTGGAGATTTCATTTTGTGGGCCGGTTATAAGTTGTAATTCGGGAGTTTTGTTGTCTATTTCATGATGTTGTGAAGAATGTAGAATTAAATCGTCAGGAATGTTGCAGACAGAGATTTAATTTTGTTGGTCGATCATAAGTTGAGATTCAGGAGTTTTGTTGTCTCGTTCCCGATGTTATGAAGAATGTGGGATTAAATCATCGCTACTAAGAAACTCTGCAGCTAGAAAATCTTCTTCGGTAAATACATCTGGGTTATAAGGATATATTCCCGCTGCTTTAAATCCTGCTTCCGCTTTGGGGATTGTTGCGACTTTTTGGAATGATTTTCTGAACAATGAAGCAATGTAATGCAGTCCCGACTAGCTACAGCGTGAAGCGCTGAGACGGCATTGGACATTAAGTGGCTAGGGTGTGTGTGTGCGGGACGAGCAAGGGAATCAAGTACATTTACACAATAATATATATTTCACAGTTCTGCATAGGGTTGACTAGTTAACTAAAGCTTAGACTTATCTATCAACACTGCACTGTGATCGTGGCAACCGGGGCAGCCGACCAGCGGGCTCGGTGCTCCGTTCGCCGCAGCCTGGCCGGGGAACGACGACGGCGGGTCCTCCCGGGACGATCGGCAGCGAAACTGGGGGAAAGAGAAACGGGTTAAAGCGGTGATGAAAGCAATAGAGCAGTGCTCTAGGTAAATAGCTATGTCTGGAATGAAATGGGTTAGCTATAGCGTGGCTTAGCGTCGGCGCGGCGGTAGAGAAGATATCTCCCCTCGGTCGGTTCACACTTCTGCAGTGTGCGGACGGTATCCTGTGGGAGCAGTCAGCGCTCTACAGGGTGAACGGAGGCAGCCCGGTTACTCCCGCTCTGCTAGCAGGAGTGTCAGGCGCCAAGTATAAGCGGTCGATGCGTGCGGATTAGCTAAGCGTTGCGACAGATGATGATCAAAGACTAAACCAGTTAACTAGGGATAAATCCTATCTTTCTAGCGGGAGGTCGGGTTACACCTCATGTGCCTCGATACTAGCGCGAAAGGGTCCTGGGCTTGGCCCACCCCTGGTCAGCGCCTATGGCAGCCGGTACTGGAGTCAGGAGGTTGGATTACACCTCATGCGCCTCGGTACTAGCGCGGTAAACCGGGACACGGGTTAGACAGGTTGTCCGGTGACTACGGGATATTAGTGACCAAAAATAATTAAAGAAGGGTGCGTTACGGTTCGGGGTCTTTATAATTCCTTCCTGGTACACTGAGACACTACTCTGTATCCCGTACGTCTTGCGATATAGCTCAAAGTAAAGTAATCACTGTACTTATCTTATAAACTCCAGAAGTCAGGCGGAGGCCGGGTCAGGTACTAAGCACAAGTGGCTGCGGGCGGGCGGAAGGTTCAACTGCCTCTCCTCGGCCGTGTGCGCCGGTTTTGTCTGCGCGCGCGGCGGGCGGGTGCTGCGCGCTGGCGTCGAGCGCGCGCAGCTTCGTTTCACCCTGTTCTATGTCACTGTACTGTGACTGTCGTCACATTTCCCCCCGGGTTGATGAGATTTCTGGCTGTAAGGCAAGAAATCAGAGCACAGTACACATTCAAATCAATACTATGGAAAGGTCATCTCACAATTCAATCTCATTGCCAAATGGTCCAGAGCCATACCACTCTTGTGGCTTGCTCCCTATAAAATCATGTTTCCGGATATGCATCCAGGTTTGGTTTTCCCCCTACCCTCAGTCTCCTCTGTTCTAGCTTTTATCTATTTAAAAAAAATTAACATGTATAAAACAAAATAACCGGTATCATCTTCCATAACTACAACAATTCTCAACATAATAGCATCCATACTAATATTATAAATGCGAAAGTGTGTTTGTTTGTTTGTTTGTTTGTCTTTCTTTCACGTTACAACAGAGCGATATCATGCAGTGTTTTTTAGGTGTGCAGTTAGGTGAGAGGCTGGAGAGTGACATAGGCTACTTTTTATCCCGGAAAAACATATTTTTCCCATCGGAAAAGCGATTAATGTTTAGCAATAGAATACACCCATACTACGAACATAGATGAGTATCATGCAGCGATGTAAAGCATTTTTTTTTTGAGAGCAGCTAAATGAAAAGCTGGTGAGTGACATAGGTTATTTTTTATCCCGGAAAAACATATTTTTCCCTTCGGAAAACCGATTAATGTTTAGCAATAGAATACATCCATACTACATACATAAATGAGTATCATGCAGCGATGTAAAGCATTTTTTTTTTGGAAAGCAGTTAGATGAAAAGCTGGTGAGTGTCATAGGTTACTTTTTATCTCGGAAAAACATATTTTTCCCATCGGAAAACTGATTATTGTGTAGCATAGAATACATCCATACCACATAAAAAAGATGTATATACAGGATGTAAGGGACAGCCCTCCGAATACTGATATTCCCATAGTAAATGCAGTGAGCTGATTGTGATTTTGTATGGGATATAGAAAAAAAGAATTTAATCTATGGCAGGTTGTTCAGTTTCATGGTTTGAATACACCCAATCAGTATTCGAAGGGCTGTCACTTACACCCTGTATAGCACTACTATGAGAATGTCTCTTGAATATGAGTTTTGGGATATGAATGTGGCTTTAAGGGTGATGTGGGTATGTACTTGAGATACTTCTTACCACAGTAGTAAAGTTAATTTCTACAGTTAAACATGATTTGAAAGTCCATTTCTATAATAATAACCATTTTTAGCACAGTAAGTTTGCCCTGCGTATACTTGCGAAGACACATAATAAACTTAAATTTTTTGGTACCATAGTCCTGAAAATTGAAGACTAGGCAAAATCATTATACTGCGTATTCATATTATTATAATTCCAATCCAAGAACATCCATCCCCAAGTTAATTTGGTTTGGAGCTAATATAGGTTTTCAAATCCTTGATTACATACCCACTCCTTTCTTTCATGTCTTCTTGGAGCATGTTTGTATGTAATAAAAATTTCAAAATAGCAGGAATATTAAAAAAAATTAAAGCTATATAGCAATCTATACTTTCTTATTATTTATTAACCACCAATATAACACTAGGCAATATTCACAATATTCATAAGGTAGCTATACTCTATGGCGACATAGAGCGCTGAGTGTAATAGCTAGGCATAAATATAGGTGTATTGGTAGTTTAGTAGTATTGCTAGATGTAGCGCTGCATTGTGTAATAATGCAGGTTATGCCAAATTATATCGCTGATATAATTTGGCATAACCATTACTACTATATTTGTATTATAATATTCGCGTAGGAGTTAAATAAGTGACCCATAAACGTAATTTTAATAGAGACGCAGTCACTAAACCGGAAAGTAATGACCTGTGTTGTGTGTGCTGTCGCCCTGTTTAGAATACACAACTAATTAATAAAACTCTATGAGTACGCGGGCGAAGCCGCGGGTAACAGCTAGTATAAAATATTTCAGATTTGATAACTCCTCTTATATTTAGAGACAAGTTATCCTCATAAAACTTATTAAAGCTATTTATCACTTCATTGAGATCACTACCTATTAAAACTATAGTAAATTCAGTCGGTTAGCAGAGGGTCGGCTATTGCACACTCCTAGTTGCTACTAGGTTATGCCACATGTTTCTTGACCACATGGTTTTAAATTGTCCCGGATTACTGTATCTTGTTTATGTTGTCCTGGTATATAAGCCTCCAACCTGTGGAACTTCTTTTACTAACTACAAACAACCTCATAAAACTCTCTGATTCACCCTCTGCTAATAAGAAAAATGTTTTACCCTAACCTATGAAACCATTAGGTTTACAATGTTATAGTATCAATATGTTTAACCTAATGAATAATAAAAACCTAACCTACTAAAAGATAAAAGAAAAGTAAAAACTAGTAAAATATGTAAAAAACAAACCTAAACTAATACTCCCCCTTTTTTGGTTGTTGGTGTCGGGCTGCCCTCAACCTCTTCAGGGCCCTCCTCCTGCTGCTTGGCGGCCCACGTGGCCTCCACGTCGCCTCGTGTTCGGGGTATGCCCGTCGGGTTGGTGATGGTGCCCGGTCGCTGTTGTTGCCGTGGCTCCTGTGGTGTCGGTGTTCCGGGTGTCTTGGTGCATGGTGACCCTGGCGACAGTGGTGGTGCTGGGCGTCCGTCTGGGTCCCCACTGACCGGTTTTTGGATCCTGCGGCCGGTACAGCTTGCCTCGCTCCTCCACTCGTTCCGCTGCCGTCTGCCCTCTCCTTGGCTCCGGCCTCCGCCGGCTGGTGGAGTTGACGTGGCGGTATCTGTTGACGTGGTGGTTCGTCCGGTTCCACCCCGTACAGCCGCTCGACACTCTCGATCTCTTGGATTATTTCATCCACCGAGATCGGAGGGTGTCGAGCCCATTCTGCGAACTCGCGGTCGTCGACGAGTAGGTCGATCACGTCCAAGTCGATGGTGTCTGACATGTTGCTGGTTCCAATTAGTAATGGGCGAGGTTGTATCGCGACGATACCGTCGGAGGTGGCTGGTCACGGTTCTTATGTCATCTTGACATTTCTTCGCAATTCTCGTACCTAGGACTTTTCATTACATAGCTGGTTTAGTATGGGAGAACATTCAATCATCCTGATTGAAAAGTAACAATTCTTGTCTATGGTGTAATTTGGCGTTAGGTTTCAGATCGCCCTGCCTGCCCGGGTTGCCATTGAAATAAATATTTACTAAAAATCCCTAATTCTATCTTTTTATTATTGACGTTTCCCTATGCAGAGTTTTATTTAACTAATTTACGTACCTTTTTATGTCTTTGACATGGGCTGTGAACAGTCTGCGCGGGTTATTTGAATCTTGCAGGTTGAATATTACCGGTGATTTCTGTCCTACGACTTTGAATGGTCCTATGTACTTCGGTGCTAGTTTCGCACAGAAGTTCTTACCTGCATTCGACAGCGGAAAGTCTCTCTTCAGTACCACGTCGCCCACAGCTGGGCACCAATCTCTTCTCTGCTTGTCGTAGTGCCTTTTCTGTGATTCTGAAGCCCTTGTTTGATGCGATCTGACTAACTCGTACAGTTCTGTCATCTTACCTTTATCTCGGATTGCTGGAAGGGGAAACTCGTTTCTGTCCCCCGGGATTCTCAGCTCTCTCCCGAACATGAGAAATGCTGGTGTATATTTTGTAGATTCCTGTTTTGACGTGTTTAAAGCGAAATTCAGTTCTGGCAAGTACTCATCCCATTTTTTGTGATTCCCTTCGATGTACGACGAGATCATTACTTCGAGTGTCCTGTTAATTCTCTCGGTAGGATTCCCTTGCGGGGAGTACGGTGCTGTTAGTCGGTGTGTGATTCCATACCTTTTCAGCTCGTCGGTGAAATGCTTGCTGGTAAATTGCCTTCCGTTATCTGATAGTAATACATCTGGTGCACCGTACCTCATTACGACGCATTCTTTCAGTGCTTTCAAGACTGCTTTCGTGGTGGCCGTCCTGAGTGGTCTTATTTCGTTCCACTTCGTAAATTTGTCGTGGAAAACAATGATCCAGTGGAAGCCCTGGGTAGACCTAGGTAGAGGTCCTATTAGGTCTGTACTTACCACTTTTCCTGGTCCGTCTGCGTTGTTTATGTGCATTAGTCCGGCTCTCCCTTGTTGCGACGGTTTCTGCGTCTGGCATTCCCTACACTTACCTACATACTTGGAGACATCTCTAAACATCCCAGGCCAGTAGTACCTCTGTGCTATCCTGTTCAGTGTCTTGGCCGTTCCTAGGTGACCTGCGTTAGGTGCGTCATGATTTTCTTTTAGTATTATTTCCTTTTCACTTACCGGTATACATAATTTCCACTCCGAGTTCGGCTGTAATTTTGTTCCGTACAACGTCCCTGAAACCTGTTTGTAGAGCTTACCGTCTTTCACGCAAAAGTCGGTGTTAGCTCCCGGGTTGGCTCGTACGTCTTGTAATTTTTTTTCATACCATTCCAGGTCCTGTAACTTCGTCGTGCATATGGGGTTCCTTGACAGCTCATCTGCTATTTTATTCTGTGATCCCGCCCTGTATTCCACATCGGAACTGTACTGTTGTAGTTCCAACGCCCACCTACCTAGTCTGCCTGACGGTTCTTTGAGTGAATTCAGCCATTTCAGTGCCTGGTGGTCTGTTACCACGGTGAAATGATATCCTTCTATAAAGGCCCGCAATTTCTTGATTGCCCATACTACCGCAAGGCATTCTTTCTCGGATGTAGAGTATTTTGTTTCGGGTGGTTGTAGAGACCTGCTGGCATACATAATTACTTTCGGAACCCCTTCATACTCCTGGATCAAGCAAGCTCCAATTCCCACGTCGCTTGCGTCTGTCTGGAGCTGAAAACGCCTATTAAAGTCGGCTCGGGTTAGCACGGGATCGCCGGTCAATATTTTCTTTACCCCCTCGAATGCTTCCTGTTGGTCCCGGCCCCATTCGAAACCTACCTCTTTTTTCAGTAGACATACCAACGGTGCTGTCAATCCTGCGTAGTTTGGGATGAACTTTCGGTACCAGGAAGTCATACCGATGAACCTCCTTAATTCCTTGATATTCGATGGTGGTTTCAGTTGCTCGATCGCCTTTATTTTCTCCGCGTTCATTTTAATTCCTTGTCTCGTGACGATGTGGCCTAGGTACTCTACCTCTGGTTTGCAAAATTCGCATTTCTTTTTGTTGATCAGTAAACCTGCTTTCCTGACTCTCCTGAAAATTTCTCTCAGGTGGTCAATGTGTGCTGAAAACGACGGGCTACACACGATTATATCATCTAGGTACACGTAGGCGTTCGGTTGTAGTTCGGGACTGATTACTATATCTAGTAATCTCTGGAACGTCGCTCCACTGAAGTGTAACCCGAAAGGCATTACCTTGAACTGGAATAGGCCTCTCCCTGGTACGGTAAAAGCCGTCGCTGGCTTGCTGTCTTCCTCCAGAAACACGTTCCAATAGCCATTTTTGAGATCGAGTTTTGAAAAGTACTTCGCTGCTCGTAGTTTTTCTAGTGTGTTATCAATCTGAGGTAGTGGATACGCGTCCTTTTCCGAGATTTCGTTTATCTTACGAAAATCTATACAAAAACGGTACTCACCGTTGTCCTTCCTTGCTAAGACTATCGGTGAGCTATACGGGCTCGAAGATTTTTCGATTATCTCTTCCTTCAGCATCTTATCCACGTGTTCGTTTATTATACTCTGTAATTTCGGGTTTTTGGGGTAATATTTTTGTTTTACCGGTTCTCTATGTTTTAACTTTATCTTGTGTTTTACCCAAGTGTTCCCCTTGGGACTCCTATCGCATTCCTCGAATTCCTTAACCAGAAATTCCCGCAGAATACTGGCTTCTTTCTCCGTTAACTTTTCATCTCCCTCTTTGTCTTCTACTTTTGACTCGGTGCGCTCTCCGGTTCTTTCCTCCGTGATTGTTGATGTCTCACCTGGTATTGGTGGTTCCTGAGGCGGTTTTTGTTGCTCGTCTTGGGCAGCTGTCCACAGTTTAGCTATTCCTATACGCTTTATGAGGTCCATTCCTATTATAATCCCGAATGACTTAGGTAACACGTACATGTGGTGATCTAGACGTACTCCTGCGATTGCCATCGTCAGCGGTACGCTCCTCGTCAGACAGACTACCGTACCGTCTGCGAGGCTAATCTTTCGGTCGACATGAATCCCATGTGCTGCGTGTTGTTGACACCACCCATCTATTTCATCATCGATATATGACGACGTTGAACCTGTATCTAATAGAGCTCTAAAACACCTACCGTACAGCTCTACCTCTACGAATGGCTGGTCGTCGATCTCAACGTCCGTGGCTGACGTGCACGTGTTTCCTGGTCCTCTCCGGTTTCCTTGCTGTGCTCCCGGTCGGCAGCAGTTCCTGCTAAGTACTCCTAGTTTACCACAACCACTACAGAACAGTCTCTTGTCTCCATTGCAGTTTGAACTAGCGTGACCTGGCCGGCCACAGCTCCAGCAACACGTCCCTCTATCGTAGTTATAAATATATTTCTCTCTATCTCTCTGTTCCTCTCTACGCTCGGGTGTCCTGCTGCTGAAGGGACGTTTTCCTGTTTGGGGTCTCACTGATTCTTCTCGGTCCGTACTTATCGGTAGATTCCTGTAACGCTCCTCCGTTACTCCTTCGTAATCGGCACTAAGACGAATTAACTCTGTTAAATCGTCGAAATCCTGACGCTTGATGTAGAGTTTATAATCTGCGTGCATATTTTCATAAATTCTCTTTAACTGTTCGTCGTCACTCATCAAATTATATCTTCTCAGCGTCTGAATGTCGGTCAAATAGTCTATAAACTTCTCCCTGTAGGTTTGTTTACGGGCTATGATCCTTTCTTGTAACCTACCTTTATAATCCCTCGGGTAAAAATATAACTCGAAATCCTCTACGAATAGCTCCCACGAATTCCATCTATTTTTGTTATTTCTGTACCATAGGTTTGCTCTACCTCTGAAAAACCTGGGTACTAACGGGACGAGTTTCACATTTTCCACCCCACAGGTTGTAACTAATTCGTCCAACCTCTCTAGGAACTCCACCGGATCGTTCGTTGTATCGAACGAAATATCCCAGTTCTTTACTACACTGTAAAGAGCTGGATCTCTAGAAGTCTCACTTTTCACTGACATATTTTCGGTTGTGTTCGTGCACGTCGGTTGTCCCGTTTCAGCTGATTTGTTTCTTACCTTGTCTTTCGAGCCGTCAATCACCGACTTCACCGACTCGTCGTCGCTGTCCGAGGTAATATTCTCGATGTCCGTCAACGTAATGTCGTCCTCTGATGGTGGCTCTGAATGTAATTCTAAGTACTTACCTAAACTCTCTTTTAGTTGTGCTACGGTGAATTCTTTTCCCGTAGCCGGGTCCACGACAAGAAGGCCTCTCTGCTCCGCGAGCGCGACTAGGTCTTTTTTCTTAAGCCCTTTTAGCTTACCGGTAATAGGCATATGTGCCTACTAAACGTGTCCGGTTCCGGAACGACTTCCTGAAAATTCCTTTCTTATCCCACACCACCCTGGAGCCTTTACAGTGGATTATTAAGTTGGGCGCCAAATGTAATGCAGTCCCGACTAGCTACAGCGTGAAGCGCCGAGACGGCATTGGACATTAAGTGGCTAGGGTGTGTGTGTGCGGGACGAGCAAGGAAACCAAGTACATTTACACAATAATATATATTTCACAGTTCTGCATAGGGTTGACTAGTTAACTAAAGCTTAGACTTATCTATCAACACTGCACTGTGATCGTGGCAACCGGGGCAGCCGACCAGCGGGCTCGGTGCTCCGTTCGCCGCAGCCTGGTCGGGGAACGACGACGGCGGGTCCTCCCGGGACGATCGGCAGCGAAACTGGGGGAAAGAGAAACGGGTTAAAGCGGTGATGAAAGCAATAGAGCAGTGCTCTAGGTAAATAGCTATGTCTGGAATGAAATGGGTTAGCTATAGCGTGGCTTAGCGTCGGCGCGGCGGTAGGGAAGATATCTCCCCTCGGTCGGTTCACACTTCTGCAGTGTGCGGACGGTATCCTGTGGGAGCAGTCAGCGCTCTACAGGGTGAACGAAGGCAGCCCGGTTACTCCCGCTCTGCTAGCAGGAGTGTCAGGCGCCAAGTATAAGCGGTCGATGCGTGCGGATTAGCTAAGCGGTGCGACAGATGATGATCAAGCGACTAAACCAGTTAACTAGGGATAAATCCTATCTTTCTAGCGGGAGGTCGGGTTACACCTCATGTGCCTCGATACTAGCGCGAAAGGGTCCTGGGCTTGGCCCACCCCTGGTCAGCGCCTATGGCAGCCGGTACTGGAGTCAGGAGGTTGGATTACACCTCATGCGCCTCGGTACTAGCGCGGTAAACCGGGACACGGGTTAGACAGGTTGTCCGGTGACTACGGGATATTAGTGACCAAGAATAATTAAAGAAGGGTGCGTTACGGTTCGGGGTCCTTATAATTCCTTCCTGGTACACTGAGACACTACTCTGTATCCCGTACGTCTTGCGGTATAGCTCAAAGTAAAGTAATCACTGTACTTATCTTATAAACTCCAGAAGTCAGGCGGAGGCCGGGTCAGGTACTAAGCACAAGTGGCTGCGGGCGGGCGGACGGTTCAACTGCCTCTCCTCGGCCGTGTGCGCCGGTTTTGTCTGCGCGCGCGGCGGGCGGGTACTGCGCGCTGGCGTCGAGCGCGCGCAGCTTCGTTTCACCCTGTTCTATGTCACTGTACTGTGACTGTCGTCACAGCAATATCGTTATGATTATATTGTTGAGTGATTTTGCGACCTAAGTTTGACTTCATAAAATAGTTACACTCAGCCTTATAAGCAGTTTTAAAAGGTCCATAAATTGATACATCCATCGGTTGGATTCTGTGTGATCCGTGTGGTGGGAGAGACAGCATGACGATGTTGTTTGATTTGCAGAAGTCATAAGCTTTTAGTAGGCCGTGTGGTGCCGGCAGAGTAGAAAAGCACCACCCCATCTCTTCCTGTGGGGGTCGTAAGAAGCGACCGAGAGATAAATCCGACCCAACACAACGGTCCTGAAGAGGCAAACTCCACAATAAAACCCGGAACGGGGTCTTCGTCAGGCGCGTGTGACAGAGATCTACCGCGCGGCAGACTCCTGCAGCCGACCTGGCTCCGCACGTATCGACTAGTCGTTCCTGCGGATCCAGCCAGGAAGGCCGAGAGGGTGGCGCAGGTCCTAGGCAGCCCTGCGTTTTCCATAGTTGCGTCCCAGGCAACGCAGTGTCTATCAGACACTGCTTAAATCGTCTGTCACAGACGCGTGAGGCCAATAATGATGAAGCTTTTAGTGATATATGGCTGGAATTATTGTCAAGAATGAGAAGAATGGAATCCTTTTCCGAAGGTTTCGTATGATTCGTAAAGTGCTTCAACCAGTCCACAAACAAATCTTCATTTATCCAACCATTTTTTGAACAGCCTTGCACTCTGCACCTCTTGGTCCATCTGTTTCTAGTGCTACAGAATGTCTCTGGCGGGGATAAATCAACATGGGTGGGACAAATATTCCCGTCGCACTCATTGCACAGACAGCTGTAACTGTTTGCCCTCTTTCACCACTGGTTATCGACTCGACACGCTTTTGGCCTTTATCTGCCACAATTTGTATATATAGTTTTATGTATTTATTTTTAATTATTAAATTTTATATTTTATTTGTTTATATTTATATTGCAATTTATAGGTATACTTTATTTAGATGTAAGTAATATATATATATATATTAGTTGCACTATCCCGCATCAACTACTTTTTAAAAGCTAACTCCTTACTACCTGGTTGCCTGGAAGATATTGCTACCTGAGCAATAAGGCCGCCAATTGTACAATTTTTATTATTAATTCACCTTTTGTTTTTAATATGTTTCTTTTGTGCAATAAAGTATATTGTATTGTATTGTATTGTAATTTTGCCCGGATTTTGCACAGACGTGATCCCTGTCTCGTCGACATTAAATATATTTCTAGGAGGAAAATTAGATTCCCCAAGAGCTTTAAAAATATGGGAACTTCATCTTTATTAAATGCAATATGGCTCTATTTAAACTCGTTCCTTCGGTTTTGCGGACAGATAAATTGTTTCGTTTCATGAAGCCTTTGAGCCAGTCTTTGCCGGCTATTTGAGCAGCATCATTAAAGCTTTAAGGCACATTATTTTTTACTGCGTATTCATACGACATCCTATTTATTTCACTTGCTGTGCACCCGTAGAATATCTTCGGTAAAAGCTTTAGTTGATTAGCCATATCATCTTCTTGGGTTTTACTGAACACTTTTCTGCTTATAATTTTTTTAAGCCTTTCTTGCAAAGCGGAAAATAGAATACCTGTTTCCTTTGCGGTTTTCCTAATTAGATTTCCCGCTGCAACCAATCGAAAAGCTTGAGCTAGGATATTTTCATCCCATTTTACCTTTCCGCGTCTTCCTGACATCTGAAACTAAAATATAATAATAATAATAATCATCAACAACAACAGCTCATATAAATCCCCACCGAGGGGCTCGAGCCTACCCTGAATTAGAAAGATCAGGCCTTAGTCAACCACGCTGGCCCATTGCGGGTTGGTCAACTTCACACACAACCGTAGAATTTTTCGCAATAGGTAACACTTTAATTAATACTACTTTGATACCACATGACTATAGTGGCTGGCATCACCGGAAGAAAAATACATTTATCTCTTTTATTATGGTGACCGGAATTACCCGACAAACGGTATTTTAGAAAAGTATAGCGGGTAACTCCGGTCAGCGTGACCGGCATTAGACGACAGAAGGTATTTTTGTAAATCATATTTTTTTTTACAAAATATACAAAACGACGGTGAGAAATAAGAATAAAAATTTAAAAAGTCGATTAGTTAGCACTCTGGAAATCAGATAAGAATTGTTTTAATGTAATAAATTAAAGACTTACTTCTTATTTTCGACGGACGAAAAATTCTAACCAAATGGCGCGAAAACTGACGACGTGCATTCCAGCGCAGCGTGTAATCGGAACTGAGCGACAGTCGGCGGGGCGCGGTCGGGAACGATCACGCCACCTTGATTACATGTATGTGTGCATTTAGCACGCTATGGAAGAGGCCTCTAGTAATGCGAAAGTCGCAGGTTCAAATCCTGTCCACGCTTGAAAATTTTGCAAGTTTTCAGAAATTGTATACCTAACACGGGAAGTGTTTCAAAATTTGGTATTCAATTTAGCGCGGAATTTCATCGCTTAGACTACATTCAATCTGTAAAGAAAGAATAAGTCGCCAGGCATTAGTTGCAAAACTAACCCGGTAGATGAAGCCGTGCCACGCGTTACTGGCATTAAAGTACACTTGCAAAATTGGCGGGCAAGGAATGAGCTGCGGTAGCTCAGATGGAAGAGGCGTCACCACTAGTAATGCGAAAGTTGCAGGTTGAAATCCTGTCCGCGCTTGAAAAATTTTACAAGTTTTCAGAAATTGTATACCTTACACGGGAAGTGTTTTAAAATTTGGTATTCAATTTATCGCGGAGTTTCATCGCTTAGACTACATTCAATCCGTAAAGATAGAATTAGTCGCCGGGTATTAGTTGCAAAACTAACCCACGTACCACGCGTTACTGGAATTAAATTACACTTGCAAAATTGGCGGACAAGGACTTAGCTGCTGATGAGCCCAGATGAAAGAGGCGTTGCCACTAGTTTTGCGAAAGTCACAAGTTCAAATCCTGCCCGCGCTTGAAAAAAAAGAAAAATTATTTTGTGTAGTGTAGGACACCTAACCATTAGCCATAAGTTAGCATATAAGACTATGTATCGTGTGATCTGATACATTATACGCTCAGACGCGAGACAAGTTCGTTGTTTCATTGAATACTCCTACAGCCCGCATTGCATGGCGACCCGGCCAGGGCTGCCTGATGGCAGCGCTGAGCCAAGGGAACATGAATGTGGGTTGTTTGAGGAAATGTGAAGTGAAAAATAAAAAAGGAAGTGAACTTGTACGTTAAAACTTGAATAATAGCTGTGCTGTGGTGTGAATTATCAAAAAAAAAAGAGAACGGACAATTGACGGAACAATTTGATGAAGAAAACGTACAAAATCTAAAATATAATCTAGAAAATATCTACAAAAAATCAACTTTTTCGGAACGAAAATAAAATAATATGTAGCTGAGGAGAAACTGTTAAATATGCTACCGTAAGATGACACCAAGAATGCAAAGATGACGTGGCCATTGCAATAAATGTGAGTGTGGATATACTGGGCGCTGGGAGTAATGTTATACCAATATCAAGCCATGATGATGATAGATGATGATAAAATGCAGGGCGCAGGGAGATGTTGGTGTCCATATAGAAGGATGATATACTCGTAATAGCAGGGCGCCGGCAGATGTTCGAGTCGGATGTGGATGCAGCAGGGAGCCGGGAGATGGTTAACATCCGTAATGTAAAGTAGGTAAAGGTAACAGTGAGCGTAGTGCGAAACTATTTTTGCCTCCCGACAGTGAAATGTTAACATCGAGAAGATTTAAGAGACAGACTATCCTTACGTTCAAGTGTAAACGAGTGATAACATCAAATAACTTTATTTTTATGAGGTAAGCAGTTTGATTTTAGTAAGCTCCATGCGATTTTTTTTTTCGTTCATTGGTTTATTTTCATCAAAATATGGAAAATAAGATAGTAGGCTCCAGTGTTTCATATAGTCTGTATTAAGTGCGCAATTGATAAATTCCTGGTGCTAATTCGTATTAAAACATGATAGTAATTTTAACATGTACATGTAGGTACTAATTAATGAAAGTAAATAATAATTTCCATTAGTGAGATTAAAAAAAAATCTATTGATTGCAAAATTGTGTGACATGTATGTAAAGTACGCATCAAATTGTTCCTACTTATAATTTTATTTTATTGATAGACTTACTGACCTTAGAATCTATGTGGGTAATAGCTTAATAGCAACATAGATATGATCGATCATATAGAAATAAGTAAAATTTTAAATTCCTATACAATAATATTTTGAAAACCAAGAGCCTTCATTAAATTTGATTAGAAAGTGCGTTAAAATCGTATTAATATGTATACATGACAAAATATACATTACTTAATCAAACATTTTCAAAAAAAAAAAAAACTAATTGCGACTAAGATATTTTTTGAAGATGCAATTATGATATGACAGAGAAATGTTTTAATGTTAAAAGATATTTGTAGAACTTGTTTTTTTTTAATAATTATGGCAAATATTATAAATAATGAATTTACTTTTAAAGGCTTTACATTGAAAAAACTGCATATGTTTATTTGACACTCACAGTGCAATATTCTTTCATACGTTCTGTTTCAATAAACCGTAGTTAGCTGTAAAAGAAAGGAAAGAAGTAAGTATACTCTTTTTTATGTACGTATTTTCTGACTAACTATAAAATGTTTTTGTGAAATGTAGTGTGCATTATTTTTATGTATTCACTTTTGGTAATTACGAATTGAATTTTCGAAAAATCACTTTAGCCTATACCTAGTAAGTAAGAGATAATTTAATGTTAATAAAAGAAAGATCTAAATAAAAAAACACAGGTAAAGAAATGTATGTACTGCGCAGCAAGTTGAGCCATACCATATTTATACTGTTGATATCTACTATTTTTTTTTTGTATGTAATTTCAATTTTAGATATATTACTTTTCTGTGACGACGAAATGTGTACATTTTTGAAAGCGAAACTATTTTTTATTTTGCCGGAATGAGAAATTGTACCATGTAATACATATAAATTACCTATGTTGCTATATTGTCGAAACTTTGTTTCCGTAAAATTATTCGAATCAATTATTGTAAAAAAAAAAAACACTGGAAAATATAGATTTTACGGCTAGTTCTAATTTGTTGGGTATTGTAATCAGGCATAATTTTTTTTATTGTACTTTTACATGTTTATAATTTTACTGATTAAATATTACAAACTATAAGAATAAAAAGCAAATTCTATCATTCAATGTTTTTAAATTTGCGTTTTGGATTGTGCTTTCAAGGCATTTGTATTTATCTGTAGCGATATCTAGAATTACTGATGTTTAGATACTTTTTTTTATCCGATGCTTGATAAGTGATTCAAGGTTTCTAATTTATTAATTTTAAGTGAATCGTATAAATCTATCTTCTAGCTGGAAATCTATCTACATATTTATTTGATATTTATTTTCTTTTGAAATTAACCTGCGGATATTGTGTTTTTATAACTTTCTGAAATCATAGCGATTATTTTGCTCTCACATGTGTGAATTACTCACTCAAATTAAATTGTCTTTTTTACTTTTATCAATTAAATGTGTCCGAACATGAGTAACTAACTAAGAAATGCCTTTCGAGATCAGTGAATGAATGAATACTTATGTATAATTTAGTTTAAACTTTTTTAAACAATTTCATGTTTGATATAATGACCATGTATTCTGTATTTAATAATTGAGATATTTACTTTTGTAAGCAGTTTACGTATACATTTAAAAACGGGCTAGTGTACCTATCTATCGATTCTTTACATTACATTAACATAATATATATATTTCGCAATACAGTTTGCTGCAGACATTCTTTCCGAACAAACTGTAAGTATCTTGTTTCATCCATTTGTTGCAACGTGCAGTGCTGAGTAGGTGTTAATTAAATACGTACCTACCTACTTAGTTACTGTGTGCAAGTACTTTAATGCGGCGATGCAATGCCGGATCATACTTATTATGTGATTATATTATGATCTATTTATCAGACTGTAATACTGTGTTTTTGCATTGTTTTTGAATTAAAGGTACTCTATTCACTACCTATAGCAATTATATAAACAAACGTTGGCTGAATTTTCTAATGATTTATTGTTGAAAGTCAATTGTGTAACTTTTTATTAAATATATACTACCTATACATACAAGTAAATAACTGATTTTAAGAATACCCTTTTATGATTCCGTGGATTGTTTGCGATAAAAAAACTACGATTATATGGAAATATCTCAGTAAAAATCAATGTACCAAACTGTAAGCCAAGTAGTTAACGGATAAGTAGGCAAACGCTTGTAAGGTATGATTCATTTCATACAGTTTAAAATAGGTATATCGTATTAAAATCATTTTGGCTAATTAGATAAATTAAGCACAATTTGTTACGCATTTACTTACGAATGTAGAATTATGTAGAGGAAAGGATTTTAAAGATTGTGGTTAGCGCATTATGCTACTAAGAGTATGTTTCAAGAATTAGTTGTTATTTATTGAAGGTTAAGTAAAGATTGTATAGTTTAAAAGGATAAGGGACTATTTTGGTTAATATCGTATCCTAATCGCGATTGGCCTGATCAACCATAGTGACGGTACTTAGTGATCAAAATATTCATTTGTTTGATGTTATTTATTTATGGGCATTGATAGTTATGGATACGCACGAGATGCGATAGCACACAGTCAACTAGTAAGGCACAAAGGCACTACAAGGTTCAGGTCCTTCTTTCGATCATGGCCGGAACGAGAGAACGAGAGAAATGTTGGAGACATTATGTAAAGTCTTAAATCATGACCTTGGTTAGTTTATGTTGAGGCTAAATGCCTATGTTCATAAAGTCGCGACTTGTCGGTTAAAGTGCCTAATTATGATGTTATATAAAAAAAGTTTAATTAAATAAACCGACATTATTGTAAATGGCTGGCCAGCCCATGTTGTTAATGTTAGTGTGTCTAGTCCATGTAAAGGACTCAGTAGCAAGGCTACTTGTATTGTAAACAAGTGAAATAAGTTGACTGTTGTTGTAGAGAAAGCGACTGAATGTGATAGTAACCAACATGATAATTATGACGATAATTAACGTTATTAAAGGAAATAAATGTAAAAGATATATTGCAATAAAAGTAAGTAGAATATGTAAGTATTCAAGATGGCTTTGTGTAAAATTTTAATATGTGATGGTTTATAAAAACATCCAAGGACAAATTAAATTACATTGTAAAATATTTTATTTTAACTAGGTACTTACATACCTTACATAATTATTATTTTAACAGAAAATCAGTTTATGTATTTAGTGTTGTGTGGTACACTTCCTATATAATTTTAGATAAATGCTGTTAAAGGTTGAAACAAAATATTGTTTAAAATCAATTCATATTAAAAGCATAATGATTTTAACGTACCTACCTTTTTATAATTATCGTCGTCGAATTTCAATGTAATGATTTTTTTTCATCAATTCAAAATTACGGAAATGAAGGCCCTTGGTACATACACATATAACTTAGTTCATAAATGATTAATTACGACTTAGATTAAGAATTTAGATACTAAATTTTTTTCAATGTTAAAAGCAATAACTCTTGAAAAAAAAAAATTCATATAAAACAAATTACATCTGTTACTTTTGTACTTTCTCAATAAACTGTGGAATAAGCAACAATACTTACAACATATAGAGGCTTTCTTCTTTTTTGGAACTGTGTGTAGAGATGATAACATAACCTATGACTTTATTAGGCTTTTCGGTGTGTTATCGGCGTTAAAAAAAAAGGTTATTTAATTTTATTAAAATTACCAACCAATTAACATTAATTAGTGACAATATATACCTCTAAACTGATCTTCCAAAATTATTTGTTAAAATTAGAATAAATATAACATAATTTATTTATTTATTTACAAACATAATTTATCAGCATAACAGCTATAATACGCCAAGGCGCCGATAAACTTAAATTAAGTTACAACAGTGCTTACTCGACTATCTAAAGTTTCGCAGTGTTTTAAAATTGTTACTCTAAGTTTTTTCCATTGGTCGGCAAATAAGTCGCAGTCTGGTGCCACAGAGAGAAGCTGGTTGAGCTGGGTGCGTGCGCTTACAAGTGGAGAGGCCCTGTGCGCCTCCGTGCGGACCACCTCCTCCGCCAGCAGCCGGTGGCTGCGACCTCGCAGATATCTATCTGGGACGCAGAGAGTGTTCACCCTGGAGATCAGTTCCGGGCAGTCAGTTTCCCCTCGCAATAACTGGCATGCAGAGCACAACTTCTCAAAATTGCGTCTAACCTCCAGGGAATTCATCTCTAACATACCCAATATAAATTTAGTGGGATACAAGAAAGGGTAATATCCATACTCTTTCTTGTATAAAAATCGGAGAAACGTCTTCTGGACCTTCTCCAAAAGCAAGATGTACGATTCCTCATGTGGACTCCACACAATTGAGGCTGAATCAAGCTTACTCCTTACCAAAGAAGTGTACAGTAGTTTTATAACTCTAGGTTCACGAAATTGTTTTGCGTTTCTCATAATAAAGCCTAACTTCCTAAAACATTCCTTTGAGAGTGAGATTATGTGTTCGTTAAAAGTGAGTTGCGAGTCAAAAGTTACACCAAGGTCTTTGATAGTGTTAACTTGTTCAATTGGGTTATTTCCAAGGCAGTATGTGGTTTTGATTGGGGTTCTTCGTCTAGTAAATGTCATCGTTTTGCACTTAGATGGATTAAACGCCAGTTTATTTTCAATGCTCCATCGAAGCACAGCGTCTATATCGATCTGTAATTGCTTGCAGTCTGTGGGGTCAACAACACAACGAATAATTTTAAGGTCGTCGGCGTAGAGAAGACAATCAGAAAAGTGTATTACACTGTCAAGATCATTGACCATCAAAGTGAAAAGGAGAGGCCCTAGTATGGAACCCTGGCTTACGCCGGATCTAGTATGGTATGTTTCGGAAACGTAACATCCATGTCTCACATACTGTTGGCGATCCCTGAGATAATCTGCAAATAAACGGAGAAGACGAGGGGTGAAACCGAATGCTGCAAGTTTATTTAACAATATGTCATTCTCTACTTGGTCAAATGCCTTTTTGAAATCAAAGTAAATAACGTGTTTGTATAACTAAAAGTTTGAGATTTAAATAACACAAAAATTAAAAATCATAATGTATATTGTTCCGTGTTATGCCTGCAAAATTATTCAACCAATGTAACCAATTGTTTTATTTTTTAGTTAAATGCTAGATTTGTGTTTCCACATTCAAATGGAAAAATTAAAATCCATTGTTTAAATTTTTTTATTTTTAGGGGGAAGGTGTAGTGTAGGACACCTAACCATTAGCCATAAGTTAGCATATAAGACTATGTATCGTGTGATCTGATACATTATACGCTCAGACGCGAGACAAGTTTGTTGTTTCATTGAATACTCCTACAGCCCGCATTGTTTGCAAGTTCTCAAAAATATTATACCTAACACGGGAAGTGTTTTTTAAATTTGGTATTCAATTAATCGCGGGTTTTCATCGCTTAGACTATATTTAATCTGTAAAGATAGAATTAGTCGCCGGGTATTAGTAACAAAACAAACCCGGTAGATGAAGCCGTGCCACGCGTTACTGGCATTAAATGATAAATGAAATAAATAAAATGATAAATTTATTTTATTTGCAGTAAATATGGTTCACAATGATGGTAGGTAAATATTATTTAGTATCACATATTCAACCAATATACACTTTGGTATGCAAAGATGAGTCAGACGCTACATTAAATTACAATTAAATAACTTCGTAAAATTAAATTAAAACTAGCTTTTACCCGCGACTTCGTCCGCGTTAGATAGTTTTTTTAGGCAGAAGTTCTAAAGTAGGTATGTGTATTCATAGTGTGACAGTGATATTAGAACAGTTCTTATCTGTACTGTTTAAAGATGAATTGCTTGCTACTGTTGTTCAAGGGACAATTCTAAATTTGCTATCCGGCCTGAGAGACAAAATTTTTAAACACTGAATACAAAAGTCAGTAGATAACAGAGTACTTACTCCAGAGGTGCCGATTTGAGCACACTTAAATGGTCAGCATAAGTGGATAAGACAGATAAATCTTAAGTTACTGTAATACATTTTTATATACCACATCTTCTGCTTTTCTGTCCTTAACTTATTCCCATCATATTGAACAACTTTTGTTTTAGAATCATGCCTGTATCTCTAATAGTTTAAATGGGCACCTGATAATAGACCTGGAAGTCAACATAAGGTACTACAGATCCTAAATGTCCTTGTGAAAAGAAGCGGCCTATCATACTGAACAACTTCTGTTCTGGAACCATTTCTGTATCTCCAATAGTTTACGTGGGCTCCTGATGGTAGACCTGGTGGTCTATATAAGGTACTCTAGATCCTCAATGTCCTTGTGCAAAGAAGCGGCTCATCATACTGAACAACTTTTGTTTCATAACCATGCCTGTACCTATCTCTAATAGTTTTGCTGGGCTCCTGATGGTACACCTGGTGGTCTACATAAGGTACTTCAGAGCCCCAATGTCCTTGTGAAAGAAGCGGCCCATCATACTGAACAACTTTTGTTTTGGAACCTTGCCTGTATCTCTAATAGTTTAGCTGGGCTCCTGGTGGTACACCTGGTGGTCTACATTAGGTACTGCAGAGCCCCAATGTCCTTGTGAAAAGAAGCGGCCCATCATACTGAACAACTTTTGTTTTGGAACCATGCCCATATCTCTAATAGTTTAGCTGGGCTCCTGGTGGTACACCTGGTGGTCTACATAAGGTACTCCAGATCCCCAATGCCCTTGTAAAAAAAAGCGGCCCATCATACTGAACAACTTTTGTTTTGGAACCATTTCTGTATCTCCAATAGTTTAGGTGGGCTCCTGATGGTAGACCTGGTGGTCTACATAAGGTACTCCAGAGCCCCAATGTCCCTGTGAAAAGAAGCGGCCCATCATACTGAACAACTTTTGTTCTGGCACCTTGCCTGTATCTCTAATAGTTTAGCTGGGCTCCTATTGGTACACCTGGTGGTCTACATAAGGTACTCCAGAGCCCTTATATGCTTGTGAAAAGAAGCGGCCCATCATACTGAACAACTTTTGTTTTGGAACCTTGCCTGTATCTCTAATAGTTTAGCTGGGCTCCTGGTGGTACACCTGGTGGTCTACATTAGGTACTGCAGAGCCCCAATGTCCTTGTGAAAAGAAGCGGCCCATCATACTGAACAACTTTTGTTTTGGAACCATGCCCATATCTCTAATAGTTTAGCTGGGCTCCTGGTGGTACACCTGGTGGTCTACATAAGGTACTCCAGATCCCCAATGCCCTTGTAAAAAAAAGCGGCCCATCATACTGAACAACTTTTGTTTTGGAACCATTTCTGTATCTCCAATAGTTTAGGTGGGCTCCTGATGGTACACCTGGTGGTCTACATAAGGTACTCCAGAGCCCCAATGTCCCTGTGAAAAGAAGCGGCCCATCATACTGAACAACTTTTGTTCTGGCACCTTGCCTGTATCTCTAATAGTTTAGCTGGGCTCCTGGTGGTACACCTGGTGGTCTACATAAGGTACTCCAGAGCCCTTATATGCTTGTGAAAAGAAGCGGCCCATCATACTGAACAACTTTTGTTTTGGAACCATGCCTGTATCTCTAATAGTTTAGCTGGGCCCCTGGTGGTACACCTGGTGGTCTACATAAAGTATTTCAGATCCCCAATGTCCTTGTGAAAAGAAGCGGCCCATCATACTGAACAACTTTTGTTTTGGAACCATGCCTGTATCTCTAATAGTTTAGCTGGGCTCCTGGTGGTACACCTGGTGGTCTACATAAGGTACTCCAGACCCTCAATGTCCTTGTGAAAAGAAGCGGCCCATCATACTGAACAACTTTTGTTTTGGAACCATTTCTGTATCTCCAATAGTTTAGGTGGGCTCCTGATGGTAGACCTGGTGGTCTACATAAGGTACTCCAGATCCCCAATGTCCATGTGAAAAGATTTGGCCCTTCATACTGAACAACTTTTGTTTTGGAACCATGCCTGTATCTCTAATAGTTTAGCTGGGCTCCTGGTGGTACACCTGGTGGTCTACATCTATACTCCAGACCCTCGAATGGTGATATAAAGTAGCCTATGTCCGTTCTCGGTAGGCTAGCAATCTCTGTGCCAAGTTTCATGAAGATCGGTTCAGCGGTTTGGCCGTGAAAGCGTAGCAGACAGACAGACAGACAGACAGACAGACAGAGTTACTACCTGGTGGTCTATATAAGGTACTCTAGATCCTCAATGTCCTTGTGCAAAGAAGCGGCTCATCATACTGAACAACTTTTGTTTAATAACCATGCCTGTACCTATCTCTAATAGTTTTGCTGGGCTCCTGATGGTACACCTGGTGGTCTACATAAGGTACTTCAGAGCCCCAATGTCCTTGTGAAAGAAGCGGCCCATCATACTGAACAACTTTTGTTTTGGAACCTTGCCTGTATCTCTAATAGTTTAGCTGGGCTCCTGGTGGTACACCTGGTGGTCTACATTAGGTACTGCAGAGCCCCAATGTCCTTGTGAAAAGAAGCGGCCCATCATACTGAACAACTTTTGTTTTGGAACCATGCCCATATCTCTAATAGTTTAGCTGGGCTCCTGGTGGTACACCTGGTGGTCTACATAAGGTACTCCAGATCCCCAATGCCCTTGTAAAAAAAAGCGGCCCATCATACTGAACAACTTTTGTTTTGGAACCATTTCTGTATCTCCAATAGTTTAGGTGGGCTCCTGATGGTAGACCTGGTGGTCTACATAAGGTACTCCAGAGCCCCAATGTCCCTGTGAAAAGAAGCGGCCCATCATACTGAACAACTTTTGTTCTGGCACCTTGCCTGTATCTCTAATAGTTTAGCTGGGCTCCTATTGGTACACCTGGTGGTCTACATAAGGTACTCCAGAGCCCTTATATGCTTGTGAAAAGAAGCGGCCCATCATACTGAACAACTTTTGTTTTGGAACCTTGCCTGTATCTCTAATAGTTTAGCTGGGCTCCTGGTGGTACACCTGGTGGTCTACATTAGGTACTGCAGAGCCCCAATGTCCTTGTGAAAAGAAGCGGCCCATCATACTGAACAACTTTTGTTTTGGAACCATGCCCATATCTCTAATAGTTTAGCTGGGCTCCTGGTGGTACACCTGGTGGTCTACATAAGGTACTCCAGATCCCCAATGCCCTTGTAAAAAAAAGCGGCCCATCATACTGAACAACTTTTGTTTTGGAACCATTTCTGTATCTCCAATAGTTTAGGTGGGCTCCTGATGGTACACCTGGTGGTCTACATAAGGTACTCCAGAGCCCCAATGTCCCTGTGAAAAGAAGCGGCCCATCATACTGAACAACTTTTGTTCTGGCACCTTGCCTGTATCTCTAATAGTTTAGCTGGGCTCCTGGTGGTACACCTGGTGGTCTACATAAGGTACTCCAGAGCCCTTATATGCTTGTGAAAAGAAGCGGCCCATCATACTGAACAACTTTTGTTTTGGAACCATGCCTGTATCTCTAATAGTTTAGCTGGGCCCCTGGTGGTACACCTGGTGGTCTACATAAAGTATTTCAGATCCCCAATGTCCTTGTGAAAAGAAGCGGCCCATCATACTGAACAACTTTTGTTGTGGAACCATGCCTGTATCTCTAATAGTTTAGCTGGGCCCCTGGTGGTACACCTGGTGGTCTACATAAAGTATTTCAGATCCCCAATGTCCTTGTGAAAAGAAGCGGCCCATCATACTGAACAACTTTTGTTTTGGAACCATTTCTGTATCTCCAATAGTTTAGGTGGGCTCCTGATGGTAGACCTGGTGGTCTACATAAGGTACTCCAGATCCCCAATGTCCATGTGAAAAGATTTGGCCCTTCATACTGAACAACTTTTGTTTTGGAACCATGCCTGTATCTCTAATAGTTTAGCTGGGCTCCTGGTGGTACACCTGGTGGTCTACATCTATACTCCAGACCCTCGAATGGTGATATAAAGTAGCCTATGTCCGTTCTCGGTAGGCTAGCAATCTCTGTGCCAAGTTTCATGAAGATCGGTTCAGCGGTTTGGCCGTGAAAGCGTAGCAGACAGACAGACAGACAGACAGACAGACAGAGTTACTACCTGGTGGTCTATATAAGGTACTCTAGATCCTCAATGTCCTTGTGCAAAGAAGCGGCTCATCATACTGAACAACTTTTGTTTAATAACCATGCCTGTACCTATCTCTAATAGTTTTGCTGGGCTCCTGATGGTACACCTGGTGGTCTACATAAGGTACTTCAGAGCCCCAATGTCCTTGTGAAAGAAGCGGCCCATCATACTGAACAACTTTTGTTTTGGAACCTTGCCTGTATCTCTAATAGTTTAGCTGGGCTCCTGGTGGTACACCTGGTGGTCTACATTAGGTACTGCAGAGCCCCAATGTCCTTGTGAAAAGAAGCGGCCCATCATACTGAACAACTTTTGTTTTGGAACCATGCCCATATCTCTAATAGTTTAGCTGGGCTCCTGGTGGTACACCTGGTGGTCTACATAAGGTACTCCAGATCCCCAATGCCCTTGTAAAAAAAAGCGGCCCATCATACTGAACAACTTTTGTTTTGGAACCATTTCTGTATCTCCAATAGTTTAGGTGGGCTCCTGATGGTACACCTGGTGGTCTACATAAGGTACTCCAGAGCCCCAATGTCCCTGTGAAAAGAAGCGGCCTATCATACTGAACAACTTTTGTTCTGGCACCTTGCCTGTATCTCTAATAGTTTAGCTGGGCTCCTGGTGGTACACCTGGTGGTCTACATAAGGTACTCCAGAGCCCTTATATGCTTGTGAAAAGAAGCGGCCCATCATACTGAACAACTTTTGTTTTGGAACCATGCCTGTATCTCTAATAGTTTAGCTGGGCCCCTGGTGGTACACCTGGTGGTCTACATAAAGTATTTCAGATCCCCAATGTCCTTGTGAAAAGAAGCGGCCCATCATACTGAACAACTTTTGTTTTGGAACCATGCCTGTATCTCTAATAGTTTAGCTGGGCTCCTGGTGGTACACCTGGTGGTCTACATAAGGTACTCCAGACCCTCAATGTCCTTGTGAAAAGAAGCGGCCCATCATACTGAACAACTTTTGTTTTGGAACCATTTCTGTATCTCCAATAGTTTAGGTGGGCTCCTGATGGTAGACCTGGTGGTCTACATAAGGTACTCCAGATCCCCAATGTCCATGTGAAAAGATTCGGCCCTTCATACTGAACAACTTTTGTTTTGGAACCATGCCTGTATCTCTAATAGTTTAGCTGGGCTCCTGGTGGTACACCTGGTGGTCTACATCTATACTCCAGACCCTCGAATGGTGATATAAAGTAGCCTATGTCCGTTCTCGGTAGGCTAGCAATCTCTGTGCCAAGTTTCATGAAGATCGGTTCAGCGGTTTGGCCGTGAAAGCGTAGCAGACAGACAGACAGACAGACAGACAGACAGAGTTACTTTCGCATTTATAATATTAGTGTGGATTACATTAAAATCAAATTAAAAATAAAAATAAATTAAAATATAACCGTAATTAAATTAAATTCAAATCAAAATTAAATTAAATAATCAGTTACATTCCCATATTAATAAATTCATTGATACTTTATATACAACTAGCTTTTACCCGCGACTTCGTCCGCGTTAGATAGTTTTTTTAGGCAGAAGTTCTAAAGTAGGTATGTGTATTCATAGTGTGACAGTGATATTAGAACAGTTCTTATCTGTACTGTTTAAAGATGAATTGCTTGCTACTGTTGTTCAAGGGACAATTCTAAATTTGCTATCCGGCCTGAGAGACAAAATTTTTAAACACTGAATACAAAAGTCAGTAGATAACAGAGTACTTACTCCAGAGGTGCCGATTTGAGCACACTTAAATGGTCAGCATAAGTGGATAAGACAGATAAATCTTAAGTTACTGTAATACATTTTTATATACCACATCTTCTGCTTTTCTGTCCTTAACTTATTCCCATCATATTGAACAACTTTTGTTTTAGAATCATGCCTGTATCTCTAATAGTTTAAATGGGCACCTGATAATAGACCTGGAAGTCAACATAAGGTACTACAGATCCTAAATGTCCTTGTGAAAAGAAGCGGCCTATCATACTGAACAACTTCTGTTCTGGAACCATTTCTGTATCTCCAATAGTTTACGTGGGCTCCTGATGGTAGACCTGGTGGTCTATATAAGGTACTCTAGATCCTCAATGTCCTTGTGCAAAGAAGCGGCTCATCATACTGAACAACTTTTGTTTCATAACCATGCCTGTACCTATCTCTAATAGTTTTGCTGGGCTCCTGATGGTACACCTGGTGGTCTACATAAGGTACTTCAGAGCCCCAATGTCCTTGTGAAAGAAGCGGCCCATCATACTGAACAACTTTTGTTTTGGAACCTTGCCTGTATCTCTAATAGTTTAGCTGGGCTCCTGGTGGTACACCTGGTGGTCTACATTAGGTACTGCAGAGCCCCAATGTCCTTGTGAAAAGAAGCGGCCCATCATACTGAACAACTTTTGTTTTGGAACCATGCCCATATCTCTAATAGTTTAGCTGGGCTCCTGGTGGTACACCTGGTGGTCTACATAAGGTACTCCAGATCCCCAATGCCCTTGTAAAAAAAAGCGGCCCATCATACTGAACAACTTTTGTTTTGGAACCATTTCTGTATCTCCAATAGTTTAGGTGGGCTCCTGATGGTACACCTGGTGGTCTACATAAGGTACTCCAGAGCCCCAATGTCCCTGTGAAAAGAAGCGGCTCATCTTACTGAACAACTTTTGTTCTGGCACCTTGCCTGTATCTCTAATAGTTTAGCTGGGCTCCTGGTGGTACACCTGGTGGTCTACATAAGGTACTCCAGAGCCCTTATATGCTTGTGAAAAGAAGCGGCCCATCATACTGAACAACTTTTGTTTTGGAACCTTGCCTGTATCTCTAATAGTTTAGCTGGGCTCCTGGTGGTACACCTGGTGGTCTACATTAGGTACTGCAGAGTCCCAATGTCCTTGTGAAAAGAAGCGGTCCATCATACTGAACAACTTTTGTTTTGGAACCATGCCCATATCTCTAATAGTTTAGCTGGGCTCCTGGTGGTACACCTGGTGGTCTACATAAGGTACTCCAGATCCCCAATGCCCTTGTAAAAAAAAGCGGCCCATCATACTGAACAACTTTTGTTTTGGAACCATTTCTGTATCTCCAATAGTTTAGGTGGGCTCCTGATGGTACACCTGGTGGTCTACATAAGGTACTCCAGAGCCCCAATGTCCCTGTGAAAAGAAGCGGCCCATCATACTGAACAACTTTTGTTCTGGCACCTTGCCTGTATCTCTAATAGTTTAGCTGGGCTCCTGGTGGTACACCTGGTGGTCTACATAAGGTACTCCAGAGCCCTTATATGCTTGTGAAAAGAAGCGGCCCATCATACTGAACAACTTTTGTTTTGGAACCATGCCTGTATCTCTAATAGTTTAGCTGGGCCCCTGGTGGTACACCTGGTGGTCTACATAAAGTATTTCAGATCCCCAATGTCCTTGTGAAAAGAAGCGGCCCATCATACTGAACAACTTTTGTTTTGGAACCATGCCTGTATCTCTAATAGTTTAGCTGGGCTCCTGGTGGTACACCTGGTGGTCTACATAAGGTACTCCAGACCCTCAATGTCCTTGTGAAAAGAAGCGGCCCATCATACTGAACAACTTTTGTTTTGGAACCATTTCTGTATCTCCAATAGTTTAGGTGGGCTCCTGATGGTAGACCTGGTGGTCTACATAAGGTACTCCAGATCCCCAATGTCCATGTGAAAAGATTCGGCCCTTCATACTGAACAACTTTTGTTTTGGAACCATGCCTGTATCTCTAATAGTTTAGCTGGGCTCCTGGTGGTACACCTGGTGGTCTACATCTATACTCCAGACCCTCGAATGGTGATATAAAGTAGCCTATGTCCGTTCTCGGTAGGCTAGCAATCTCTGTGCCAAGTTTCATGAAGATCGGTTCAGCGGTTTGGCCGTGAAAGCGTAGCAGACAGACAGACAGACAGACAGACAGACAGAGTTACTACCTGGTGGTCTATATTAGGTACTCTAGATCCTCAATGTCCTTGTGCAAAGAAGCGGCTCATCATACTGAACAACTTTTGTTTAATAACCATGCCTGTACCTATCTCTAATAGTTTTGCTGGGCTCCTGATGGTACACCTGGTGGTCTACATAAGGTACTTCAGAGCCCCAATGTCCTTGTGAAAGAAGCGGCCCATCATACTGAACAACTTTTGTTTTGGAACCTTGCCTGTATCTCTAATAGTTTAGCTGGGCTCCTGGTGGTACACCTGGTGGTCTACATTAGGTACTGCAGAGCCCCAATGTCCTTGTGAAAAGAAGCGGCCCATCATACTGAACAACTTTTGTTTTGGAACCATACCCATATCTCTAATAGTTTAGCTGGGCTCCTGGTGGTACACCTGGTGGTCTACATAAGGTACTCCAGATCCCCAATGCCCTTGTAAAAAAAAGCGGCCCATCATACTGAACAACTTTTGTTTTGGAACCATTTCTGTATCTCCAATAGTTTAGGTGGGCTCCTGATGGTACACCTGGTGGTCTACATAAGGTACTCCAGAGCCCCAATGTCCCTGTGAAAAGAAGCGGCCCATCATACTGAACAACTTTTGTTCTGGCACCTTGCCTGTATCTCTAATAGTTTAGCTGGGCTCCTGGTGGTACACCTGGTGGTCTACATAAGGTACTCCAGAGCCCTTATATGCTTGTGAAAAGAAGCGGCCCATCATACTGAACAACTTTTGTTTTGGAACCTTGCCTGTATCTCTAATAGTTTAGCTGGGCTCCTGGTGGTACACCTGGTGGTCTACATTAGGTACTGCAGAGCCCCAATGTCCTTGTGAAAAGAAGCGGCCCATCATACTGAACAACTTTTGTTTTGGAACCATGCCCATATCTCTAATAGTTTAGCTGGGCTCCTGGTGGTACACCTGGTGGTCTACATAAGGTACTCCAGATCCCCAATGCCCTTGTAAAAAAAAGCGGCCCATCATACTGAACAACTTTTGTTTTGGAACCATTTCTGTATCTCCAATAGTTTAGGTGGGCTCCTGATGGTACACCTGGTGGTCTACATAAGGTACTCCAGAGCCCCAATGTCCCTGTGAAAAGAAGCGGCCCATCATACTGAACAACTTTTGTTCTGGCACCTTGCCTGTATCTCTAATAGTTTAGCTGGGCTCCTGGTGGTACACCTGGTGGTCTACATAAGGTACTCCAGAGCCCTTATATGCTTGTGAAAAGAAGCGGCCCATCATACTGAACAACTTTTGTTGTGGAACCATGCCTGTATCTCTAATAGTTTAGCTGGGCCCCTGGTGGTACACCTGGTGGTCTACATAAAGTATTTCAGATCCCCAATGTCCTTGTGAAAAGAAGCGGCCCATCATACTGAACAACTTTTGTTTTGGAACCATGCCTGTATCTCTAATAGTTTAGCTGGGCTCCTGGTGGTACACCTGGTGGTCTACATAAGGTACTCCAGACCCTCAATGTCCTTGTGAAAAGAAGCGGCCCATCATACTGAACAACTTTTGTTTTGGAACCATTTCTGTATCTCCAATAGTTTAGGTGGGCTCCTGATGGTAGACCTGGTGGTCTACATAAGGTACTCCAGATCCCCAATGTCCATGTGAAAAGATTCGGCCCTTCATACTGAACAACTTTTGTTTTGGAACCATGCCTGTATCTCTAATAGTTTAGCTGGGCTCCTGGTGGTACACCTGGTGGTCTACATCTATACTCCAGACCCTCGAATGGTGATATAAAGTAGCCTATGTCCGTTCTCGGTAGGCTAGCAATCTCTGTGCCAAGTTTCATGAAGATCGGTTCAGCGGTTTGGCCGTGAAAGCGTAGCAGACAGACAGACAGACAGACAGACAGACAGAGTTACTACCTGGTGGTCTATATAAGGTACTCTAGATCCTCAATGTCCTTGTGCAAAGAAGCGGCTCATCATACTGAACAACTTTTGTTTAATAACCATGCCTGTACCTATCTCTAATAGTTTTGCTGGGCTCCTGATGGTACACCTGGTGGTCTACATAAGGTACTTCAGAGCCCCAATGTCCTTGTGAAAGAAGCGGCCCATCATACTGAACAACTTTTGTTTTGGAACCTTGCCTGTATCTCTAATAGTTTAGCTGGGCTCCTGGTGGTACACCTGGTGGTCTACATTAGGTACTGCAGAGCCCCAATGTCCTTGTGAAAAGAAGCGGCCCATCATACTGAACAACTTTTGTTTTGGAACCATACCCATATCTCTAATAGTTTAGCTGGGCTCCTGGTGGTACACCTGGTGGTCTACATAAGGTACTCCAGATCCCCAATGCCCTTGTAAAAAAAAGCGGCCCATCATACTGAACAACTTTTGTTTTGGAACCATTTCTGTATCTCCAATAGTTTAGGTGGGCTCCTGATGGTACACCTGGTGGTCTACATAAGGTACTCCAGAGCCCCAATGTCCCTGTGAAAAGAAGCGGCCCATCATACTGAACAACTTTTGTTCTGGCACCTTGCCTGTATCTCTAATAGTTTAGCTGGGCTCCTGGTGGTACACCTGGTGGTCTACATAAGGTACTCCAGAGCCCTTATATGCTTGTGAAAAGAAGCGGCCCATCATACTGAACAACTTTTGTTTTGGAACCTTGCCTGTATCTCTAATAGTTTAGCTGGGCTCCTGGTGGTACACCTGGTGGTCTACATTAGGTACTGCAGAGCCCCAATGTCCTTGTGAAAAGAAGCGGCCCATCATACTGAACAACTTTTGTTTTGGAACCATGCCCATATCTCTAATAGTTTAGCTGGGCTCCTGGTGGTACACCTGGTGGTCTACATAAGGTACTCCAGATCCCCAATGCCCTTGTAAAAAAAAGCGGCCCATCATACTGAACAACTTTTGTTTTGGAACCATTTCTGTATCTCCAATAGTTTAGGTGGGCTCCTGATGGTACACCTGGTGGTCTACATAAGGTACTCCAGAGCCCCAATGTCCCTGTGAAAAGAAGCGGCCCATCATACTGAACAACTTTTGTTCTGGCACCTTGCCTGTATCTCTAATAGTTTAGCTGGGCTCCTGGTGGTACACCTGGTGGTCTACATAAGGTACTCCAGAGCCCTTATATGCTTGTGAAAAGAAGCGGCCCATCATACTGAACAACTTTTGTTTTGGAACCATGCCTGTATCTCTAATAGTTTAGCTGGGCCCCTGGTGGTACACCTGGTGGTCTACATAAAGTATTTCAGATCCCCAATGTCCTTGTGAAAAGAAGCGGCCCATCATACTGAACAACTTTTGTTTTGGAACCATGCCTGTATCTCTAATAGTTTAGCTGGGCTCCTGGTGGTACACCTGGTGGTCTACATAAGGTACTCCAGACCCTCAATGTCTTTGTGAAAAGAAGCGGCCCATCATACTGAACAACTTTTGTTTTGGAACCATTTCTGTATCTCCAATAGTTTAGGTGGGCTCCTGATGGTAGACCTGGTGGTCTACATAAGGTACTCCAGATCCCCAATGTCCATGTGAAAAGATTCGGCCCTTCATACTGAACAACTTTTGTTTTGGAACCATGCCTGTATCTCTAATAGTTTAGCTGGGCTCCTGGTGGTACACCTGGTGGTCTACATCTATACTCCAGACCCTCGAATGGTGATATAAAGTAGCCTATGTCCGTTCTCGGTAGGCTAGCAATCTCTGTGCCAAGTTTCATGAAGATCGGTTCAGCGGTTTGGCCGTGAAAGCGTAGCAGACAGACAGACAGACAGACAGACAGACAGAGTTACTTTCGCATTTATAATATTAGTGTGGATGTGGATTTTCACATAACAATTCATACAATTTTTTTTTAAACATAGTTGTTGGCATGTCCTTTAAAGCTGTTGGAAGTTTATTAAAAAGTTTAACGGACATATTGAAGCAATTTTTTTGAAAGGATGTTGTTTGAAATGGAACAGCTACTAATCTGTTTGGATATCTAGTAGAGATACAAGATACAAGATATTTTATTTGCTTGAATAGGGTACAATGGATGGTAATATTACATAAAATAAGAATCTCCTATACAGCCGTCAACAACAGCATGCAAATGTAAATGAAGTTAAGAACATTAGTTAAACAATTAAAATCGAAATAATTAGATACTATATATGTCATCATGATATAATTTACTCACAATGTCAAATAATTATTAAAATTTATATTTAAAGAATTCGTCCAAACTATAAAAACAATTTCTACATAATATGTCAGAGAGCGTAGCCTTAAATTTATTGTCAGGTAGGTTTCTTATATGTCTAGGCAAGAAATTGTAAAATTTTACAGACATGTTGAAGCTGTTTCTAGCAAAACAGACAGTTCTATTTCGTAACGGTACAAGTTTGTCTGGATACCTGGTGTTAAATGAACATATCTCATGGTCCTTTTGATATAAACCAAGATTCTTTTTTACGAATAGACAAGTCTCTAGAATATACATTGAAGGAAGCGTAAGCAATCGCAATTTTTTGAAAATTGGTCTACAGGATTCCACTGATCCCGCTCCACAATTAGCTCGTAAACATTTATTTTGTATTATGAAACACCGGTTTAGTTCACTAGAATTCCCCCACAGTAATAGTCCATATCGTAAAGTCGAGCACACATACCCATGATACGCGGTGATAGCTGTCTTTTGATCACATAACTGCGTTAATCGGTACAACGCGTACGTAAATCTATTGATTTTTTTGCAGACTGTCTCAACGTGTTGATTCCACGTTAACTGAGAGTCAATGGTAATACCAAGGAAGACGGCTGAATGTGTCTCTGCTATAGTTTTATTTCAGCATTTTATTTGTAGTTTTTAAGGTCTTTTATTTCTATTATAGAATTGTATATATTTTGTTTTATTTACGTTGACAACTAAATTGTTACTTTCAAGCCAATTCACTGTTGTATTTACAGTTTCATTTATATCTTGTTCGTAGTTAGAATGTATTTGCTCATAAATTATAAATGAAATGTCATATGCAAATAACGTGCACGGATAATCCGTTACTTTTGGCAGATCATTGATATAAATAAGGAACAGCAAAGGACCCAGTATGCTTTCTTGGGGAACACCGCATTTGTTGGTTTTATAATCCGAATTATAAGGCACGTTTTCTAGGGAATCGTTGAAGTTATATACTACGACCGACTGGGTTCGTTCACCCAAATACGATTTCATCCAGTCATGTGCCGTACCACGAATGCCGTACATTTCAAGTTTTTCCAACAAAATATTATGGGAAACGAAATCGCATGCTCGGCTCATGTCAAACAAAATTGCTGAAACTGGGACTCTATTACTCATATGAACAGATATTTTCTTTATCATATAGAAACATGCCAGTGTTGTTGACTTCCCACTTTGGAATCCGTGCTGCTCCATACTTATGATTTTGTGTTTAGAAATAAGAGAAGTAAGCCTAACCTGCACTATTTTTTCGAAAATTTTTGACAAAATTGGAATTAATGTTATTGGTCGGTAGTTTTCAATGTTATCCCTGTCCCCTTTTTTAAAAATTGGTGTAACAAGGGATATTTTCAAAGTGGGAGGAAAAACGCCTTTCTCTAGTGAACTACTAATTAATTGTGTTAACAACGGGGCCAGCTCCTCAGTACAAGCCTTTATTACCTTTGTACATATTTTATCGTAGCCAATAGAGTTGACGTTTTTCAAATCTGTAAAGTTAGAATTAGTCGCCGGGTATTAGTTGCAAAACTAACCCGGTAGATGAAACCGTGCCACGCGTTACTGGCATGAAAATACACTTGCAAAATGGGCGGGCAAGGAATGAGCTGCGGTAGCCCAGATGGAAGAGGCGCCGCCACTAGTAATGCGATATTCGCAGGTTCAAATCCTGCCCGCGCTTGAAAAAAAAGAAATATAAGTTTGCAAGTTTTCAAAATTATTATACCTCACACGGGAAGTGTTTTAAAATTTGGCTTTCAATTAATCGCGGGTTTTCATCGCTTGGACTACATTGAATCTGTAAAGATAGAATTAGACGCCGTGTATTAGTTCCAAACTAACCCGGTAGATGAAGCCGTGCCACGCGTTACTGGCAATAAAATACACTTGCAAAACTAGAGGGCAAGGAATGAGCTGCGGTAGCCCAGGTGGAAGAGGCGTCGCCACTAGTAATGTGAAAGTCGCAGGTTCAAATCCTGCCCACGAATGAAAAAAATTTTTTTGCAAGTTTTCTAAAATTGTATACCTAACACGGGAAGTTTTTTAAAATTTGAATTTCAATATACCGCGGGTTTTGATTGCTTAGACTACATTCAATATATAAAGATAGAATTAGTCGCCGGGTAATAAGTTACAAAACTAACCCGGTAGATGAAGCCGAGCCACGCGTTACTGGCATTAAAATACACTTGCAAAATTTTCGGGCAAGAAATGAGCTGTTGTAGCCCAGGTGGAAGAGGCGTCGCCACTGGTAATGCGAAAGCCGCAGGTTCAAATCCTGCCCGTGCTTAAGAAAAATATAATTTTGCAAGTTTTCAAAAATTGTTTACCTAACTTAAACTAAACTAATCCTGTCCGCGCTTGAAAAATTTTGGAAGTTTTCAAAATGTATATACCTAACACGGGAAGTGTTTTAAAATTTGGTCTTCAATTTATCGCAGGTTTTCATCGCTTAGACTTCATTCAATCTGTAAAGTAAGAATTAGTCGCCAGGCATTAGTTGCAAAACTAACCCGGTAGATGAAGCCGTGCCACGCGTTGTCACGTTGTGAATTTATACTTGCCGCTTGATTTTGATCTTGCCGCCAGATGTTGTCAGGCAGAGTCAAACTTTTATCTCTTTCACACTGTAGTCGTCCTTGTCTGGCAACTTCTGATTGGTTACCTGTTTTGATCGTTTTCTGCATAAAACTAAGTCGAACTGAATTTGGCATGACGTTTTAGTCGTTTAAACCTTATGAAGTCTTTACAACGCCACATATTTACTCTATCCACACTTCCACACTAATATTATAAATGCGAAAGTAACTCTGTCTGTCTGTCTGTCTGTCTGTCTGTCTGCTACGCTTTCACGGCCAAACCGCTGAACCGATCTTCATGAAACTTGGCACAGAGATTGCTAGCCTACCGAGAACGGACATAGGCTACTTTATATCACCATTCGAGGGTCTGGAGTATAGATGTAGACCACCAGGTGTACCACCAGGAGCCCAGCTAAACTATTAGAGATACAGGCATGGTTCCAAAACAAAAGTTGTTCAGTATGAAGGGCCGAATCTTTTCACATGGACATTGGGGATCTGGAGTACCTTATGTAGACCACCAGGTCTACCATCAGGAGCCCACCTAAACTATTGGAGATACAGAAATGGTTATTAAACAAAAGTTGTTCAGTATGATGAGCCGCTTCTTTGCACAAGGACATTGAGGATCTAGAGTACCTTATATAGACCACCAGGTCTACCATCAGGAGCCCACGTAAACTATTGGAGATACAGAAATGGTTCCAGAACAGAAGTTGTTCAGTATGATAGGCCGCTTCTTTTCACAAGGACATTTAGGATCTGTAGTACCTTATGTTGACTTCCAGGTCTATTATCAGGTGCCCATTTAAACTATTAGAGATACAGGCATGATTCTAAAACAAAAGTTGTTCAATATGATGGGAATAAGTTAAGGACAGAAAAGCAGAAGATGTGGTATATAAAAATGTATTACAGTAACTTAAGATTTATCTGTCTTATCCACTTATGCTGACCATTTAAGTGTGCTCAAATCGGCACCTCTGGAGTAAGTACTCTGTTATCTACTGACTTTTGTATTCAGTGTTTAAAAATTTTGTCTCTCAGGCCGGATAGCAAATTTAGAATTGTCCCTTGAACAACAGTAGCAAGCAATTCATCTTTAAACAGTACAGATAAGAACTGTTCTAATATCACTGTCACACTATGAATACACATACCTACTTTAGAACTTCTGCCTAAAAAAACTATCTAACGCGGACGAAGTCGCGGGTAAAAGCTAGTATTTTACATAATTTAGTGATTTTACAGTTCCACATGGTCCCGCGTTTCTCTTTTCTACCAATAAGGTGAACAAAACCGATTGTCCAATAAGAAGACTGCACGTTATGTGACATCATCAAATTGTTGCCATACATTGTCAATTTCCAATCAAAATAGGTACGGTCGCGTTCTAAAGTGGAGTCATAGTTAACGCAAACCTCAGAAAACAAGTCGCTCGCACCCGCGGTCACACGCACACAATGACACAAATGACGTATAACATAATATTATTGACGAACTACCATTGTATAATAGGCTGAGTAGTATTGACTATTTCACTACGTAAATCATGAGCTTCGGTAGCTTGGTCGGTAGCGCGGTCAAACAAAAACTTGGTCGTAATTGTGGAAACAATGGTTCGAATCCCCGATATCTAAGTTTTAGTTTTATTTTATCATTCAAATATCAAATTTAGTAAATTTTGAATTTGATTTTAGTTGTTGCAAGATCGTTTGCGAGATAGTGCGTGTGCTAAGTGTTTTTTTTTAACCTAAGCTTATTCATTAAACTTCAGTGTTTATTTCTCGAAACGCATACTAATATCAGTTTGTAGGATAGGCAGCGTATTGTTGCGCTGCATGATATTGGATTTAATTTAGCTCAAATTGCTAATCAGACTGGTCTGGTCGTAAGTATAGTTTTATTCCATTACAATTGTATTTTAAATATTGAAAACTTTGACTCATAGTATGTTGGTAGCTTTAAACCGATTATTAGTAACTTTTTATATTAATAATGCTACTTTGTTTTAGTGGAAGACTGTTGAACGTTGAGTTACACGTTTTGAAGAGGAAGGTAGCGTAAAAACTCGATCGCGCAGTGGCTACCCATGTCTTATTAATGATTCACAGCGGAGGATGATTGTGCAAGAAAATGGTTTCATACGGACGTCTCATTATGCAAACATGTTTGAAACATCGGCACTAACCGTTCGTCGAGCCCTGCATGGTGCAGGAGTACACCATAGAAAGCCAGCCAAGAAGCCTGGTCTAACAGCGGAGCATAAACGTAACCGATTATCGTTTGCCAGAAATCTATGGGGCTGGATGTCTGCCACTGGTCCAGGCGAATAAGTAGCACAAGAAACAGGGCGTGCAACTGCCGCTAATTATGTTGATATGCTACAGGAAAGCATGCTACCGACGCGACGGTGCGAACTGTTTATCCTGCTAGTGAAGTTCCTCGTTTTGCATTTGTCTAGGATAATTGTCCAGTGCATCGAGCTGCCGTGGTGAATAATTGGTTTAGCCAATACCATACACAAAATAATCAGCAATGTATGCCGAAGCGGGCCCGATAAATCGTTGCTGTAGTCACTCAACCTCTGTTTACCTGCTCACCCGCCTACTATTGCATTAGGTATTTGCATTACATTAGCAATTAAATTATGCTAAAACATCGATATATATTTATATAAGATTGATCATTATTAGTCAGTTATCTTAAGGCCTAGCTTCAATATCTTTTCATTACGAAAACGAATACTTAAGCTTAAACCTTGAGATGTAGGCAAATAACTGATTTATTCTTATTACAATTACAATTACTTTCGAGGAAAATGCAGCATCGTTAAACATAGAACAATAAAATAATTACTAACGAAGTTATTACTTAAATAACTTTATTGAAAGATTCAATCCAAGATTTGGATCATTCCTATGATCTTATAAATAATTATCGATGTTTCAGCTAATGAAGACTTATTTCATTTCACATAATATTGTGTTTTACCATTCAAACAAAACAAATAACTACGTATTACGACAGCAATAATTTTATATAGTTTTACTTATCTTATGGGTACCAAAAGTTCTCATTCATGTCATTATGTTATTTAAATATAAAGTAATACCTACCAATAAAAATAATTTCTTACCTTACTGTTTGTTTCATTACAATATTATAGGTTTATGTTTTAGATATAATGTTTCGATACATAATTTACAATAAACATTTATAGATATAAAACATAGACATAGATGAATATATAGAAAAACATTATTTAAAAATAATTATTACTGGAGAAAATACGGTAAAAACATTTAAAAAACATTATTCCTATTTAGAGACGGGATGGGAACCCAGTTCTGTTCTGATTATAAGGTAAGAACTATTACCGCTAAGCTACGGTCACTTGTGATCAAATGGCCGAAATAAAGATATGTAATCTATTGCTTTACTACAAGTGAACGAATAAGGATAACAAGAATATATGTTTTAGACAAACCAGTGTAATGTTTGGTAATGTTTACTTTGTGGTAGTGTGGTGGCGAATAGGCTATCACCGAGTAATTATTTCAAAGGTTACATAGATGTCGCTTACAGGTTAGGTTATCTGTTAAGTTTTAATGCTACGCCTTAAGGTGGACTTTTCTACTTACAGTCTATAATCTTACGTGTGTGCGTAAGTTAGTAAAGTAAGTTCAGAGGATAATAACCCGTATTGCTATCTGTCTTGTGGTCTTACTATGACTCCACTTATGAATCCGACCGTACATCTCTCAGTTTGTTCCTTCACAACTTTAATGTTCACGGGTCCAAAACACTAGTGGTATTGTTAATTGCAGTAAGTATGTTTTTTCAATGTTTTAGTAGTGTCTGCACATTTTTTAGTTACAGGAGTTGTGACTTCGAATGTTGAATCGATCGTTTTATGGGTGATTAAATTATTTTAAGTGGACTCAGTTTCCAGGGACTGGCATTCCGATGGCTGTCATTTTATGTCTTTGCAGCTACCAGCATAAGTGCGTACGCTGATTTTATATTTTCCAAATAAATGGATTAAATTTGAATTCAGTTGATAATACTATAAAGATTTGTGCGTTAGTTAACAGCAAGAAAGGTAAGTGTCATGGTAGTTTCGCTGTGTTACAACAAATTCTTGATTGCAGAAATTTCATAAGGGTATCGTTTTTTCCAGCCTCGCATCATGCCAGACTTCTTCGCGTTCGTATCGTTATAATTCGCCAAATATACTGAGGTGGGCGGGATAAGGCAGGTGAAAGAAGAAAAACACTAGTAATGTTGGTGTGATATCCTGGTAAGTTCTAAACTTGCATTTCAAAATGGCTCCCGAACATTCTCGAACAATTATGCATCCATCCATCAAATTCATTATGTCGTTTCTCTTGTACCCGAGGAGGGGGTACCCGTGCCCTGTATAGACGTGTCTCTATTCATCCCACAATAATTATTCAAATACTGTTACAAAAGTGCAAAGTTCCCACCAAAAGAGTAATACACAGTTAGCGCCATCGTTAGGCCACCGTTTGAAATAATCAGATCAAAAATCAGTGCACTACAAGTGATTTAAATAGTCAAAATATAATATACAAATTGTCGGTGAACCTAAATAATTTTAAATCAGTGCCGTGATTCATGGACAGCAGCGAATCTATTGTTATGCTCACGCACACATCTAGCCGCCACACCGGTTTTGCCTACACCGCACGGCCGTCCGCTAGTAAATTTTAAATTTGCGAACAATTTCATAGACTGTTTGGCCCAGCGGCTACAACGCGCCGTTGCAGCGGAACCTCTACGCAACTGTTTCAAGGATCAAATCCCAGCTCAAGTAATTGCCACCGCGTGAACCGCAATATTTTTTATCACTTTTATTTTTATTTAATTTACTAGCTTTTACCCGCGACTTCGTCCGCGTTAGATAGTTTTTTTAGGCAGAAGTTCTAAAGTAGGTATGTGTATTCATAGTGTGACAGTGATATTAGAACAGTTCTTATCTGTACTGTTTAAAGATGAATTGCTTGCTACTGTTGTTCAAGGGACAATTCTAAATTTGCTATCCGGCCTGAGAGACAAAATTTTTAAACACTGAATACAAAAGTCAGTAGATAACAGAGTACTTACTCCAGAGGTGCCGATTTGAGCACACTTAAATGGTCAGCATAAGTGGATAAGACAGATAAATCTTAAGTTACTGTAATACATTTTTATATACCACATCTTCTGCTTTTCTGTCCTTAACTTATTCCCATCATATTGAACAACTTTTGTTTTAGAATCATGCCTGTATCTCTAATAGTTTAAATGGGCACCTGATAATAGACCTGGAAGTCAACATAAGGTACTACAGATCCTAAATGTCCTTGTGAAAAGAAGCGGCCTATCATACTGAACAACTTCTGTTCTGGAACCATTTCTGTATCTCCAATAGTTTACGTGGGCTCCTGATGGTAGACCTGGTGGTCTATATAAGGTACTCTAGATCCTCAATGTCCTTGTGCAAAGAAGCGGCTCATCATACTGAACAACTTTTGTTTAATAACCATGCCTGTACCTATCTCTAATAGTTTTGCTGGGCTCCTGATGGTACACCTGGTGGTCTACATAAGGTACTTCAGAGCCCTAATGTCCTTGTGAAAGAAGCGGCCCATCATACTGAACAACTTTTGTATTGGAACCTTGCCTGTATCTCTAATAGTTTAGCTGGGCTCCTGGTGGTACACCTGGTGGTCTACATTAGGTACTGCAGAGCCCCAATGTCCTTGTGAAAAGAAGCGGCCCATCATACTGAACAACTTTTGTTTTGGAACCATGCCCATATCTCTAATAGTTTGGCTGGGCTCCTGGTGGTACACCTGGTGGTCTACATAAGGTACTCCAGATCCCCAATGCCCTTGTAAAAAAAAGCGGCCCATCATACTGAACAACTTTTGTTTTGGAACCATTTCTGTATCTCCAATAGTTTAGGTGGGCTCCTGATGGTACACCTGGTGGTCTTCATAAGGTACTCCAGAGCCCTTATATGCTTGTGAAAAGAAGCGGCCCATCATACTGAACAACTTTTGTTCTGGCACCTTGCCTGTATCTCTAATAGTTTAGCTGGGCTCCTGGTGGTACACCTGGTGGTCTACATAAGGTACTCCAGAGCCCTTATATGCTTGTGAAAAGAAGCGGCCCATCATACTGAACAACTTTTAATTTGGAACCTTGCCTGTATCTCTAATAGTTTAGCTGGGCTCCTGGTGGTACACCTGGTGGTCTACATTAGGTACTGCAGAGCCCCAATGTCCTTGTGAAAAGAAGCGGCCCATCATACTGAACAACTTTTGTTTTGGAACCATGCCCATATCTCTAATAGTTTAGCTGGGCTCCTGGTGGTACACCTGGTGGTCTACATAAGGTACTCCAGATCCCCAATGCCCTTGTAAAAAAAAGCGGCCCATCATACTGAACAACTTTTGTTTTATTATTATTATTATTATTTATAATACACTAGCAGCACATTGTGCTGATGCGTGTATATCACTGCACTTGAGTCAAATATTTGTCTAGTCTGTTTTTAAATGAGTTCACTGAGGGAGCACTGATCACTGATTGCGGTAGTTTGTTCCACGAGTCCACTACACGATTTGGCAAAAAGTGGTGCCTGGGATTGCTTGTACTCGAGGAGCGTGACAGTTTTAGTGAGTGTCCTCTCAGATTTTTGTTCTGGTTGAAGACGAAGATACCATTGAGTTCTGGGACATTGTAATGCTCTGTCAATATTTTGTAGGTTTCGATGAGATCGCCGCGCTGTCTTCGTTTCTCTAGTGTTGTCAGTCCAAGCTGTCTGAGGCGCTCGTCGTACTCGGTGTTACGTAGACATGCGACCATTTTGGTTGCTCTTCTTTGTACCTTGTCTAGGAGGATAATATTTTTTTGAAAATAGGGACTCCATATTTGGAATCCATACTCCAGTAATGGACGCACATATCCTTTGTAGATTTTCAAAAATAGGTCTTTGTCTAAGTGGTGAAATGCCTTTCGTATAATATAGAGTAAGGAGTTGGCTTTCTTTGTAATGTTGAGTATGTGTTCATCCCATTTTAGGTTATGAGTTATGGTTATGCCAAGGTCTTTTTGATAACTGACACTTTTAAGATGCTTGGAGTCAAGAGTGTAGTCTTTTACAGGGTTGTTATTTCCCATATGCAAGACAGTGCATTTATCAATTTCTGTTTTGGAACCATTTCTGTATCTCCAATAGTTTAGGTGGGCTCCTGATGGTACACCTGGTGGTCTACATAAGGTACTCCAGAGCCCCAATGTCCCTGTGAAAAGAAGCGGCCCATCATACTGAACAACTTTTGTTCTGGCACCTTGCCTGTATCTCTAATAGTTTAGCTGGGCTCCTGGTGGTACACCTGGTGGTCTACATAAGGTACTCCAGAGCCCTTATATGCTTGTGAAAAGAAGCGGCCCATCATACTGAACAACTTTTGTTTTGGAACCATGCCTGTATCTCTAATAGTTTAGCTGGGCCCCTGGTGGTACACCTGGTGGTCTACATAAAGTATTTCAGATCCCCAATGTCCTTGTGAAAAGAAGCGGCCCATCATACTGAACAACTTTTGTTTTGGAACCATGCCTGTATCTCTAATAGTTTAGCTGGGCTCCTGGTGGTACACCTGGTGGTCTACATAAGGTACTCCAGACCCTCAATGTCCTTGTGAAAAGAAGCGGCCCATCATACTGAACAACTTTTGTTTTGGAACCATTTCTGTATCTCCAATAGTTTAGGTGGGCTCCTGATGGTAGACCTGGTGGTCTACATAAGGTACTCCAGATCCCCAATGTCCATGTGAAAAGATTCGGCCCTTCATACTGAACAACTTTTGTTTTGGAACCATGCCTGTATCTCTAATAGTTTAGCTGGGCTCCTGGTGGTACACCTGGTGGTCTACATCTATACTCCAGACCCTCGAATGGTGATATAAAGTAGCCTATGTCCGTTCTCGGTAGGCTAGCAATCTCTGTGCCAAGTTTCATGAAGATCGGTTCAGCGGTTTGGCCGTGAAAGCGTAGCAGACAGACAGACAGACAGACAGACAGACAGAGTTACTACCTGGTGGTCTATATAAGGTACTCTAGATCCTCAATGTCCTTGTGCAAAGAAGCGGCTCATCATACTGAACAACTTTTGTTTAATAACCATGCCTGTACCTATCTCTAATAGTTTTGCTGGGCTCCTGATGGTACACCTGGTGGTCTACATAAGGTACTTCAGAGCCCCAATGTCCTTGTGAAAGAAGCGGCCCATCATACTGAACAACTTTTGTTTTGGAACCTTGCCTGTATCTCTAATAGTTTAGCTGGGCTCCTGGTGGTACACCTGGTGGTCTACATTAGGTACTGCAGAGCCCCAATGTCCTTGTGAAAAGAAGCGGCCCATCATACTGAACAACTTTTGTTTTGGAACCATGCCCATATCTCTAATAGTTTAGCTGGGCTCCTGGTGGTACACCTGGTGGTCTACATAAGGTACTCCAGATCCCCAATGCCCTTGTAAAAAAAAGCGGCCCATCATACTGAACAACTTTTGTTTTGGAACCATTTCTGTATCTCCAATAGTTTAGGTGGGCTCCTGATGGTACACCTGGTGGTCTACATAAGGTACTCCAGAGCCCCAATGTCCCTGTGAAAAGAAGCGGCCCATCATACTGAACAACTTTTGTTCTGGCACCTTGCCTGTATCTCTAATAGTTTAGCTGGGCTCCTGGTGGTACACCTGGTGGTCTACATAAGGTACTCCAGAGCCCTTATATGCTTGTGAAAAGAAGCGGCCCATCATACTGAACAACTTTTGTTTTGGAACCTTGCCTGTATCTCTAATAGTTTAGCTGGGCTCCTGGTGGTACACCTGGTGGTCTACATTAGGTACTGCAGAGCCCCAATGTCCTTGTGAAAAGAAGCGGCCCATCATACTGAACAACTTTTGTTTTGGAACCATGCCCATATCTCTAATAGTTTAGCTGGGCTCCTGGTGGTACACCTGGTGGTCTACATAAGGTACTCCAGATCCCCAATGCCCTTGTAAAAAAAAGCGGCCCATCATATTGAACAACTTTTGTTTTGGAACCATTTCTGTATCTCCAATAGTTTAGGTGGGCTCCTGATGGTACACCTGGTGGTCTACATAAGGTACTCCAGAGCCCCAATGTCCCTGTGAAAAGAAGCGGCCCATCATACTGAACAACTTTTGTTCTGGCACCTTGCCTGTATCTCTAATAGTTTAGCTGGGCTCCTGGTGGTACACCTGGTGGTCTACATAAGGTACTCCAGAGCCCTTATATGCTTGTGAAAAGAAGCGGCCCATCATACTGAACAACTTTTGTTTTGGAACCATGCCTGTATCTCTAATAGTTTAGCTGGGCCCCTGGTGGTACACCTGGTGGTCTACATAAAGTATTTCAGATCCCCAATGTCCTTGTGAAAAGAAGCGGCCCATCATACTGAACAACTTTTGTTTTGGAACCATGTCTGTATCTCTAATAGTTTAGCTGGGCTCCTGGTGGTACACCTGGTGGTCTACATAAGGTACTCCAGACCCTCAATGTCCTTGTGAAAAGAAGCGGCCCATCATACTGAACAACTTTTGTTTTGGAACCATTTCTGTATCTCCAATAGTTTAGGTGGGCTCCTGATGGTAGACCTGGTGGTCTACATAAGGTACTCCAGATCCCCAATGTCCATGTGAAAAGATTCGGCCCTTCATACTGAACAACTTTTGTTTTGGAACCATGCCTGTATCTCTAATAGTTTAGCTGGGCTCCTGGTGGTACACCTGGTGGTCTACATCTATACTCCAGACCCTCGAATGGTGATATAAAGTAGCCTATGTCCGTTCTCGGTAGGCTAGCAATCTCTGTGCCAAGTTTCATGAAGATCGGTTCAGCGGTTTGGCCGTGAAAGCGTAGCAGACAGACAGACAGACAGACAGACAGACAGAGTTACTTTCGCATTTATAATATTAGTGTGGATTTTATTTTTGAAAAATGTCTAAAGTACTGGAGAAACCGCACCATGCGAAGGATGCAATGAGCCTATTGCCGACCTACCGCATCTGATATACTGCGTAAAAACATGTCGCGCAGTTTATCATTTGGAAATATGTAGCGGTCCAAATCGTGCGGCTGATAAGAAAAACTGGAAATGTCAAAGGTGCCTTTGCGGTGAACGCTTGTCAATAACTGCGAAAAATAATGACGAAATAAGTAACATCAGAAAATCCATCTCAGAGTTACAAACTTCTGATAAAAGGAACGTTACACTTCGGCCCTTGAATATTACAAAACCCAAAACGCCTGAACAAGCATGTACTTAAACACCGGAACAAGCCCTGACTCAGCTAGCTCTAGAACTTAGTCAATTTAGAAAGGAACTCATATCAATAAAAGACTGCCTAAAAGACTTGACTACATCTATGAACTTGTGCCATGAAAGACTGGATATCGTTGCCGCCTCCCTTACTGACTCTGACATGAGACTAAAGGCGCTGGAAGAGCGCGATGTAGAAATATTTCGCCTAAAAAAGCAGGCGACTGAGCTCCAGGAACAGCTCGACATCCAGTTGCAGTCATCTATGAAGAACGAAGTCGAGATCGCTGGTATCCCCGAGACTAAAAACGAAAGTTTAATTCACCTAGTTAAGCTGACAGCAGTCAAAACCGGCATATCAATCGAAGACACTGATATTGATTGGGTGATGAGAGCAGGTCCCAAACGTTCCACTGAAGACAACAAAATTCCACGTCCTGTAGTGGTCCGGCTGGTTCGCAAGTCCAAACGCGACGAATTGAAAAAGGCTGGAAAAACTAAAAGAAATCTCACCACGGAAGGCATGAACATCTCTGCCACGAAACAAAAGATCTATATAAACGAGCGACTGACCCGCGATAACAGATTGTTATTTTGAGTAGCCCGCAACCAGTATAGTGGAGCAGGATTTCAATTCTGCAGGGTACAAAATGGGTCCGTGTTTATTAGAAGAAGAGAAAGAAGTCTTGCCATTCGTTTGCGATCTCTGTCTGATCTCAGAGAAAAGCCTGGAATAGCCTCAGAATCTGACACTAAAAACACCAATGCTGGCAATGGATCAAGCCACTCCTCCGAAGATGAAGATACTACAACCGCTTAAATCGGATATCCCATGTGTATTAATGGAACGTTTACTTTGTGTGTTGATATTTATAATACATTTAGCATCACATTCCTACATAAACGCCTTTTTTAGTTTTTGTAATGGCACTTATCTAGTAATATTATGTTATATTTTTATCTTAACGGTATATATGTATTTACTAGCTTTTACCCGCGACTTCGTCCGCGTTAGATAGTTTTTTTAGGCAGAAGTTCTAAAGTAGGTATGTGTATACATAGTAAGTGTGACAGTGATAATAGAACAGTTCTTATCTCTACTGTTTAAAGATGACTTGCTTGCTTCTGTTGTTAAAGGGACAATTCAAAATTTGCTATCAGGCCTGAGAGATCAATATAACCAATGAATACAAAAGTCAGTAGATAAAAGAGTACTTACTCCAGAGGTGCCGATTTGAGCACACTAAAATGGTAAGCATAAGTAACATAAGACAGATAAAAAGGTAATTTAAGTTACTGTTATACATTTTAATACCTCTATACCACATTTCTTGTTTTTCAGTCCTCGGTAAAGAAGGAAATGTTCTTTCTCAACTTATTCCCATCATACTGAACAACTTTTATTCTGGAAACATTTCTGTATCTCCAATAGTTTAGGTGGGCTCCTGATGGTAGACCTGGTGGTCTACATACGGTACTCCAGATCCTCAACTTCCTTTTGAAAAGCAGCGGCCCATCATACTGAACAACTTTTGTTTTAGAACCATGCCTGTATCTCTAATAGTTTAGCTGGGCTCCTAATGGTACACCTGGTGGTCTACATAAGGTACTCCAGAGCCCCAATGTCCTTGTGAAAAGAAGCGGCCCATCATAATGAACAACTTTTGTTTTGGAACCATTTCTGCATCTCTAATAGTTTACGTGGTCTCCTGATGGTACACCTGGTGATCTACATAAGGTACTCCAGATCCTCAATGTCCTTGTGAAAAGAAGCGGCCTATCATACTGAACAACTTTGGTTTTAGAACCATGCCTGTATCTCTAATAGTTTAGCTGGGCTCCTGATGGTACACCTGGTGGTCTACATAAGGTACTCCAGATCCTCAATGTCCTTGTGAAAAGAAGCGGCCCATCATACTGAACAACTTCTGTTTTGGAACCATGCCTGTATCTCTAATAGTTTAGCTGGGCTCCTGATGGTACACCTGGTGGTCTACATAAGGTACTCCAGATCCTCAATATCCTTGTGAAAAGAAGCGGCCCATCATACCGAACAACTTTTGTTTTAGAACCATGCCTGTATCTCTAATAGTTTAGCTGGGCTCCTGGTGGTACACCTGGTGGTCTACATAAGGTACTCCAGATCCTCAATGTCCTTGTGAAAAGAAGCGGCCTATCATACTGAACAACTTTGGTTTTAGAACCATGCCTGTATCTCTAATAGTTTAGCTGGGCTCCTGATGGTACACCTGGTGGTCTACATAAGGTACTCCAGATCCTCATTGTCCTTGTGAAAAGAAGCGGCCCATCATACTGAACAACTTTTGTTTTAGAACCATGCCTGTATCTCTAATAGTTTAGCTGGGCTCCTGGTGGTACACCTGGTGGTCTACATAAGGTACTCCAGATCCTCAATGTCCTTGTGAAAAGAAGCGGCCTATCAAACTGAACAACTTTGGTTTTAGAACCATGCCTGTATCTCTAATAGTTTAGCTGGGCTCCTGATGGTACACCTGGTGGTCTACATAAGGTACTCCAGATCCTCAATGTCCTTGTGAAAAGAAGCGGCCCATCATACTGAACAACTTCTGTTCTGGAACCATGCCTGTATCTCTAATAGTTTAGCTGGGCTCCTGATGGTACACCTGGTGGTCTACATAAGGTACTCCAGATCCTCAATGTCCTTGTGAAAAGAAGCGGCCCATCATACTGAACAACTTCTGTTTTGGAACCATGCCTGTATCTCTAATAGTTTAGCTGGGCTCCTGATGGTACACCTGGTGGTCTACATAAGGTACTCCAGATCCTCAATGTCCTTGTGGAAAGAAGCGGCCCATCATACCGAACAACTTTTGTTTTAGAACCATGCCTGTATCTCTAATAGTTTAGCTGGGCTCCTGGTGGTACACCTGGTGGTCTACATCTATACTCCAGACCCTCGAATGGTGATAAAAAGTAGCCTATGTCCGTTCTCGGTATGCTAGCAATCTCTGTGCCAAGTTTCATGAAGATCGGTTCAGCGGTTTGGCCGTGAAAGCGTAGCAGACAGACAGACAGACAGACAGACAGACAGAGTTACTTTCGCATTTATAATATTAGTGTGGATTAGTTTCCATTTCCCCTAACTCACCCATGGAGCAATCTACCAAAACCTATCTTGGTCACGCCGAATCTCAAACCATCAAGTTCATCCAAATTACCCCCGCTAAATTGCTTTTGATATGGCCACCCTAAATATTGAAGACAATATGGATTCAACCTTATCTGTTCCTTGCCATTCAATTTCTGCACTAGAAGATTGCTCCAAAATTCTCACAAACATACAAACATTTAAAATCGCTAGCCCAAACATTAGAAGTCTTCAAAAAAACTTTGACGAGTTCCTCGTTGCATTAAAACGTACAAATATTGAATTTAATGTTATAATTCTTACCGAGTGTCATCTAGGTACATGCTCAAAAATAAGATCCATTCAAGGTTACTCTCACTATCACACATCTAACATAATAAACCAAGCAGGCGGCGTGGTTGTATATGTCAAAAATGAACTAAAAGTTAATGTAACTGAATCTAATATCGCAGACGCAGATAGTTTGGCAGTCGAGATAGAAAATTCTTTTGTGATTCTGTGTATTAACAGATCGCCATCTATTACTGACTTGATAACTTCTTGTTGTCCTTGGCATCATTCTTTAGAAATGCCATCAGGGAAAAGTTTGTTTTGGCCGGTGATATAAATCCACATCCACACTAATATTATAAATGCGAAAGTAACTCTGTCTGTCTGTCTGTCTGTCTGCTACGCTTTCACGGCCAAACCGCTGAACCGATCTTCATGAAACTTGGCACAGAGATTGCTAGCATACCGAGAACGGACATAGGCTACTTTTTATCACCATTCGAGGGTCTGGAGTATAGATGTAGACCACCAGGTGTACCACCAGGAGCCCAGCTAAACTATTAGAGATACAGGCATGGTTCTAAAACAAAAGTTGTTCGGTATGATGGGCCGCTTCTTTTCACAAGGACATTGAGGATCTGGAGTACCTTATGTAGACCACCAGGTGTACCATCAGGAGCCCAGCTAAACTATTAGAGATACAGGCATGGTTCCAAAACAGAAGTTGATCCACACTAATATTATAAATGCGAAAGTAACTCTGTCTGTCTGTCTGTCTGTCTGTCTGTCTGTCTGCTACGCTTTCACGGCCAAACCGCTGAACCGATCTTCATGAAACTTGGCACAGAGATTGCTAGCATACCGAGAACGGACATAGGCTACTTTTTATCACCATTCGAGGGTCTGGAGTATAGATGTAGACCACCAGGTGTACCACCAGGAGCCCAGCTAAACTATTAGAGATACAGGCATGGTTCTAAAACAAAAGTTGTTCGGTATGATGGGCCGCTTCTTTTCACAAGGACATTGAGGATCTGGAGTACCTTATGTAGACCACCAGGTGTACCATCAGGAGCCCAGCTAAACTATTAGAGATACAGGCATGGTTCCAAAACAGAAGTTGTTCAGTATGATGGGCCGCTTCTTTTCACAAGGACATTGAGGATCTGGAGTACCTTATGTAGACCACCAGGTGTACCATCAGGAGCCCAGCTAAACTATTAGAGATACAGGCATGGTTCCAAAACAGAAGTTGTTCAGTATGATGGGCCGCTTCTTTTCACAAGGACATTGAGGATCTGGAGTACCTTATGTAGACCACCAGGTGTACCATCAGGAGCCCAGCTAAACTATTAGAGATACAGGCATGGTTCTAAAACCAAAGTTGTTCAGTATGATAGGCCGCTTCTTTTCACAAGGACATTGAGGATCTGGAGTACCTTATGTAGACCACCAGGTGTACCACCAGGAGCCCAGCTAAACTATTAGAGATACAGGCATGGTTCTAAAACAAAAGTTGTTCAGTATGATGGGCCGCTTCTTTTCACAAGGACATTGAGGATCTGGAGTACCTTATGTAGACCACCAGGTGTACCATCAGGAGCCCAGCTAAACTATTAGAGATACAGGCATGGTTCCAAAACAGAAGTTGTTCAGTATGATGGGCCGCTTCTTTTCACAAGGACATTGAGGATCTGGAGTACCTTATGTAGACCACCAGGTGTACCACCAGGAGCCCAGCTAAACTATTAGAGATACAGGCATGGTTCTAAAACAAAAGTTGTTCGGTATGATGGGCCGCTTCTTTTCACAAGGACATTGAGGATCTGGAGTACCTTATGTAGACCACCAGGTGTACCATCAGGAGCCCAGCTAAACTATTAGAGATACAGGCATGGTTCCAAAACAGAAGTTGTTCAGTATGATGGGCCGCTTCTTTTCACAAGGACATTGAGGATCTGGAGTACTTTATGTAGACCACCAGGTGTACCATCAGGAGCCCAGCTAAACTATTAGAGATACAGGCATGGTTCTAAAACCAAAGTTGTTCAGTATGATAGGCCGCTTCTTTTCACAAGGACATTGAGGATCTGGAGTACCTTATGTAGATCACCAGGTGTACCATCAGGAGACCACGTAAACTATTAGAGATACAGAAATGGTTCCAAAACAAAAGTTGTTCATTATGATGGGCCGCTTCTTTTCACAAGGACATTGGGGCTCTGGAGTACCTTATGTAGACCACCAGGTGTACCATTAGGAGCCCAGCTAAACTATTAGAGATACAGGCATGGTTCTAAAACAAAAGTTGTTCAGTATGATGGGCCGCTGCTTTTCAAAAGGAAGTTGAGGATCTGGAGTACCGTATGTAGACCACCAGGTCTACCATCAGGAGCCCACCTAAACTATTGGAGATACAGAAATGTTTCCAGAATAAAAGTTGTTCAGTATGATGGGAATAAGTTGAGAAAGGACATTTCCTTCTTTACCGAGGACTGAAAAACAAGAAATGTGGTATAGAGTTATTAAAATGTATAACAGTAACTTAAATTACCTTTTTATCTGTCTTATGTTACTTATGCTTACCATTTTAGTGTGCTCAAATCGGCACCTCTGGAGTAAGTACTCTTTTATCTACTGACTTTTGTATTCATTGGTTATATTGATCTCTCAGGCCGGATAGCAAATTTTGAATTGTCCCTTTAACAACAGAAGCAAGCAAGTCATCTTTAAACAGTAGAGATAAGAACTGTTCTATTATCACTGTCACACTTACTATGTATACACATACCTACTTTAGAACTTCTGCCTAAAAAAACTATCTAACGCGGACGAAGTCGCGGGTAAAAGCTAGTCCACACTAATATTATAAATGCGAAAGTAACTCTGTCTGTCTGTCTGTCTGTCTGCTACGCTTTCACGGCCAAACCGCTGAACCGATCTTCATGAAACTTGGCACAGAGATTGCTAGCATACCGAGAACGGACATAGGCTACTTTTTATCACCATTCGAGGGTCTGGAGTATAGATGTAGACCACCAGGTGTACCACCAGGAGCCCAGCTAAACTATTAGAGATACAGGCATGGTTCTAAAACAAAAGTTGTTCGGTATGATGGGCCGCTTCTTTTCACAAGGACATTGAGGATCTGGAGTACCTTATGTAGACCACCAGGTGTACCATCAGGAGCCCAGCTAAACTATTAGAGATACAGGCATGGTTCCAAAACAGAAGTTGATCCACACTAATATTATAAATGCGAAAGTAACTCTGTCTGTCTGTCTGTCTGTCTGTCTGTCTGTCTGCTACGCTTTCACGGCCAAACCGCTGAACCGATCTTCATGAAACTTGGCACAGAGATTGCTAGCATACCGAGAACGGACATAGGCTACTTTTTATCACCATTCGAGGGTCTGGAGTATAGATGTAGACCACCAGGTGTACCACCAGGAGCCCAGCTAAACTATTAGAGATACAGGCATGGTTCTAAAACAAAAGTTGTTCGGTATGATGGGCCGCTTCTTTTCACAAGGACATTGAGGATCTGGAGTACCTTATGTAGACCACCAGGTGTACCATCAGGAGCCCAGCTAAACTATTAGAGATACAGGCATGGTTCCAAAACAGAAGTTGTTCAGTATGATGGGCCGCTTCTTTTCACAAGGACATTGAGGATCTGGAGTACCTTATGTAGACCACCAGGTGTACCATCAGGAGCCCAGCTAAACTATTAGAGATACAGGCATGGTTCCAAAACAGAAGTTGTTCAGTATGATGGGCCGCTTCTTTTCACAAGGACATTGAGGATCTGGAGTACCTTATGTAGACCACCAGGTGTACCATCAGGAGCCCAGCTAAACTATTAGAGATACAGGCATGGTTCTAAAACCAAAGTTGTTCAGTATGATAGGCCGCTTCTTTTCACAAGGACATTGAGGATCTGGAGTACCTTATGTAGACCACCAGGTGTACCACCAGGAGCCCAGCTAAACTATTAGAGATACAGGCATGGTTCTAAAACAAAAGTTGTTCAGTATGATGGGCCGCTTCTTTTCACAAGGACATTGAGGATCTGGAGTACCTTATGTAGACCACCAGGTGTACCATCAGGAGCCCAGCTAAACTATTAGAGATACAGGCATGGTTCCAAAACAGAAGTTGTTCAGTATGATGGGCCGCTTCTTTTCACAAGGACATTGAGGATCTGGAGTACCTTATGTAGACCACCAGGTGTACCACCAGGAGCCCAGCTAAACTATTAGAGATACAGGCATGGTTCTAAAACAAAAGTTGTTCGGTATGATGGGCCGCTTCTTTTCACAAGGACATTGAGGATCTGGAGTACCTTATGTAGACCACCAGGTGTACCATCAGGAGCCCAGCTAAACTATTAGAGATACAGGCATGGTTCCAAAACAGAAGTTGTTCAGTATGATGGGCCGCTTCTTTTCACAAGGACATTGAGGATCTGGAGTACTTTATGTAGACCACCAGGTGTACCATCAGGAGCCCAGCTAAACTATTAGAGATACAGGCATGGTTCTAAAACCAAAGTTGTTCAGTATGATAGGCCGCTTCTTTTCACAAGGACATTGAGGATCTGGAGTACCTTATGTAGATCACCAGGTGTACCATCAGGAGACCACGTAAACTATTAGAGATACAGAAATGGTTCCAAAACAAAAGTTGTTCATTATGATGGGCCGCTTCTTTTCACAAGGACATTGGGGCTCTGGAGTACCTTATGTAGACCACCAGGTGTACCATTAGGAGCCCAGCTAAACTATTAGAGATACAGGCATGGTTCTAAAACAAAAGTTGTTCAGTATGATGGGCCGCTGCTTTTCAAAAGGAAGTTGAGGATCTGGAGTACCGTATGTAGACCACCAGGTCTACCATCAGGAGCCCACCTAAACTATTGGAGATACAGAAATGTTTCCAGAATAAAAGTTGTTCAGTATGATGGGAATAAGTTGAGAAAGGACATTTCCTTCTTTACCGAGGACTGAAAAACAAGAAATGTGGTATAGAGGTATTAAAATGTATAACAGTAACTTAAATTACCTTTTTATCTGTCTTATGTTACTTATGCTTACCATTTTAGTGTGCTCAAATCGGCACCTCTGGAGTAAGTACTCTTTTATCTACTGACTTTTGTATTCATTGGTTATATTGATCTCTCAGGCCGGATAGCAAATTTTGAATTGTCCCTTTAACAACAGAAGCAAGCAAGTCATCTTTAAACAGTAGAGATAAGAACTGTTCTATTATCACTGTCACACTTACTATGTATACACATACCTACTTTAGAACTTCTGCCTAAAAAAACTATCTAACGCGGACGAAGTCGCGGGTAAAAGCTAGTATTAATATAATCGAAAACAGCCCAAACATTAACATGAATGATCAAAGCAAATCAAATAAATACCTATGCCTTACCGCGGAGCTTGGTTTGCTTCCAGTAATTTCTATGCCTATCCGATTTTGAAATTGCCTTGACCATATTTTTTTCAGCTCCACCGTAACAGCCACAGGAATAGTATGTGAAACCGCACTTACCGACCACCATCTGGTGATAGCTGGAATGACAAACGATTTTAAAAGAGAAAAGCCTCGGAGAACAGTTGCTAGGATTGATTATGAGTCTATTATTGTTGAGCTAAAAAATACAGACTGGTCTGATGTGCTGCTCGCAAGTAATGCTTCATATGCAGCCAATAAGTTTATGGACGTCCTCTGCGAAGTTAAAAGTAAAAACACTAAAACAATTACTGTAAGACGTTCTAAGGTGATACTAAAAGACTGGGTTACCCCTGGTCTCAAACGCTGCATGCGATACCGCGATTACCTTCACCAACAGCACAGAAATCATCCCAAAGATGTTATAATCGAAAAGTCTTACAAAAGATATAGAAATTTTCTCGGCGATCTTCTAAAACAATTGAGAACCCAATACAATCAAGAAAACCTGGAAGCCAATTCCAATGATCCCAAGAAGTTGTGGAAAACAATCTCTTCTATATGTGACTTAGACCGGAATAAGAAACAAAACCTGGAATTACTCTCTTTGAAGGGAACTCCAACTGAATCGCTCTCAGTGACAAATTAATTATTTTCCAAAATAGGTAACACTCTAGCTGGCAACATATTGTCACGGCTCAATACTTCGGAGTCTCTCTTAGCAAGGGAAATTAATATTCCAACCCACCCGGACTCGTTTTTTATGTATCCAACTGACGCTAATGAAGTTTTGTCAATTATCAAGCAACTCAAAAACGATAGCGCTCCTGGCCTTGATGGTATTGGAAACGATTTTATTAATCAAATATCCGTGGCAATTAAAGAGCCGCTCACTATCATTATTAACTTGAGCTTATCAACAGGTTCTTTTCCGGAGTGCTGGAAGACGGCTGCTGTTATCCCGATTCACAAGAGCGGATCTAAATCCGATCCCACGAACTATAGGCCTATTTCATTGCTGCCTAGCTTCTCCAAGATTCTGGAAAGGGTAGTCAACAAGCGCCTTATCAACTTTATTGAATCGAACAATCTTTTGTTCCCCTTGCAGTTTGGCTTCCGTAGAAGTAAATCCACCGAAGACGCAGTATCAATTCTACTCGAAAAGATTTCCAATGGCCTAGATAGGAAAGATTCATGCGCAGGGGTGTTCCTCGACCTCTCTAAGGCATTCGATACGGTTTCTCACACCATTTTACTGAGAAAGTTGGAATGCTTTGGAGTTAGAGGAGAGGCCTTAGCTTGGTTTTCTAGCTATTTGAGTGGCAGAAAGCAGTGCGTAATGTTGCAAGGTCATAAAAGCCGTTTATCTGATATTGCTTCTGGCGTACCTCAGGAAAGCATCCTCGGCCCCACTTTGTTTTTTATGTACATCAACGACCTAACAAATTTGTTTGGGACTGAGGACTACGTGGATGTGGTTTGCTATGCTGACGACACGGCCATAATTTTCCGTGACAAATCATGGCCAAAAGTCATAGACAGAGCGGAAAAGGGAATGGCTAAGATCTCCTCTTGGCTCGATGCCAATCTTCTTACCCTAAATACAGATAAAACACAGTACCTTTGCTTTCACAAAACGAAGTCGTCAGCTCCAAACCCATCCATCACATTAAAAGTTCATTCTTGCATGGATACTGGGAAGAATCCGTGTTTGTGCACATATCTCAAAAGAGCGGACTCCTTAAAATATCTAGGCTTAGTGTTGGATGAGAGACTTACGTTTATGAATCATATTGTAACATTGGCGGGTCGTATACGTAAAGTAATTCATATAATGAAACTACTTCGGCTAGGTGCTAACACCCAAGTGCTCACCTTAGTTTATCTCGCACTGTGTCAGTCCCTCCTTCTCTACTGCATACCAGCCTGGGGATCCGCAGCTAAAACTTTTTTGATACTTATAGAGAGAGCGCAGCAATCGGTACTAAAGGTCATATTTCGCAAACCATTTCGCTTTCCTACAAGATTACTATTTTGTCAGGCTAAAATTCTGACAGTGCGCCAGCTGTACATTCAGAAAGCAGTGATCTCCTACCACCGGACTTACCTAAACCAAACTTAACCGGTTGCCCTGTCAAATTGACGACTTAAACTCAATACCACTATGGTTCGCACAACTTTCGCTCAAAGATTTAGTCTCTTTTTATTCCCTTATCTCTATAAAAAGATAAACAAAATGTGTAAAATATCCCATCTGAGTACACGCGAAGCAAAACTCCATATTTACAAATTCCTTCTCACCCTAAATTATGAAGACACGGAAAATCTTTTAAATAACTAATATTTTCTTTATATATTATACTACCTTTTACCCGCGACTTCGTCCGCGTTAGATAGTTTTTTTAGGCAGAAGTTCTAAAGTAGGTATGTGTATACATAGTAAGTGTGACAGTGATAATAGAACAGTTCTTATCTCTACTGTTTAAAGATGACTTGCTTGCTTCTGTTGTTAAAGGGACAATTCAAAATTTGCTATCCGGCCTGAGAGATCAATATAACCAATGAATACAAAAGTCAGTAGATAAAAGAGTACTTACTCCAGAGGTGCCGATTTGAGCACACTAAAATGGTAAGCATAAGTAACATAAGACAGATAAAAAGGTAATTTAAGTTACTGTTATACATTTTAATACCTCTATATCACATTTCTTGTTTTTCAGTCCTCGGTAAAGAAGGAAATGTCCTTTCTCAACTTATTCCCATCATACTGAACAACTTTTATTCTGGAAACATTTCTGTATCTCCAATAGTTTAGGTGGGCTCCTGATGGTAGACCTGGTGGTCTACATACGGTACTCCAGATCCTCAACTTCCTTTTGAAAAGCAGCGGCCCATCATACTGAACAACTTTTGTTTTAGAACCATGCCTGTATCTCTAATAGTTTAGCTGGGCTCCTAATGGTACACCTGGTGGTCTACATAAGGTACTCCAGAGCCCCAATGTCCTTGTGAAAAGAAGCGGCCCATCATAATGAACAACTTTTGTTTTGGAACCATTTCTGTATCTCTAATAGTTTACGTGGTCTCCTGATGGTACACCTGGTGATCTACATAAGGTACTCCAGATCCTCAATGTCCTTGTGAAAAGAAGCGGCCTATCATACTGAACAACTTTGGTTTTAGAACCATGCCTGTATCTCTAATAGTTTAGCTGGGCTCCTGATGGTACACCTGGTGGTCTACATAAGGTACTCCAGATCCTCAATGTCCTTGTGAAAAGAAGCGGCCCATCATACTGAACAACTTCTGTTTTGGAACCATGCCTGTATCTCTAATAGTTTAGCTGGGCTCCTGATGGTACACCTGGTGGTCTACATAAGGTACTCCAGATCCTCAATGTCCTTGTGAAAAGAAGCGGCCCATCATACCGAACAACTTTTGTTTTAGAACCATGCCTGTATCTCTAATAGTTTAGCTGGGCTCCTGGTGGTACACCTGGTGGTCTACATAAGGTACTCCAGATCCTCAATGTCCTTGTGAAAAGAAGCGGCCTATCATACTGAACAACTTTGGTTTTAGAACCATGCCTGTATCTCTAATAGTTTAGCTGGGCTCCTGATGGTACACCTGGTGGTCTACATAAGGTACTCCAGATCCTCAATGTCCTTGTGAAAAGAAGCGGCCCATCATACCGAACAACTTTTGTTTTAGAACCATGCCTGTATCTCTAATAGTTTAGCTGGGCTCCTGATGGTACACCTGGTGGTCTACATAAGGTACTCCAGATCCTCAATGTCCTTGTGAAAAGAAGCGGCCCATCATACTGAACAACTTCTGTTTTGGAACCATGCCTGTATCTCTTATAGTTTAGCTGGGCTCCTGATGGTACACCTGGTGGTCTACATAAGGTACTCCAGATCCTCAATGTCCTTGTGAAAAGAAGCGGCCCATCATACCGAACAACTTTTGTTTTAGAACCATGCCTGTATCTCTAATAGTTTAGCTGGGCTCCTGGTGGTACACCTGGTGGTCTACATAAGGTACTCCAGATCCTCAATGTCCTTGTGAAAAGAAGCGGCCTATCATACTGAACAACTTTGGTTTTAGAACCATGCCTGTATCTCTAATAGTTTAGCTGGGCTCCTGATGGTACACCTGGTGGTCTACATAAGGTACTCCAGATCCTCAATGTCCTTGTGAAAAGAAGCGGCCCATCATACTGAACAACTTTTGTTTTAGAACCATGCCTGTATCTCTAATAGTTTAGCTGGGCTCCTGGTGGTACACCTGGTGGTCTACATAAGGTACTCCAGATCCTCAATGTCCTTGTGAAAAGAAGCGGCCTATCAAACTGAACAACTTTGGTTTTAGAACCATGCCTGTATCTCTAATAGTTTAGCTGGGCTCCTGATGGTACACCTGGTGGTCTACATAAGGTGCTCCAGATCCTCAATGTCCTTGTGAAAAGAAGCGGCCCATCATACTGAACAACTTCTGTTCTGGAACCATGCCTGTATCTCTAATAGTTTAGCTGGGCTCCTGATGGTACACCTGGTGGTCTACATAAGGTACTCCAGATCCTCAATGTCCTTGTGAAAAGAAGCGGCCCATCATACTGAACAACTTCTGTTTTGGAACCATGCCTGTATCTCTAATAGTTTAGCTGGGCTCCTGATGGTACACCTGGTGGTCTACATAAGGTACTCCAGATCCTCAATGTCCTTGTGAAAAGAAGCGGCCCATCATACCGAACAACTTTTGTTTTAGAACCATGCCTGTATCTCTAATAGTTTAGCTGGGCTCCTGGTGGTACACCTGGTGGTCTACATCTATACTCCAGACCCTCGAATGGTGATAAAAAGTAGCCTATGTCCGTTCTCGGTATGCTAGCAATCTCTGTGCCAAGTTTCATGAAGATCGGTTCAGCGGTTTGGCCGTGAAAGCGTAGCAGACAGACAGACAGACAGACAGACAGACAGAGTTACTTTCGCATTTATAATATTAGTGTCCTTGTGAAAAGAAGCGGCCCATCATACCGAACAACTTTTGTTTTAGAACCATGCCTGTATCTCTAATAGTTTAGCTGGGCTCCTGGTGGTACACCTGGTGGTCTACATCTATACTCCAGACCCTCGAATGGTGATAAAAAGTAGCCTATGTCCGTTCTCGGTATGCTAGCAATCTCTGTGCCAAGTTTCATGAAGATCGGTTCAGCGGTTTGGCCGTGAAAGCGTAGCAGACAGACAGACAGACAGACAGACAGACAGAGTTACTTTCGCATTTATAATATTAGTGTGGATAGTGTGGATATCTTAGTATTATTATGTAAAAGTCATTTTTTACTATATCTGTATATTTATACCTACATATTGCCTCAATAACTTTATTATTATGTAAAAGTATTATCTAGTATAGTATCTTTTTCTCATTCTTTCACTTTATTTATTCATTCAGTGCCAATTTTGTATCTCATTGTTTACTATTAATATGAATTTTAAATAGCTTCTTTATTAGATCACATTTTAGTTACATAAAATTAATGATTTCTTTGTAGCTACTCCAAATTTGTTACCAATAGTATTCTCTTCTCTTGAACTTCTGATTTAGAATAAGAACTACGTTTGTATAAAAATTTCGGTCTCCCGCGATACAGGTACGCCTAGTGCGGGGTCCACTGCCACCTGTTAAGTTGTATTTCTTGTGTTTCTGGTAATAAATATTTTTGTATTTGTATTTGTGTGTTTGCTCTCCTGCACATTAACTTAGTATGCTTGAAGTTCTGTCACTAATCGCATCAATATCATGCACCCTTTCAGCTTGGGAAATGTTATGGCATTGGCTATTTGAACTAATGGTCACGGCGTGATACTGAAGCTTGTGTGAGAACAAACGCTTTTTTTTGTTTTATTAATGATGGGTTTGCTCTTGACTCTAGTCTAGGTCATAGGACAGATACAGAGTCTAAGATGGAGCGAGCTCACCCAGAAGAAGCCTGTTCACTCTTACTTTGAAGACATTAGGGTTGTATGCGTTTGGAAACACAGACGCAGGAAGTGAGTTCCACTCTTTAGCAGTGCGCATTATAAATGTCCGATGGTAGAAGGGAGCTGGTGGAATAAGGTCGTGAAGCTCTTGAGCACACTCTCCGAAGTACAATCTAAAAAAAACCGACAAGCAGGCAACCTTGCGGCGATGTGCCAGGCTATGTAGCTTGGTGTCCACCAGTTTTATGTCGCCTATGAGCCTCTTGGCCCTGCGTTCCACCGAGTCAAGAGCGGCAAGTTGGTATTTGGCTGAGCCATCCCAAAGGTGACTGCAATACTCCATGCAGGATCGGACTTGTGCTTTGTAAAGAGTTAAAAGCTGTCCAGGCGTAAAGTATCGCTTCACTCTATTCAGGACGCCCAGCTTTTTAGCCGCCGTCTGAGCCTTGTACTCGATGGTCGCGCCGAAGTTTAGATTTGATGTCAACTCCATGCCTAAAAGCTCAAGCCTGTCAGTGACTGGGACAGATGTACCCCGAAAAGTAGGTGTCCAGTCGAAAGGACTCCTTTTTGCAGTGAAAAGACACGCCTGTGTTTTGGTGGCATTGAATGAGACCAGATTGTCGTTGCCCCATTGGGAGACAAGACTTAAGGTCAGATCTGATCGCTCTACCATGGCCTTTCTTAACGAACGTATTTCATCCCCGCTGGTCCCTGCACCTGTCAAGTATCTCTCTGAAATGGTACTATCATCTGCGTATCCAACAATACCATGCCGAAGGAGGTCATTGATGTGCAGCAGGAAAAGAGTTGCAGAGAGAACAGACCCCTGAGGAACTCCGGCATCAATGGCCATATGGTCAGAGGAGCAGCCGTCAACGACTACTCTGATGGACCGTTCACTAAGGAAGTCTGAAATCCAAGTACAAAAATCAGCTGGGATGCCATAAGCAGGAAGCTTGCTGAGCAGACTTGCATGCCAGACCCTGTCAAAGGCCTTCGAGATATCGAGTGAAACGGCAAGTGCTTCGCCGTTTTTCTCGATGGCTTCGCCCCAGCAGTGCGTGACATACACAAGAAGATCACCAGTAGACCGCCCCCGCCGAAAGCCATATTGACGGTCACTGAGAAGATCATTGTCTTCAAGGTAGGTCAGCAACTTACTATTAAGTACCCTCTCCATGACCTTGCATAGGATGGAGGTAATGGCAATTGGACGGTAATGGGCAGGGTCAGCACGGTCGCCCTTTTTGGGAACTGGTTGCACATTAGCATGCTTCCAGGCCCCCGGCACCGTTCTTTCTTTAAGAGAGAGGCGGAACAAGCGTGTCAGCACAGGAGACAGTTCAGGCGCACATAGTCTTAACACTCTCGCTGGTATGCCATCAGGTCCGCTGGGTTTGTTCACGTATAGACTGCACAATACTCTTCGAACCTCTTTTATGTGTACTGCGATCTCCGACATCGAAGAATCGCAACGAGGTACAGTAGGTGGTTGCTTGGAGCCAGCGTCCAGACGTGAGTTGCTTGCAAACAAGGGAACAAATTTGCTTTCTCACTTGCAGAGTAAGCCAGCGATCCATCAGGTTTCAGCATTGGAGGTAAGGTGGGACGACAGAAATTAGTTTCAACCGCTTTGTACAGGGACCAAAACTTTTTACTACCCGGAGGGTGTGATGCTAGTTTGGCCCCTATTCGTCCGACATGGTCAAAACGTGCCTTACGTAAAACCCGTTTGCAAGACTTGGTGGCAGAGTTGAAGGTTCTTTTCTTCGCGCTAACCCTACGTGCTCTTAATTTGCAATCGCGAGCCTTGACCCAAGCTTGGTATGCCGATTCTTTACGCGCCTCAGCTTGGGCGCATTCTGCGTTATACCAAGGCTGGGCTTTGTGACCTAGCGGAATGTCGGAGAAAGGAATAAAATATTCCATCCCCTGCCGAATCACGTCCGCAACCGCATCTGCACAACACGCTGCTTCGTTACCTACAACGACTTGCTATTACGTCGCTGCTGCGAGCCTGGGGAGCCAAGAGCTATATTACATGCCTTTCTGGATGTACCAAGGTTGGTCCGTTCTGTTTCTATATTTTGTATCCCAACACAACTTCATTTAGGTCATGAGGCTCGCTGTATCATGGTTTATTAAAATTAAGTTCTAGTGTTTTACATTAAGACGATGGTGGTATAACATTTTGGGTATGATTTGAACTCATTAATAATATTATAACTCACTAAAATAGAATCCACATCCAGCTTTGTCGCTGTGCTAAAATTTCAAAGGTGATGTGATTATTTAAGAATATATGTACATTCTGTAACTTCAGGAGGTTAATGTTAATTTTCTCAAACATGCTTGGAAATGTGTTCATTTCTTTCAAAAAAAGAAACCGCGAAGTTTTACATTGTTTGTCATGTCTCAGATCACGCCAGCAAAGTTGTATGGAACTCCTTTGCTGGTGTCCATTAAGATAAATTCGTTATACGCTTAACCCACATAATTTGATTTCAAAATTATCTTGATGACTCTCATAGAAACGGAACGTAATTTTGTATGAAACAGGTAACTAAAGACGAGGCTGTATGATGTGAAGACCCTTGCCTGTCCAGAATTAAAAAGAAAAGAATAAACTAAACATTTAGTATGGCTGAATATAACGTAATACTGTGCCTTACAGTCGAATTTATTTTAAAAAATTAAAATTGGTGGGAAAATTGTAAATTTTTATTTGTTTCGTTGTGTTGTGGTCGCTAGCTAACTTTTATAAGAAGTACAATCTTTCATTTCCAAGCCTTTTTTTGAGAAAAGCACTATGTAAGCCTCGGGGAAAATTACTTTGCTTGACTTGTATAATTGAAGTCCTCGCCTGCGGCTCGGACTTCAAACTATACTCGCCCAGCAAAGTTTTATTTTCCATACCTCGACAACAATGTACTATTATTTAAGTGTAACAGGTCCTTAAAATTTGTAACCACTTTTTTAGTGATTATTATTGTTCTTATTTGTAAAAGTTGATAATTCTGTTTAATTTGAATTTATGTACGTAAAGACAGGTTTATAAAAATTGAAATCACATTTTTTCAGTGAATATACTTGTTCTTATTTGAAAACTTTATAATTGTTTTCTTTTAATTTGCTCACCCTTTGGGTTTTCCGCTGGGCAGGCCCTACGATTTATTAAATCCCAATAAGTAAGTCCACGGGACAAATCTAAAGGTGACAGCGTTACTAGCATTAAAATACACTTGCAAATTTGGCGGGCAAGGTATGAGCTGCGGTAGCCTAGGTGGAAGAGGCGTCGCCACTAGTAATGCGAAAGTCGCAGGTTCAAATCCTGACCACGCTTGAAAAAAAAATTTTGCAAGTTTTCAAAAATTTTATACCTAACACTCGAAGTGTTTTAAAATTTGTTATTCAATTTATCGTGGGTTTTCATCGCTTAGATTACATTCAAACTGTAAAGATAGAATTAGTCGCCGGGTATTAGTTGCAAATCTAACCCACGTGCCACGCGTTACTGGCATTAAAATACACTTGCAAAATTGTTGGAAAAGGAATGAGCTGCGGTAGCCCAGATGGAAGAGGCGTCGCCACTAGTTATGCGAAAATTGCAGGTTCAAATCCTGCCCGAACTTGGAAAAAATTTTTTTTGCAAGTTTTCAAAATTTATATACCTAACACAGGATGTGTTTTAAAATTTGGTATACAATTTATCGCGGATTTTCATCGCTCAGACTACATTCAATCTGTAAAGTTAAAATAAGTCGCCGGGTATTAGTTGCAAAACTAACCCGGTAGATGAAGCCGTGCCACGCGTTACTGGCATTAGAATACACTTGCAAAATTGGCGGGCAAGGAATGAGCTGCGGATGAGCCCAGATGGAAGAGGGGTCGCCACTAGTAATGCGAAAGGTTACTTTGCTTGACTTGTATAATTGAAGTCCTCGCCTGCACTCGCCCAGCAAAGTTTTATTTTCCATACCTCGACAACAATGTACTATTATTTAAGTGTAACAGGTCCTTAAAATTTGTAACCACTTTTTTAGTGATTATTATTGTTCTTATTTGTAAAAGTTGATAATTCTGTTTAATTTGAATTTATGTACGTAAAGACAGGTTTATAAAAATTGAAATCACATTTTTTCAGTGAATATACTTGTTCTTATTTGAAAACTTTATAATTGTTTTCTTTTAATTTGCTCACCCTTTGGGTTTTCCGCTGGGCAGGCCCTACGATTTATTAAATCCCAATAAGTAAGTCCACGGGACAAATCTAAAGGTGACAGCGTTACTAGCATTAAAATACACTTGCAAATTTGGCGGGCAAGGTATGAGCTGCGGTAGCCTAGGTGGAAGAGGCGTCGCCACTAGTAATGCGAAAGTCGCAGGTTTAAATCCTGACCACGCTTGAAAAAAAAATTTTGCAAGTTTTCAAAAATTTTATACCTAACACTCGAAGTGTTTTAAAATTTGTTATTCAATTTATCGTGGGTTTTCATCGCTTAGATTACATTCAAACTGTAAAGATAGAATTAGTCGCCGGGTATTAGTTGCAAATCTAACCCACGTGCCACGCGTTACTGGCATTAAAATACACTTGCAAAATTGTTGGAAAAGGAATGAGCTGCGGTAGCCCAGATGGAAGAGGCGTCGCCACTAGTTATGCGAAAATTGCAGGTTCAAATCCTGCCCGAACTTGAAAAAATTTTTTTTGCAAGTTTTCAAAATTTATATACCTAACACAGGATGTGTTTTAAAATTTGGTATACAATTTATTGCGGATTTTCATCGCTCAGACTACATTCAATCTGTAAAGTTAAAATAAGTCGCCGGGTATTAGTTGCAAAACTAACCCGGTAGATGAAGCCGTGCCACGCGTTACTGGCATTAGAATACACTTGCAAAATTGGCGGGCAAGGAATGAGCTGCGGATGAGCCCAGATGGAAGAGGGGTCGCCACTAGTAATGCGAAAGGTTAAAAAATCAAATCAAATCACAGGTTCAAATCCTGCCAGCGCTTAAAAAAAATATTTGCAAGTTTTCAGAAATTGTATACCAAACACGGGAAGTTTTTTAAAATTTGGATTTCAATTTATCGCAAGTTTTCATTGCTTAGACTACATTCAATATATAAAGATTGAATTAGTCGCCAGGTATAAGTTACAAAACTAACCCGGTAGATGAAGCCGTGCCACGCGTTACTGGCATTAAAAAACACTTGCACAATTTTCGGGCAAGGAATGAGCTGTTGTAGCCCAGGTAGAAGAGGCATCGCCACTAGTAATGCGAAAGTCACAGGTTCAAATCCTGCCCGCGCTTGAAAAAAAATTTTTTGCAAGTTTTCAGAAATTGTATATCTAACATGGGAAGTGTTTTAAAATTTGGTATTCAATTTATCGCAGGTTTTCATCGCTTTGACTACATTCAATCCGTAAAGATAGACTTAGTCGCCGGGTATAAGTTTCAAAACTAATCCGGTAGATGAAGCCGTGCCACGCGTTACTGGCAATAAAATACGCTTGCAAAACTAGAGGGCAAGGAATGAGCTACGGTAGCCCAGGTGGAAGAGGCGTCGCCACTAGTAATGCGAAACTCGCAGGTTCAAATCCTGCCCGCGCTTGAAAAAAAATGTTTTGCAAGTTATCAGAAATTGTATACCTAACACGGGAAGTGTTTTAAAATTTGGTATTCAATTTATCGCGGGTTGTCATCGCTCAGACTCATTATACCTATCTGTAAAGTTAGAATTAGTCGCCGGGTATTGGTTGCAAAACTAACCCGGTAAATGAAGCCGTGCCACGCGTTACGGGCAATAAAATACGCTTGCAAAACTAGAGGGCAAGGAATGAGCTGCGGTAGCCCAGGTGGAAGAGGCGTCGCAACAAGTAGAAATTAGAAATTCGCAAGAATACATGGTATTTCATCATAAATAATGAGATCTTATTTTACTTTCCAGTGCAGTATTCTGCTTGCTTCAAGCGTGCAAATTAAAATATATTTATATATACAATTTTTAATGTCAAGTTCTCAGGGTACATAAAAATTAATTAATTATAAAATGTCAAAAGTCTAATAATAATATAAAAATGAAAAGTAAATTAAATACACGAAAAATTACAATGTCGAGTTATTCAGTTACATAAAAACTAATCCACACTAATATTATAAATGCGAAAGTAACTCTGTCTGTCTGTCTGTCTGTCTGTCTGTCTGCTACGCTTTCACGGCCAAACCGCTGAACCGATCTTCATGAAACTTGGCACAGAGATTGCTAGCCTACCGAGAACGGACATAGGCTACTTTATATCACCATTCGAGGGTCTGGAGTATAGATGTAGACCACCAGGTGTACCACCAGGAGCCCAGCTAAACTATTAGAGATACAGGCATGGTTCCAAAACAAAAGTTGTTCAGTATGAAGGGCCGAATCTTTTCACATGGACATTGGGGATCTGGAGTACCTTATGTAGACCACCAGGTCTACCATCAGGAGCCCACCTAAACTATTGGAGATACAGAAATGGTTCCAAAACAAAAGTTGTTCAGTATGATGGGCCGCTTCTTTTCACAAGGACATTGAGGGTCTGGAGTACCTTATGTAGACCACCAGGTGTACCACCAGGAGCCCAGCTAAACTATTAGAGATACAGGCATGGTTCCAAAACAAAAGTTGTTCAGTATGATGGGCCGCTTCTTTTCACAAGGACATTGGGGATCTGAAATACTTTATGTAGACCACCAGGTGTACCACCAGGGGCCCAGCTAAACTATTAGAGATACAGGCATGGTTCCAAAACAAAAGTTGTTCAGTATGATGGGCCGCTTCTTTTCACAAGCATATAAGGGCTCTGGAGTACCTTATGTAGACCACCAGGTGTACCACCAGGAGCCCAGCTAAACTATTAGAGATACAGGCAAGGTGCCAGAACAAAAGTTGTTCAGTATGATGGGCCGCTTCTTTTCACAGGGACATTGTGGCTCTGGAGTACCTTATGTAGACCACCAGGTGTACCATCAGGAGCCCACCTAAACTATTGGAGATACAGAAATGGTTCCAAAACAAAAGTTGTTCAGTATGATGGGCCGCTTTTTTTTACAAGGGCATTGGGGATCTGGAGTACCTTATGTAGACCACCAGGTGTACCACCAGGAGCCCAGCTAAACTATTAGCGATATGGGCATGGTTCCAAAACAAAAGTTGTACAGTATGATGGGCCGCTTCTTTTCAAAAGGACATTGGGACTCTGCAGTACCTAATGTAGACCACCAGGTGTACCACCAGGAGCCCAGCTAAACTATTAGAGATACAGGCAAGGTTCCAAAACAAAAGTTGTTCAGTATGATGGGCCGCTTCTTTTCACAAGCATATAAGGGCTCTGGAGTACCTTATGTAGACCACCAGGTGTACCACCAGGAGCCCAGCTAAACTATTAGAGATACAGGCAAGGTGCCAGAACAAAAGTTGTTCAGTATGATGGGCCGCTTCTTTTCACAGGGACATTGGGGCTCTGGAGTACCTTATGTAGACCACCAGGTGTACCATCAGGAGCCCACCTAAACTATTGGAGATACAGAAATGGTTCCAAAACAAAAGTTGTTCAGTATGATGGGCCGCTTTTTTTTACAAGGGCATTGGGGATCTGGAGTACCTTATGTAGACCACCAGGTGTACCACCAGGAGCCCAGCTAAACTATTAGAGATATGGGCATGGTTCCAAAACAAAAGTTGTTCAGTATGATGGGCCGCTTCTTTTCACAAGGACATTGGGGCTCTGCAGTACCTAATGTAGACCACCAGGTGTACCACCAGGAGCCCAGCTAAACTATTAGAGATACAGGCAAGGTTCCAAAACAAAAGTTGTTCAGTATGATGGGCCGCTTCTTTCACAAGGACATTGGGGCTCTGAAGTACCTTATGTAGACCACCAGGTGTACCATCAGGAGCCCAGCAAAACTATTAGAGATAGGTACAGGCATGGTTATGAAACAAAAGTTGTTCAGTATGATGAGCCGCTTCTTTGCACAAGGACATTGAGGATCTAGAGTACCTTATATAGACCACCAGGTCTACCATCAGGAGCCCACGTAAACTATTGGAGATACAGAAATGGTTCCAGAACAGAAGTTGTTCAGTATGATAGGCCGCTTCTTTTCACAAGGACATTTAGGATCTGTAGTACCTTATGTTGACTTCCAGGTCTATTATCAGGTGCCCATTTAAACTATTAGAGATACAGGCATGATTCTAAAACAAAAGTTGTTCAATATGATGGGAATAAGTTAAGGACAGAAAAGCAGAAGATGTGGTATATAAAAATGTATTACAGTAACTTAAGATTTATCTGTCTTATCCACTTATGCTGACCATTTAAGTGTGCTCAAATCGGCACCTCTGGAGTAAGTACTCTGTTATCTACTGACTTTTGTATTCAGTGTTTAAAAATTTTGTCTCTCAGGCCGGATAGCAAATTTAGAATTGTCCCTTGAACAACAGTAGCAAGCAATTCATCTTTAAACAGTACAGATAAGAACTGTTCTAATATCACTGTCACACTATGAATACACATACCTACTTTAGAACTTCTGCCTAAAGAAACTATCTAACGCGGACGAAGTCGCGGGTAAAAGCTAGTCGATTATAAAATGTCAAATGTCTAAAATTAATTCAATACATGAAAAAAGAATTACAAAAGGATAAAAGTGTCAAACATTATTCAAATATTCCCCTACGCTATAGAAACAATTCGTCAGTAACCAGTCAAATAATTTTGTTTATTTAAAACATTTATACAATTAGTTAATTTAATGTCAATTGGAAGTTTGTTATAAATTGAAATGCTCATATTATACATTTTTCTTATAAATATTTGTGTGACTTTGTGGTTGATGCAACAAAAGTATATACATAGACCGTAGCTGCCTGTTTTGTACATCTTTACGTTGTTCATAAAAACGTGGATACATTTTAACAAAAATACAAATTTCATAGATGTAAATGCACGGAAATGGAAGAATATTTAATTTTTTGAACAAAGGCTTGCACGAATCTCTGAACCACGCGTTACAGATTGTACGAATACACTTCTTCTGCACATTGAATGCTCGATCACCATCGACAGAATTTCCTTACAGTATGATGCCATAACGGAGTACAGATGAGACGTAACCATGATAAGCCGATAACGATGCTTCCTCTGATACAATATTTCTCAAATTTTTCAATGCGAACACAAATCGAGTTAACCTGGAGGCCAATCGCGCTATTTGTCAAAGGTTTTACCATTTCAACGTAACGTTAGCGGTTCGAAAATGGTTTGGCAATGGTAAATGTCAAAAATGCTATCGCGGTATTTTTTCTGAACGTATTATTCGTTAACGTTGCCAATGTAAAAACCAAACTTGAAACGTTAAGAGCTTGCAATGAGTATTGCAAAATACTAGGTGTTACTTTCATAATCGATGATCGATTATGCATGTAAAACGGCTGTATAGCAATAATTACCTCAGGCTCTACGCCTTTTCTTAGATTTAAGAATATTAACTGTACAAGTGATCTGTGGTTTCCCATATTTTGTTGATTTCTATGTTTTATTTAGCTATCACTAAAAAAACAAGTGTATTAGATAGCCATCTACTTTTATTTAAAGATCCATGGGATTTCTAAACCCCATCCATAATGTCGCATAATGTGCAGTACTATTTTCAAATGTGAAGTATGAAAATATGATGAAATACATAGGAAAATAAGAAAATGGATTGCCGCCGTGTATTTATTGGCTTTTCAGTAAGAACATAATATAATACGTAAATAAACAACGTATGATTCAATGGTTTTATGATTCAATTTAGCTGTCGGGTGATTTCAGCCTCAAAGTTGTCTTTTCCCAACCGCAAGGTCTTGTTAAATTTGTTTGTCTCAATGATGTACTATTGTTCAGGTTTGGAACAACGTAAGACAGGGTGAGGTCTAAATTAACTAGCTTCATCCAGTCTCAACATGGCACCAGAGGTGGACCTCCAGTAAATGTCACCCTCGGCAATGGAATAGAGGGTGGCAAATATAATAGGACTAGATGTTAGGCTTTGCCAAGTGTTGTCAAAGATCCATTCCTACAGGTACATATCCAATTGAATTTATAATTACATAATGTATTTATTTTTGTCATGTGATGACTGCTTAGAATAGCATCACTTCATTTCTTTCCCATGGATGTAGTTTGTCAGAGGCGACTAAGGGAGTTGAGGATTTCTTGTGTATTACCACTTTAGGCCACAGACTGAGAACCTGTCACTATATAGATTTTTTTTAAATAGCCTACACGTATTATCAGACATGGCCATAGCGCCATAGCAACTGTATTTTTGCAGCTGTTTTCTTTTTGCCCACCCGGCAGGTATTAATCCACACTAATCCACACTATCCACACTAATCCACACTATCCACACTAATATTATAAATGCGAAAGTAACTCTGTCTGTCTGTCTGTCTGTCTGTCTGTCTGCTACGCTTTCACGGCCAAACCGCTGAACCGATCTTCATGAAACTTGGCACAGAGATTGCTAGCATACCGAGAACGGACATAGGCTACTTTTTATCACCATTCGAGGGTCTGGAGTATAGATGTAGACCACCAGGTGTACCACCAGGAGCCCAGCTAAACTATTAGAGATACAGGCATGGTTCTAAAACAAAAGTTGTTCGGTATGATGGGCCGCTTCTTTTCACAAGGACATTGAGGATCTGGAGTACCTTATGTAGACCACCAGGTGTACCATCAGGAGCCCAGCTAAACTATTAGAGATACAGGCATGGTTCCAAAACAGAAGTTGTTCAGTATGATGGGCCGCTTCTTTTCACAAGGACATTGAGGATCTGGAGTACCTTATGTAGACCACCAGGTGTACCATCAGGAGCCCAGCTAAACTATTAGAGATACAGGCATGGTTCCAAAACAGAAGTTGTTCAGTATGATGGGCCGCTTCTTTTCACAAGGACATTGAGGATCTGGAGTACCTTATGTAGACCACCAGGTGTACCATCAGGAGCCCAGCTAAACTATTAGAGATACAGGCATGGTTCCAAAACAGAAGTTGTTCAGTATGATGGGCCGCTTCTTTTCACAAGGACATTGAGGATCTGGAGTACCTTATGTAGACCACCAGGTGTACCATCAGGAGCCCAGCTAAACTATTAGAGATACAGGCATGGTTCTAAAACCAAAGTTGTTCAGTATGATAGGCCGCTTCTTTTCACAAGGACATTGAGGATCTGGAGTACCTTATGTAGATCACCAGGTGTACCATCAGGAGACCACGTAAACTATTAGAGATACAGAAATGGTTCCAAAACAAAAGTTGTTCATTATGATGGGCCGCTTCTTTTCACAAGGACATTGGGGCTCTGGAGTACCTTATGTAGACCACCAGGTGTACCATTAGGAGCCCAGCTAAACTATTAGAGATACAGGCATGGTTCTAAAACAAAAGTTGTTCAGTATGATGGGCCGCTGCTTTTCAAAAGGAACTTGAGGATCTGGAGTACCGTATGTAGACCACCAGGTCTACCATCAGGAGCCCACCTAAACTATTGGAGATACAGAAATGTTTCCAGAATAAAAGTTGTTCAGTATGATGGGAATAAGTTGAGAAAGGACATTTCCTTCTTTACCGAGGACTGAAAAACAAGAAATGTGGTATAGAGGTATTAAAATGTATAACAGTAACTTAAATTACCTTTTTATCTGTCTTATGTTACTTATGCTTACCATTTTAGTGTGCTCAAATCGGCACCTCTGGCGTAAGTACTCTTTTATCTACTGACTTTTGTATTCATTGGTTATATTGATCTCTCAGGCCGGATAGCAAATTTTGAATTGTCCCTTTAACAACAGAAGCAAGCAAGTCATCTTTAAACAGTAGAGATAAGAACTGTTCTATTATCACTGTCACACTTACTATGTATACACATACCTACTTTAGAACTTCTGCCTAAAAAAACTATCTAACGCGGACGAAGTCGCGGGTAAAAGCTAGTATGTAAAAATATAATTTTTAATAAGATTGCTGGTTTATTTAAGTTTTTTATCCAAACTGCGATACCCTAGCAAGGTGCATGTTTGTGTCCAATTAAATTTTAAGATCTTGTTGATGTAAGCAGAAATAAAGAATTGAGAATTGAGATAAAGGTGTCATATGTGTATGTATGTAGTCTTGGGGGAAGATAGAAATACTATATAGATATCAATAATAAAAAAGTTGTTACTTTTTACAGCAGGAAAACATCCCTTTTGAATGGGACACAGGGTATCTATTTACACTATTATTATATTGTTACAGCTACCATCGTCTGATGCAGGGGATCCCCAGCAAATTAAACAGCCACAAGAGTCAGAACATGGATGTAACCTAGCTAAAGAAAAATAAAATAAACAAAGTATATTATCCACACTAATATTATAAATGCGAAAGTAACTCTGTCTGTCTGTCTGTCTGTCTGTCTGTCTGCTACGCTTTCACGGCCAAACCGCTGAACCGATCTTCATGAAACTTGGCACAGAGATTGCTAGCATACCGAGAACGGACATAGGCTACTTTTTATCACCATTCGAGGGTCTGGAGTATAGATGTAGACCACCAGGTGTACCACCAGGAGCCCAGCTAAACTATTAGAGATACAGGCATGGTTCTAAAACAAAAGTTGTTCGGTATGATGGGCCGCTTCTTTTCACAAGGACATTGAGGATCTGGAGTACCTTATGTAGACCACCAGGTGTACCATCAGGAGCCCAGCTAAACTATTAGAGATACAGGCATGGTTCCAAAACAGAAGTTGTTCAGTATGATGGGCCGCTTCTTTTCACAAGGACATTGAGGATCTGGAGTACCTTATGTAGACCACCAGGTGTACCATCAGGAGCCCAGCTAAACTATTAGAGATACAGGCATGGTTCCAAAACAGAAGTTGTTCAGTATGATGGGCCGCTTCTTTTCACAAGGACATTGAGGATCTGGAGTACCTTATGTAGACCACCAGGTGTACCATCAGGAGCCCAGCTAAACTATTAGAGATACAGGCATGGTTCTAAAACCAAAGTTGTTCAGTTTGATAGGCCGCTTCTTTTCACAAGGACATTGAGGATCTGGAGTACCTTATGTAGACCACCAGGTGTACCACCAGGAGCCCAGCTAAACTATTAGAGATACAGGCATGGTTCTAAAACAAAAGTTGTTCAGTATGATGGGCCGCTTCTTTTCACAAGGACATTGAGGATCTGGAGTACCTTATGTAGACCACCAGGTGTACCATCAGGAGCCCAGCTAAACTATTAGAGATACAGGCATGGTTCTAAAACCAAAGTTGTTCAGTATGATAGGCCGCTTCTTTTCACAAGGACATTGAGGATCTGGAGTACCTTATGTAGACCACCAGGTGTACCACCAGGAGCCCAGCTAAACTATTAGAGATACAGGCATGGTTCTAAAACAAAAGTTGTTCGGTATGATGGGCCGCTTCTTTTCACAAGGACATTGAGGATCTGGAGTACCTTATGTAGACCACCAGGTGTACCATCAGGAGCCCAGCTAAACTATTAGAGATACAGGCATGGTTCCAAAACAGAAGTTGTTCAGTATGATGGGCCGCTTCTTTTCACAAGGACATTGAGGATCTGGAGTACCTTATGTAGACCACCAGGTGTACCATCAGGAGCCCAGCTAAACTATTAGAGATACAGGCATGGTTCTAAAACCAAAGTTGTTCAGTATGATAGGCCGCTTCTTTTCACAAGGACATTGAGGATCTGGAGTACCTTATGTAGATCACCAGGTGTACCATCAGGAGACCACGTAAACTATTAGAGATACAGAAATGGTTCCAAAACAAAAGTTGTTCATTATGATGGGCCGCTTCTTTTCACAAGGACATTGGGGCTCTGGAGTACCTTATGTAGACCACCAGGTGTACCATTAGGAGCCCAGCTAAACTATTAGAGATACAGGCATGGTTCTAAAACAAAAGTTGTTCAGTATGATGGGCCGCTGCTTTTCAAAAGGAAGTTGAGGATCTGGAGTACCGTATGTAGACCACCAGGTCTACCATCAGGAGCCCACCTAAACTATTGGAGATACAGAAATGTTTCCAGAATAAAAGTTGTTCAGTATGATGGGAATAAGTTGAGAAAGGACATTTCCTTCTTTACCGAGGACTGAAAAACAAGAAATGTGGTATAGAGGTATTAAAATCTATAACAGTAACTTAAATTACCTTTTTATCTGTCTTATGTTACTTATGCTTACCATTTTAGTGTGCTCAAATCGGCACCTCTGGAGTAAGTACTCTTTTATCTACTGACTTTTGTATTTATTGGTTATATTGATCTCTCAGGCCGGATAGCAAATTTTGAATTGTCCCTTTAACAACAGAAGCAAGCAAGTCATCTTTAAACAGTAGAGATAAGAACTGTTCTATTATCACTGTCACACTTACTATGTATACACATACCTACTTTAGAACTTCTGCCTAAAAAAACTATCTAACGCGGACGAAGTCGCGGGTAAAAGCTAGTATGTAAAAATATAATTTTTAATAAGATTGCTGGTTTATTTAAGTTTTTTATCCAAACTGCGATACCCTAGCAAGGTGCATGTTTGTGTCCAATTAAATTTTAAGATCTTGTTGATGTAAGCAGAAATAAAGAATTGAGAATTGAGATAAAGGTGTCATATGTGTATGTATGTAGTCTTGGGGGAAGATAGAAATCCACACTAATATTATAAATGCGAAAGTAACTCTGTCTGTCTGTCTGTCTGTCTGTCTGTCTGCTACGCTTTCACGGCCAAACCGCTGAACCGATCTTCATGAAACTTGGCACAGAGATTGCTAGCATACCGAGAACGGACATAGGCTACTTTTTATCACCATTCGAGGGTCTGGAGTATAGATGTAGACCACCAGGTGTACCACCAGGAGCCCAGCTAAACTATTAGAGATACAGGCATGGTTCTAAAACAAAAGTTGTTCGGTATGATGGGCCGCTTCTTTTCACAAGGACATTGAGGATCTGGAGTACCTTATGTAGACCACCAGGTGTACCATCAGGAGCCCAGCTAAACTATTAGAGATACAGGCATGGTTCCAAAACAGAAGTTGTTCAGTATGATGGGCCGCTTCTTTTCACAAGGACATTGAGGATCTGGAGTACCTTATGTAGACCACCAGGTGTACCATCAGGAGCCCAGCTAAACTATTAGAGATACAGGCATGGTTCCAAAACAGAAGTTGTTCAGTATGATGGGCCGCTTCTTTTCACAAGGACATTGAGGATCTGGAGTACCTTATGTAGACCACCAGGTGTACCATCAGGAGCCCAGCTAAACTATTAGAGATACAGGCATGGTTCTAAAACCAAAGTTGTTCAGTTTGATAGGCCGCTTCTTTTCACAAGGACATTGAGGATCTGGAGTACCTTATGTAGACCACCAGGTGTACCACCAGGAGCCCAGCTAAACTATTAGAGATACAGGCATGGTTCTAAAACAAAAGTTGTTCAGTATGATGGGCCGCTTCTTTTCACAAGGACATTGAGGATCTGGAGTACCTTATGTAGACCACCAGGTGTACCATCAGGAGCCCAGCTAAACTATTAGAGATACAGGCATGGTTCTAAAACCAAAGTTGTTCAGTATGATAGGCCGCTTCTTTTCACAAGGACATTGAGGATCTGGAGTACCTTATGTAGACCACCAGGTGTACCACCAGGAGCCCAGCTAAACTATTAGAGATACAGGCATGGTTCTAAAACAAAAGTTGTTCGGTATGATGGGCCGCTTCTTTTCACAAGGACATTGAGGATCTGGAGTACCTTATGTAGACCACCAGGTGTACCATCAGGAGCCCAGCTAAACTATTAGAGATACAGGCATGGTTCCAAAACAGAAGTTGTTCAGTATGATGGGCCGCTTCTTTTCACAAGGACATTGAGGATCTGGAGTACCTTATGTAGACCACCAGGTGTACCATCAGGAGCCCAGCTAAACTATTAGAGATACAGGCATGGTTCTAAAACCAAAGTTGTTCAGTATGATAGGCCGCTTCTTTTCACAAGGACATTGAGGATCTGGAGTACCTTATGTAGATCACCAGGTGTACCATCAGGAGACCACGTAAACTATTAGAGATACAGAAATGGTTCCAAAACAAAAGTTGTTCATTATGATGGGCCGCTTCTTTTCACAAGGACATTGGGGCTCTGGAGTACCTTATGTAGACCACCAGGTGTACCATTAGGAGCCCAGCTAAACTATTAGAGATACAGGCATGGTTCTAAAACAAAAGTTGTTCAGTATGATGGGCCGCTGCTTTTCAAAAGGAACTTGAGGATCTGGAGTACCGTATGTAGACCACCAGGTCTACCATCAGGAGCCCACCTAAACTATTGGAGATACAGAAATGTTTCCAGAATAAAAGTTGTTCAGTATGATGGGAATAAGTTGAGAAAGGACATTTCCTTCTTTACCGAGGACTGAAAAACAAGAAATGTGGTATAGAGGTATTAAAATGTATAACAGTAACTTAAATTACCTTTTTATCTGTCTTATGTTACTTATGCTTACCATTTTAGTGTGCTCAAATCGGCACCTCTGGCGTAAGTACTCTTTTATCTACTGACTTTTGTATTCATTGGTTATATTGATCTCTCAGGCCGGATAGCAAATTTTGAATTGTCCCTTTAACAACAGAAGCAAGCAAGTCATCTTTAAACAGTAGAGATAAGAACTGTTCTATTATCACTGTCACACTTACTATGTATACACATACCTACTTTAGAACTTCTGCCTAAAAAAACTATCTAACGCGGACGAAGTCGCGGGTAAAAGCTAGTATGTAAAAATATAATTTTTAATAAGATTGCTGGTTTATTTAAGTTTTTTATCCAAACTGCGATACCCTAGCAAGGTGCATGTTTGTGTCCAATTAAATTTTAAGATCTTGTTGATGTAAGCAGAAATAAAGAATTGAGAATTGAGATAAAGGTGTCATATGTGTATGTATGTAGTCTTGGGGGAAGATAGAAATACTATATAGATATCAATAATAAAAAAGTTGTTACTTTTTACAGCAGGAAAACATCCCTTTTGAATGGGACACAGGGTATCTATTTACACTATTATTATATTGTTACAGCTACCATCGTCTGATGCAGGGGATCCCCAACAAATTAAACAGCCACAAGAGTCAGAACATGGATGTAACCTAGCTAAAGAAAAATAAAATAAACAAAGTATATTATCCACACTAATATTATAAATGCGAAAGTAACTCTGTCTGTCTGTCTGTCTGTCTGTCTGTCTGCTACGCTTTCACGGCCAAACCGCTGAACCGATCTTCATGAAACTTGGCACAGAGATTGCTAGCATACCGAGAACGGACATAGGCTACTTTTTATCACCATTCGAGGGTCTGGAGTATAGATGTAGACCACCAGGTGTACCACCAGGAGCCCAGCTAAACTATTAGAGATACAGGCATGGTTCTAAAACAAAAGTTGTTCGGTATGATGGGCCGCTTCTTTTCACAAGGACATTGAGGATCTGGAGTACCTTATGTAGACCACCAGGTGTACCATCAGGAGCCCAGCTAAACTATTAGAGATACAGGCATGGTTCCAAAACAGAAGTTGTTCAGTATGATGGGCCGCTTCTTTTCACAAGGACATTGAGGATCTGGAGTACCTTATGTAGACCACCAGGTGTACCATCAGGAGCCCAGCTAAACTATTAGAGATACAGGCATGGTTCCAAAACAGAAGTTGTTCAGTATGATGGGCCGCTTCTTTTCACAAGGACATTGAGGATCTGGAGTACCTTATGTAGACCACCAGGTGTACCATCAGGAGCCCAGCTAAACTATTAGAGATACAGGCATGGTTCTAAAACCAAAGTTGTTCAGTTTGATAGGCCGCTTCTTTTCACAAGGACATTGAGGATCTGGAGTACCTTATGTAGACCACCAGGTGTACCACCAGGAGCCCAGCTAAACTATTAGAGATACAGGCATGGTTCTAAAACAAAAGTTGTTCAGTATGATGGGCCGCTTCTTTTCACAAGGACATTGAGGATCTGGAGTACCTTATGTAGACCACCAGGTGTACCATCAGGAGCCCAGCTAAACTATTAGAGATACAGGCATGGTTCTAAAACCAAAGTTGTTCAGTATGATAGGCCGCTTCTTTTCACAAGGACATTGAGGATCTGGAGTACCTTATGTAGACCACCAGGTGTACCACCAGGAGCCCAGCTAAACTATTAGAGATACAGGCATGGTTCTAAAACAAAAGTTGTTCGGTATGATGGGCCGCTTCTTTTCACAAGGACATTGAGGATCTGGAGTACCTTATGTAGACCACCAGGTGTACCATCAGGAGCCCAGCTAAACTATTAGAGATACAGGCATGGTTCTAAAACAAAAGTTGTTCAGTATGATGGGCCGCTGCTTTTCAAAAGGAAGTTGAGGATCTGGAGTACCGTATGTAGACCACCAGGTCTACCATCAGGAGCCCACCTAAACTATTGGAGATACAGAAATGTTTCCAGAATAAAAGTTGTTCAGTATGATGGGAATAAGTTGAGAAAGGACATTTCCTTCTTTACCGAGGACTGAAAAACAAGAAATGTGGTATAGAGGTATTAAAATCTATAACAGTAACTTAAATTACCTTTTTATCTGTCTTATGTTACTTATGCTTACCATTTTAGTGTGCTCAAATCGGCACCTCTGGAGTAAGTACTCTTTTATCTACTGACTTTTGTATTTATTGGTTATATTGATCTCTCAGGCCGGATAGCAAATTTTGAATTGTCCCTTTAACAACAGAAGCAAGCAAGTCATCTTTAAACAGTAGAGATAAGAACTGTTCTATTATCACTGTCACACTTACTATGTATACACATACCTACTTTAGAACTTCTGCCTAAAAAAACTATCTAACGCGGACGAAGTCGCGGGTAAAAGCTAGTATGTAAAAATATAATTTTTAATAAGATTGCTGGTTTATTTAAGTTTTTTATCCAAACTGCGATACCCTAGCAAGGTGCATGTTTGTGTCCAATTAAATTTTAAGATCTTGTTGATGTAAGCAGAAATAAAGAATTGAGAATTGAGATAAAGGTGTCATATGTGTATGTATGTAGTCTTGGGGGAAGATAGAAATCCACACTAATATTATAAATGCGAAAGTAACTCTGTCTGTCTGTCTGTCTGTCTGTCTGTCTGCTACGCTTTCACGGCCAAACCGCTGAACCGATCTTCATGAAACTTGGCACAGAGATTGCTAGCATACCGAGAACGGACATAGGCTACTTTTTATCACCATTCGAGGGTCTGGAGTATAGATGTAGACCACCAGGTGTACCACCAGGAGCCCAGCTAAACTATTAGAGATACAGGCATGGTTCTAAAACAAAAGTTGTTCGGTATGATGGGCCGCTTCTTTTCACAAGGACATTGAGGATCTGGAGTACCTTATGTAGACCACCAGGTGTACCATCAGGAGCCCAGCTAAACTATTAGAGATACAGGCATGGTTCCAAAACAGAAGTTGTTCAGTATGATGGGCCGCTTCTTTTCACAAGGACATTGAGGATCTGGAGTACCTTATGTAGACCACCAGGTGTACCATCAGGAGCCCAGCTAAACTATTAGAGATACAGGCATGGTTCCAAAACAGAAGTTGTTCAGTATGATGGGCCGCTTCTTTTCACAAGGACATTGAGGATCTGGAGTACCTTATGTAGACCACCAGGTGTACCATCAGGAGCCCAGCTAAACTATTAGAGATACAGGCATGGTTCTAAAACCAAAGTTGTTCAGTTTGATAGGCCGCTTCTTTTCACAAGGACATTGAGGATCTGGAGTACCTTATGTAGACCACCAGGTGTACCACCAGGAGCCCAGCTAAACTATTAGAGATACAGGCATGGTTCTAAAACAAAAGTTGTTCAGTATGATGGGCCGCTTCTTTTCACAAGGACATTGAGGATCTGGAGTACCTTATGTAGACCACCAGGTGTACCATCAGGAGCCCAGCTAAACTATTAGAGATACAGGCATGGTTCTAAAACCAAAGTTGTTCAGTATGATAGGCCGCTTCTTTTCACAAGGACATTGAGGATCTGGAGTACCTTATGTAGACCACCAGGTGTACCACCAGGAGCCCAGCTAAACTATTAGAGATACAGGCATGGTTCTAAAACAAAAGTTGTTCGGTATGATGGGCCGCTTCTTTTCACAAGGACATTGAGGATCTGGAGTACCTTATGTAGACCACCAGGTGTACCATCAGGAGCCCAGCTAAACTATTAGAGATACAGGCATGGTTCCAAAACAGAAGTTGTTCAGTATGATGGGCCGCTTCTTTTCACAAGGACATTGAGGATCTGGAGTACCTTATGTAGACCACCAGGTGTACCATCAGGAGCCCAGCTAAACTATTAGAGATACAGGCATGGTTCTAAAACCAAAGTTGTTCAGTATGATAGGCCGCTTCTTTTCACAAGGACATTGAGGATCTGGAGTACCTTATGTAGATCACCAGGTGTACCATCAGGAGACCACGTAAACTATTAGAGATACAGAAATGGTTCCAAAACAAAAGTTGTTCATTATGATGGGCCGCTTCTTTTCACAAGGACATTGGGGCTCTGGAGTACCTTATGTAGACCACCAGGTGTACCATTAGGAGCCCAGCTAAACTATTAGAGATACAGGCATGGTTCTAAAACAAAAGTTGTTCAGTATGATGGGCCGCTGCTTTTCAAAAGGAACTTGAGGATCTGGAGTACCGTATGTAGACCACCAGGTCTACCATCAGGAGCCCACCTAAACTATTGGAGATACAGAAATGTTTCCAGAATAAAAGTTGTTCAGTATGATGGGAATAAGTTGAGAAAGGACATTTCCTTCTTTACCGAGGACTGAAAAACAAGAAATGTGGTATAGAGGTATTAAAATGTATAACAGTAACTTAAATTACCTTTTTATCTGTCTTATGTTACTTATGCTTACCATTTTAGTGTGCTCAAATCGGCACCTCTGGCGTAAGTACTCTTTTATCTACTGACTTTTGTATTCATTGGTTATATTGATCTCTCAGGCCGGATAGCAAATTTTGAATTGTCCCTTTAACAACAGAAGCAAGCAAGTCATCTTTAAACAGTAGAGATAAGAACTGTTCTATTATCACTGTCACACTTACTATGTATACACATACCTACTTTAGAACTTCTGCCTAAAAAAACTATCTAACGCGGACGAAGTCGCGGGTAAAAGCTAGTAATATATATTTCTTTTATTTACAAATTTATTCCACTATCGCTTGCTCCCTCAGCTGGGCTAAAAATATTTCTCTGTCTCGCCACTCACTGTCAACTTCACTCGCTATGTGTGAATAAGGCTTTTGGTAAGTAGAAAACGAGTGCATTAACTCTTCCTCCTATTGCCTACTGTACTTGCTACGAGTGATCAAGTCTTTTGGTGAGTAGAAGGCAAGTGCACTGACTCATCCTCTATCTATTATCCAATGTACTTGCTACATGTGGTCAAGGCAATCATATAAACAAACACAGCCAAGAGCTCTGACTTGCCACTCTCTGTCCACTGCACTTGCTATGTGTGATAAAGGCTTTTGGTGAGTAGGAGGCTAGCGCACTGACTTTTCCTCTTTTGTCCAATGTACTTGCTACATGTGGTCAAAGCAATCATACAAACAAACACAGCCAAAAGCACTGACTTGCCACTCTCTGTCCACTGCACTCGCTATGTGTGATCAAGGCTTTTGGTGAGTAGGAGGCTATCGCACTGACTTTTCCTCTTTTGTCCAATGTACTTGCTACATGTGGTCAAGGCAATCATACAAACAAACACAGCCAAGAGCACTGACTTACCACTCTGTCCACTGGACTTGCTATGTGTGATCAAGGCTTTTGGTGAGTAGGAGGCGAGCGCACTGACTTTTCCTCTATTGTACAATGTACTAGCTACATGTTTTCAAGGCAATCACAAACAAACAGCCAAGAGTACTGACTTGCCACTCTCTGTCCACCGCACTCGCTTTTGTGTGATCAAGGCTTTTGGTGAGTAGGCGGCGAGCGCACTGACTTTTCCTTTATTGTCTAATGTACTCGCTACAAACAAAATCATACGAACAAACTCATGTCAGAATGCACTGACTCTGCAATGCAGAGTCTGCATTCACTGTCCACTACACTCGCTGCATGTGATCAAGGCATTTGTGGTATTCTTCCTGCGGCTCTAGGCTCTTTCCTCAGCCACGTCCACCTCATGGGCCCTATCGAGGGTGTGGAGATAGAGCTCAAGCATTTTTTTTGTTCAAAAACGTATTTAAAACGACCAACGTCTCAGCAAAAGTTGCTCTCGACGAACTACAACAAAAACGTTCATTTGACAGCGTCTGAGACCTTCCCAACGTAACGTTAGTGGTTTAAAACGCTGTCAAAAAATTACCGCGATACCAATTGCGTACTAAAAGATCGAACGTTCGCCGCTCCAGCGTAACTTCCAAACAAAAGTCGAAACGTTTCCGTTCAAGCGGTTACCGCGATACGAAAAGTGCGTAACGTAGCGTTTTTGGTTTGGTTTTGTTTTGGTATTTACGTTATAAATTACCGCGATTGGTCCCCTGCTGTACACATCATTGACGTGGGTTTTCCAGTGCAGATGTTCATCGATAGTGAATCCTAAAAACTTAAACTTGTTTTCTTGATCCAAACTAGTGCCGTCAAAAGAAATGTTTAAAGGTATTTGGCTAGCGTTGTAAGAGCGGAATTGGATTATTTTAGTTTTATCTATATTGACTTTAAGATTATTGTCATTCATCCAATCTACTATATTTTCCAATGTTTTATTAACTGTTGATTCCCACTTCGCTTTTTCATCACATTTTATTAGTACCGTTGTGTCATCAGCAAAAAGTAAGCTTTTATGTGGTGTTATGGCTGGAAGATCATTGATATAAATCAAAAACAATAAAGGGCCAAGCACACTTCCTTGAGGCACACCGGTAGCATTACCTTTAAACTGTGATTTATAATTTTGTTTAACAAAAACATTTCCATTCCTCACAACTCTGGACACCTCCGTACATTGTCGTCTATTAGTGAGAAATGATTTGATCCAGTCTAGAGCCCTTCCTCTAATGCCATACAGTTCAAGCTTACGTGACAGCTGAAAATGGTTGACGAAATCAAAAACCTTACTAAGGTCCAGGAATATAGATATAATAGGTTTCTTTCGATTCTAATCGATTCACTTACAATTTTTATTAAATTGAAACACGCAAGGGTAGTTGAAAGGCCCTTTCTGAAAGCAAATTGTTGTTCGGTCAAAATTTCGTGCTTCGTCATAAAATCGTCTAACCCGGTGAACATGAGTTTTTCTATGATTTTGGAGAGAATGGGTACCAGAGTAATCGGTCTATAATTGTTGGGATTTGTTCTATCGCCTTTTTTAAATAAAGGTTTTATTATACATATCTTAAAATTTTCTGGGAAAACCCCTGTATCAAGAGATAAATTTATGATGTGTGTCAAAGGATCACATAAAAACGGGGCACATAGTTTTATTTTTTTAGTGCTGAGTTCATCATACCCTGTAGAGTTACTATTTTTCAAGGCTAAAATGACCTTGAAAACTTCACTTCTACATACTGGCTTAAGAAATATGGTATTATTGACACTTCTAATATTACTAAGATATTTATTTTTTAATACGGTCTGGTTCTTAGTAAGGTCGACAAAAAAGGCATTGAGAAAATCACAAATAATTTGGGGATCAGAGTACGAAATGTTTTCATGTTGTAACATTTTTATTCCTATGTGATCAATGTTTTTTGGCATAGCTGAATTTATAGTCTCCCAGGTTGCTTTACATTTATTTGGATGAGCTTGAATATACTTAGAATTACAAATTTTCTGAGACAGTAATATGCATTTTTTATACAAAGAATTATAATTTTTGTAAGTTCTTTTATTCCTATCTTTATTTTTGCCTTCCATCCGGTACTTTAAGTAGAGGTGACGTTTCGATTTGCTGGCCTTCTTTAGGCCTTTCGTAAGCCATTTCACGGTTTTTAATCTATTGGTACGCTTCACTTTTATAATCGGGAAGCATAAATCATAGAATAGTCTAATTATTTCATGGAATTTGTCAAAGAAAGTCTCTGATAAGGCTCGTCTGGCTGTGCATAGAGGGGTGTTAGTTCCGACACTTATGTATGGGAGTGAAAGTTGGGTATGGCAGAAAAAGCATGAAAGTAGAATAAATGCAGTACAAATGAGAGCGTTAAGAAGTATGGTTGACGTAAAATTGAGTGACAGGATAAGGAATAGCGTGAAAAGGGAACGTTGTGGTATAAAAGAAGACGTAGTGACTGGTGTAGAAAAGGGTATGCTTAAATGGTTTGGTCATGTAGAGAGGATGAACGAAAGGAGATTAACGAAACAGGTGTATATGGCAAGTGTGGATGGGAACGTCGGAAGGGGAAGACCTCGACGAACGTACCTCGATCAAATCGGGGACGTGCTAAAGAAAGGTCAGGTCAAGAGTACCCTAAACCGACGAGCATGCATGAAGAGATTGATGAATGTGGAGGAGGCGAAAGAAGTATGCCAGGATCGTAGAAAGTGGAAGGAAGTAGTCTCTGCCTACCCCTCCGGGAAAGAGGCGTGATTTATGTATGTATGTATGAATTTGTCAAAAGCCAAATTTACGTCTGTTGCACCATAGATCTCAGAGAATGACAATGCTGACACACACTCGTAAAATTTTCGTGTGTTATCAGTACTAAAATCACGTATAAATTCAAACCAGCTAGTAAGTAGCGGCTTAATATTTACTCTAAATGCAATGAATTGTGCCGTATCATGATCTGAAAGCGCTAGACTGTGAATTTCCGCATCTAATTTATTTATATTACTCGCAATTTGGTCACTGCATTTCTTCCCTCTGGTCGATAACTTGATATGTGGCATAAGGTTGTAGCTTTTTAGAACATCCACAAGATCTCTAGAAAATAAAGACTCTACAAGTAAATCTATGTTCCAATCTCCGCAAACTACAATCTTTTTACGCTTATATTTATGAGTTAGAGAAAAGAGCAATGTTTCTAATTTAAATAAAAATGTTTTTACATGGGGTATAGTTTGCGTTGGTATCCTATAAATACTAACAACAATTAAGTTAAGTTCTACGATTTGAACCCCACAACATTCAAAATAAAAATCAAGTGCCAAATCTGTAATATAATAATGTAATGTAGCATAATTGTAAAGGTTTAGTCTCCCAATTAATTAATAATTGTATACCTAACACGGGAAGTGTTTTAAAATTTGGTATTCAATTTATCGCGTGTTTTCATTGCTTAGACTTCATTTAATATATAAAGATAGAATTAGTCGCCGGGTATTAGTTACAAAACTAACCCGGTAGATGAAGCCGTGCCACGCGTTACTGGCATTAAAATACACTTGCCAAATTGGCAGGCAAGGAATGAGCTGCGGTAGCCCAGGTGGAAGAGGCGTCGCCACTAGTAATGCGAAAGTCGCAGGTTCAAATCCTGCCCGTGCTTGAAAAAAAATGAATATATTTTTGCACGTTTTCAAAAATATTACACCTAACTCGGGAAGTGTTTTAAAATTTGGTATTCAATTAATCGCGAGTTTTCATCGCTTAGACTACATTCAATCAGTAAAGATAGAATTAGTCGCCGGGTATTAGTTGCAAAACTAACCCGGTAGATGAAGCCGTGCCACGCGTTACTGGCATTAAAATACAATTGCAAAATTGGCAAGAAAGGAATGAGCTGTGGTAGCCCAGGAGGAAGAGGCGTCGCCACTAGTAATGCGAAAGTCGCAGGTTCAAATCCTGCCCGAGCTTGAAAAAAATAAATAATTTTGTAAGTTTTCAAAAATTTTATACCTAACACGGGAAGTGTTTTTAAAATTTGGTATTCAATTTATCGCGGGTTTTCATCGCTTTGATTACATTCAATCTGTATTTTTGAGCGTAGGTCGTTGACGAATAAACGACTGGAACCTGGGCAGCCGATGGCCGCTACTTGCGACTGCCCTGGTAGTTTCCCGCGTAGTCACAAGGCGCGACGCATTTCACAGCGTTGTTACCAAATTTGTTGTGGTACCAGCAGATTGGAGACTTCCGGTAGTTCGACTGGGAACGCGTGGTAGAACGCGTACGGGAACGGGAACGCCTGTCGGTCTGCCAGCTCAGCTACCTCGTCCAGGGGCAATTTAGCCTGCGGCGCTATGATAGTTGAGTACCGCTGGTTAGACGGCTGCTCCATATGGACCTCAGAAAGTCGTCAGGTACTTCGGGTCCCGCCAAATCCTTCAGACGCCGCAGGAATTGCGACGGCTTCCTGTCGCCTAGCTCCTCTCGCGTCAGTAGCTGATTTAATTTCTTCTCACGGGATGCAGAGAGTCTCTTCACCAGCTCAGTTTTCAGCTGCTCATACTTGTCTGTGGCACTGGCGAAAGTGGAGCTGGTGACTACATCTTCATGTTCAATAGCGTAGTTGGGGTCCAGACTGGAACTAAGACGAACTGGTTTTCCAGCTGGGCGAACCAGAGCGCCGATTTCTGAGGGTAAAATGGCGGTACCCTCACACGCCTCCGAGCTCGGATTTATCTCCGCTACCCGTTCCATTCGGATTTTTCTCGGTCATCGTGCACAAAGGAGTCACCAATGAAGTTGCTTACTGTGTGATGAGGTGTGTAGATGATGGCTTGATGGGTGCAAAGCAAATCATAAACCAGCAGAATTCTTCCTAACACAAAACAGTTAATTGAAGTAAGAAATGAAGCAAGAATGATAGTCCACAGTATAGCACAACACAACAGTACAGAAGGAGAAAGTTCAAGAGAGCACAGAATGAAAGTAAGCAGAGAGTTTTAATTATAATATTTAGCCAAAAGCAAAAGATCGCGTAACGAGTAGGCACTAAGTGTGGCATAAGCAAGCGTGCGTTCCGCGTTGTGATGGTTTCTCGACTGGCGGGCGCTGGGAGTCGCCTGCGCAGACTGCAGCGGTCAGGTAGACGGGCCACTGCGGGGCATTCGCGGGTGCGGACCGGCAGGGTAAATTAAGGCGAAATCTGGCCGAGGTAGCCGCGTTTTCAAGGGGGTGAAGCAGCCGCGCGGGCGGAGCAGGCGCGGGGTGTACCCCCCGCACGGGCAAGTAACACGCAGCGTGTCAGGCTCCCGCGCACGAAAGTATAGGCGTGGGGTAAACGTGCTAATAATTGAACTATTTGTTTCATTTGAAAGGTTGTCTTTTTTAATGTTCTATGATATACCTTTTCAATGTTTATGTTGTGGTGACCTTGTAGATTAGTCACTGACTTTCATAAGTACTAAAAACTATTTACAGGCTTATTTCAAAATTATTATTTACATTGATTTATATAATTTCAAATATGTACAATAACCTACTTACTAATATTTTATATTTACATCCTAACTTAAATTGTAATAATAACAGTAGTAAAAATATTGTATAATTAACCGCGCGACAAACTGTTTCTAGTTTTATATAGTTAACACGTTGCGCGCCGTAGGCAGGCCGGTTCGATTACCCTGCCGGTCCGCACCCGCGCATGCCCCGCAGTGGCCCGTCCACTTGACCGCTGCAGCCTGCGCAGGCGACGCCCGCCAGTCGAGAAACTAACACGACGCGGAACGCACGCTTGCTTATGCCATACATAGTGCCTACTCGTTACGCGATCTTTTGCTTTTGGCTAAATATTATAAACAATACTCTCTGCTTACTTTCATTCTGTGCTCTCTTGAACTTTCTCCTTCTGTACTGTTGTGCTATACTGTGGACTATCATTCTTGCTTCATTTCTTACTTCAATAAACTGTTTTGTGTTAAGAAGAATTGTGCTGGTTTATAATTTGCTTTGCACCATCAAACCACCATCTACACACCTCATCACACAGTAAGCACTTTCATTGGTGACTCCTTTGTGCACGATGACCGAGAAAAATGCGAATGGAACGGGTAGCGGAGATAAATCCGAGCTACATCGCGTAGGCGTGAGGGTACCGCCATTTTACCCTCAGAAACCGGCGCTCTGGTTCGCCCAGCTGGAAAGCCAGTTCGTCTTATCGGGCATCACCTCGGATACGACGAAATTCCATTATGCCTTTGGACAGCTGGACCCCAACTACGCTATTGAAGTTGAAGATGTAGTCACCAGCTCCACTTTCGCCAGTGCCACTGACAAGTATGAGCAGCTGAAAACTGAGCTGGTGAAGAGACTCTCTGCATCCCGTGAGAAGAAAGTAAATCAGCTACTGACGCGAGAGGAGCTAGGCGACAGGAAGCCGTCGCAATTCCTGCGGCGTCTGAAGGATTTGGCGGGACCCGAAGTACCTGACGACTTTCTGAGGTCCATATGGAGCAGCCGTCTACCCAGCGGTACTCAAACCATCATAGCGTCGCAGGCTAAATTGCCCCTGGATGAGGTAGCTGAGCTGGCAGACCGAATACATGACGTAGTCTCGCTCAGCCCCCACGTAGCAGCAGCAGAGGCGAGTGCGGCAGGTCCAAGTACGTTGGCCGGCCAGATAGCAGCGCTGACTCGACAGGTGCAGACGTTGACGTCACGGATGGGCAGAACATCGAGACAACGTACCAGGAGCGGCTCTCACCACGACAGGCGTTCCCGTTCCCGCACGCGTTCTACCACGCGTTCCCAGTCGAACCACCGGAAGTTTCCAATCTGCTGGTACCACAACAAATTTGGTAACAACGCTTCAAAATGCGTCGCGCCGTGTGACTACGCGGGAAACTCCCAGGGCAGTCGCAAGTAGCGGCCATCGGCTGCCCAGGTTCCGGTCGCTTATTCGTCACCGACCTACGCTCAAAAATACAGTTCTTGGTGGACACTGGCAGTGACGTTTGTGTTATCCCTAAAACTTTAATTAAAGAGAGACGTGCGAAAACAAATTTTGAGTTGTGCGCCGCTAACGGTTCTAAAATATGCACTTACGGTTACTACAATCTTGTGTTAAACCTAGGCTTGCGCCGTGACTTTACTTGGCAATTTATTGTTGCAGATGTGACGAGGGCAATAATAGGCGTGGATTTTTTATGCTATTATAATCTCATGACCGACGTAAGAAACAAGCGTCTGGTCGATAATAATACAACGCTCTCGGTCGCGGCTTTACTCGCACAATTTTCAAATGAGGTTTCTTCAGTCAAGGTAGTTACAGGTAATTCTGAGTATTACACACTACTCGAACACTACCCTGAGATCACACGACCTCATGGCATTCATCGCACACCTAAACACAACACTGTACACCATATCAGAACCACACCTGGGCCACCCGTATGCAGTGCACCTCGCAGGTTAGCACCGGACAAACTTAAGGTTGCTAAGGCCGAATTTGAGGCCATGTTACAGAGCGGTACTTGTCGACCTTCCGAATCATCTTGGGCATCCCCTCTCCATCTTGCGCCCAAGAAAGACAACGGTTGGAGCCCCTGTGGCGATTACAGGATGCTGAACGCCCGGACCGTCCCAGATAAGTACCAGATCAGACACATCCAGGATTTCGCACACTGCCTAGCTGGTTGCAAGGTGTTTTCGACCATCGACCTAGTGAAGGCATACAACCAGATCCCAGTATTCAAAGACGACATCCCGAAGACCGCTATCACGACGCCGTTCGGTCTTTACGAATTTCCGTACATGACGTTCGGACTTCGTAATGCCGGACAGACGTTTCAGCGCTTCGTGGATGAAATGTTACGGGGTCTGGACTTCACCTACGCCTACCTGGACGACTTCTTGGTGTTTTCAAAAGACCAAGAAACACACAAGCAACACCTGCACCAGCTGTTCGCGAGACTCCGCGACTATGGCATGGTTATAAACACAGCTAAGTGTGTATTCGGAGTACCGGAGGTGACCTTCCTAGGCTACAGCATCACTGCCGAGGGCACCAAACCTTTGCCTTCCAAGGTCGAGGCAATCAAGGACTTCCCAACTCCCAAAACGGTACGAGAGCTCCGCCGATTCTTAGGCATGGTGAATTTTTACCGCCGTTTTATTCCAGGTGCAGCCTCACACCAAGCACCATTGAACGCTCTCCTAACCGGGTCCGTAAAGGGTTCACATCCTGTGAAATTTACGGCCCTAGAACAAGACGCGTTTGAGGCCTGTAAGAATGGGCTTAGTCAGGCAGCAATGCTGGCACATCCTGAATGTGACGCCAAACTAGCGTTGGTTACGGATGCATCGGACAAGGCTATAGGTGGAGTTCTGCAGCAGCTCAAGGATAATGCATGGCAGCCGCTGGCGTTCTACTCCCATAAGCTGAGTCCGTCACAAGCTAAGTACTCTCCCTATGACCGCGAACTCCTGGCAATCTATGAGAGTGTCAAATATTTTCGCCACATTTTGGAGGCTAGACGTTTTGTTATATACACAGACCACAAACCTTTAGTGTATGCCTTCCAGTCGCGTAAGGACAATTGTTCCCCCAGGCAGTACAGGAACTTGGACCTGATTGCCCAGTTCACCACAGACATAAGGCATATCTCTGGGAAGGACAATGTCGTGGCCGACACTCTCTCGAGGGTTGAGGAGGTAGTACAACCAGTAGACCTTCATAGGTTGGCTACTTCTCAACAGACAGATGGTGAGCTGAAAGAACTGCTGGACGGTGTGACCTCGTTGCGCCTTAAACTTGTGAGGATCCCAGGGTCAGATAAAATGTTGTACTGCGACGTAAGTACCAATGACCTGAGACCTTACGTTACCAAGTCATTGCGCCGACAAGTCTTCGACAGCCTTCATTCCCTCAGTCATCCTGGTGCAAACGCCACTGCAAAGCTTGTTGCCGAAAGATTTGTTTGGCCAGGTATGAGGAAAGACTGCAGGGAGTGGTCACGTAGCTGCTTGGCTTGTCAGCGTTCAAAGGTCACTCGCCACGTCAGCTCTCCTTTGGGATCCTACAAGCTACCCAAGGGTAGGTTCGCTTTTATCCACATTGACCTTATAGGTCCACTACCTTTATGTCAAGACTTCCGCTATTGCCTCACGGCCGTCGACCGTTTTACTCGTTGGCCTGAGGCAATACCAATTACTGACATGACAGCCGAGACAGTAGCTCAGGCTTTAGTAAGTGGGTGGATATCACGATTCGGTTGTCCCATGGACATAGTGTCGGACAGAGGCAGGCAGTTCGAGTCTGCCCTATTCAAGAATCTGTCTCAACTTGTGGGCTTCCAGCACAGGAGAACTACTGCCTACCATCCTGCCTGCAACGGCCTTGTGGAGCGGTTCCACCGGCAGCTCAAAGCTGCCATCACCTGCCACAGCACGTCGAACTGGGTAGAGGCACTTCCTCTCGTTCTTCTAGGGGTTCGTTCAGCTGTCAAGGAGGACCTTCAGGCCTCATCAGCTGAGCTCCTTTATGGAGAACCTTTGCGGCTTCCAGGAGAATTCTTTGACCCTCCATCAGAGGATATTGTGGATATGTCGGAGTATATTTCCCGCATCAGGACGTTTGCTAGGGACTTACGACCATCGCCAGCCTCGCGGCATAGCGGTAAGAGGCCCTGTTTTATTTTTAAGGACTTGGCATCATCGTCTCATGTGTTTTTAAGGGACGACACAGTCGGCGGATCTTTCAAACCCGCCTATTCTGGTCCTCATGAAGTCTTGGAGCGCGGAGACAAAGTTTTTAAGTTGTTGATGAATGGTAAGAAGGTGACAGTATCAGTAGACCGTCTGAAACCGGCCTACATACTGGAGGACCCAGACACTGCATTACACACATCATCATCCACACAAACACACACTCCACAGGTAAGACGTACACACACACAGGCATCACCACATATACCAACTCATAACCGGACTACCTGTAACTTACCTGAAGCTGAGGGAAGATTAATTACGACCACACGTTCAGGACGAAGGGTAAAATTTCCGGAATATTATCGCCCTTGACGGTCTCTGGGGGGGAGTGATGTGGTGACCTTGTAGATTAGTCACTGACTTTCATAAGTACTAAAAACTATTTACAGGCTTATTTCAAAATTATTATTTACATTGATTTATATAATTTCAAATATGTACAATAACCTACTTACTAATATTTTATATTTACATCCTAACTTAAATTGTAATAATAACAGTAGTAAAAATATTGTATAATTAACCGCGCGACAAACTGTTTCTAGTTTTATATAGTTAACACGTTGCGCGCCGTAGGCAGGCCGGTTCGATTACCCTGCCGGTCCGCACCCGCGCATGCCCCGCAGTGGCCCGTCCACTTGACCGCTGCAGCCTGCGCAGGCGACGCCCGCCAGTCGAGAAACTAACACGACGCGGAACGCACGCTTGCTTATGCCATACATAGTGCCTACTCGTTACGCGATCTTTTGCTTTTGGCTAAATATTATAAACAATACTCTCTGCTTACTTTCATTCTGTGCTCTCTTGAACTTTCTCCTTCTGTACTGTTGTGCTATACTGTGGACTATCATTCTTGCTTCATTTCTTACTTCAATAAACTGTTTTGTGTTAAGAAGAATTGTGCTGGTTTATAATTTGCTTTGCACCATCAAACCACCATCTACACACCTCATCACACAGTAAGCACTTTCAATGTTTTTTAGACATGTAAACCATTTTAAATGTTTTTGCCGTGTGATGCCGGCCTAGAATAGCACCACCCCATTTCTTACTCATGGGTGTCGTAAGAGGCGACTAAGGGACTCGAGGGTGTGTATTGCAATTTTAGGCGATGGGCTGACAACCTGTCACTATAGTGATACACAGCTATCTGATTGACCCTCAAACTTTTGTCAGACGTGGTGTTAATATCCGTTTCACGGCCGTTAACGCTCTGCCTACCCCGTAAGGGATATAGGCGTGATTTATGTATGTATGTATGTATGTAAAAAATGTTTAGGGATTCGTATGATCTTTGATAATTTATGTTATACTAGCTTTTACCCGCGACTTCGTCCGCGTTAGATAGTTTTTTTAGAAACAGGTTCAGGTTTAGGTGGGCTCCTGATGGTACACCTGGTGGTCTACATAAAATACTCCGGATCCTCAATGTCCTTGTGAAAAGAAGCGGCCCATCATACTGAACAACTTTTGTTTTGAACCATGCCTGTATCTCTAATAGTTTAGCTGGGCTCCTGATGGTACACCTGGTGGTCTACATAAGGTACTCCAGATCCTCAATGTCCTTGTGAAAAGAAGCGGCCCATCATACTGAACAACTTTTGTTTTGGAACCGAGCCTGTATCTCTAATAGTTTATCTGGGCTCCTGGTGGTACTCCTGGTGGTCTACATAAGGTACTCCAGATCCTCAATGTCCCTGTGAAAAGAAGCGGCCCATCATACTGGTCAACTTTCGTTTTGTAACCATTTCTGTATCTCTTATAGTTTAGGTGGGCTCCTGATGGTACACCTGGTGGTCTACATAAGGTACTCCAGATCCTCAATGTCCTTGTGAAAAGAAGCGGCCCATCATACTGAACAACTTTTGTTTTGAACCATGCCTGTATCTCTAATAGTTAAGGTGGGCTCCTGATGGTACACCTGGTGGTCTACATAAGGTACTCCAGATCCTCAATGTCCTTCTGAAAAGAAGCGGCCCATCATACTGAAAAACTTTTGTTTTGGAACCATGCCTGTATCTCTAATAGTTTAGCTGGGCTCCTGGTGGTACACCTGGTGGTCTACATAAGGTACTCCAGATCCTCAATGTCCTTGTAAAAAGAAGCGGCCCATCATACTGAACAACTTTTGTTTTGGAACCATGCCTGTATCTCTAATAGTTTAGCTGGGCTCCTGGTGGTACACCTGGTGGTCTACATAAGGTACTCCAGATCCTCAATGTCCTTGTGAAAAGAAGCGGCCCATCATACTGAACAACTTTTGTTTTGAACCATGCCTGTATCTCTTATAGTTTAGCTGGGCTCCTGATGGTACACCTGGTGGTCTACATAAGGTACTCCAGATCCTCAATGTCATTCTGAAAAGAAGCGGCCCATCATACTGAAAAACTTTTGTTTTGGAACCATGCCTGTATCTCTAATAGTTTAGCTGGGCTCCTGGTGGTACACCTGGTGGTCTACATAAGGTACTCCAGATCCTCAATGTCCTTGTGAAAAGAAGCGGCCCATCATACTGAACAACTTTTGTTTTGGAACCATGCCTGTATCTCTAATAGTTTAGCTGGGCTCCTGGTGGTACACCTGGTGGTCTACATAAGGTACTCCAGATCCTCAATGTCCTTGTGAAAAGAAGCGGCCCATCATACTGAACAACTTTTGTTTTGAACCATGCCTGTATCTCTTATAGTTTAGCTGGGCTCCTGATGGTACACCTGGTGGTCTACATAAGGTACTCCAGATCCTCAATGTCCTTGTAAAAAGAAGCGGCCCATCATACTGAACAACTTTTGTTTTGGAACCATGCCTGTATCTCTAATAGTTTAGCTGGGCTCCTGATGGTACACCTGGTGGTCTACATAAGGTACTCCAGATCCTCAATTTCCTTGTGAAAAGAAGCGGCCCATCATACTGAAAAACTTTTGTTTTGGAACCATGCCTGTATCTCTAATAGTTTAGCTGGGCTCCTGGTGGTACACCTGGTGGTCTACATAAGGTACTCCAGATCCTCAATGTCCTTGTGAAAAGAAGCGGCCCATCATACTGAACAACTTTTGTTGTGGAACCATGCCTGTATCTCTAATAGTTTAGCTGGGCTCCTGATGGTACACCTGGTGGTCTACATCTGTACTCCAGACCCTCGAATGGTGATAAAAAGTAGCCTATGTCCGTTCTCGGTATGCTAGCAATCTTTGTGCCAAGTTTCATGAAGATCGGTTCAGCGGTTTGGCCGTGAAAGCGTAGCAGACAGACAGACAGACAGACAGACAGACAGAGTTACTTTCGCATTTATAATATTAGTGTGGATGGGGAAAAATTCAAATAATATACATCAAAATGTAATCAAAATTCATTAACAGGACAAAAAAAATACATTCAAATTAAGATATCTGCTTCATTTACTGACGCCCATAAATAGGGTTCCTTCCGTAGTCTGTTGAAATTATCGAGGCGAGGCATACAAACGAACAGACATAGAAATAGAATTGGCAAAATAATAAGGGATTGAACTAAGGAAATCTATAACAGCCCCAATGAACAGGATCTGACAGTCCAGCGCCCACTTTCCTGGTTATATAGCCGGTTTTTTAGAAACTCTCAGAGGCATCCCACGGGCTCGACGAGAATCTACCATTCTCATTCCGGGAGAATATGATTCTATTTAGTTTACCAAAAGTTGTCATATCTTTTTATATACTGTCTCCGTTTCATCAGATTGTTTTCTCCATATCAAACACATATTATCTTTCCCGTCGCACGTAATTGTCCCTGAACTTGGAAAAACCAATTACTATTTTTAATTCACAGTAACTCAATCTTGCTTTTTATCATATTTCCATATTTGCACCTTATTTTATTTTATAGCATTTTGAATGCCATTTTTTGAGACTTCAACTGGGCATTTCATTTCCACTGTGGTATCTTCACCCACGATTCCGAAAGGCGTAGCACCTATGAAGAGACATTTTTCATCAACATTCCACATTCCTCGATTCTCAAATTCTCTTGGCTGCTCAAACAAACTGTTGAGAAATCGGTGTAGTCGTCTGTGTAGGGATGCGAAAATGCGTTGATGACTCTATCGATTGTCAGTACTCAACCGGAATTTTTCGTCTCCTCCTGTCACACTGACTGATGTCGTCAAAGCAACGACTATCGCTAACATAAACCGTCACCACTTCCACAGTGTTCTTTCTTCTCTTTTAAAGTTGTTGCCGAGGACGATGTTAATAAACATATATCATCCATCAAATCGACTGCCGTGGGCAATGATGGTCTTTCCTCCCGTATAATCTCCCTTATCCTTATCGAACTCTTGCCAATCCTCACACTCATCTTTAATTTCACTCTGGTAACGAGTTCTTTCCCCTCAGCATAAAAACGTGCAATTGTTATACCTCTCCCTAAAGTTTCCAATCCTTCATCGTTCTCCCAATTTCATCCCACTTTCATGCTTCCATTCCTATCCAAGATCCTTGAACACATTGTCCACAAGCAGGCATCTGACTTCAACACATCTAGAAGTCTTCTTTCTACGTATCAGTCTGGCTTTCGTGCTGCTCACAGCACTGTGACAGCACTTATCAAAGTCACCGACAATATTCACCATACCATGAAGAATAAGCCTTTGACTATTCTTATTTTACTTCATTTCAGTAATGCCTTCAACTCAGTTGATCTTGATGTACTTTTTGCTATCCTTCGCTCTCTTAACATCTCTTCTCCGCCAATAACTTGGTTTGATTCATAATTTCGGGGTCGCTTGCAGCGGGTCCGTTCTGATGAGGCTTTCTCGGAATGGAGAAATCTCTCTGCAGGCGTACCTTCAGGTGGCGTCCTTTCACTTCTTCTTTTTTCTGTTGTCATTAACACAGTTACTCCTCTCTTCTATCTTCCATATTTACGCAGACAATTTGCAGATTTACCGTCATTTCACCTGTGATGATATAAATAGTACAACTAAAGCTGAAGCTATCAACAATGACCTCAGCAAAATTGCTATATGGGCTGACTTTTTCGGTCTCGTGGTCAACCCAATAAAATCTCAGGTCATGCTAATAGGTAGTTCTTATATGTGTGTGTAGGCAAGTGGACCAGCCAATTATCCTAAACGTCATTTATAACGGCGCGTCTATAGCTTTCACAAAAACTGCCAAAAACCTTAGTATTTTACTGGATTCCACTCTCAATTCTGGACTGCGCAGGTCAACGCTGTCAGCAGTAAAGTATTTTTCTCTTTTCTTTCGCTTTAATACCTTCAAAATTTCTTGCCTGTTAAAACTAAGATTACTCTTGCTCAGACACTTCTCCTCCCCCGTTTAGACCACGCCGACACCTGCTACGTGGATGCCACTGAGGAGTTGTTTGGTAAACTTGAGCGTCTCCAAAACCTCTGCATCAGATTCATTTTCGGCTTACGCAATTAGGACCACAGTTTGGCTAACAACTCAAATTGAATCGTTAAAATAAGTTGTACGGAACCGTCCTCACTTATCGAGTCCAACTCGAACTTTACCGGTCTTTATCTATCCACACTAATGTTACAAATGGGAAAGCCTGCTTAATTGATTTTCCTTTCTTCTCGTCGCAACGGAGCGGTTTTATGTAAAATTGAACCTCCCATACAAGGTGTACTAGCCGGCCTAGTCAGTCAATTTTTTTGGGAACCATATGTTACTTGAGCTAAATTGTTCTTTATTCTCAGACTGGTGTCTGGTAGGCATTCCATGGTTTTCGCTATCGGTCACTAGTTAAATTTCACCCTATCCACACTATCCACACTATCCACACTTCCACACTAATATTATAAATGCGAAAGTAACTCTGTCTGTCTGTCTGTCTGTCTGTCTGTCTGCTACGCTTTCACGGCCAAACCGCTGAACCGATCTTCATGAAACTTGGCACAGAGATTGCTAGCCTACCGAGAACGGACAAAGGCTACTTTATATCACCATTCGAGGGTCTGGAGTATAGATGTAGACCACCAGGTGTACCACCAGGAGCCCAGCTAAACTATTAGAGATACAGGCATGGTTCCAAAACAAAAGTTGTTCAGTATGAAGGGCCGAATCTTTTCACATGGACATTGGGGATCTGGAGTACCTTATGTAGAGCACCAGGTCTACCATCAGGAGCCCACCTAAACTATTGGAGATACAGAAATGGTTCCAAAACAAAAGTTGTTCAGTATGATGGGCCGCTTCTTTTCACAAGGACATTGAGGGTCTGGAGTACCTTATGTAGACCACCAGGTGTACCACCAGGAGCCCAGCTAAACTATTAGAGATACAGGCATGGTTCCAAAACAAAATTTGTTCAGTATGATGGGCCGCTTCTTTTCACAAGGACATTGGGGATCTAAAATACTTTATGTAGACCACCAGGTGTACCACCAGGGGCCCAGCTAAACTATTAGAGATACAGGCATGGTTCCAAAACAAAAGTTGTTCAGTATGATGGGCCGCTTCTTTTCACAAGCATATAAGGGCTCTGGAGTACCTTATGTAGACCACCAGGTGTACCACCAGGAGCCCAGCTAAACTATTAGAGATACAGGCAAGGTGCCAGAACAAAAGTTGTTCAGTATGATGGGCCGCTTCTTTTCACAGGGACATTGGGGCTCTGGAGTACCTTATGTAGACCACCAGGTGTACCATCAGGAGCCCACCTAAACTATTGGAGATACAGAAATGGTTCCAAAACAAAAGTTGTTCAGTATGATGGGCCGCTTTTTTTTACAAGGGCATTGGGGATCTGGAGTACCTTATGTAGACCACCAGGTGTACCACCAGGAGCCCAGCTAAACTATTAGAGATATGGGCATGGTTCCAAAACAAAAGTTGTTCAGTATGATGGGCCGCTTCTTTTCACAAGGACATTGGGGCTCTGCAGTACCTAATGTAGACCACCAGGTGTACCACCAGGAGCCCAGCTAAACTATTAGAGATACAGGCAAGGTTCCAAAACAAAAGTTGTTCAGTATGATGGGCCGCTTCTTTTCACAAGCATATAAGGGCTCTGGAGTACCTTATGTAGACCACCAGGTGTACCACCAGGAGCCCAGCTAAACTATTAGAGATACAGGCAAGGTGCCAGAACAAAAGTTGTTCAGTATGATGGGCCGCTTCTTTTCACAGGGACATTGGGGCTCTGGAGTACCTTATGTAGACCACCAGGTGTACCATCAGGAGCCCACCTAAACTATTGGAGATACAGAAATGGTTCCAAAACAAAAGTTGTTCAGTATGATGGGCCGCTTTTTTTTACAAGGGCATTGGGGATCTGGAGTACCTTATGTAGACCACCAGGTGTACCACCAGGAGCCCAGCTAAACTATTAGAGATATGGGTATGTTTCCAAAACAAAAGTTGTTCAGTATGATGGGCCGCTTCTTTTCACAAGGACATTGGGGCTCTGCAGTACCTAATGTAGACCACCAGGTGTACCACCAGGAGCCCAGCTAAACTATTAGAGATACAGGCAAGGTTGCAAAACAAAAGTTGTTCAGTATGATGGGCCGCTTCTTTCACAAGGACATTGGGGCTCTGAAGTACCTTATGTAGACCACCAGGTGTACCATCAGGAGCCCAGCAAAACTATTAGAGATAGGTACAGGCATGGTTATTAAACAAAAGTTGTTCAGTATGATGAGCCGCTTCTTTGCACAAGGACATTGAGGATCTAGAGTACCTTATATAGACCACCAGGTAGTAACTCTGTCTGTCTGTCTGTCTGTCTGTCTGTCTGCTACGCTTTCACGGCCAAACCGCTGAACCGATCTTCATGAAACTTGGCACAGAGATTGCTAGCCTACCGAGAACGGACATAGGCTACTTTATATCACCATTCGAGGGTCTGGAGTATAGATGTAGACCACCAGGTGTACCACCAGGAGCCCAGCTAAACTATTAGAGATACAGGCATGGTTCCAAAACAAAAGTTGTTCAGTATGAAGGGCCGAATCTTTTCACATGGACATTGGGGATCTGGAGTACCTTATGTAGACCACCAGGTCTACCATCAGGAGCCCACCTAAACTATTGGAGATACAGAAATGGTTCCAAAACAAAAGTTGTTCAGTATGATGGGCCGCTTCTTTTCACAAGGACATTGAGGGTCTGGAGTACCTTATGTAGACCACCAGGTGTACCACCAGGAGCCCAGCTAAACTATTAGAGATACAGGCATGGTTCCAAAACAAAAGTTGTTCAGTATGATGGGCCGCTTCTTTTCACAAGGACATTGGGGATCTGAAATACTTTATGTAGACCACCAGGTGTACCACCAGGGGCCCAGCTAAACTATTAGAGATACAGGCATGGTTCCAAAACAAAAGTTGTTCAGTATGATGGGCCGCTTCTTTTCACAAGCATATAAGGGCTCTGGAGTACCTTATGTAGACCACCAGGTGTACCACCAGGAGCCCAGCTAAACTATTAGAGATACAGGCAAGGTGCCAGAACAAAAGTTGTTCAGTATGATGGGCCGCTTCTTTTCACAGGGACATTGGGGCTCTGGAGTACCTTATGTAGACCACCAGGTGTACCATCAGGAGCCCACCTAAACTATTGGAGATACAGAAATGGTTCCAAAACAAAAGTTGTTCAGTATGATGGGCCGCTTCTTTTTACAAGGGCATTGGGGATCTGGAGTACCTTATGTAGACCACCAGGTGTACCACCAGGAGCCCAGCTAAACTATTAGAGATATGGGCATGGTTCCAAAACAAAAGTTGTTCAGTATGATGGGCCGCTTCTTTTCACAAGGACATTGGGGCTCTGCAGTACCTAATGTAGACCACCAGGTGTACCACCAGGAGCCCAGCTAAACTATTAGAGATACAGGCAAGGTTCCAAAACAAAAGTTGTTCAGTATGATGGGCCGCTTCTTTTCACAAGCATATAAGGGCTCTGGAGTACCTTATGTAGACCACCAGGTGTACCACCAGGAGCCCAGCTAAACTATTAGAGATACAGGCAAGGTGCCAGAACAAAAGTTGTTCAGTATGATGGGCCGCTTCTTTTCACAGGGACATTGGGGCTCTGGAGTACCTTATGTAGACCACCAGGTGTACCATCAGGAGCCCACCTAAACTATTGGAGATACAGAAATGGTTCCAAAACAAAAGTTGTTCAGTATGATGGGCCGCTTTTTTTTACAAGGGCATTGGGGATCTGGAGTACCTTATGTAGACCACCAGGTGTACCACCAGGAGCCCAGCTAAACTATTAGAGATATGGGTATGGTTCCAAAACAAAAGTTGTTCAGTATGATGGGCCGCTTCTTTTCACAAGGACATTGGGGCTCTGCAGTACCTAATGTAGACCACCAGGTGTACCACCAGGAGCCCAGCTAAACTATTAGAGATACAGGCAAGGTTGCAAAACAAAAGTTGTTCAGTATGATGGGCCGCTTCTTTCACAAGGACATTGGGGCTCTGAAGTACCTTATGTAGACCACCAGGTGTACCATCAGGAGCCCAGCAAAACTATTAGAGATAGGTACAGGCATGGTTATTAAACAAAAGTTGTTCAGTATGATGAGCCGCTTCTTTGCACAAGGACATTGAGGATCTAGAGTACCTTATATAGACCACCAGGTAGTAACTCTGTCTGTCTGTCTGTCTGTCTGTCTGTCTGCTACGCTTTCACGGCCAAACCGCTGAACCGATCTTCATGAAACTTGGCACAGAGATTGCTAGCCTACCGAGAACGGACATAGGCTACTTTATATCACCATTCGAGGGTCTGGAGTATAGATGTAGACCACCAGGTGTACCACCAGGAGCCCAGCTAAACTATTAGAGATACAGGCATGGTTCCAAAACAAAAGTTGTTCAGTATGAAGGGCCGAATCTTTTCACATGGACATTGGGGATCTGGAGTACCTTATGTAGACCACCAGGTCTACCATCAGGAGCCCACCTAAACTATTGGAGATACAGAAATGGTTCCAAAACAAAAGTTGTTCAGTATGATGGGCCGCTTCTTTTCACAAGGACATTGAGGGTCTGGAGTACCTTATGTAGACCACCAGGTGTACCACCAGGAGCCCAGCTAAACTATTAGAGATACAGGCATGGTTCCAAAACAAAAGTTGTTCAGTATGATGGGCCGCTTCTTTTCACAAGGACATTGGGGATCTGAAATACTTTATGTAGACCACCAGGTGTACCACCAGGGGCCCAGCTAAACTATTAGAGATACAGGCATGGTTCCAAAACAAAAGTTGTTCAGTATGATGGGCCGCTTCTTTTCACAAGCATATAAGGGCTCTGGAGTACCTTATGTAGACCACCAGGTGTACCACCAGGAGCCCAGCTAAACTATTAGAGATACAGGCAAGGTGCCAGAACAAAAGTTGTTCAGTATGATGGGCCGCTTCTTTTCACAAGGACATTGGGGATCTGAAATACTTTATGTAGACCACCAGGTGTACCACCAGGGGCCCAGCTAAACTATTAGAGATACAGGCATGGTTCCAAAACAAAAGTTGTTCAGTATGATGGGCCGCTTCTTTTCACAAGCATATAAGGGCTCTGGAGTACCTTATGTAGACCACCAGGTGTACCACCAGGAGCCCAGCTAAACTATTAGAGATACAGGCAAGGTGCCAGAACAAAAGTTGTTCAGTATGATGGGCCGCTTCTTTTCACAGGGACATTGGGGCTCTGGAGTACCTTATGTAGACCACCAGGTGTACCATCAGGAGCCCACCTAAACTATTGGAGATACAGAAATGGTTCCAAAACAAAAGTTGTTCAGTATGATGGGCCGCTTTTTTTTACAAGGGCATTGGGGATCTGGAGTACCTTATGTAGACCACCAGGTGTACCACCAGGAGCCCAGCTAAACTATTAGAGATATGGGCATGGTTCCAAAACAAAAGTTGTTCAGTATGATGGGCCGCTTCTTTTCACAAGGACATTGGGGCTCTGCAGTACCTAATGTAGACCACCAGGTGTACCACCAGGAGCCCAGCTAAACTATTAGAGATACAGGCAAGGTTCCAAAACAAAAGTTGTTCAGTATGATGGGCCGCTTCTTTTCACAAGCATATAAGGGCTCTGGAGTACCTTATGTAGACCACCAGGTGTACCACCAGGAGCCCAGCTAAACTATTAGAGATACAGGCAAGGTGCCAGAACAAAAGTTGTTCAGTATGATGGGCCGCTTCTTTTCACAGGGACATTGGGGCTCTGGAGTACCTTATGTAGACCACCAGGTGTACCATCAGGAGCCCACCTAAACTATTGGAGATACAGAAATGGTTCCAAAACAAAAGTTGTTCAGTATGATGGGCCGCTTTTTTTTACAAGGGCATTGGGGATCTGGAGTACCTTATGTAGACCACCAGGTGTACCACCAGGAGCCCAGCTAAACTATTAGAGATATGGGTATGGTTCCAAAACAAAAGTTGTTCAGTATGATGGGCCGCTTCTTTTCACAAGGACATTGGGGCTCTGCAGTACCTAATGTAGACCACCAGGTGTACCACCAGGAGCCCAGCTAAACTATTAGAGATACAGGCAAGGTTGCAAAACAAAAGTTGTTCAGTATGATGGGCCGCTTCTTTCACAAGGACATTGGGGCTCTGAAGTACCTTATGTAGACCACCAGGTGTACCATCAGGAGCCCAGCAAAACTATTAGAGATAGGTACAGGCATGGTTATTAAACAAAAGTTGTTCAGTATGATGAGCCGCTTCTTTGCACAAGGACATTGAGGATCTAGAGTACCTTATATAGACCACCAGGTAGTAACTCTGTCTGTCTGTCTGTCTGTCTGTCTGTCTGCTACGCTTTCACGGCCAAACCGTAGAACCGATCTTCATGAAACTTGGCACAGAGATTGCTAGCCTACCGAGAACGGACATAGGCTACTTTATATCACCATTCGAGGGTCTGGAGTATAGATGTAGACCACCAGGTGTACCACCAGGAGCCCAGCTAAACTATTAGAGATACAGGCATGGTTCCAAAACAAAAGTTGTTCAGTATGAAGGGCCGAATCTTTTCACATGGACATTGGGGATCTGGAGTACCTTATGTAGACCACCAGGTCTACCATCAGGAGCCCACCTAAACTATTGGAGATACAGAAATGGTTCCAAAACAAAAGTTGTTCAGTATGATGGGCCGCTTCTTTTCACAAGGACATTGAGGGTCTGGAGTACCTTATGTAGACCACCAGGTGTACCACCAGGAGCCCAGCTAAACTATTAGAGATACAGGCATGGTTCCAAAACAAAAGTTGTTCAGTATGATGGGCCGCTTCTTTTCACAAGGACATTGGGGATCTGAAATACTTTATGTAGACCACCAGGTGTACCACCAGGGGCCCAGCTAAACTATTAGAGATACAGGCATGGTTCCAAAACAAAAGTTGTTCAGTATGATGGGCCGCTTCTTTTCACAAGCATATAAGGGCTCTGGAGTACCTTATGTAGACCACCAGGTGTACCACCAGGAGCCCAGCTAAACTATTAGAGATACAGGCAAGGTGCCAGAACAAAAGTTGTTCAGTATGATGGGCCGCTTCTTTTCACAGGGACATTGGGGCTCTGGAGTTCCTTATGTAGACCACCAGGTGTACCATCAGGAGCCCACCTAAACTATTGGAGATACAGAAATGGTTCCAAAACAAAAGTTGTTCAGTATGATGGGCCGCTTTTTTTTACAAGGGCATTGGGGATCTGGAGTACCTTATGTAGACCACCAGGTGTACCACCAGGAGCCCAGCTAAACTATTAGAGATATGGGCATGGTTCCAAAACAAAAGTTGTTCAGTATGATGGGCCGCTTCTTTTCACAAGGACATTGGGACTCTGCAGTACCTAATGTAGACCACCAGGTGTACCACCAGGAGCCCAGCTAAACTATTAGAGATACAGGCAAGGTTCCAAAACAAAAGTTGTTCAGTATGATGGGCCGCTTCTTTTCACAAGCATATAAGGGCTCTGGAGTACCTTATGTAGACCACCAGGTGTACCACCAGGAGCCCAGCTAAACTATTAGAGATACAGGCAAGGTGCCAGAACAAAAGTTGTTCAGTATGATGGGCCGCTTCTTTTCACAGGGACATTGGGGCTCTGGAGTACCTTATGTAGACCACCAGGTGTACCATCAGGAGCCCACCTAAACTATTGGAGATACAGAAATGGTTCCAAAACAAAAGTTGTTCAGTATGATGGGCCGCTTTTTTTTACAAGGGCATTGGGGATCTGGAGTACCTTATGTAGACCACCAGGTGTACCACCAGGAGCCCAGCTAAACTATTAGAGATATGGGCATGGTTCCAAAACAAAAGTTGTTCAGTATGATGGGCCGCTTCTTTTCACAAGGACATTGGGGCTCTGCAGTACCTAATGTAGACCACCAGGTGTACCACCAGGAGCCCAGCTAAACTATTAGAGATACAGGCAAGGTTCCAAAACAAAAGTTGTTCAGTATGATGGGCCGCTTCTTTCACAAGGACATTGGGGCTCTGAAGTACCTTATGTAGACCACCAGGTGTACCATCAGGAGCCCAGCAAAACTATTAGAGATAGGTACAGGCATGGTTATTAAACAAAAGTTGTTCAGTATGATGAGCCGCTTCTTTGCACAAGGACATTGAGGATCTAGAGTACCTTATATAGACCACCAGGTCTACCATCAGGAGCCCACGTAAACTATTGGAGATACAGAAATGGTTCCAGAACAGAAGTTGTTCAGTATGATAGGCCGCTTCTTTTCACAAGGACATTTAGGATCTGTAGTACCTTATGTTGACTTCCAGGTCTATTATCAGGTGCCCATTTAAACTATTAGAGATACAGGCATGATTCTAAAACAAAAGTTGTTCAATATGATGGGAATAAGTTAAGGACAGAAAAGCAGAAGATGTGGTATATAAAAATGTATTACAGTAACTTAAGATTTATCTGTCTTATCCACTTATGCTGACCATTTAAGTGTGCTCAAATCGGCACCTCTGGAGTAAGTACTCTGTTATCTACTGACTTTTGTATTCAGTGTTTAAAAATTTTGTCTCTCAGGCCGGATAGCAAATTTAGAATTGTCCCTTGAACAACAGTAGCAAGCAATTCATCTTTAAACAGTACAGATAAGAACTGTTCTAATATCACTGTCACACTATGAATACACATACCTACTTTAGAACTTCTGCCTAAAAAAACTATCTAACGCGGACGAAGTCGCGGGTAAAAGCTAGTAATCCTAATAAAGAGAATATACTTTACACAGACGCTAGTAGAGACGGTATTGCCGGTATTCTCATGCAGAAAACTGATGAAGGCGAGAAATCTGTTCATTATTACAGTAGGCAAACCACGGAGGATGAAAAAAAGTTTCATTCTTTTGAATTAGAGCTTCTAGCTATAGTTTGTTCACTGCAAAAGTTCCGTTTGTATTTAGTCGGTACAACCTTCCAAATTGTGACCGATTGTAACGCCGTTAGATACGCGCTAACAAAAAAAGATATTATTCCCCGGGTAGCACGGTGGATTCTGTCGACGCAGGAGTTTTCATTTAATATAATTCATAGAGAAGGCGCAAAGATGCAACATGTCGATGCGCTCAGTAGAAACCCCGTGCAATGCGGAGAAAAATACGAGTCTGAAATTATTATGTCAATTACCGAAGCCGATTGGCTGCTTTCGGTACAAATACAGGACCCGGAATTGCAACGGATAAAAGAGATTTTACAATCAGGAGAGGCCGATGAAAATAAAGATGTTTTCAAAAATTATGAGCTTTTAGGCGGTAAAGTTTATAGAAGAACTGTTCGGGGTCGTCGTTGGGTGGTACCAAAGAAATGCATTTGGCATATAATAAAATGCAACCACGACGACCTGGGACATTTCTCGATCGATAAGACTGTAGAAAGGATAGAGCATTTGTACTGGTTTTCACGAATGCGACATACGGTTAGAAAATACATAAAAAATTGCTTGAACTGTATATATTTCAAAAATAAAGGTGGACCTAAAGAGGGAGAGTTGTACTCTTTGCCAAAATATGCACGTCCCTTCCATACGCTGCATTTGGACCACTTGGGCCCATTTGTAAAAACTAAAAAATAAAAACCGGTACTTGTTAGTCGCGGTAGACGCATTCACGAAGTTTGTGTTTATTGCGGCTGTTAGAAACACAAAAGCGTCAGGCGTCATAAAAGAATTGGAAAACATTTCAAAAACATTTGGTAATCCTAAAAGAATTATATCAGATGCAGGAACTTGTTTTACTTCTCACCAATTTAATCAATATTGCTTAAATAAAAATATACGTTTGCATATTGTGGCGACGGGAATGCCACGATCAAATGGGCAGGTCGAAAGATTTAATAAAACTATTTTGGAAGCTTTAAAAGCTACAGACGCTAATGACTCGGATGATAAATGGGATAATTATATAAAAGTTCTGCAACAAGGTTTAAATAGTACAATTCATAAAACCACAAAAGCCGTCCCAAGTGAGGTATTATTAGGATATAGATTGCGTATGGATAATGATAGTCTGGCTCCGGATCTTGATAACGATCATGTGTTTGACGTGACTAAGTTGCGGGAAAAGGTTCAAGAAAATACTAAAGCCAATGCAATGACACAGAAGGAACATTTTGATAAATCTAGAACAAAAGCACGGATTTATTCAGAAGGAGATTTGATTTTAGTCAAGATTCAGAGCCAGAGTAATGACGGGCAAAGTAGAAAACTCCTTCCCGTGTACAAAGGACCATTCCGGGTTAAGAAAGTTCTAGGACATGATAGATATGAGGTGACGGACATCGAAGGGAGTGATAGGAGCTCTAAAAAGTATACAGGTGTAGTTGCCGCCGAAAACATGAAACCTTGGATACGGATAGATGACTGGGATTGTGAATTATAATTTTTTTTAACCGTGTTGGCAAGGTTTATACAGGAAGCAAAAAAAAAACATTTGGTATGTAACTTATTTTATTTTCTTCGTGATTTGTATGTGTGATATGTACATTTTCAGCAATGGAGTAATAAGTTATATTATAAAATTCTGTGGTATTTGTTTGTTTGCGAATCAAGATAAAACCTAAGTAGCATTTGTAAATTACACATCCGATAGGTATGAGATGGCGCTATGGAATGAACTTGGTACGCATAAGTGAAGCAAAAACCTCTTTATGTGCAAGTGGTTCCATGTTGATAGACGAACCTAGTCTCTTAAGTGAGGTAATACTCTTTAAGTGCGGGTGGTCTCCTGATAATAAGCATTCTCATTCATGTATCTAAAATGATGTGTAATGTTACAAAAGTGCTATTGATTGCAATAAGACAAAACAAAGCAAAGCGACTAATTGATCCTTTATTTCTAGATTCCCGATTTTGATCTGGATTCTTGAGGTGCCAGGGGCTGACACCATGCAGAATGGCCGTGTTGGCAATAAAACTTTGGCGCCTATTTTTGCAAGTCGCGGCTAGCAGCGCCATCTAATGGCGGGTGTCGGCCGTCGGAGTCGGCATGCGTCGACCAATCAGCGACGAGATCCCCTTACCTGCGTTATGGAGTGAGGGAAAACGGCCGACCTAATTTGCGCGCATGCGGTCCGTTCGGCGGGCTCACTTTTTTTTAGAATTTGCACTGCGACAACGTGTCTTGCTTGAGATTTTGTAAATTTAAATTAATAAATCAGTTTGGAATTTACTCTGTTCCTCTTTTCAGTTTTTCAGCCTTTCAGGTCCCTCAAGTTAAGAATAGATAACATTAGGTTGTACGAAACCGTCCACAGCTATCAAGTCCAACTCGCACTTGACAGGTTTTTATCCATCGAAGCGTATTAGTTTGATTGTCCTTCCTTGGCGTTGTAATTGTAACGTCATGTTGCGTTGGGTTGATTGTGAGGCTGGAGTGACATAGGCAACTTTTTTTTTTCTTTGGAGAAATATCTTTTCCTACGGGAAAAACATCACGCCGTAGTGAGGCTAGGTATAAATAAATTGTTATGTTTACCATACATAAGGTAGTCCTTGCAAGGTACTTCTACCCCAATTAAAAAAAATATCTTGATAAAATTGGTAAATATTATGCCGTGTGATGCCGGCTTAGAATAGCATCACCCCATTTATTTCCCATGGGAGTCGTTAAAGGCGTCTAAGGTACTCTAGGGTGTGTACTGCAATCTTAGGCGATGTGTTGACAACCTGTCACTATGGCGATACACAATTTTTGCGCATAACCCTCAAATATTTGTCAGACATGGCGTAAATGTCCGTTTTTTGCGGCCGTTTACGCTCTGCCTACCCCGCAAGGGATTATAGGCGTGATAATATGTGTGTGTATGTAAATATTACGCCGCAAACTACCTAACCCTCTGTTTTTTATAGCAAGGCTTGGAGAGCTTTATTTTTTTTCTTTAACTTGACATTTTTCTTCCCTGCTCACTAAATGTCGTAAATATCTCCGCGGCTGGAAAAAAAATTGTACAGTCTGCTTCCGACGAGGCTCAGTGGCCGACTGAGGGGTGCGGGCGCGGTAGAAACCGACGTGCCCGTGCGCAAACCGAACATACTTTTGTGTTTAAGTGTTCTTTTTTAATAATAATAAGTAGAAAATTGAAAAACTAGCTCCATACGTTGATTACACATACAATAAGGAAGAAAATGTCATAAAATAAATTTTGAAATATTGGATACCGGTCAAATGGTAGAGGTTTTTAGTCTAAGAAACAGGCCAAAAACCGCAAAATAAGAGCTTATTTTACGATTTTTTTCTATCGAGAAAATTTTAACCAATCGTGTTTTGGGAACCATAGTTTTGTAGCATATATCTTGAAGTAGTCCTGAAAATAATTACGTCTCGTGTTTTTAAGATTTGAAGAAATGGCATTGAAAACTCCGAACACTTCTCCGCCTTTGCTCGGTAGATTACTAAGGCCACCTCACCTTAACCGGCCTGCCTACAGACATAGTATAAAATGCTACAGAGCGCAACGTGTTAACTATATAAAACTAGAAACAGTTTGTCGCGCGGTTAGTTAAACAATATTTTTACTACTGTTATTATAACAATTTAAGTTAGGATGTAAATAGGTTATTAAGTAGTAAGTAGGTTTATTCTACATATTTGATATTATATAAATCAACGTAAATAATAATTAAGATATAAGCCTGTAAATAGTATTCAGTACTTATTAAAGTCAGTGACTAATCTAGTCACCACACTGGCATTAAAATACACTTGCCAAATTGGCGGGCAAGGAATGAGCTGCGGTAGCCCAGGTGGAAGAGGCGTCGCCCGCCACTAGTAATGCGAAAGTCGCAGGTTCAAATCCTGCCCGCGCTTGAAAAAAAATGGATATAATTTTGCAAGTTTTCAAAAATATTATACCTAACTAGGGAAGTGTTTTAAAATTTGGTCTTCAATTAAGTGTATTATGCGTTGGCGGACTCCTTAATAAGTTATGCGTTAAGTACCTACGGTCGCACCTTCTGTACGTACCTAAAAGACGTCAGAAACTTACAGACAAGGCTTATTTAGTACCTAGTGGATGGAAGGATTAAATATAATTGTAGTAATTATGACGAACTGTATCCTATATGTAAAATCTTGCCTGTGGACTTAGAAGTAAAATACCTACTTGCAATAGCGCATTAATACAGCGATGAACATAAAACACTAGTTACTAATAAAAACAACACCAGAAGGATGCGGGAAAGAAAACTTGTGCAACAAAGATGCGTAAATTATTATGGAGGGAGAACAAACAAATTTATTGTACCAAGATTATATAATGAAATAGATTGGCTAAAGACTGAGGACAAGTTGAGCAAACCTGTTTTGAAAACAAAATTAAAAAAGCACATGTTAGAGAGCATAAGATTAGATTAAGTTTTGCATGTAATATTATATAAGTTAGGTTAAGGCAGGTACATAAGTTGTGCCTTAGCATGTTGAGCGCAAAGCTCGCCAACAAACTGACTATCTGTTTGGCGAGATGTAATTTATTTGTAACATTTATGTACATTTTAATAAATAAAAAAATAAAAATAAAAAAAATAGTCGCGAGTTTTCATCGCGTAGACTACATTCAATCAGTAAAGATAGAATTAATCGCCGGGTATTAGTTGCAAAACTAACCCGGTAGATGAAGCGTAACTGGCATTAAAATACATTTGTAAAATTGGCGGGCAAGGAATAAGCTGTGGTAGCCCAGGTGGAAGAGGCGTCACCACTAGTAATGCAAAAGTCGCAGGTTCAAATCCTGCCCGCGCTTAAAAAAATAATAATTTGCAAGTTTTCAAAAATTGTATACTTAACACGGGAAGTGTTTTAAAATTTGGTATTCAAATTATCGCTGGATTTCATCGCTTATACTATATTCAATCTGTAATGATAGAATTAGTCGCCGGATATTAGTCGCAAAACTAACCCGGTTACCTGCCCAGAATAACCTGCTGTAGCCCAGATGAAAGAGGCGTCGCCACTAGTAATGCGAAAGTCGCAGGTTCAAATCCTGCCCGCTCTTGAAAAAAAAAATGCAGGTTTTCAAAAATTTAATACCTAACACGGGAATTGTTTTAAAATTTGGTATTCAATTTATCGGCTAACTTATTAAATCCCTTAAAATGTGGGTGTTCCAGCCAATCGACTTTATTGGGTGCCATTTCTTTACGAGCAATTTGGCATACAGTCTTCCATTGGGATGGGGCCCAGACAGTCGTATTTTTTACCGAGCCTTCAATAACTGAGTGCATGCTGTCCACGGGCATTTCGGTATGCCCAGGTAGTAATTTGTTTAATGTGATCGATTCTAAGTTTTAACAGTTCATGAGTGTATTATGTTTTACGGCTAAAACTGTTTTGTTTTTATTCTGACCAGGACAAGAGTCGCTGTATAATATAAGGTACTTCACGGATTGTCTTTGATCTACTTCCTTTATATATTTCTCTAATATAGGAGATATTTCGTTTGCTCCTCTTTTGGCCTTCGACTCACCCCAAATATAACAAAATCCGTCTCTTGTGAAAGTTTCGTAGAAGCAAAGGTTATAAACAGCATACTTTCTGTAGTAAAAGAGTAGCAGACTGTTTCCATAAAAGTGTTTAAAATTTTCTGCAAGTCAAACGACACACAAAGGATTGATGGATTTTTTGTGGCTTTTTGTCTCTGACATTCAAATCTTTTCTTTGAAGCCTCTTTATCTTCCATATGTTCTGTTTTAGCCTGTTTTGATTCTTCTGTTCCCTGGAAATCATATTAAATGCACTTTGTGCATTTATCCTTCTTAGGAATGTGAAACCCGATATTGAATTTCTTTGTAAATATTTCACGAAATACTTTTACTCCTACTGCATTTATTCCTTTCGATATTTTTTATCCTTATAGAGTCTGTAAATTATTTAAATATTTCTTATTATTACAACTTTTCACTGTCTTTTCTACAAAAATGTGATGGAAGCGCAAGCAAATCTTTCATAAATTTCATTAAGTCTTGCACTGTGTCTTCCGATGTTTTATTGGATGAAACGGTTCTTTCTCGTAAATCTTCTTGTGACAATCCAAGAGATGCATGAAAAATCTACACTAATCCACACTAATATTATAAATGCGAAAGTAACTCTGTCTGTCTGTCTGTCTGTCTGTCTGTCTGCTACGCTTTCACGGCCAAACCGCTGAACCGATCTTCATGAAACTTGGCACAGAGATTGCTAGCCTACCGAGAACGGACATAGGCTACTTTATATCACCATTCGAGGGTCTGGAGTATAGATGTAGACCACCAGGTGTACCACCAGGAGCCCAGCTAAACTATTAGAGATACAGGCATGGTTCCAAAACAAAAGTTGTTCAGTATGAAGGGCCGAATCTTTTCACATGGACATTGGGGATCTGGAGTACCTTATGTAGACCACCAGGTCTACCATCAGGAGCCCACCTAAACTATTGGAGATACAGAAATGGTTCCAAAACAAAAGTTGTTCAGTATGATGGGCCGCTTCTTTTCACAAGGACATTGAGGGTCTGGAGTACCTTATGTAGACCACCAGGTGTACCACCAGGAGCCCAGCTAAACTATTAGAGATACAGGCATGGTTCCAAAACAAAAGTTGTTCAGTATGATGGGCCGCTTCTTTTCACAAGGACATTGGGGATCTGAAATACTTTATGTAGACCACCAGGTGTACCACCAGGGGCCCAGCTAAACTATTAAGATACAGGCATGGTTCCAAAACAAAAGTTGTTCAGTATGATGGGCCGCTTCTTTTCATAAGCATATAAGGGCTCTGGAGTACCTTATGTAGACCACCAGGTGTACCACCAGGAGCCCAGCTAAACTATTAGAGATACAGGCAAGGTGCCAGAACAAAAGTTGTTCAGTATGATGGGCCGCTTCTTTTCACAGGGACATTGGGGCTCTGGAGTACCTTATGTAGACCACCAGGTGTACCATCAGGAGCCCACCTAAACTATTGGAGATACAGAAATGGTTCCAAAACAAAAGTTGTTCAGTATGATGGGCCGCTTTTTTTTACAAGGGCATTGGGGATCTGGAGTACCTTATGTAGACCACCAGGTGTACCACCAGGAGCCCAGCTAAACTATTAGAGATATGGGCATGGTTCCAAAACAAAAGTTGTTCAGTATGATGGGCCGCTTCTTTTCACAAGGACATTGGGGCTCTGCAGTACCTAATGTAGACCACCAGGTGTACCACCAGGAGCCCAGCTAAACTATTAGAGATACAGGCAAGGTTCCAAAACAAAAGTTGTTCAGTATGATGGGCCGCTTCTTTTCACAAGCATATAAGGGCTCTGGAGTACCTTATGTAGACCACCAGGTGTACCACCAGGAGCCCAGCTAAACTATTAGAGATACAGGCAAGGTGCCAGAACAAAAGTTGTTCAGTATGATGGGCCGCTTCTTTTCACAGGGACATTGGGGCTCTGGAGTACCTTATGTAGACCACCAGGTGTACCATCAGGAGCCCACCTAAACTATTGGAGATACAGAAATGGTTCCAAAACAAAAGTTGTTCAGTATGATGGGCCGCTTTTTTTTACAAGGGCATTGGGGATCTGGAGTACCTTATGTAGACCACCAGGTGTACCACCAGGAGCCCAGCTAAACTATTAGAGATATGGGTATGGTTCCAAAACAAAAGTTGTTCAGTATGATGGGCCGCTTCTTTTCACAAGGACATTGGGGCTCTGCAGTTCCTAATGTAGACCACCAGGTGTACCACCAGGAGCCCAGCTAAACTATTAGAGATACAGGCAAGGTTGCAAAACAAAAGTTGTTCAGTATGATGGGCCGCTTCTTTCACAAGGACATTGGGGCTCTGAAGTACCTTATGTAGACCACCAGGTGTACCATCAGGAGCCCAGCAAAACTATTAGAGATAGGTACAGGCATGGTTATTAAACAAAAGTTGTTCAGTATGATGAGCCGCTTCTTTGCACAAGGACATTGAGGATCTAGAGTACCTTATATAGACCACCAGGTAGTAACTCTGTCTGTCTGTCTGTCTGTCTGTCTGTCTGCTACGCTTTCACGGCCAAACCGCTGAACCGATCTTCATGAAACTTGGCACAGAGATTGCTAGCCTACCGAGAACGGACATAGGCTACTTTATATCACCATTCGAGGGTCTGGAGTATAGATGTAGACCACCAGGTGTACCACCAGGAGCCCAGCTAAACTATTAGAGATACAGGCATGGTTCCAAAACAAAAGTTGTTCAGTATGAAGGGCCGAATCTTTTCACATGGACATTGGGGATCTGGAGTACCTTATGTAGACCACCAGGTCTACCATCAGGAGCCCACCTAAACTATTGGAGATACAGAAATGGTTCCAAAACAAAAGTTGTTCAGTATGATGGGCCGCTTCTTTTCACAAGGACATTGAGGGTCTGGAGTACCTTATGTAGACCACCAGGTGTACCACCAGGAGCCCAGCTAAACTATTAGAGATACAGGCATGGTTCCAAAACAAAAGTTGTTCAGTATGATGGGCCGCTTCTTTTCACAAGGACATTGGGGATCTGAAATACTTTATGTAGACCACCAGGTGTACCACCAGGGGCCCAGCTAAACTATTAGAGATACAGGCATGGTTCCAAAACAAAAGTTGTTCAGTATGATGGGCCGCTTCTTTTCACAAGCATATAAGGGCTCTGGAGTACCTTATGTAGACCACCAGGTGTACCACCAGGAGCCCAGCTAAACTATTAGAGATACAGGCAAGGTGCCAGAACAAAAGTTGTTCAGTATGATGGGCCGCTTCTTTTCACAGGGACATTGGGGCTCTGGAGTTCCTTATGTAGACCACCAGGTGTACCATCAGGAGCCCACCTAAACTATTGGAGATACAGAAATGGTTCCAAAACAAAAGTTGTTCAGTATGATGGGCCGCTTTTTTTTACAAAGGCATTGGGGATCTGGAGTACCTTATGTAGACCACCAGGTGTACCACCAGGAGCCCAGCTAAACTATTAGAGATATGGGCATGGTTCCAAAACAAAAGTTGTTCAGTATGATGGGCCGCTTCTTTTCACAAGGACATTGGGACTCTGCAGTACCTAATGTAGACCACCAGGTGTACCACCAGGAGCCCAGCTAAACTATTAGAGATACAGGCAAGGTTCCAAAACAAAAGTTGTTCAGTATGATGGGCCGCTTCTTTTCACAAGCATATAAGGGCTCTGGAGTACCTTATGTAGACCACCAGGTGTACCACCAGGAGCCCAGCTAAACTATTAGAGATACAGGCAAGGTGCCAGAACAAAAGTTGTTCAGTATGATGGGCCGCTTCTTTTCACAGGGACATTGGGGCTCTGGAGTACCTTATGTAGACCACCAGGTGTACCATCAGGAGCCCACCTAAACTATTGGAGATACAGAAATGGTTCCAAAACAAAAGTTGTTCAGTATGATGGGCCGCTTTTTTTTACAAGGGCATTGGGGATCTGGAGTACCTTATGTAGACCACCAGGTGTACCACCAGGAGCCCAGCTAAACTATTAGAGATATGGGCATGGTTCCAAAACAAAAGTTGTTCAGTATGATGGGCCGCTTCTTTTCACAAGGACATTGGGGCTCTGCAGTACCTAATGTAGACCACCAGGTGTACCACCAGGAGCCCAGCTAAACTATTAGAGATACAGGCAAGGTTCCAAAACAAAAGTTGTTCAGTATGATGGGCCGCTTCTTTCACAAGGACATTGGGGCTCTGAAGTACCTTATGTAGACCACCAGGTGTACCATCAGGAGCCCAGCAAAACTATTAGAGATAGGTACAGGCATGGTTATTAAACAAAAGTTGTTCAGTATGATGAGCCGCTTCTTTGCACAAGGACATTGAGGATCTAGAGTACCTTATATAGACCACCAGGTCTACCATCAGGAGCCCACGTAAACTATTGGAGATACAGAAATGGTTCCAGAACAGAAGTTGTTCAGTATGATAGGCCGCTTCTTTTCACAAGGACATTTAGGATCTGTAGTACCTTATGTTGACTTCCAGGTCTATTATCAGGTGCCCATTTAAACTATTAGAGATACAGGCATGATTCTAAAACAAAAGTTGTTCAATATGATGGGAATAAGTTAAGGACAGAAAAGCAGAAGATGTGGTATATAAAAATGTATTACAGTAACTTAAGATTTATCTGTCTTATCCACTTATGCTGACCATTTAAGTGTGCTCAAATCGGCACCTCTGGAGTAAGTACTCTGTTATCTACTGACTTTTGTATTCAGTGTTTAAAAATTTTGTCTCTCAGGCCGGATAGCAAATTTAGAATTGTCCCTTGAACAACAGTAGCAAGCAATTCATCTTTAAACAGTACAGATAAGAACTGTTCTAATATCACTGTCACACTATGAATACACATACCTACTTTAGAACTTCTGCCTAAAAAAACTATCTAACGCGGACGAAGTCGCGGGTAAAAGCTAGTAATCCTAATAAAGAGAATATACTTTACACAGACGCTAGTAGAGACGGTATTGCCGGTATTCTCATGCAGAAAACTGATGAAGGCGAGAAATCTGTTCATTATTACAGTAGGCAAACCACGGAGGATGAAAAAAAGTTTCATTCTTTTGAATTAGAGCTTCTAGCTATAGTTTGTTCACTGCAAAAGTTCCGTTTGTATTTAGTCGGTACAACCTTCCAAATTGTGACCGATTGTAACGCCGTTAGATACGCGCTAACAAAAAAAGATATTATTCCCCGGGTAGCACGGTGGATTCTGTCGACGCAGGAGTTTTCATTTAATATAATTCATAGAGAAGGCGCAAAGATGCAACATGTCGATGCGCTCAGTAGAAACCCCGTGCAATGCGGAGAAAAATACGAGTCTGAAATTATTATGTCAATTACCGAAGCCGATTGGCTGCTTTCGGTACAAATACAGGACCCGGAATTGCAACGGATAAAAGAGATTTTACAATCAGGAGAGGCCGATGAAAATAAAGATGTTTTCAAAAATTATGAGCTTTTAGGCGGTAAAGTTTATAGAAGAACTGTTCGGGGTCGTCGTTGGGTGGTACCAAAGAAATGCATTTGGCATATAATAAAATGCAACCACGACGACCTGGGACATTTCTCGATCGATAAGACTGTAGAAAGGATAGAGCATTTGTACTGGTTTTCACGAATGCGACATACGGTTAGAAAATACATAAAAAATTGCTTGAACTGTATATATTTCAAAAATAAAGGTGGACCTAAAGAGGGAGAGTTGTACTCTTTGCCAAAATATGCACGTCCCTTCCATACGCTGCATTTGGACCACTTGGGCCCATTTGTAAAAACTAAAAAATAAAAACCGGTACTTGTTAGTCGCGGTAGACGCATTCACGAAGTTTGTGTTTATTGCGGCTGTTAGAAACACAAAAGCGTCAGGCGTCATAAAAGAATTGGAAAACATTTCAAAAACATTTGGTAATCCTAAAAGAATTATATCAGATGCAGGAACTTGTTTTACTTCTCACCAATTTAATCAATATTGCTTAAATAAAAATATACGTTTGCATATTGTGGCGACGGGAATGCCACGATCAAATGGGCAGGTCGAAAGATTTAATAAAACTATTTTGGAAGCTTTAAAAGCTACAGACGCTAATGACTCGGATGATAAATGGGATAATTATATAAAAGTTCTGCAACAAGGTTTAAATAGTACAATTCATAAAACCACAAAAGCCGTCCCAAGTGAGGTATTATTAGGATATAGATTGCGTATGGATAATGATAGTCTGGCTCCGGATCTTGATAACGATCATGTGTTTGACGTGACTAAGTTGCGGGAAAAGGTTCAAGAAAATACTAAAGCCAATGCAATGACACAGAAGGAACATTTTGATAAATCTAGAACAAAAGCACGGATTTATTCAGAAGGAGATTTGATTTTAGTCAAGATTCAGAGCCAGAGTAATGACGGGCAAAGTAGAAAACTCCTTCCCGTGTACAAAGGACCATTCCGGGTTAAGAAAGTTCTAGGACATGATAGATATGAGGTGACGGACATCGAAGGGAGTGATAGGAGCTCTAAAAAGTATACAGGTGTAGTTGCCGCCGAAAACATGAAACCTTGGATACGGATAGATGACTGGGATTGTGAATTATAATTTTTTTTAACCGTGTTGGCAAGGTTTATACAGGAAGCAAAAAAAAAACATTTGGTATGTAACTTATTTTATTTTCTTCGTGATTTGTATGTGTGATATGTACATTTTCAGCAATGGAGTAATAAGTTATATTATAAAATTCTGTGGTATTTGTTTGTTTGCGAATCAAGATAAAACCTAAGTAGCATTTGTAAATTACACATCCGATAGGTATGAGATGGCGCTATGGAATGAACTTGGTACGCATAAGTGAAGCAAAAACCTCTTTATGTGCAAGTGGTTCCATGTTGATAGACGAACCTAGTCTCTTAAGTGAGGTAATACTCTTTAAGTGCGGGTGGTCTCCTGATAATAAGCATTCTCATTCATGTATCTAAAATGATGTGTAATGTTACAAAAGTGCTATTGATTGCAATAAGACAAAACAAAGCAAAGCGACTAATTGATCCTTTATTTCTAGATTCCCGATTTTGATCTGGATTCTTGAGGTGCCAGGGGCTGACACCATGCAGAATGGCCGTGTTGGCAATAAAACTTTGGCGCCTATTTTTGCAAGTCGCGGCTAGCAGCGCCATCTAATGGCGGGTGTCGGCCGTCGGAGTCGGCATGCGTCGACCAATCAGCGACGAGATCCCCTTACCTGCGTTATGGAGTGAGGGAAAACGGCCGACCTAATTTGCGCGCATGCGGTCCGTTCGGCGGGCTCACTTTTTTTTAGAATTTGCACTGCGACAACGTGTCTTGCTTGAGATTTTGTAAATTTAAATTAATAAATCAGTTTGGAATTTACTCTGTTCCTCTTTTCAGTTTTTCAGCCTTTCAGGTCCCTCAAGTTAAGAATAGATAACATTAGGTTGTACGAAACCGTCCACAGCTATCAAGTCCAACTCGCACTTGACAGGTTTTTATCCATCGAAGCGTATTAGTTTGATTGTCCTTCCTTGGCGTTGTAATTGTAACGTCATGTTGCGTTGGGTTGATTGTGAGGCTGGAGTGACATAGGCAACTTTTTTTTTTCTTTGGAGAAATATCTTTTCCTACGGGAAAAACATCACGCCGTAGTGAGGCTAGGTATAAATAAATTGTTATGTTTACCATACATAAGGTAGTCCTTGCAAGGTACTTCTACCCCAATTAAAAAAAATATCTTGATAAAATTGGTAAATATTATGCCGTGTGATGCCGGCTTAGAATAGCATCACCCCATTTATTTCCCATGGGAGTCGTTAAAGGCGTCTAAGGTACTCTAGGGTGTGTACTGCAATCTTAGGCGATGTGTTGACAACCTGTCACTATGGCGATACACAATTTTTGCGCATAACCCTCAAATATTTGTCAGACATGGCGTAAATGTCCGTTTTTTGCGGCCGTTTACGCTCTGCCTACCCCGCAAGGGATTATAGGCGTGATAATATGTGTGTGTATGTAAATATTACGCCGCAAACTACCTAACCCTCTGTTTTTTATAGCAAGGCTTGGAGAGCTTTATTTTTTTTCTTTAACTTGACATTTTTCTTCCCTGCTCACTAAATGTCGTAAATATCTCCGCGGCTGGAAAAAAAATTGTACATGTCTGCTTCCGACGAGGCTCAGTGGCCGACTGAGGGGTGCGGGCGCGGTAGAAACCGACGTGCCCGTGCGCAAACCGAACATACTTTTGTGTTTAAGTGTTCTTTTTTAATAATAATAAGTAGAAAATTGAAAAACTAGCTCCATACGTTGATTACACATACAATAAGGAAGAAAATGTCATAAAATAAATTTTGAAATATTGGATACCGGTCAAATGGTAGAGGTTTTTAGTCTAAGAAACAGGCCAAAAACCGCAAAATAAGAGCTTATTTTACGATTTTTTTCTATCGAGAAAATTTTAACCAATCGTGTTTTGGGAACCATAGTTTTGTAGCATATATCTTGAAGTAGTCCTGAAAATAATTACGTCTCGTGTTTTTAAGATTTGAAGAAATGGCATTGAAAACTCCGAACACTTCTCCGCCTTTGCTCGGTAGATTACTAAGGCCACCTCACCTTAACCGGCCTGCCTACAGACATAGTATAAAATGCTACAGAGCGCAACGTGTTAACTATATAAAACTAGAAACAGTTTGTCGCGCGGTTAGTTAAACAATATTTTTACTACTGTTATTATAACAATTTAAGTTAGGATGTAAATAGGTTATTAAGTAGTAAGTAGGTTATTCTACATATTTGATATTATATAAATCAACGTAAATAATAATTAAGATATAAGCCTGTAAATAGTATTCAGTACTTATTAAAGTCAGTGACTAATCTAGTCACCACACTGGCATTAAAATACACTTGCCAAATTGGCGGGCAAGGAATGAGCTGCGGTAGCCCAGGTGGAAGAGGCGTCGCCCGCCACTAGTAATGCGAAAGTCGCAGGTTCAAATCCTGCCCGCGCTTGAAAAAAAATGGATATAATTTTGCAAGTTTTCAAAAATATTATACCTAACTAGGGAAGTGTTTTAAAATTTGGTCTTCAATTAAGTGTATTATGCGTTGGCGGACTCCTTAATAAGTTATGCGTTAAGTACCTACGGTCGCACCTTCTGTACGTACCTAAAAGACGTCAGAAACTTACAGACAAGGCTTATTTAGTACCTAGTGGATGGAAGGATTAAATATAATTGTAGTAATTATGACGAACTGTATCCTATATGTAAAATCTTGCCTGTGGACTTAGAAGTAAAATACCTACTTGCAATAGCGCATTAATACAGCGATGAACATAAAACACTAGTTACTAATAAAAACAACACCAGAAGGATGCGGGAAAGAAAACTTGTGCAACAAAGATGCGTAAATTATTATGGAGGGAGAACAAACAAATTTATTGTACCAAGATTATATAATGAAATAGATTGGCTAAAGACTGAGGACAAGTTGAGCAAACCTGTTTTGAAAACAAAATTAAAAAAGCACATGTTAGAGAGCATAAGATTAGATTAAGTTTTGCATGTAATATTATATAAGTTAGGTTAAGGCAGGTACATAAGTTGTGCCTTAGCATGTTGAGCGCAAAGCTCGCCAACAAACTGACTATCTGTTTGGCGAGATGTAATTTATTTGTAACATTTATGTACATTTTAATAAATAAAAAAATAAAAATAAAAAAAATAGTCGCGAGTTTTCATCGCGTAGACTACATTCAATCAGTAAAGATAGAATTAATCGCCGGGTATTAGTTGCAAAACTAACCCGGTAGATGAAGCGTAACTGGCATTAAAATACATTTGTAAAATTGGCGGGCAAGGAATAAGCTGTGGTAGCCCAGGTGGAAGAGGCGTCACCACTAGTAATGCAAAAGTCGCAGGTTCAAATCCTGCCCGCGCTTAAAAAAATAATAATTTGCAAGTTTTCAAAAATTGTATACTTAACACGGGAAGTGTTTTAAAATTTGGTATTCAAATTATCGCTGGATTTCATCGCTTATACTATATTCAATCTGTAATGATAGAATTAGTCGCCGGATATTAGTCGCAAAACTAACCCGGTTACCTGCCCAGAATAACCTGCTGTAGCCCAGATGAAAGAGGCGTCGCCACTAGTAATGCGAAAGTCGCAGGTTCAAATCCTGCCCGCTCTTGAAAAAAAAAATGCAGGTTTTCAAAAATTTAATACCTAACACGGGAATTGTTTTAAAATTTGGTATTCAATTTATCGGCTAACTTATTAAATCCCTTAAAATGTGGGTGTTCCAGCCAATCGACTTTATTGGGTGCCATTTCTTTACGAGCAATTTGGCATACAGTCTTCCATTGGGATGGGGCCCAGACAGTCGTATTTTTTACCGAGCCTTCAATAACTGAGTGCATGCTGTCCACGGGCATTTCGGTATGCCCAGGTAGTAATTTGTTTAATGTGATCGATTCTAAGTTTTAACAGTTCATGAGTGTATTATGTTTTACGGCTAAAACTGTTTTGTTTTTATTCTGACCAGGACAAGAGTCGCTGTATAATATAAGGTACTTCACGGATTGTCTTTGATCTACTTCCTTTATATATTTCTCTAATATAGGAGATATTTCGTTTGCTCCTCTTTTGGCCTTCGACTCACCCCAAATATAACAAAATCCGTCTCTTGTGAAAGTTTCGTAGAAGCAAAGGTTATAAACAGCATACTTTCTGTAGTAAAAGAGTAGCAGACTGTTTCCATAAAAGTGTTTAAAATTTTCTGCAAGTCAAACGACACACAAAGGATTGATGGATTTTTTGTGGCTTTTTGTCTCTGACATTCAAATCTTTTCTTTGAAGCCTCTTTATCTTCCATATGTTCTGTTTTAGCCTGTTTTGATTCTTCTGTTCCCTGGAAATCATATTAAATGCACTTTGTGCATTTATCCTTCTTAGGAATGTGAAACCCGATATTGAATTTCTTTGTAAATATTTCACGAAATACTTTTACTCCTACTGCATTTATTCCTTTCGATATTTTTTATCCTTATAGAGTCTGTAAATTATTTAAATATTTCTTATTATTACAACTTTTCACTGTCTTTTCTACAAAAATGTGATGGAAGCGCAAGCAAATCTTTCATAAATTTCATTAAGTCTTGCACTGTGTCTTCCGATGTTTTATTGGATGAAACGGTTCTTTCTCGTAAATCTTCTTGTGACAATCCAAGAGATGCATGAAAAATCTACACTAATCCACACTAATATTATAAATGCGAAAGTAACTCTGTCTGTCTGTCTGTCTGTCTGTCTGTCTGCTACGCTTTCACGGCCAAACCGCTGAACCGATCTTCATGAAACTTGGCACAGAGATTGCTAGCCTACCGAGAACGGACATAGGCTACTTTATATCACCATTCGAGGGTCTGGAGTATAGATGTAGACCACCAGGTGTACCACCAGGAGCCCAGCTAAACTATTAGAGATACAGGCATGGTTCCAAAACAAAAGTTGTTCAGTATGAAGGGCCGAATCTTTTCACATGGACATTGGGGATCTGGAGTACCTTATGTAGACCACCAGGTCTACCATCAGGAGCCCACCTAAACTATTGGAGATACAGAAATGGTTCCAAAACAAAAGTTGTTCAGTATGATGGGCCGCTTCTTTTCACAAGGACATTGAGGGTCTGGAGTACCTTATGTAGACCACCAGGTGTACCACCAGGAGCCCAGCTAAACTATTAGAGATACAGGCATGGTTCCAAAACAAAAGTTGTTCAGTATGATGGGCCGCTTCTTTTCACAAGGACATTGGGGATCTGAAATACTTTATGTAGACCACCAGGTGTACCACCAGGGGCCCAGCTAAACTATTAAGATACAGGCATGGTTCCAAAACAAAAGTTGTTCAGTATGATGGGCCGCTTCTTTTCATAAGCATATAAGGGCTCTGGAGTACCTTATGTAGACCACCAGGTGTACCACCAGGAGCCCAGCTAAACTATTAGAGATACAGGCAAGGTGCCAGAACAAAAGTTGTTCAGTATGATGGGCCGCTTCTTTTCACAGGGACATTGGGGCTCTGGAGTACCTTATGTAGACCACCAGGTGTACCATCAGGAGCCCACCTAAACTATTGGAGATACAGAAATGGTTCCAAAACAAAAGTTGTTCAGTATGATGGGCCGCTTTTTTTTACAAGGGCATTGGGGATCTGGAGTACCTTATGTAGACCACCAGGTGTACCACCAGGAGCCCAGCTAAACTATTAGAGATATGGGCATGGTTCCAAAACAAAAGTTGTTCAGTATGATGGGCCGCTTCTTTTCACAAGGACATTGGGGCTCTGCAGTACCTAATGTAGACCACCAGGTGTACCACCAGGAGCCCAGCTAAACTATTAGAGATACAGGCAAGGTTCCAAAACAAAAGTTGTTCAGTATGATGGGCCGCTTCTTTTCACAAGCATATAAGGGCTCTGGAGTACCTTATGTAGACCACCAGGTGTACCACCAGGAGCCCAGCTAAACTATTAGAGATACAGGCAAGGTGCCAGAACAAAAGTTGTTCAGTATGATGGGCCGCTTCTTTTCACAGGGACATTGGGGCTCTGGAGTACCTTATGTAGACCACCAGGTGTACCATCAGGAGCCCACCTAAACTATTGGAGATACAGAAATGGTTCCAAAACAAAAGTTGTTCAGTATGATGGGCCGCTTTTTTTTACAAGGGCATTGGGGATCTGGAGTACCTTATGTAGACCACCAGGTGTACCACCAGGAGCCCAGCTAAACTATTAGAGATATGGGTATGGTTCCAAAACAAAAGTTGTTCAGTATGATGGGCCGCTTCTTTTCACAAGGACATTGGGGCTCTGCAGTTCCTAATGTAGACCACCAGGTGTACCACCAGGAGCCCAGCTAAACTATTAGAGATACAGGCAAGGTTGCAAAACAAAAGTTGTTCAGTATGATGGGCCGCTTCTTTCACAAGGACATTGGGGCTCTGAAGTACCTTATGTAGACCACCAGGTGTACCATCAGGAGCCCAGCAAAACTATTAGAGATAGGTACAGGCATGGTTATTAAACAAAAGTTGTTCAGTATGATGAGCCGCTTCTTTGCACAAGGACATTGAGGATCTAGAGTACCTTATATAGACCACCAGGTAGTAACTCTGTCTGTCTGTCTGTCTGTCTGTCTGTCTGCTACGCTTTCACGGCCAAACCGCTGAACCGATCTTCATGAAACTTGGCACAGAGATTGCTAGCCTACCGAGAACGGACATAGGCTACTTTATATCACCATTCGAGGGTCTGGAGTATAGATGTAGACCACCAGGTGTACCACCAGGAGCCCAGCTAAACTATTAGAGATACAGGCATGGTTCCAAAACAAAAGTTGTTCAGTATGAAGGGCCGAATCTTTTCACATGGACATTGGGGATCTGGAGTACCTTATGTAGACCACCAGGTCTACCATCAGGAGCCCACCTAAACTATTGGAGATACAGAAATGGTTCCAAAACAAAAGTTGTTCAGTATGATGGGCCGCTTCTTTTCACAAGGACATTGAGGGTCTGGAGTACCTTATGTAGACCACCAGGTGTACCACCAGGAGCCCAGCTAAACTATTAGAGATACAGGCATGGTTCCAAAACAAAAGTTGTTCAGTATGATGGGCCGCTTCTTTTCACAAGGACATTGGGGATCTGAAATACTTTATGTAGACCACCAGGTGTACCACCAGGGGCCCAGCTAAACTATTAGAGATACAGGCATGGTTCCAAAACAAAAGTTGTTCAGTATGATGGGCCGCTTCTTTTCACAAGCATATAAGGGCTCTGGAGTACCTTATGTAGACCACCAGGTGTACCACCAGGAGCCCAGCTAAACTATTAGAGATACAGGCAAGGTGCCAGAACAAAAGTTGTTCAGTATGATGGGCCGCTTCTTTTCACAGGGACATTGGGGCTCTGGAGTTCCTTATGTAGACCACCAGGTGTACCATCAGGAGCCCACCTAAACTATTGGAGATACAGAAATGGTTCCAAAACAAAAGTTGTTCAGTATGATGGGCCGCTTTTTTTTACAAAGGCATTGGGGATCTGGAGTACCTTATGTAGACCACCAGGTGTACCACCAGGAGCCCAGCTAAACTATTAGAGATATGGGCATGGTTCCAAAACAAAAGTTGTTCAGTATGATGGGCCGCTTCTTTTCACAAGGACATTGGGACTCTGCAGTACCTAATGTAGACCACCAGGTGTACCACCAGGAGCCCAGCTAAACTATTAGAGATACAGGCAAGGTTCCAAAACAAAAGTTGTTCAGTATGATGGGCCGCTTCTTTTCACAAGCATATAAGGGCTCTGGAGTACCTTATGTAGACCACCAGGTGTACCACCAGGAGCCCAGCTAAACTATTAGAGATACAGGCAAGGTGCCAGAACAAAAGTTGTTCAGTATGATGGGCCGCTTCTTTTCACAGGGACATTGGGGCTCTGGAGTACCTTATGTAGACCACCAGGTGTACCATCAGGAGCCCACCTAAACTATTGGAGATACAGAAATGGTTCCAAAACAAAAGTTGTTCAGTATGATGGGCCGCTTTTTTTTACAAGGGCATTGGGGATCTGGAGTACCTTATGTAGACCACCAGGTGTACCACCAGGAGCCCAGCTAAACTATTAGAGATATGGGCATGGTTCCAAAACAAAAGTTGTTCAGTATGATGGGCCGCTTCTTTTCACAAGGACATTGGGGCTCTGCAGTACCTAATGTAGACCACCAGGTGTACCACCAGGAGCCCAGCTAAACTATTAGAGATACAGGCAAGGTTCCAAAACAAAAGTTGTTCAGTATGATGGGCCGCTTCTTTCACAAGGACATTGGGGCTCTGAAGTACCTTATGTAGACCACCAGGTGTACCATCAGGAGCCCAGCAAAACTATTAGAGATAGGTACAGGCATGGTTATTAAACAAAAGTTGTTCAGTATGATGAGCCGCTTCTTTGCACAAGGACATTGAGGATCTAGAGTACCTTATATAGACCACCAGGTCTACCATCAGGAGCCCACGTAAACTATTGGAGATACAGAAATGGTTCCAGAACAGAAGTTGTTCAGTATGATAGGCCGCTTCTTTTCACAAGGACATTTAGGATCTGTAGTACCTTATGTTGACTTCCAGGTCTATTATCAGGTGCCCATTTAAACTATTAGAGATACAGGCATGATTCTAAAACAAAAGTTGTTCAATATGATGGGAATAAGTTAAGGACAGAAAAGCAGAAGATGTGGTATATAAAAATGTATTACAGTAACTTAAGATTTATCTGTCTTATCCACTTATGCTGACCATTTAAGTGTGCTCAAATCGGCACCTCTGGAGTAAGTACTCTGTTATCTACTGACTTTTGTATTCAGTGTTTAAAAATTTTGTCTCTCAGGCCGGATAGCAAATTTAGAATTGTCCCTTGAACAACAGTAGCAAGCAATTCATCTTTAAACAGTACAGATAAGAACTGTTCTAATATCACTGTCACACTATGAATACACATACCTACTTTAGAACTTCTGCCTAAAAAAACTATCTAACGCGGACGAAGTCGCGGGTAAAAGCTAGTAATATTATAAAGAGGAAAGATTTGATTGTTTGTTTGTTTGCATCGAATAGGCTCTGAAACTACTGGCCCGATTTTAAAAAATCTTTTACCATTAGAATTCTACATTATTCCTGATGAACATAGGCTGTAATGAAGCTGCGCTTGGGAGCAACCCGGAATGATACATGCGTCAGCGCAACACTGCCCGCACCCTCCGCACCGAGCATTTAAGCGGCTGCACGACACGGAGAGTATCAGTCTGTGCTACCGACCGCGCCTGGAGAACACCGCCCTACCCAAGCCCGCTCCTAGCGAAGGCCAGTCCGCGCCGCCGCCCGCGTATAGTGAACGCCAACCCGTGACTCCATACCACCCGCTCTCAGTGAATAACACCGGCCTCCGTCCACCGCTGGAATATTACAAGTTAAGTATTCCGTATATATTTTAACTCCGTCCCGCTCAAGTACAACTACAAACCGTAACGTAGCTGTACTCTATTATCCCACCGTGGTTTTGGCTGCTGGCTTATCCCTGCCCAGCGGACAACCCGCACGATCGATCCCTGTCGTAGACGTCACCGCTGGACCATCTCACTCTGCGCCTGCTCAGGTTGCGAGTGAGATTTCAGCCGGGGAATCCCAGGTCCATGAACCTTCGTGTCCTGCGCCTTGGAAAGGTCGCGGCACGACCGCTCCTCCGTAGATTCCGAGCTCTGCGCCTGGGGAAGGTAGCGAGCGTACCGGGAAGCCGGGATCTGTATCTGCGCCTTGTAAGGTAGCGGTACGCACCCCGAGGTATCCCTAAATACTGAGACCCGTATCTGCGCCTTGTAAGGTAGCGATACACATCTCGTAGGCACCCCCGGGTACCGAGGCCTGTACCTGCGCCTTGTAAGGTAGCGGTACACCTCCTATCGTATGTTGTGTTTGTAGCGCTTGGCCTAACCCGAATTTCACGCACCATTCATCATATCTTGCACCTCGCTAGCCCTGCCGCTGAAGTGGCCATATTGCTGAATGCATCCGTTCATCCCGTTGAGTGCTAGACACTCCCACGGGATCCCGACCTGCTAGGTGATCTAGAACGATCACACCGAGGGATAAATATCCCACCCGCTTACTCGCACTCACAACACCGCATCTCTCCCGAAACATTAACCCCCGTGCACCACACCGCCGCCATAACGCTTTCTCTCACTCGGTCTCTCTCCCCAGGGAATCACCGTCGCCAAGAGGTCAAGTCCATCGTCATCCCCGCCCGGGTAGCCGCGTCTCAGAGTGGAGAGCACCGAACATATCAAGAAACGTTATCCTAGTTAGTACAATTAGAATAGAGTCTGTGTTTGATGACTATGCAAACCCAATAAAATAGAGTTGTTTTGTATTGCCGAGTGTTATTTCAACTTTATTCCGCACACACACCTCGAGCTATTTAATGTCAATGCAGTCTTAGCGCTTCACGCTGTTAGCTAGCCATATGAGAAGATATAATTTGATGAGTGATGACGAACAGTTAAAGAGAGTTTATGAAAATATGCACGCAAACTATAAACTCTACATTAAACGCCAGGATTTCGACGAGTTAGCTGATTTAATTCGTCTTTGCGCTGATTACGAAGGAGTGACCGAGGAACGATACAGGACTCTACCAGTAAGTACAGGACGAGAGGAGTTAGCAGTACCTAAACCGGGAGAACGACCCTACAATAACAAGACACCCGAGCGCAGGGAGGAACCGAAATGTAGAGAAAAATACATTTACAATTATGATAAAAGTACGTGCTGCTGGAGCTGCGGCCGTCCAGGACACGCGAGCGCTAACTGCAGTGGGGTAAGGAGACTTTTTTGTAGTGGCTGCGGAAGACTAGGGGTGCTCAGTAGGAACTGTTGCCGCCCGGGAGCACAGCAAGGGAACCGAAGAGGACCAGGAAACACGTGCACGTCAGCCACGGACGTTGAGATCGATGACCGGCCATTCGTGGAGGTAGAGATATATGGTAGGTGTTTCAGAGCTCTATTAGATACAGGGTCAACGTCGTTATATATTGACGATGAAATAGATGGGTGGTGTCAACAACACGCTACACATGGGATTCATGTCGACCGAAAGATTAGCCTCGCAGACGGTACGGTAGTCGGTCTGACGAGAAGCGTACCGCTGACGATGGCAATCGCAGGGGTACGTCAGGATCACCACATATACGTGTTACCTATGTCATACGGGATTATAATAGGAATGGACCTCATTAAGCGTGTAAGAATGACTAAACTGTGGACAGCTGCCCAAAACGACCAACAAAAACCGCCCCAGGAACCACCAATACCAGGTGAGATATTAACAATCACGGAGAAAAGAACCGGAGAGCGCGAGCCGAACCGCGACAACACAGCCACCGAGTCAAAAGTAGAGTACAAAGAGAGAGATGTAAAGTTGACGGAGAAAGAAGCCAGTATTCCGCGGGAACTCCTAGCTGAAAAGCTATCGAGGAACCCCATCTGTTCGACAAAACTACAGGAACTAGAATGGTATGAAAGGAAATTACAAGATGTACAGACCAACCCGAGAGGAAACACCGATTTCTGTGTAAAGGACGGGAAGTTACACAAGCAAGTTTCAGGGGCGCTGTATGGTGCTAAGTTGCAGCCAGGCTCCGAGTGGAAACTATGTATACCGGCAAGTGAAAAAGAAACAATACTAAATGAAAATCATGACGCACCTAACGCGGGTCACTTAGGAACAGCCAAGACACTGAACAGGATAGCACAGAGGTATTACTGGCCGAAAATGTTTAGAGACGTCTCCAAATACGTAAGTAGATGCCTGGAGTGCCAAACACAAAAACCATCACAACAGGGAAAGGCCGGACTAATGCACATCTACAACGCAGAGGGACCCGGGAAAGTAGTAAGTACCGATTTGATAGGACCTGTACCCAGATCAACCCAAGGTTTTTATTGGATTATTGTATTTCACGACAAATTCACAAAATGGGACGAGATAAGACCCCTGCGAACGGCGACCACGAAGGCAGTCCTGAAAGCCCTGAAAGAATGCGTCGTAATGAGGTACGGTGCACCGGAAGTACTGCTGACAGACAACGGGAGACAGTTTACCAGCAAACAATTCACCGATGAACTAAAAAGGTACGGCATCACGCACCGCTTAACCGCACTGTACACGCTACAAAACAACCCCACTGAGAAAGTCAATCGATCACTCGAGGGGATGATTTCATCGTATATCGAAGGAAATCACAAAAAATGGGATGAGTATTTACCAGAGCTTAATTTCGCTTTGAACACCGCAAGACAGGAGTCAACAAAGTATGCACCGGCATTTCTCATGTTCGGAAGAGAACTAAGGAACCCAGGCGACAGGAACGAATTCCCGATACCAGCAGTACAAGATAAAAGTAAGATGTCGGAGTTATATGAGTTGGTGAGATTACACCAATCAAGGGCCTCCGAGTCTCAAAAGAAGCACTATGATAAGCATAGAAGAGACTGGTGCCCAGCTGTGGGAGACACGGTGCTCAAGAGAGACTTCCCGCTGTCAAACGCAGGTAAGAACTTCTGCGCGAAACTTGCGCCGAAGTACGTGGGACCATTCAAAGTAATAGGACAAAAATCACCGGTAATATTCAATCTACAAGATTTGAATAACCCGCGCAAGCAGTTCACAGCTCATGTCAAAGACATTAAGAGGTACTTAGATTAGAAAAATAACGGTTTTGCATAGTCATACAGAAAAAGTTTTGTTATTTTTAGTATATTTATTTTGTAATAGCAACCCGGGCGGGCGATACAGACGAGCAACCGGATGGTCATCCGACCATAGACAACGAGTTTATGTTTTTATTCTTGAATGAACGAATGTTTTCATAATACATTTACTTACTAAGCCAGCAATGAACAGCAATCCGACAAAGACCGGGACCGAACGAAGAGGAGAAATGTCAGTTTGACAGATCACACCGAGAGGAGTAGCAGCTTAAAGCATTATCACACAAGATTCCGGACAACCCACCAACCGACACGCCACGCTGCTCCTGTCAAAGATCACCGGAGCCAGGAGACCTGCGGTTCGAGAACGCGAAGACCACTCCTCCTGGCGCAACGACCGCAGACACCCGCATCACACGCCGCAGGCACCCGCTCACCGACCGGACCACTACGTGGCAGGAAGGACACCGGACGCCGCGGGGGCTAGCAAGGGAGCGACACCGCCGCATGAAGCGTGAGCGCATCCCCAAGCAACCCCGCGGCACCAACAGCAGGTGATGACCTTTCAACCAGGGGGGGATTGGGATATTTTTGATGGGGTAGATTTATTTTATTTTTTCCAAATTGGGGGGGGTTTTAATTTTATTTTCTACATTTTTCGACTCCATGATACAGTTCCATGATAACCTGTAACATGTACCACACCCTAGGGACAATCAGGGGTGGTTACTTACCAGCTCCACACCTAAGTAAGACTGATTAAAACCGACTGAATAATGAGATAGATAGACTGATTTTTAAATGTTATATAGTCTTAAAGGTTTTGAGATATACTTCTTATACACTTGTTAGTTATTAATGTTATTATTAATCTATTATGAGTTGAGATAGAGGGGATTTTCCCAAATTATAAATAATAATAATATAATAATAATTTATTCATGTCAGACAATTAAAATCCATTATGGTTAGTAATACTTAAGCCTATGTTAATATATCAAATTACAAATTACAAATTAATTAATTGACATTACACATCATTTTATCAGTAGTCCCACCCAGTGTCTCAGGATGGGACAGTCTATTTTGTCAGCAATTACCGAAAGGACACTGTTGGAGCTGGCCCGCCACCTTTACAATAGTGAGGCTACCCTTTTACGCCTAATGGCATAAAAGTCATCCGTGTGCTCTTGCGCGAACATCTGCGATGCAATACAGAAACGGGGCAGCCCCAACAGCATCCTGAAGGCATTGTTGTACTGCACACGGAGAGCATTGTGTGATTTTTGTGTGTAGTTGACCCACAAGCTGCTGGTGTAGAAAACCTGACAAAAAGCCTTAAACAGGGTTATTTTTACTTGTACCGTACACCGAGCAAACCTGCGGGCCAGCATGTTACTTCGCACAGCCAATGCTCTTCGTTCTCTTTCAATATCTAGGTCATCTTTCAGATCACTTGTAAGTATGTGACCTAGATATTTAAATTGTGTCACTATCTTCAGTGGATTACCAGCAAGCGAAACAGGAGGGACATAATCACAATTTTTGCCTCTCGCCGTGAACACCATGATCTCGCTTTTCAGCGCGCTGTACACTAACCCGTGCTCTTTTGCATATGCTTCACAAACTGCCACCATTTTTCTTAGTGCACTGATTGACGGGCTGAGCAGCACCATATCATCAGCGTAACTGATGTTATTGACGCTTTTGCCATCTATATAACACCCGGCATGCATGCTGCTCAACCTTTCAATCAATCCGTTCACGTACAGGCTGAAGAGGTTAGGTGACGTCAATCCTCCTTGCCTTACACCACATTCCAGCCTATACGCGTCCGAGAGCACGTTATTCCATCTGACATGATTCGTCTGGTTGCTGTACCAATACCCAAGAATCCCCGTCAGCTCAGCCGGAAGTGTTGTGCTAGCTAACTTGCTCCACAGAAGGTCATACGACACCATATCAAAGGCCTTGCTTAGATCTAGGAAGCAGGCGTATATTGGCGTAGATCTTTCAATATAGTAATTGACGGTATGCTTGAGACACAATATGGCAGACTCAGTTGACAACCCTTGCCTAAAGCCAAACTGTAGATCGTGTAGATCTAGGTGTTTCCTGAGCTGCGAGTCAAGCAAACCGTCAAGTACCTTTGCTGTTATTGTAGCCAGTGATATGGGCCTGTAGTTTCCCTTTTCAGAAACATCCCCCGTTTTATTCTTAGTTATTGGGACAACAACCGTTTTCATCATGTCATTTGGTAGATATGTATGGCGAATACAAAATGTATAAAACATTGAGAGCACTCTGGGTAGATGCACTCCTGCCGCTTGAAAGTGTTCAATACTGAGACCATCGTGTCCCGGTGACTTGCCTCTGGTCATGTTCTTAATTACAGAACCAATTTGTTTCGCTGTAAATCTGTCAACCTGGACGGCGATAGGCTCAGCATTGGCAGCAGGTGCCTCAGACGAGGGGCCCAGCGGAGAGGACACCCTGAAGTGATCCCTAAACAGGTCTGCAATATCCTTAGGGTCAGTTTTTCCATTGACTGTAGTGGGAATACTCTGCTTGCCATTCAGCGTTTTTGTGGCACGCCAAAAACCGCTAAAGTTATTGTTAAAGCGGTGTAACGCCAGAACGTCCATTTTTATTTGCTCCCGATTGTTTAGACACCACTTTAGTTTGCCCTTAAAGCGTTTTCGGCTTTCGTACATTTCCTGGTCCACGCTTCCCGAAGTAAGCTTCCCATAGAGCTCCCACATCTTAAATTTTATTTGTGCTGCACTATGTGCCACCCTCACGTGTCTATTCCATCCCGCTATGTTACGTGGACGTCGCCTCCTTACCGGCTTGTCGTGACTCAGTACCACAGCTTCTGATAGTATGCTAATTACATCCTTGTACATCTTATCAATAACAAGTCTGTGGTCATGGTTATTACACAGTCTGTCACAACAATCCGATAGCTCGGCTGGAAAATCAACGTCTCTTAGTTTTTCGTTACAATAATTATAATACATGTCAATTTGTTCTTTATCACGCACACCCCACAATATTTTATTGCACAATTTATTACTATATGTCATTTTTAGTTTTAATACATTTAAATTACATTCTAATTCAATAGGGAAATGGTCTGAGTCTGACCAAAATATGTCATTGTGTATGGTAACATTTTCAATAGATTTCCAAGCTGCTTGTGATACTACTAAATGGTCTAACCAGCTCCTGGTCCCGTGGGCTTCACTAATGAAGGTATAGCTGTCAGAGTTAATTCCTAATTTTTCTACGTCTGCACAAACTAATTGTTGTTCCGAGCAAAAGTCTAACAATTCTGTACCAAACAGTTCGTACGGGTGCGCGTTGTAATCGCCGAGAACAAATACGGATTGCACGTTACTGTTTTCAATTACTGCATACATCTCGCCGAGACAAGATGTAAACTCCGCCAAATTGTCAACGTGATTTACCGGCATATACACGCTCATAATAACTATGCTATGGTTGTCATTTACCTCCGCTTTGATAGCTACTAATCGCGCACTTTCGCACTTAATCAGCGACACGGATCGAAACTATAGATGTAAATTAACGGTTAACTACCGTTATTTAACTAAATTCGCCGTTAGCTACCAATACTTAACCCGTTAACTATGGTTATTTAACCGAGTGCGGTATTAAAACGGAGAAGCAAAATATTGAGTTTTTAAGTTTGTTATGCGTAGATAATTGTTATCGGTCACATTATAATACTGAAATGTTGCTCGGATACTCCCTTAGAAGCATTTAGAGAAAGTAACAGAGATAAATGTTCGAGTTTTTCATTTTTGCTTGAAAACAATACCAATTTTATTCTAAAGATGTAGGTGCTCATACGTATTGAGTAACTGTAGGTATATAGTAACACTAGGTACATTTAAAAAACATTTTGATATTTTTTTACTGCAATAGATAGGAAGGTATTTTCGATGTCGAACCAATAGCGACAGTCAATGCTGCTGCGGTGGCGGCGGCGTCTTTCCAGTGACCGCCCCCCCAGTGATCGTCTCGATCTCGAAGACGACGGCCACGTAGCGTAGGGTACCTAGGAAACCTCCACTACTAAGCACGAAGCAGCAGGTAGGCGGAAAACTACTTACGTCGACTCTTTTGCTCTTTCCTTTAGTAAAGAAGCAAGCGGGGCGGGTGACGAGACGACCACGTGGCAACGTTGCATTACATGATATTGAACTACCTACCTACCTACCATCGCTTCTTTTACTTCTCACGGTAGTCTACTGAGCTAGATCTCGGTCGATCAGGCACTAGGTACACCTACAGTCACGCCTACATCCCTTACGGGGTACCTAAACAACGTGTGAACGGACTAAATGTACCTTTTACTTGTAGACTAAAAATATTTAACTGAAAACAAATATAATTAATTATACACCTAACCAACTGCTTTCAAAAACATTTATTAAAAACTTCATACAATAAAAAAAATTATGAAAATAACCGTAGTAACCCAGTCTGACTGGTTATTAACCGTTAATAACCAAAAAAACCGTTAATAACCACCTGGTTAAAATCGTTATTAACCGGCTTCCCATCTATAATCGAAACACACTTTTACGCCATAAGATCGCAACACCTCCATATGGACGGCCACGCTCTGGTCCCGCTGACGTATCCATGGCTGACGTCCCTGTGTACCCGAAGTCGTCGCTAATACATCCCAGCAATGGAATGTCATGTCTAATCAGCCAAGTTTCTTGCAGACATATCACGTCAGCTCGCTGAGATAACGTTTTAATACATTCCATCGACCTTTTCAGCGATTTACAGTTGAAAGATATAAATTTACTATTTATTTGTGTTGTACTATCCATTATGGTGATTTGTTGTTCAATTCTCGTTTATCTTCATACGAAGATTTTCTATTGAAGTTTACAAATCGGCGAAAGGAAATTCCATCTGGCCATAAGCTCGCATCCATAAAGATAGGTTTACTCCTCTGTACGAATATCTTATATGCATCATAGTTTCTTTGAGATTTCATATTTATTTTAACTGGTTCAACAACTACCCGAGTCTTTTCAAAAATATATGTAGCTGTGTCGGAAGGTTCAATATTTGCTTTGCCTTTGTTACCTATAAACTTATTTTTAAGACGCTGTCTTTGCACAGCAATCCATTTCTCATCCGGTTCTTCTACATGCCATTCACCTACTCCGACCACATCGGAAAATGATTTTTCCTTCTCTAATGGATGGGCGACTAGGAAACTGTTGCCATGGCTATTACGCTCGGACTGTGGGTCGAGTACTTGCGAAGTGCGTTCGGGTTGTTCCGGCAGTGGCTGCTTGACCGCCGCCCGCGCCGCCGCTCCGCCGCCGCCTGCGCCGCTTGCGTGACTCATCCCGGTGCTATCGGCCGTTGTCGACTGGCGATCAGCTGTTTCTGCTACCCGCTTTGAGATATTGTGCTCAGCTGATTGGAAAGTATCTTGCAGTAATGTACCACTTCCCGACGAAACGTGGAGCATACCAATGGGACCACTGTCATAGCTAAAGTCGTCATTAAACTTTACGGTACCTCTTTTCATGTTGACAAAATTTGGTGGCTCAAAATTATTAACGATTGATGTTGTTTTTAAATTAGTAACGTCTGACTTGAGTACTTGAAAGTCTTCTTGAGTGACATAACTCTCTTTAATATCTCTTATGTCCTTCTGTAGAACAAGTAAATCTTTTAATAATTTGGTCACATCGACATGATCGAAATTAACTGGCAGTAATTTTTGAAGGTCCTTCGCCACAAAGGTGGGGATTTCTTCTGGATCAATACCCTTGAAAAGTCCCAGAATGTCATGTAGCTCTCGCTGTGCCTTGCTATCTTGTTTATCATTTTTGCGTTTTATATTACGCTTCTTTATTTTAACAGAATCGAACAATAGATTTTTCGCAACACTAATTTCTTCCTTTGAGAATGCAGTTGAAACTATGCGCACCAAACTTTGCTCATCCATAACTTCATATTTATTTTGAACTAGCTTTTACCCGCGACTTCGTCCGCGTTAGATAGTTTTTTTAGAAAAAGGTTCAGGTTTAGGTGGGCTCCTGATGGTACACCTGGTGGTCTACATAAGGTACTCCAGATCCTCAATGTCCTTGTGAAAAGAAGCGGCCAAGCATACTGAATAACTTTTGTTTTGGAACCATTTCTGTATCTCTAATAGTTTAAGTGGGCTCCTGATCGTACACCTGGTGGTCTACATAAGGTACTCCAGATCCTCAATGTCCTTGTGAAAAGAAGCAGCCCATCATAATAAACAACTTTTGTTTTAAAACCATGCCTGTATCTCTAATAGTTTAGCTGGGCTCCTGATGGTACACCTGGTGGTCTACATAAGGTACTCCAGATCCTCAATGTCCTTGTAAAAAGAAGCGGCCCATCATACTGAACAACTTTTGTTTTAGAACCATGCCTGTATCTCTAATAGTTTAGGTGAGCTCCTGATGGTACACCTGGTGGTCTACATAAGGTACTCCAGTTCCTCAATGTTTTTGTGAAAAGAAGCGGCCCATCATACTGGCCAACTTTCGTTTTGGAACCATTTTTGTTTCTCTAATAGTTTAGCTGGGCTCCTGATGGTACACCTGGTGGTCTACATAAGGTACTCCAGTTCCTCAATGTTTTTGTGAAAAGAAGCAGCCCATCATACTGAACAACTTTTGTTTTGGAACCATGCCTGTATCTCTAATAGTTTAGCTGGGCTCCTGGTGGTACACCTGGTGGTCTACATAATGTACTCCAGATCTTCTATGTCCTTGTGAAAAGAAGCAGCCCATCATACTGGCCAACTTTCGTTTTGGAACCATTTCTGTATCTCTAATAGTTTAGGTGGGCTCCTGATGGTACACCTGGTGGTCTACATAAGGTACTCCAGATCCTCAATGTCCTTGTGAAAAGAAGCGGCCCATCATACTGAACAACTTTTGTTTTAGAACAATGCCTATATCTCTAATAGTTTAGCTGGGCTCCTGGTGGTACACCTGGTGGTCTACATCTGTACTCCAGACCCTCGAATGGTGATAAAAAGTAGCCTATGTCCGTTCTCGGTATGCTAGCAATCTCTGTGCCAAGTTTCATGAAGATCGGTTCAGCGGTTTGGCCGTGAAAGCGTAGCAGACAGACAGACAGACAGACAGACAGACAGAGTTACTTTCGCATTTATAATATTAGTGTGGATGTGGATTAGTGTGGAAGTGTGGATAAATGCCAAGAGTTCACTTATGACGATATTGCAGTTTATACATTTTAACACGTTAGATGCCATTATTGACATGATAATGAGTCATACGACGGACACTCTCGCGCAAACAATCCGATCCGAACGGGTTCCGCGCGACGACTGATAAAGTAGATACTAGCTAAAGGAGACATAAGATAGAAGAGCACAAAATCTCAACAAAACCATGCTTATATCCCGACCACATGTATATAATTTTTGTTGAGGTTATGCGTCAAAGAGCATTTTGTTATTTTTGAAAGAGATAGGAGTTTTATCAACAAAATTACATGTAGGCTGAATTGGACTTTTTCTGTTCTTTGATTTCTTGCCTTACAGCCAGAAATCTCAACATCCGGAGGGGGAATGTAATGAAGCTGCGCTTGGGAGCAACCCGGAATAATACATGCGTCAGCGCAACACTGCCCGCACCCTCCGCACCGAGCATTTAAGCGGCTGCACGACACGGAGAGTATCGCTCAGCAGCCGTCCCGCACGGTCGCCTACGCTCCGACTACCTGGCCGCTCCCGTGGCCCCGCCCCTCGCCGTCGCTCCGCGACCGACACTCCAGCCCTGCGTCGGACAAGCATCACTTGTCCCACGCAGCCTCCGCCGCCGTTTGTGTCTTTTTCAAGACACATTCCGTGGTATTTTATTTAACTACGTCTTTTGCCCGAAAACCGCCGGTTTACGCGGTCCTTGCTCGGTGGATACCTAACGGTGCTCAACGATCCGAACAGGGGGTGTAGACCCGATACACCAGCTTTGCCCCTTCAGGGCAACGCAGTCAATCGGACGGGTGCCAGAACCACCGGCCCTGGGGGTGAACCCAAGTCGACCCTGGTACCATCCTCTTCCCCTGTCCGAGCAGAGTCTGTCTGGGAGAAGGGCTCCGGCCCCAACTTCCTCTTTGCTCGGGCCTGTTAGGAACCTCCCGCACAATAAGATTGGCGGAGGATACACTTTAGGGCTACATTAGTTAAGTACACCCTCCCTGCCTACACCCGGCGGGGAGGATCACCGGCGTCTTACCCTCAGGCTGTTCCCGCCTGAGGGCCGCGATTAGAAACATAGCTAGGCCGATAGCCGTGGAGTTCTTGCCGTTTCTCTCCCACGGAACGGTTCCGAAACGGTGGTAGCTTTTAGAATAGGCAATGGCTAAAGCTCTTCCCCCGTCCGTTCTCCTAGAACTTCTGCAAGTTGTCTTCGAGGACAACCAATTCCGAGCCCGCGTCGCGAAAAGGATTCCCAGAATCAGCGATTACTTCGCCGAACTAGCCCGCGATGAGTCATCGCCCAATCCCCTGACCACCGGTGAGTCAGCCCCATCCGCCGACGAAGCGTCCGCCGCTAAGTCGGCACCTGCCCCCTCCCCTGCGGTTACTCATTACGATGAGTCACCTCTATCCCCTGACCCATCGTCCCAAGTCGGCAACGCCCAGGACTCCGACCTAACCGTCGAAGTCATGGACATTGCCGGCCCCCCGTCCGATGACTCAAACCCCGAACCCGACTCCGACGACGACTACACCGTAGTCAGTAGATCCAAAAAGCGCCAGCGTAAGGCTGCACATTCAGATAGCGACGCACCACCCAACCAACTAGTCTTCCAACTTATATAGAGCTACACAACGACCACTCACGCGTGGTCGTCCCTTTCCAGTCAGATGACCCAGAACAAGATTCCGTTCTTGACTGCTTCACAGACCAAGGACGGAATCAAAATTCAAGTCCCGACCTCTTCGGCGCACAGAGCGCTTACAAAATTACTGAACTTCCTCCAGTTCCCGTACCATACGTACGCACTGGAGGAGGAGAAACTACACCGCGTAGTAATTCGAGGCATCCCGAAAGAGATTTCCGAAAAGGAAGTCTATGACGACCTTATCGCCCAGAATATCCCCGTATGTAAAGTACACCGCATTTCGTCTCATCGCAATAAGAGACAATTCGACATGGTCCATGTCACGCTCGAGAGGAGCGAAGCTGGTAAGGCCATTTACGGTTTGAAATCCGTGTGCATGCTTTCAGGCATCCGCATGGAAGCCCCCAGGAAGACTGGGATCCCTGGCCAGTGTCACAACTGCCAACTTTACGGTCACTCTTCACGCACCTGTCACGCCGCCCCGCGGTGTGTTAAGTGCCTGGAGAGTCACAGCACTGCCCAGTGCGCCCGTCCTAAAAAGACGGACACGCCCTCGGCAGACAGCTCCTCTCCCCCACTCCCACCTAGTTGCGTCCTCTGCAACGAAAGTGGCCACCCAGCCAACTACCGCGGCTGTCCCCGTGCCCCTAAGGCGAACCCCAAAGTGCTTCAGCGCACCCTTGCGAGGCAAACGTATGCCGATAGGCTAGCTGGCTCTCAAAAACCAGCTGCGGTCGTTCCAGGTGTTGCTGAAAACACAAACTTCCCGCCCCTCAGGCCTAACCCCGCATGGGCCCTCAAAATGGGTCCAGTCCCCGCCCCCGCCCAAGTCGCACCAAAACCGGTGGTGCCCCCCCAACCCGCCCCCAAAAAGCCGGCGCCTCCGCCGCCTTCTCCTCCCACACCCGCTTCCCACAGCAAGAGTGCTGAAGGCGACTTAGCCGACGCGCTCTCTGTTGTCTCAAATTTCACCAGCCTCTTCGACATCGAAGAGATAATCTCCTACTCTAAGGAGATCAGAGCCAACGCTGGTAACCCCAGTGCGCTCATCCAAACCGCCGCCAAATACTACCATCTGGTAGTCGCGTTCAAAAACTTCAAACCCTGATTATGGATAGGTCTATTAACTTAGGGATATCCAGCAGTGGTAGGACCAAGCCTCGGTCACTTAAATTAGGTTTTTTCAATGCCGATGGTATTTGCAATAAAAAGACGGAAGTTAGCCTCTTCCTGAAAGATCACGGTTTAGACGTCCTCCTTGTACAAGAAACGTTTCTCAAACCCCATATGCGTACCCCGCGAATCGCGCAATACAACACGGTACGTAATGACCGCGTATCGGGCAGCAAGGGAGGCACCCTCATTCATTACAGGCGAGCGCTTCACTGCTCACCCATAGAGACCCCGCCCCTCCGCTATATGGAGGCTTCCGCTTGCCGCTTAAGCATGACGGGACACCAACCCATTACGATAGTGTCGGTATACCTATCTCCGAGCAATAATCGCGAGACAAAGCCACTTCTTAAAAGTGAGCTCGAGTCATTATTTAACCTCGGTGACTCGGTTATCATAGCAGGTGACTTGAATGCCAAGCACATGTCGTGGAACTGTATCGCCAACAACCCTAGAGGCAATCTTCTCTTTGAGTGGCAGGACGAACTGTCCTTTGACCTAGTAGCCCCTACAGAGGTAACTCATTACCCCCATACAGTAACTCATCGACCCGACATCCTCGACATAGCCCTTCTAAAGAACGTAAACCTTCGTTTAAGTTCTATAGAAGTACGCCACGAGCTCTGCGACTCTGACCACAGACCAGTTTTACTAAAACTTGACCCGCGAACCGACATCCCCGGCCCCTCAGGTCTGTGCGGCCCGACCAAAACTATAGTAGACTGGCCGAAACTAGGCCAAGCCTTGAACGCTCCCAGCTCTACTCACCTGGACCAAATACCGACTAGACTGACTACCGAAACCGACATCAACCTAGCCGTCTCTTCCATCACAAATCACGTTAGCAGCGTCGTGAACAGCTGTTCACGGACGGTTAAAATCACTGAAGACAGTAAATATAAACCTCCAAATGACCTTCTTGAAATGATAACAGAGAAGAACGCCGCGATCCGCGCTTACAAATCCTTCCCAATCGAATCTAACAGACTGTTCATGCGCGCCCTACAGAGGGAAGTAAGGCAGCGTGCAGCTGAATGGCGTGACGCCGGATGGGATCAGCACCTTGAGGAGCTGAACCCATCCCATCTCGCATTTTACAAGCTGCAACGCTCGCTGAAATCTGACACCATCTCTGTGATGCCGGTACTTAACAGACCTGACCAGACCAAAGCCTTTGACGACGACGAAAAGGCTGAATGCCTAGCTGACAGTCTCGCAGCCCAATGCACCCCCAGCACACTCCCTTACGACTTGACCTTCGTCTCAACGGTCGACTCCGAAGTCGAACGTCTCATTTCACTACCTCCATCGAGCCCTCCACTCAGAGTCATCACTGAGATGGAAGTGCGCAACGCCCTTAAGGCACTCAAGCCCAGAAAGGCTCCAGGACCGGACGGCATCACCAACCGTGTCCTGAAGATTCTCCCCGATCACCTGATCAATCGCCTCACCCTGATTTTGAATGCCGCCATGGCTAGTTGCACCTTTCCAGCTTGCTGGAAGGAAGCAATAGTCATAGGCATTCACAAACCGGGTAAACCGGCGAATGAGCCCACTTCCTACCGCCCGATCAGCTTACTGAACCCTCTCGCCAAACTGTACGAACGCATGATCTATGCCCGACTCCGTGACCACGCAGAGACCAACAATCTCATACCTGACGAGCAATTTGGCTTTCGACAACAGCACTCTTGTACCCAACAAGTACACCGCATTGTCGAACACATCGCTCTTAAGCTAAATGTCTCGTCCAAACCGACCCCGACAGGAGCAGTTTTTCTCGACGTGGCGAAAGCCTTCGACAAGGTCTGGCACAACGGGCTGGTATACAAGTTACACCAGCTCGCTGTGCCTGATCGTCTCGTGCTTTTAGTACGTAACTTTCTGTCGGATCGAAGCTTTCGTTACAGGGTGGAAGGCACTCTGTCTTCACCCCACACCATACAGGCAGGAGTCCCTCAGGGCTCCGTCCTATCTCCATTACTTTTCACGCTATACACCAGCGACATCCCCAAATCGCCCATGTCACAGCTGGCTATGTTCGCCGACGACACTGCCATCTACGCGTCCCACCGTAACCACTTAAAATTAGTTCAGATTCTCCAGAACGCTCTAGACTCCCTCGGGAGCTGGTTCCGTAAATGGAGAATCGAGGTAAATCCTGAAAAAAGTGCAGCCGTGCACTTTCGTAGAGGTTCGTACCGATTAAACGTCCCCGCTGTAAAGCTTTTCGGCCGACCCATCCCGTGGGTCAACGAGACCAAATATCTAGGAGTCACCCTCGACTCAAGACTTAGCTTCCGTAGCCACATTATGAGAGTCCGCGACCGCGCCGCGTTCGTTTTGGGCAGATTACATCCGATGTTGAACAAAAAGAGCAAACTCTCCCTTAGAAATAAGGTGAGAATTTACACCACCTGCGTAAGGCCTATTATGACCTACGCCAGCGTAGCCTTTGCTCACACCTTCGATTCACATCTGAAAATGCTGCAGGTCATCCAAAACCGTTTCATGCGCAAAGCTACCGGGGCGCCCTGGTACATGCGTAACGCCAACCTCCACATCGACTTAGGCCTCCCTACCATTAAAGCGTATATGAAAGAAGCGTCCCGTCGCTTCTTCGATAATGCTCCCCATCATAAAAACCCCTTGATAGTTGCCGCGTCCAACTACTTCCCCCATCCAACCTCGCGTTTTAAACACCGTCCGAGACACATCCTTACGGAAGAAGATGATGAAATCACAGTAGCCACTGCTGCAGCCATTGCGAGTAGATCACACTCCACAAGCTCTTCAAGCAACCGACGCCCCCGCCGGCGGGGGCGCGGAGGTCCCTCATTTGCTCCCCACTTTGGGAACTACCGGCACGTGCCGGGTAGATTCAGTCCAATACGTTCTTCCCAGAACAACTCGTAAGCCCAATCGCGCCCCAAGGGCGCGATTGAGCTGGTTGTTTGAACAACCACAAGCTTTTCCGGGTGAGCTCCTGCTCCCCACCATACAGTCAGGTGTAGATTAACAGCCCCGGGGCTAAAAATCGTAGGGTCCACAACTAAAAAAAAAAAAAAAAAAAAAAAAAAAAAAAAAAGGAGAGTATCAGTCTGTGCTACCGACCGCGCCTAGAGAACACCGCCCTACCCAAGCCCGCTCCTAGCGAAGGCCAGTCCACGCCGCCGCCCGCGTATAGTGAACGCCAACCCGTGACTCCATACCGCCCGCTCTCAGTGAATAACACCGGCCTCCGTCCACCGCTGGAATATTACAAGTTAAGTATTCCGTATATATTTTAACTCCGTCCCGCTCAAGTACAACTACAACGAGTGAGATTTCAGCCGGGGAATCCCAGGTCCATGAACCTTCGTGTCCTGCGCCTTGGAAAGGTCGCGGCACGACCGCTCCTCCGTAGATTCCGAGCTCTGCGCCTGGGGAAGGTAGCGAGCGTACCGGGAAGCCGGGATCTGTATCTGCGCCTTGTAAGGTAGCGGTACGCACCCCGAGGTATCCCTAAATACTGAGACCCGTATCTGCGCCTTGTAAGGTAGCGATACACATCTCGTAGGCACCCCCGGGTACCGAGGCCTGTACCTGCGCCTTGTAAGGTAGCGGTACACCTCCTATCGTATGTTGTGTTTGTAGCGCTTGGCCTAACCCGAATTTCACGCACCATTCATCATATCTTGCACCTCGCTAGCCCTGCCGCTGAAGTGGCCATATTGCTGAATGCATCCGTTCATCCCGTTGAGTGCTAGACACTCCCACGGGATCCCGACCTGCTAGGTGATCTAGAACGATCACACCGAGGGATAAATATCCCAACCGCTTATTCGCACTCACAACACCGCATCTCTCCCGAAACATTAACCCCCGTGCACCACACCGCCGCCATAACGCTTTCTCTCACTCGGTCTCTCTCCCCAGGAAATCACCGTCGCCAGGAGGTCAAGTCCACCGTCATCCCCGCCCAGGTAGCCGCATCTCAGAGTGGAGAGCACCGAACATATCAAGAAACGTTATCCTAGTTAGTACAATTAGAATAGAGTCTGTGTTTGATGACTATGCAAACAGAGTTGTTTTGTATTACCGAGTGTTATTTCAACTTTATTCCGCACACACACCCCGAGCTAATTAATGTCAATGCAGTCTTAGCGCTTCACGCTGTTAGCTAGCCAGGGCTACATCACAAGGCTATATTTTATATGAGAAAAAAAAAAGGGATCCGCGTGAAAATTTCGATAATGTAACCCAACGTGTGAAAAATGCAGCAAAAAAATATCTTATATCGCGTACGCTGTGGAAATTATTGACAAAAAGCAAAGTGATGTACTACAGTTTTATAGAGGACATCAATATCTATATAATGTCCGGGATACTATATGTCTTACTATTACAGTTATGCCACAATAATTACTTTTTCTCAAACATGCTAGGAAATGTGTTCATTTTTTTCAAAAAAAGAAACCGCGAAGTTTCACATTGTTTGTCACGTCTCAGATCACGCCAGCAGTGTTGTATGGAAATCCTTTGCTGCTGTCCATTAAGATAAATTCGTTATACGCTAAACCCACATAATTTGATTTCAAAATTATCTCGATGACTCTCATAGAAACGGAACGTAATTTTGTATGAAACAGGTAACTAAAGACGAGGCTGTATGATGTGAAGACCCTTGCCTGTCCAGAATTAAAAAAGGAAAAGAATGAACTAAACATTTAGTATGGCTGAATATTACGTAATACTGTGCCTTACAGTCGAATTTATTTTAAAAAATTACAATTGGTGGGAAAATTGTAAATTTTTATTTGTTTCGTTGTGTTGTGGTCGCTAGCTAACTTTTATAAGGAGTACAATCTTTCATTTCCTAGCCTTTTTTTGAGAAAAACACTATGTAAGCCTCGGGGAAAATTACTTTGCTTGACTTGTATAATTGAAGTCCGAGCCGCAGGCGAGGAAGGAGATCTCACACGGTAAGAGATACTATACACGTCCAGCAAAGTCTTTTTTTCCATACTTCGACAACAATGTACTATTTCATTTAAAAATGTACAAACTACGCCACATTATTCATACCAGTGTAATGATTACATTTAATCATTACTGTATTAAAGGGTGTCAGGAATAGCTCTCCGAATACTGATAGGGTACATGCAGACCATGAAACTGAACATTTTTTCCCTAGGAACATATTTTAGGAAACGTAAAAAAACTGACTTCCCATAGTGAATGCAGTCAGCTGATTGTGATTTTGTATGTAAGGTAATTTTTTTGGCGTTTCCTGACATATGTTTCTAGGAGAATGTTGTCCAGGTTTATGTTTCATGCACCCTATCAGTATTCGAAGAGCTGTCCCTTACTCGGTAAAAAAAGACGACAAAAAACATTAAATAATGCATTAAAAATCTACACTAAAATAATACATACATACACGCCTATATCATCACGCCTATTATCCCTTGCGGGGTAGGCAGCTATTCTAAGCCGGCGTCACACTAAAATAATAATAATATAATCTACACTAATGTAAGAAACAGGTTTTTTTATTGTTTGTTTGAATTGAATAGGCTCCAAAACTACTGGACCGATTTAAACAATTATTTTACCGTTAATTGAAATTGAACTTCTTTATTCAATGTAGGATAGTATTATCACTTATTGACGTCATGAACCGTCATTCTAAAAAAAGAAATTTGTATAACACAATTTTCTTTTTTTTATTACAATTTTGTTATGACCTAATTAATAGAAAACCGGCTCGGGCGGGACAAAAAAAATAAAAAATCAAGGCACTGCCATGGAGCTGGCCAGGTTAATCACACGGCATGTAACTTTACGCCACCACCATCTGAAAACGATATTTGTTTCAAATTGAAGTCAAGATTTTTAGAATCGTACATTATCCCTGATGAACATAGGCTATATTAAACTGTCTTATTCCCGGGGGGAAATTGTTAGCGGCGGGTGAAACCGCTGGGCAGGCTGCTAGTCATTGATAAAATATTCATAGCTGTATATTCTATTAGGAGCGTCTTTAGTTCTTTTGCGTTTCAAATCAGTTTTTCTAGTCAATCCTACTATCCAGTCTTTTCTTCTTAAACTGTAAAAATAATCGAATATTTTTTGCCTTTTTTTCAGATATTTCACCGCAGTTATTGCCATTTCTTTTCTGTGCATGGATTTGGTTGCAGTACTTTCGCTTCTATTGTTTTCCTTTTTTTTGTTGTATATTCTTCTTCTTTTTTTTCTAGAAAGTTTTCTACTTCTCCATCTATTTATTATCTTTTTTTTCAACCCTTTTTCTTCTACAGTCTGGTCTTCATTTGGTTTGTGTGTTTTCTTCTTCTTCTTTTCCTTTTTCAGTATTTTTATCGTCGTCGTAGTCTGAAGAAGAATAATCGTCATCGGAGTCTTTCCAAGAGCTGACATCCCACACAAAGTCGTCTTCATCGGCCAAAAAATCAACATACGATTTGGACATTTTCATATCTTTTTTTGGCCGCTTGTTTTTCTTTTTTACGTTGTACTACATTCGGCGTTATCGTGATTTTCTGTTGTTGTTCGTTCTGCTTCAGTATCTTCGTTATTCATTGAAAAACTTAAGTTTTCATCAAAAGTAAGTAGTTCTTCGTTAAAATGTCCCAAATCGTTGATCATAATAAATTTACACTTTTTTCTTCAGATAAATTATCAACATTTTTTGTCAAAACACCAGCAGCTTTACCTAATAACTCTTCACTTTCTTTCTCCTTTTCTTTATTTTTTTTTTCTGCTTTTTAGCTAAAATGTAAAAAAAATCCCTTTTTTTCTTTTTATCTCCACATTTTTGTTTTCACTTTCTTAATCCTTATCTTCACTGTCTTTCTTCTTATCTTCACTACAATCAGCCCCACCTGATATTTTTTTATTTTCTCCCTCCTTCTCTTCACTAACAGCAGCGTCACCTGATATCTCTCCACTTACTTTTTCCTTCTCTTTTTTATCAGTAGCGTTACTTGATATCTTTTCACTTTCTTTTTCCCTCATATCGCATTTTTTCTTCTGCTCTTCAATTGTTTTCACTTTATATTTAGCTTTTCTCTTTTTCTCGTCACATTTTTTCTTCTTTTCTTCGCCATTTTTCTCCTCGTCATTTATTTAGTCCAACTTCATTTTGATCGACAAAAGCAGGTGTTACGAAATTTAAACTTGTTTCTGTGTTATTTACAATATTGTTTTCTTCAGGTGACTTCTTCTTTTAAAGATTTGCAAACAATTTTAATGTTGTCTTTAGTCATAACTGCCGTGTGGTGCCGGCTTAGAATAGCCTCACCCCATTTCTTGCCCGTGGGAGTCGTAAGAACCGACTAAGGGACTCGAGGGTGTGTATTGCAGTTTTAGGCGATGGGCTGACAACCTGTCACTATGGCGATACACGATTTTCCGGATGACCCTCAAATGTTTGTCAGACGTGGCGTAAATGTTCGTTTTATGCGGCCATTTATGCTCTGCCTACCCCGCAAGGGATTATAGGCGTGATATGTGTATGTATGTGAATGTATGTTTTGTCATAATTTCTTTCAAAGATACATCAATTTGATCCACAGAATCTATGTTACTTTGATCCGTTACATTTAACACATCAATAATCTCTTCTAAACACTCATGATCACCTCGTGGTATATCCGGATTATTAAGTGTTTCAAATGAATCCCTGAATGAATAAAATCTTGTTCAAATGGTTCTAAAATAATAGTTCATTTAACTTTTTTCGACATAAAATTTGCACTATTTCATGTCTGAGTGACAATACAACTCCGTATGTGATGCACCTTCAAAATATCCTATACAGGGTGTTAAAAAATTGTCGAAGTCAGACTTACTTTAAGGAGTTAGCCAGCTCAGATAATCAAACAACTTTCCCCAAGGAACAGAGGTCAAAAAATGAAAAAATATAGACCTACCATACAAGATAACTCTATTTTTATACCTTGTATAGAAAACTCATGGTGTTTACCTTCTGCAAAGTAAATCACCTCTCCTGGGTTCTTCTTTGTCTTCCTTATCATATTTACCGTACCGTACTTCATAAAAAACAAAATTTTAACCCTACCATCAATATATATCCTCGAGTCAGCTTCATTTGTAAGAAAGAATATCACAAAATTCAAATTTTGTACTAGAGCTAGAAGAAAAGACAAACTAAAACTCCCAGCACCAAAAATGGAAATGTATAAATCTAGTCTTTACTACCGAGCAATAACCGCATTACCGAAATCCATAATAGAGGACACAAAATCAACATCGTTTAATAATAAATTAAAAAAAATCCTTTTACAAAAAGGATATTATACAATAAAAGAATTTCTAAATGATAAAATTAAAATATAATAATATCAAATAATTAGTATTAATATTTTAAGAATTTATAATAAAAATATAAAAAAAAATATAAATATTATCATGCGATCCGTTCTCATTTGCACTGCTCTGATGAGGCTCATGTACTTTCACTAGCAAAATGTAACCAATGCCAACACCTATACCATAAACTTTGTACATGAAAGCAAATAAATGAATTGAATTGAATTGAATTTCCGCTTGATCGCCTGCTCTTCAAATTTATCCAAATTTATGTACCCTGTGCAAGTAAAATACAAATAATAATAACGTAAGTATTTGCAAAGAAATGCTGGGTTAGAATAGCACCACCCGTCTTATCCAGCGGGTTTCATAAAATATTATCTTATCAATAGGCCATTGACGCTCTTCTTACCTCAATAAGAATACAGGCGTGATTTTCTGTATGTATGTACGTATTCGGTTTTGCAAAACAGTTTTCTTTCATACACATAAATCCGCAGTTCACAATACCTACCTAATTTACAATTTTTGTAATTGCCTTCTTTGTCTAGTGGGTCCGAGCATTATCCCCACAATCCGGAGGTCCCAGGTTTAATTCCTAGTGGGAAATACAACCCTTATCTCTTCAAAGTAAGAGTGAACAGGCTTCTTCTGGGTGAGCTCGCTCCATCTTAGACTCTGTCTCTGTCCTATGACCTAGACTAGAGTCAAGAGCAAACCCATCATTAATTAATAAATAAATAAAAAAAAAGAAATACAAAGTTGATATTTGTCAATATATCAGTTTGTTGGTTGTTCCTAGTTTAAGTTAAGACATTTCAGGCTGAATCACCTAATTGTACGTAAGTAAGATGATTTCGTGCTTTGGAGGGCACGTTTACTAACTAAGGGTCGCAGTATATGATAACAAACTAAGGGTCAATCCCACTAAAATGAGAAAGAGAAATCTAAGTTCCCGACTTGAAAAAAGCGGTTTAACGCTGTGGTGGGATTGGACCTAAGATGGCGGTCGTTACAAAACCACGTCAAAGGCCTGCCTGGTAGGTGGTTCAAAAACTCCGACACCAGGGTTTATCAGGTCGTCAGCTGACTCGGTTACCCACAAGACATGAAGGGATTGAATACCAAATTTTTAAAACACTTCCCGTGTAAGGTATACAATTTTTGAAAACTTGCAAAATTTTTCAAGCGCGGGCAGGATTTGAACCTGTGACTTTCCCATTACTAGTGGCGACGCCTCTTCCATCTGGGCTACCGCAGCTCATTCCTTGCCCGCCAATTTCGCAAGTGTATTTTAATGCCAGTAACGCGTGGCATGGCCTCATCTACCGGGTTAGTTTTGCAACTAATATCCGGTGACTAATTAATTCTATATAACTTTTTAAGCACTCGCGATCACTTTCACTCATTTTAAGTATTAGACCGGGATAGTATTTAGCCTATTTGAAAGGAGTAACAGATAAGATTGGGATAGCGTTGAGTAAAACTTCAATAAAGACTGTTTTCAGTCCATTGTCGAAAGTATCACACTGTTTACGCACGCCGAAGGATGTCATTCCATTTCAGAATGCAGGAGTGTATAAAGTACAATGCAGCTGCGGTAAATCCTATATTGTCGTCCGAGAGTCGATCTTGTGTGTGCACGTTCGTTTTATCACTCGTTTATATAAAATACTAGCTTTTACCCGCGACTTCGTCCGCGTTAGGTAGTTTTTTAGGCAGAAGTTCTAAAGTAGGTATGTGTATTCATAGTAAGTGTGTGTGACAGTGATATTAGAACAGTTCTTATCTCTACTGTTTAAGGATGACTTGCTTGCTTCTGTTGTTAAAGGGACAATTCAAAATTTGCTATCCGGCCTGAGAGATAAATATTTATAACCATTGAATACAAAAGTCAGTAGATAACAGAGTATTTACTCCAGAGGTGCCGATTTGAGCACACTAAAATGGTCAGCATAAGTAAATAAGACAGATAAAAAGGTAATTCAAGTTACTGTAATACATTTTTATACCTCTATACCACATTTTTTGTTTTTCTGTCCTCAGTAAAGTAGGAAATGTCCTTTCACAACTTATTCCCATCATACTGAACAACTTATGCGCTGGAACCATTTCTGTATCTCCAATAGTTTAGGTGGGCTCCTGATGATAGACCTGGTGGTCTACATAAGGTACTCCAGATCCTCAATGTCCTTGTGAAAAGAAGCGGCCCATCATACTAAACAACTTTTGTTTTGGAACCATTTTTGTATCTCCAATAGTTTAGGTGGGCTCCTGATGGTAGACCTGGTGTTCTACATAAGGTACTCTAGATCCTCAATGCATTTGTGAAAAGAAGCGGCCCATCATACTGAATAACTTTTGTTTTAGAACCATGCCTGTATCTTTAATAGTTTATATGGGCTCCTGATGGTACACCTGGTGGTCTACATAAGGTACTTCAGATCCCCAATGTCTTTGTGTAAATAGAGCGGCCCATCATACTGAACAACTTTTGTTTTAGAACCATGCCTGTATCTCTAATAGTTTACGTGGGCTCCTGATGGTACACCTGGTGGTCTACATAAGGTACTCCAGATCCTCAATGTCCTTGTGAAAAGAATCGGCCCATCATACTGAACAATTTTTGTTTTGGAACCATGCCTGTATCTCTAACAATTTAGCTGGGCTCCTGATGGTACACCTGGTGGTCTACATAAGGTACTCCAGAGCCCCAATGTCCTTGTGAAAAGAAGCGGCCCATCATACTGAACAACTTTTGCTTTGGAACCATTTCTGTATCTCCAATAGTTTAGGTGGGCTCCTGATGGTACACCTGGTGGTCTACATAAGGTACTCCAGATCCTCAATATTCTTGTGAAAAGAAGCGGCCCATCATACTAAACAACTTTTGTTTTGGAACCATTTCTCTATTTCCAATAGTTTAGGTGGGCTCCTGATGGTAGACCTGGTGTTCTACATAAGGTACTCCAGATCCTCAATGCCTTTTTGAAAAGAAGCGGCCCATCATACTGAATAACTTTTGTTTTAGAACCATTTCTGTATCTCCAACAGTTTAGCTGGGCCCCTGATGGTACACCTGGTGGTCTACATAAGGTACTCCAGAACCCCAATGTCCTTGTGAAAAGGAGCGGCACATCATACTGCACAACTTTTGTTTTGGAACCATTTCTGTATCTCCAATAGTTTAGGTGGGCTCCTGGTGGTAGACCTGGTGGTCTACATAAGGTACTCCAGATCCTCAATATCATTGTGAAAAGAAGCGGCCCATCATACTGAATAACTTTTGTTTTGGAACCATTTCTGTATCTCCAATAGTTTAGGTGGGCTCCTGATGGCACACCTGGTGGTCTACATAAGGTACTCCAGAGCCCCAATGTCCTTGTGAAAAGAAGCGGCCCATCATACTGAACAACTTTTGCTTTGGAACCATGCCTGTATCTCTAATAGCTTAGCTGGGCTCTTGGTGGTACACCTGGTGGTCTACATCTATACTCCAGACCCTCGAATGGTGATAAAAAGTAGCCTATGTCCGTTCTCGGTATGCTTGCAATCTCTGTGCCAAGTTTCATGAAGATCGGTTCAGCAGTTTGGCCGTGAAAGCGTAGCAGACAGACAGACAGAGTTACTTTCGCATTTATAATATTAGTGTGGATATTTTAGTAGTAAATTTTGACTTAATTGAAGTAAAATTAGAATCGTTTCGTTGCGTTTTGAATTATCCACCAAATAGTGCAAAAAGTGTACAATTTCGACGAATAAATCTAAAGATATTTGTATAAACAGTTCAAAAGTGAATGATAAACGGCTCTAAGTGGACCATGACCTACCTCAATAATCGACTCTAAGCAGCGTGTCAAGTGTAAGTCACCTCATACTCGGGGTCGGTGACCGACGAACTAGTTGACCTTGTGTACGCAAGTACTTGAGCACTAGCAGTATTTCGTCAATTTCGTCAGCGCTGATAGCCGAGTGGGAGAGCCGCTGACTTCTATCGAAGCAGGTGTGAGTTCGAAACTGAGTGGAACACTTAACTTTTTATTTTTCACCCATTTTGTGTTTTTTGCTGTTAATACTCAAGATGGCACCACCCACAAAAATATGCTCAATGTGTTCTGCAACTTGTAAACAAAACGAGTACATTCAGGGTTCGGTATGCAAGAATAATTTATGCATTGATAATGACAAATGTTCTGGAGTGTCTTATAAGCTGTATATATAATGGAAATACCCAAGAGAAATAAATGGAAATGCAATGATGACACGAAAAAATCTAGTACACCACTCAGTTAAACATTAGAAAAACTCGAGAAAATTCCAAAAATGAGACAAAACAATTATTAGCACAAAATAGTAACACCGCTGCAGATTCCACGGGAAATAATACTACTTATACGACCTGTAATAATGGAACGGGAACAGATTTAATTTCAAAAAATCAGGAGATAAATGAATCATTCCATTCACTTCAAATCTCAGTGATTCATTCGGATAATGTCACGCAGAGAACAAGAAATAGAAATGTGGTGAATGTGGAAACTAGCAATTCCTTTGCTTCTCTGGCTAATACCTTAGAATCGGATAGTGAAGCAGATAACGCACCTGAAAGCAACCTGAAGCAGCAGTCAATTCTTCGAAGGAGCTGCCCTGAATTGAATAATTTTATTATTATGAGCGAATTAGAATTCTTGAGAGAAAAGGTTATCCAACTTGGAGATCAGCTGAATTCCGCAGAGCAGGAAATTGAAATAATACTAGCTGAGAACTGCAAATTAAAGGATGAAATATTGGCTTATAAGAGAAAGTTTGGCACCTTGAAACAACTCGGCACTGCACCAATAGTCACAAAAAAGAAAAAGAAAAGGAACAGAATAAATAAAACAATGCCTACAACTATGAGCGAAGAATCTTTGGTAGAGCTAGAATCTCCTTCTACTACTCCCAATGTACAGAAAAAAAAATCGCCTATAGAAATAAATAAAAATCGGACTCAAAACATTATTCCTGAAACTACAGAGACGGTTAATAAAAATACAAATTTACCTAAAAAAAAACGGATATACATTGTAAGTAATCAACGAAATAAGAAAATAATCGAATTAAGTATAGAAATCATTGGCGGCGATTTCCATCGTGTCCACTTTAGGTACCCAAATGCCAACACTTAATATCTGCTGAGCCGTTTGGAAAATCTCAGCAAAAACTGTTCAGTGGACGACTACTGCGTTTTGTTCTTAGGAGAGCAAGATTTTTATACAACTCAAAATCTATGAGAAATTGTATTTTACTTTTATTACTAGTTAAAAATGATTCTAAAGAATTCTGATTGAAATCATCGGATGAAATTTTATATGATGCAATGCGTGAACGGAACGCTGTGGATATAATTTCAATACCATCGCTGTGCTTTTCAGCTACATCATGTTGTTTATGAAAATTACTACGCAAATGCCCTATTCAAGATGTGTTTTTGATATCAACGTTACAAGTCGTGCAAAATGGCATGATCAAACCAAAAATTATAGTTAGTGAAATGGATCAAAAAGGAAATGATAAAAATCAGTGCAATCCTAAAACAAAGTATATTAAATTTTAAAACATGTAGTTATTAAAAATAAAAACAATTATTAATAATTAAAAAAAACGGACTCGCAGCCCTCAAAAAGTTTGTTCGACGCCCTAACAAACTCCTGAAAGGCGCCCCATTCCTTACTTATTGTTGCACTGGATCTTAATGCTTACCAATGCCTTTTTATAACGTTTGTCCCCAGGCTCTTGACGTATGTCGTCCACTTTATAGACTTTACAGTCCACAAAGAACTCGCCTTGTAAGTTGAGAGCGCGGCGAGTATGACCTCGCGCAACCCTCGCTACGAATTGCGAAGTCTCCAGCCGCTGACCAGCCACCACGTCGCTTGTAGCCACGGTGTTCTCCTGGCTCGAAATAATTGAGAACAGGTAAAATACAAAAAATATAAATATTTTTTCCATTAAAAATAAGTAATTCGATTTGTCTACAGTAAAACAAGATAAAAATAAGAAAAAATACTGAGTGCCTTTTTGAAATGAAACGGTTCACGATACAGTGAACTAAATTACTTGTCACTTAAAACATACATCAAAATATGAAATATAGAAAAAACAGACTCACACTATAGTTTTGTCAAGATAAACCTATAATAAGTTTGAAAAAATATAGTAAGTACTATGTTTATACAATACTAGCAGCCCGCCCAGCGGTTTCACCCGCCGCTAACAATTTCCCCCCGGGAATAAGACAGTTTAATATAGCCTATGTTCGTCAGGGATAATGTAGGATTATAAAAATCTTGACTTTGAATAGCATCACCCGATTTCTTTCCCGTGGGAGTCGTAGGAAGCAACTAAGGGACTTGAGGGTGTGTATTGCAATTTTAGGCGATGGGCTGACAACCTGTCACTATGGCGATACACAATTTTCCGAATGACCCTCGCAGCCGTTTAGGATAATAAGTGTGATATGTGTATGTATGTATTATTTTAGTGTAGATTTTTTAATGCATTATTTAATGTTTTTTATCGTCTTTTTTTATACCGAGTATGGGACAGCCTTTCAAATACTGATAGGTGCATGAAACATAAAACTGGACAACTTTCCCCTAGAAACATATGTCAGGAAACGCCAAAAAAATTACCTTCCATACAAAATCACAATCAGCTGACTGCATTCACTATGGGAAGTCAGTTTTTTAACGTTTACTGAAATATGTTCCTAGGGGAAAGTTGTTCAGTTTCATGGTCTGCGTGTACCCTATCAGTTTTCGGAGGGCTATCCCTTACACCCTTTAATACAGTAATGATTAAATGTAATCATTACACTGGTACGAATAATGTGGCGTAGTTTGTACATTTTAAAATGAAAAAGTAGTTATTTTGGCATAACTGTAATAGTTAGACATATAATATTGCGGACATTATTATAGATATTGATGTCTTCTATAAAACTGTAGTACATCACTTCGCTCTATTGTCAATAATTTCCACAGCGTACGCGATATAAGATATTTTTTTGGTACATTTGTACATTTTTAAATGAAAAAGTAGTTATTGTGGCATAACTGTAATAGTTAGGCATATGATATCGCGGACATTATTATAGATATTGATGTCTTCTATAAAACAGTAGTACATCACTTTGCTCTATTGTCAATAATTTCCACAGCGTACGCGATATAAGATATTTTTTTGGTACATTTTTCACACGTTGGGTTACATTATCGAAATTTTCACGCGGATCCCTATTTTTTTCTCGTATAAAATATAGCCTATGTTCATCAGGAATAATGTAGGATTCTAATGGTGAAAGAATTTTTAAAATCGGGCCAGTAGTTTCGGAGCCTATTCGATGCAAACAAACAAACAAACAAACAAACAATCAAATCTTTCCTCTTTATAATATTAGTGTAGACGAAATAAATAAACCCTCAGAGCAAAGAAATGGTAAAGGGAGAGAGAAGCCATGAAAAACTCGTCTTCATCAGATTTCACGCGCGCTCAAACACAAGTTAATAAATAAATCATGAAATACTACTTTAGTTACGTAAAGTTTAGTAAAAGTTCTTACCTGTTTGATTCTCCACCGTCAGCTTTACGTTTTGTGCCCCCTCCGGCTGCGTTGCTCGCGCCAGAACTTCCTGCGGCAGCCTTCTTGCGCTGCTGGACTGGCTGGCTCACCAAAACATCTGAATATTCATACTCAGAGTCCGACCTAAAAGAGTATATTAAAAATAAGTTAGTATACCTAATTCAAACGGCCGATGTGGCGCTGCGGTAGAGCGACTGCCTGCTACGCAAAGGTTCCGGGTTCGATTTATTTATTTATTTATTTATACTTTATTGCACATCGTACAAAAGGCGGGCCTAATGCCAGACGGCATTCTCTACCGGCCAACCAGAAGGTAAACAGAGAGTGAAAGAAGCGGGTGCACTAATGAGAAAATAACACTAAGGAAAACAACATGTCAAAACGACTGTCAAAATAAATACCTACCAATACATAGTTATTACACATAAAAATATACTTACACAAATACTTATACCAATAAATAATACTTAAACTTACATACATAATCAAATTTAAACAGAAATAAAATCATACTATAAAAAACAAACATACAACTAGCTCCATCTATCTTCAAATGCAAAAAAGTTACACTAGCGTACACACATAAAAAAAAAGAAACATAACCTCAAAAATACGTGGCACATTACCACAAACCAGCACAAAACGAAAGTTAACTTAATAAACAGAAAGTCGTCCCTAACTATGATGAAGAAGTCGCTTCGATTCTCGGTGGGACACTCACAAAGTTTATATTTATCACTTTGTGAATTTGTTCCCGGTCTGGTTAGGACATTGCAGGGTGAACCAACTGATTGTCCGAAAATAAATGGTTCCGTGCTTCGGAGGGCACGTTAAGCCGTCGGTCCCGGTTGCTGTCTATGATTACTTAGACGGCGGTCGTAACACAACCATGTCAGAGGCCTACTAGTGGTAGTAGGCGGTTAAAAAACTCTGACACCAGGGTTCATCGGGTCGTTGGACGACTCGGTGTCCCACACGAAAAGAGAGAGAGATTCAAACAAAAAAGAAAAGAAAACATGTAGATAATTTATGAAAGACACTAACGTACATTTTTCGCAAATTATTTTTTGTGGTTTTCAAAGTCTTGAAAAGTCTGCTGCTGAGAAGGCTGCTGTTGTGAACTGAACAAACGTTTTAGGGAAAATGACGAGGAAATGGTTTTTATACAAACCTTATTGAAAAGTCAGCTAAAATAATACATAGCGTATGAGTCACCAAATTATCATTAAGTGACTGGGCAACAGTTGGAATTCATAGAAGCAGGCAGAATTTATACGATCTGTATGAAGAAAGAACATATAATCAATCAAAAACTTTTGCTGATTATGTAAAACGTTACTCTAAAACTTTTAGACACGTTTGTGCAATAGCTAAATCTAACTTCATCAAAAATAATATAAAGAATAGCACAAACGTAATCAAAACCACTTGGAAATTTGTAAATAATGAAACTGGAAAATCTAAACGTCGTAATGAAAATTATAAACTTATGATAAACGATGAAATTAAAAATACTAATTTGGAAGTGCCGCTTTTGAACAATTTTTTACTGATATTCCAGTTTCGACTACCAAATCGTCAAACTCATGCCCTATTCTCGCTGAATCTATTCTAAAAGATAATGTAAACCATTGTGATAAATATTTAAAATTTTCTCACGTTAGTAACATTGAAATAATAAAAGTGTTTAAAAGTTTACAAATGAAAAATACTTCAGATCTCCACGGCCTCTCTGTTAAAATTATAAGTTCCATAATCGATTGCATTTCTCCATACCTAGCATGTATTTAGACGTTTTACGGCCGTTAACGCTCTGCCTACCCCATAAGGGATATAGGCGTGATTTATGTATGTATGTATGTATGTAGCATGTATTTTTAATGACTGTGTAGACAGTGGCGTGTTTCCTGACTTGATGAAGCATAGTAAAGTTATTCCCTTGTTTAAAGCTGGTAGTACTACTGACCCTACTAATTTCAGACCTATATCAATACTACCAACACTTAGTAAAATTTTTGAAAAAGTTATTTTAAATCAATTGCAAGGACATTTTTATCGTAATAACTTAATGCACCTGCAGCAATTTGGTTTCACACGGGGTCGCTCTACTACTTGCAACAAGGGTTTGCCTGCTACGACTCCTGCGCAGCTACGAAGCCTGCTACGACGTAGCAGCGCGCACACAAGCGCATGTCAAACGTACAAGCGCACCGGCGACGCTATATAAGCTCGCACCCGCAGTAGCAGCCGACAGTCCGCCGCGGTTCAAGCATCACCCCAGTCGCCAGCGAGAGGGCTGGTCCCGCGACTCTGCGCGTAAACTGAGCTTCCGCAGTAGCTCCCGAATATCTAGATATTTTTATACCGTGCCTTATAAAGCCTTCAGCCCCGCAAACTTATTAGTGGTTCCAGCCTGCAGCAAAGGTCCAGGTTAGTGGTGATTCGCGTGTTTTCTTGCTTATGCCAAATCGCTCATAACCGCCGCTTTACTAAGCAAGCCACGATCTCCCGGTGAGGCTCCGGACTAGATCCGTGATATATTGATTGCCCCGGTGACTCTCGCTTACAGCTGCACTGTACGTGCGCTGTGTGACCAGGTCCACCTGTTGCCCCGAATTTATCCCTACGATTGCAGCTGCACTATACGTGCGCTGCGGCAACCAGGTCCACCTGTTGTTCACCGAATCATTGTCCTGGATTTATCCCTTCGCCTACGGCTGCACTGTACGTGCGCCGTGTGACCAGGTCCGCCAGTTGCCCAGAATTTATCCCTACAATTGCAGCTGCACTATACGTGCGCTGCGGCAACCAGGTCCGCCTGTAGTTCACGCGACCCAGAATTTATCCCTTTGTGCCACGTTGCGACTCGGCTGGTATTTTACCCCGACGGACGCCGTGTGCTTTAAGAGAGTCCGTAGCGATGGTATAGCCGACAATAAATGTTTGAGCTAACCTTGGTGTGAATAATCCCCTCGCTACGTGAGCCTGTCAAACCGCTAAGCAAGAACACCGCGTTTGCCATTTTGTTTGCTATACTTATATGCTCTGTATTGTGTGCTCGCATTCCGCTTTGTGCTTCCTGTTAGTTGTGAGACAAGGGAGGCGAAAAAGGAACACGTCTGTATCGTTTAGACCAGGGATCGTTTTAGGTTAAGGTACAGGGTTAAGCTACCGGTATAATAACGGTACCGGTATAATAACGGTACCGGTATACTTTTTAAAGGTAGACGCATAAAGGTTATGATAAAGGTTATGGTACCGGTAAAAAATTACGGTACCTTTTATTTTATACCTGTAGCGTTATAAATTTATTTAACCTTTATTAACCAGTATTAATTTTGATATCGAAAAATGAAGTGCGCCCGATGTATTTAGCGACGTTGTCAGACCTAAGTTCCACGCGGTTTTAACGTTTCCTTTGTTTCTATGTTGTCGTGTTCGCTTTCACCTTTGGCGTTGGCCCCACGTGCTTCGCTTGTCAAAGTGAACTGATGTTTCATGTGCTGTTTGGCAGGTGTCACTGATACCTGTCAATTGTGTCGTGGGCCTCCCCTGACATATCTTACCCCCCTGCACCCCCTTCCAGTTCAAAATTTCACCCCCCTTAAACATCCCGGACTATATTTTTTTGGCAGGGCAAGTTGCCCCCCACCTCGTCTCCCCTCTACCAAAATTTTTGATCGGCCATAACTTTTGAACCGCTTGTTACATTTTGACCGGGTTTTCACTGAAACTCTTTAAAAAAAGGGTGTGCGTCGAACCTCTCCCCCTTGCCCCCCCGTTCCCCCTGCCGAATTTTTGACCCCGGCTGGTCCGATTCACACCGCATTTTCTTCAACGGCTGCGCTAAAACAAGAAGAACTCATTTCATGCATCACAAACCACCCTGCCCCCGCCTTCTTGTTGCCGCGTCCCAAAAACCCCCTTTTTGGGGTCAAACTTTAGAAGCGTATTTCTCGGGATCGTAGAGGCATACAGACCAACGGTTTACATCCCAGTTTTGAACAGGATACCCAGTAATATGTATATTGAAGCTAGGGTTTCGTTCCCGGGACCCGGGAATCGGGAATTCCCGGGAAAAGCTTCGTTCCGTCGGTGACGGGAAATTTTTATTCATTTCCCGGGAATTCCCGGAAAGTTTAAATTGTGGTTTAATGCTCTAAAAACCTACATATTGATAATTATTTGCAGACAGATACCATAAAATTTCTGAATATAAAATTAAGCAATAATAAACCTTTACAGTTTCCATGATCTAGTGATCTGATCGTTTGTTTTAGGATCTGTAGGTCTCTGGTTTGAATCTCAAAGGAAACACACAAAGTTGATATTTGTCAATTTATCACTTTGTGAGATCGTACCCAGTTTTGTAGCGTTAGGGCATTGCAAGTTGATTCACCTAATTTTCTGCAAGAAAGACAGATCGGTGCTTCGGAGGGCACATTAAGCCATCGTTTCGGCTGATGTCTATGAATACTTAGGCAGTTTGCCCAATCGTCGTTCGTTAGTGTTAAAAATACGCAGTAATAATATTTTGTCCGTCAGAAAAAAATAAATTTCGAATTTCGATCTTTTCCCCAAAAAAATACGGCTACAGTGCGTCTGTCTAGTTGTTTGATAGACGCATCCGTAAACGCAAGAATGATAAGTAGGAAAACCACCATAGATGGGGTTATTAACCATGTTAGTTACGAATACCTACTAAGACTCTGACTCCAAGGTTCATTGGGTCGTTTTTCGATTTGTTGATGAAAATGATGAAAATGGATCATAAACATTCATAATTGATTTCTTTTTTATTTATTACTAGCTTTTACCCGCGACTTCGTCCGCGTTAGATAGTTTTTTTAGGCAGAAGTTCTAAAGTAGGTATGTGTATTCATAGTGTGACAGTGATATTAGAACAGTTCTTATCTGTACTGTTTAAAGATGAATTGCTTGCTACTGTTGTTCAAGGGACAATTCTAAATTTGCTATCCGGCCTGAGAGACAAAATTTTTAAACACTGAATACAAAAGTCAGTAGATAACAGAGTACTTACTCCAGAGGTGCCGATTTGAGCACACTTAAATGGTCAGCATAAGTGGATAAGACAGATAAATCTTAAGTTACTGTAATACATTTTTATATACCACATCTTCTGCTTTTCTGTCCTTAACTTATTCCCATCATATTGAACAACTTTTGTTTTAGAATCATGCCTGTATCTCTAATAGTTTAAATGGGCACCTGATAATAGACCTGGAAGTCAACATAAGGTACTACAGATCCTAAATGTCCTTGTGAAAAGAAGCGGCCTATCATACTGAACAACTTCTGTTCTGGAACCATTTCTGTATCTCCAATAGTTTACGTGGGCTCCTGATGGTAGACCTGGTGGTCTATATAAGGTACTCTAGATCCTCAATGTCCTTGTGCAAAGAAGCGGCTCATCATACTGAACAACTTTTGTTTAATAACCATGCCTGTACCTATCTCTAATAGTTTTGCTGGGCTCCTGATGGTACACCTGGTGGTCTACATAAGGTACTTCAGAGCCCCAATGTCCTTGTGAAAGAAGCGGCCCATCATACTGAACAACTTTTGTTTTGGAACCTTGCCTGTATCTCTAATAGTTTAGCTGGGCTCCTGGTGGTACACCTGGTGGTCTACATTAGGTACTGCAGAGCCCCAATGTCCTTGTGAAAAGAAGCGGCCCATCATACTGAACAACTTTTGTTTTGGAACCATGCCCATATCTCTAATAGTTTAGCTGGGCTCCTGGTGGTACACCTGGTGGTCTACATAAGGTACTCCAGATCCCCAATGCCCTTGTAAAAAAAAGCGGCCCATCATACTGAACAACTTTTGTTTTGGAACCATTTCTGTATCTCCAATAGTTTAGGTGGGCTCCTGATGGTACACCTGGTGGTCTACATAAGGTACTCCAGAGCCCCAATGTCCCTGTGAAAAGAAGCGGCCCATCATACTGAACAACTTTTGTTCTGGCACCTTGCCTGTATCTCTAATAGTTTAGCTGGGCTCCTGGTGGTACACCTGGTGGTCTACATAAGGTACTCCAGAGCCCTTATATGCTTGTGAAAAGAAGCGGCCCATCATACTGAACAACTTTTGTTTTGGAACCTTGCCTGTATCTCTAATAGTTTAGCTGGGCTCCTGGTGGTACACCTGGTGGTCTACATTAGGTACTGCAGAGCCCCAATGTCCTTGTGAAAAGAAGCGGCCCATCATACTGAACAACTTTTGTTTTGGAACCATGCCCATATCTCTAATAGTTTAGCTGGGCTCCTGGTGGTACACCTGGTGGTCTACATAAGGTACTCCAGATCCCCAATGCCCTTGTAAAAAAAAGCGGCCCATCATACTGAACAACTTTTGTTTTGGAACCATTTCTGTATCTCCAATAGTTTAGGTGGGCTCCTGATGGTACACCTGGTGGTCTACATAAGGTACTCCAGAGCCCCAATGTCCCTGTGAAAAGAAGCGGCCCATCATACTGAACAACTTTTGTTCTGGCACCTTGCCTGTATCTCTAATAGTTTAGCTAGGCTCCTGGTGGTACACCTGGTGGTCTACATAAGGTACTCCAGAGCCCTTATATGCTTGTGAAAAGAAGCGGCCCATCATACTGAACAACTTTTGTTTTGGAACCATGCCTGTATCTCTAATAGTTTAGCTGGGCCCCTGGTGGTACACCTGGTGGTCTACATAAAGTATTTCAGATCCCCAATGTCCTTGTGAAAAGAAGCGGCCCATCATACTGAACAACTTTTGTTTTGGAACCATGCCTGTATCTCTAATAGTTTAGCTGGGCTCCTGGTGGTACACCTGGTGGTCTACATAAGGTACTCCAGACCCTCAATGTCCTTGTGAAAAGAAGCGGCCCATCATACTGAACAACTTTTGTTTTGGAACCATTTCTGTATCTCCAATAGTTTAGGTGGGCTCCTGATGGTAGACCTGGTGGTCTACATAAGGTACTCCAGATCCCCAATGTCCATGTGAAAAGATTCGGCCCTTCATACTGAACAACTTTTGTTTTGGAACCATGCCTGTATCTCTAATAGTTTAGCTGGGCTCCTGGTGGTACACCTGGTGGTCTACATCTATACTCCAGACCCTCGAATGGTGATATAAAGTAGCCTATGTCCGTTCTCGGTAGGCTAGCAATCTCTGTGCCAAGTTTCATGAAGATCGGTTCAGCGGTTTGGCCGTGAAAGCGTAGCAGACAGACAGACAGACAGACAGACAGACAGAGTTACTTTCGCATTTATAATATTAGTGTGGAAGTGTGGATTGTATATCAATATCTGACCTTATAACTTAACGTCTGTATAAGCGTTCTCTGTGTAAAACAACAGTTTGTCCTTCACTCGCCAATCTGCTGGCCAAGCGTGGTGAGTATGGGGAAAACACTACTTATATGAGAAGGCCCATATCCAACAGACTAGACTCTTGTGGCCGTTAATACAAATGTTGTGCTATAAATGTCTGACCCATGGTCTTTCAACCCGAAGATCTTGGGATTCGATTCCCATGGTGTTTCTATTTGACAATTCAGGCTGATTGATCAGTTTATTTTTATTTACAAAATAATTTATTTCGTAGAGCACGTTAAACCATCGATCCCAGTCGCTGTTTTGAATTAGTTACACTGATCATAAATTAAGTTGTTTAGACGGTTTAAAAACTCAGAGGCTAAGATAGGCTCGTTCAGTACTCGTATGACAGTGTTAACTTTTTAAGTATGTAATTTTAACAATTTAATTTAGTGTTTAGCTCCTTTTCTTATCAAAACACAGCAAAACAAAAAAGTATTAACTTTTTCCCAGTTCCTGGGAATTCCCGGGAAAAGCGAAAATAAATTCCCGTTTCCCGGGAACTGAAAAAGGCCGGGAAAAACGAAACCCTAATTGAAGCCTCAAATCGCCCTCCTCCCCCATCAAGTTTTAAATTTTCAACTTTTCCGGATTTTATGAGCACGACAAGCGTGCAGGGTTGATAATCAGCACCTATTACGACTAAGCTATCTGTCTAGCGCCTCGGCACGGACCGCTTAGTCATGTCAGATGACGAGAATGCTGAAAGCAGGGCCATAACAGAGGTTTTGGCCCAGAAAGAGGCTGAGCTGCAGTTGCTGCAGGAGATGGCTGCCCGTCTTCTTACAAATGTCTCGGTATCCGAGAAAACGACGGTGCTAACGGCTATGAGTGATGGAACCCTGCGCTAGACCGCGTGCGTAGGGGATTCGCGGCAGCGCGCCATAACTGGCAGAGTGCAAAAAAGCGACGCAGCCCTAATCATGGAGCATTTACTCACCATTCTTCGGGCTAAAAGAGGTCAGTACAAAAATGCAATGAGGCTCGCTGAATTCAATCATTTTCGCTATGTGGCAGATTCTGGGAATGAAGACACATGGGGCGGACTCCTGAAGGTCGCGTCCACCCATGAATGTGCTCCATTGTGTAGACCTGCTTCAGGCCTACACCACTACTGCGGATGGAACAATGTCTGGATTGTTGACGGCACGCTGCCCGGATGACGACCCCTCTAGGGATACGGCCTACCATCGCGCGATCCGCGTCACTGCCGCGTGTGCATCATATGACGACTCCAGAACGTCAAATCTTAAGACGCTCGAGAACATCATCAAGGAACTCCCAAACACTGCACCTGGTACGGACGCCCGACAGCCCATACAGCCCGAATCATCAAGCACGCCTGGAAGATTAGTAGCAGTGAGATGCTGCTCATCTACACGTGTTGCTTACAGGTTGGTTCTTCCCAGACGCATGGAAGGTCAGCCAACTTGATGTTCTTCCCAAAGGAAACGGCAAGCCCCCATCTGATCCGAAAGCCTACAGACCCAATAAAGTTTAAAATCGTTTGTAATAGTTAGTTGCGAAAGGTCAAATCTATTAAGTTTTATGTTGTCATTATTTGATGAGGTTGAGGTAAGCCAGGGTCAAATGGTAACTCCGAAATATTGCATGTGTTGTATAGAGCAATGAATTTCCCTTCTAAAGATCCCTATTCGAAGACCAAAAATTACAAGATTTTACAGATGGAAATGGATTTAAAAAGCTTAATCAAAGAAGCAAGCCTTAAATAGTGCTCTTGATTTTTATATTCTCTCAGTCAAGTAAAAAGGTGTTACCGAAATATACCATATTAGTTTGATAATGCAGTTATTTACCTGATGCAAGTGATTTTAAACTTTGTGGGAGGGGGAGAGGTAGAGAAAGGGTATAGCAAGGTGGAGCGGTTCATTTGGGGAATATGGGGAATGAGCAAAGCAGGGAGAACGGTGAGCAACGTGGGAGCAATGAAAGTAAAAATTATGTATGAAATTTTCGATCATTTTAAGGTCAAGGTCAACCTAAGGTCAAAAAAATTACGGAGTTAGTAATTTAGAAGGTTTGAAAGGGGTTTTGAAAGTCTTGTTATTTTTTCGCTGCGACGTACCGTTTTCGAGATAATTGCACTTACTTTTATTTTGTTGTTTATTTCTACCACCTAGTATTGAAAATCGGCTGTATGATGTAGGTTTAGAATAGAATTACCTCATTCCTTTCTCACGGGTGTCATAAGAGATGACTAAGGGACTGTATTATAATTTAAGGCGACAGGCTGACAACCTGTCACTATACACGTGTCTAAAAAACGTGTATCACACTATTGTGATACACGTTTTTTTCTGAAACGGCACACAAATATTTGTCGGACGTGGCGATAGCGACCGTATTTTACAGCCGCTAACACTCTACCTATCTCGCAAAGGATAAAGGCGAGATATGTGCATGTATGTAGTATTGAAAATAGCAATTTTTCTGTGACATTATTAATATCCTCAGTCCAGTCCATTCATTATAATTATAGCCTACGCTCTATACCATATCAAACATACTGAAAGATTTGTCACCATACACTACACCGCAGAGCCACCGGAGTTCGACCTAACCGCTCTAAATAATTCGTTGCATACATTTTCTTGTAAGTAAAGTCGCACAGTGCCGACACGCGCTGCGCGGTCGCGACTGCCGCCGCCTCAGCCGCTTGGAAATTTCGACCGTGCCGCGCGCAACACAATTCGTTGCATACATTTCCTTGTAAACTCGCGAAGTCGCGACCCTTAGGAGTGGCACCGATTATCGGTGAGACAGTAAGAAAGGACATAGACAATTTTTTACGCAGGAATATTAACAAAATACACATTTCATTTAAAGTATGGCATTTTCGGTGATACCTGAATGAGAAAATTTCAAAATCAAGAGGACTTCAAAGGCTTGCCTGTACGACTAAGGTTTTAAATCCATTTCCATCTGCAAAATCTTGGAATTTTTGGTCCTTAAATAGGGATCCTTAGAAGGGGAAGTCATTGCTCTACATGGTGTAAAAAAATTAGCTGAGAATATTTTAAGGGGTGAACCAGTACGTGAAACTGAACAACTTTCCCCAAGGCACATAGGTCGAAATATGAAAAAAAATTGGCCCTCCCATACAAATTATCCCGGCCGGGTAACACACTAAGTATGGGAGGGTCAAATAATTTTTTCATATTTCGACCTATGTTCCTTGGGGAAAGTTGTTCAGTTCCACGTACTGGTTCACCCCTTAAAATATTCTCAGCTAATTTTTTTACACCTTATATACAACGCATGCTATATTTCGAAGTCACCATTTGACCCTCACTTACCTTAACCTCATTAAATTATGGCGACATAATATTAAACAGATTCAACCTTTCCCAATTAACTATTACAAATGATTTTTAACTTTATTCATTTGGTGGCACTTCAGTCATAATAGAACCTTTCAATTTACAGCAAATCTAAATCTTCCGACCTAGTGCCACTTTAGAACCTTAGGAACCTGAGCCTCAAATGATCCCACTTATTTATTTACTATTTGATCTGACCGAAAATCATGTACGTTGATCGATGACAAGTTTTGATGCACACGACCGTACACACGCTTAATTAAAGTAGTACAACCCGTACGAAACGAACACGACGACTTCTTGCCCTACCAAGCTACCCAGGCACGACGCGCCTTTTTAATCCAATGGGTTAGAAGAATGGCGGCTCTGTCAATTCAACACGCGCGGGCAAGCGATCTGCTTGATGCGGAATTCACCCTTCCACCGCATGCACGGAACGGCAACGCAGCGTAGGCTACGGTGGCCGAATTGTCGGAGATGACCTTGCAAAACCCTTTTGATAGCGGTTTTGGTACCATAAAAATACCGGTACCGGTAAATTTGCGGTAGCAACAAATTTCCGGTTCCGACACTTTATGGTATCGTAATATTTCGGTATGACGTCATACCGTTTACCGTTTCAACCGAAAAAATTCCGGTTATACAATCCCTGGTTTAGACCATTTATTCGACTGCCCGCTTTCTGAACATCGTCCAGGTAGGGTGCAACCTACCGCCGCTAACTTAACTCCTAACATCCCTCCACCCTTAGCTTAAAAATAGTCCTTGAAAATAAGTACGTTCCTTAGTGGATTACGCGAAGGAGCCGCAGGCGATGGGGTCTCCGGTTGTTGAACTTCGAGCGTGACCTGCTCACCCTGCTCCTCACTAATCCTCTCTTCAGCAGTACTAGCATCTGTTTCAACAGAATCCCCAGCTGCCTCTGGGGTACCAGTTGTAATTATAGAGATATCCTCCCTCTGATCCTGATGACAACTTTCAGAAGGTGATGATGAAGAGATTACAATAGGTGGAAGTTCCGTGGGTGAATCAATGTCCTCATTGCCTGAATTCACATGAGGCTGATCAATGTGCTGATTCATGGGATACTCATCCTCCCCGTTATATTTCAAGAGTTGCCCCACATGTTCACGATCTTGGTCCATTACGCGCACTAGATAAATAGAGTTCCCCACCGTGTCCAACACTACACCTTTGCTCCAAAATGTCTTTTGTTGTTTATAAATTTTAATTAAATATTTTAGTTTCGTTCTTAACAAAAGTAACTTCTCGTTTCCCACCAAAATATTTACCCTGTGAGCACTGCTTAACCTTAACTACATCATCAAGGTCGCGGTCATATGAATCTGGCTGTTTTAATTTTAGCAAATCTAGCCTATTTCTTAATTTATAGCCGAATAAAATTTCAGCGGGAAACCTGCCTGTTGTGCTATGCTCTGAATTTCTGTAATGGAACAAAAATTCAAGAAGCTTGCAATTTACGTCTTTTTGGTTAACTCCAGACAAAATAAACGATTTTAACGCCTTCTTAACTATCTTGACACTACTTTCTGCCTGGCCATTACTACTCGGATTGTAAGCTGGTGACGTCAAATGAACAATTCCATTCATCTTACAAAAATCTTCAAACTCTGATGAAACAAATGACGAGCCATTATCCGTGCAAATTGTTTTAAATACCCCGAACCTACTCATAACCTCACATAATTTTCCTATAACAACTTTCGACCCGTACCCGGTGGACACGTCAAAACATTCAATCCACTTTGAATACGCGTCAACAATTATCAAGTAGACTTTGTTATTTATCGGGCCAAGGAAATCACAGTGAACCCGGTACCAGTTTTCAGGAGGGTATGACCAAGGGGTATAAGGGGCGCGGGGAGGGGAAGGACGCAAAGTCATACAAACTTTGCACGAAGCAACAAACTTATCAATATCAGCTGATAGACCGGGCCACCAGAATCGATTACGCGCTTCTGCTTTCATTTTATTAGTACCTAAATGCCCAATGTGTAACTCATTAAGTATTTTATGTTGATTAATCTTAGGAATTACTACCTTGTATCCACGAATTAGACAGGATTTTTCTACTGACAACTCATTCCGACACATAAAATACGGTTTAATTACGTCATCGATTCTGCCTTGAGGCCAGCCTATCTGTACGTACGAACAGACAACAGAAAGAATCGGGTCTAATTGAGTTTGCCTACTAATATCATCTAAATTCAAGAATTCGTCATTATAGGTGTAAACAAAGTTTAGGTATGTTGCCTTGTCTAAGGGTGCACATTCCGTTTGAACTAATTCCGGTTTGCTAATCACCGAGCGACTCAAGTAGTCCGCTGCATTATGACAGCTATTGACATATTCAATAGTAAAATTATACGAGGTCAAAAAAATCGCGTAACGTTGTAATCGATTAGCGGTTACTTCAGGTATTTCCCTTCTCTGGACTAAAGATTGATAACAACGGCTTGTGATCAGTTTTCAACACGAATGGTGTTGCTCGACCATACAAATACTGATGGTATTTCCGAACACCGAATATTATTGCTGTCGCCTGCTTTTGAATTTGGCTGTAGCTTAATTCAGCCTTAGATAAAGAGCGCGATGCATAGGAAATTGGTCGCTCCAGCCCGTCTGTACCTATCTGCGACAAGATCGCGCCTAAAGCGCATGGCCCCGCGTCTACCGTCAGGATCAGCTGAGCTTGTGAGTCATAGTGAGCTAGCGTTACATCGGAAACTAGGTCATGCTTAATTTGCGACACAGCTGTATCCTGCTCTTCACCCCATTTCCATGGTACATTTTTTTGTAATAAAGTGTGTAAGGGGCTCATTACACTTGACGCGTTTTTGATAAAGTGTCTATAATAATTTACCATACCTACAAACGATTTCAACTCTGCTACATTAGTCGGTGACTTAGCTTGAATGATTGCATCAATCTTATCTTGACATTTGTGTAAACCTTATTTGTCTATTACAAAGCCTAAATACGATACTGAGTTTAGAAACAACTTACACTTACTTTTTTGTAAAACGAGTCCGGAGTGCTCAAGTTTGGTGAAAACTTCATTTAGTGTTTTTAAATGAACTTCGTCCGACGGGCCCGTCACCAAAATGTCATCTTGAAAAACTAGAACACCTTCTATGCCAGCCAAAATTCCTTCTAAGGTTTTTTGAAAAATAGCCGCGGAGCTCGACAATCCAAAGACCAATCTGGTAAATTTAAATAACCCCTTATGTGTGTTGATACACGTTAACATTTGGGAATCTTCACTCAGCACTAATTGATTGTAGGCTTGCGATAAATCTAGCTTTGAAAACTTTTGTCCACCGTGTAACTTGGCAAAAAGCTCTTCTATACGGGGAAGCGGATATTTGTCAATAATCAATTGCTTATTAAGAGAAACTGAGTAATCTGCGCAGAGGCGAATATCACCGTTACTTTTCAGCACCGGAACTACGGGGCTAGCATACTCCGAGCTGCTGACTGGTACTAATATACCTACATCGACTAACCTGTTTAACTCGCGTTCTATTTTATCTCTTAATGCAAACGGTACTTGACGGGCTTTAAAATAAACCGGTTTAGAACCAGGCTTAACGGACAAATTAACCTTTGATCCATTATAACATCCTAACTCATTGGAAAACAATTTTGGATATTTAGCAGCCACTTGTTCCATGTAATCTGTACATTTATTGATCTTTGCGATTTGTAAGTTGAATGCTTTGAAAAAATCTCTACCCAACAAACATGGACCATCACTATTAACAACAAACACTTGTATGTTAGCGGTCTCATTTTTGTAGGTAAACAACAAGCTGATTGTACCTAACGTATCAATGTTGCTCCCTGAGTACGTTTGTAAAATAACATCAGTCGGCGTTAACTTAAATTCTTTGAAATGAAAATCGTATATTTTCGCTGGAATTATTGTCACTGGCGATCCACTGTCAAAATTAACTTTGACTTTATTTACAAGTACAGACTCCCGCATCGGCTCACAATTAGTAGAAAAAATGTTACAAATGATGTTTCGCTTACCATCATCGCCAAAATCATCTACCTCGACCTCGATGAAGTGTTGCCGCACTTTGTTTTCCGAGCAGACCCATTTCAAATGTCCACGATTGAAACACTTTTTACACCTGTAGCGCTGAAACTTGCAGGTACTTGCACTATGGGACGTATAGCCACATACGGTGCATGCGCCTCTCGACGCAGTTTGCTGGCCCCGGCCGGGCTCGGGTGATGACGTCGATGCTCCACCCACAGCGCGCTGAGCTCGCTCGTGACGCGCCCCAGCCGCACCAACTGACACCTTACAAACAGGCGCCTCGACGCGCGGTGCCACTGCCGCCATAGTAGACTGCGCTGCGCCTTCTTTCGCGCTGCGAATAGCCTGTGCGGTGTCTAACGCCTTGCTGAACGTTAGCTCCGCCATTTCCTTCGTAAAGAGGTGATCCCGCTCGGGCCCCGGCTGCATGCCGATGACAAAGCGGTCCCGTAGCAGGTCATTGAAAACCTCTGACGAAAATTCGCAATACGTAGCGAGCCCGCGCACACGGGCGGCCCACTCAGCGAACCCTTCCGATGGCCGTTGAGTCGGTGAGTAAAAACGATTACGCTCTGCAAAACCACACTTATCCGGTACACAGTGGTTATCCAATAACTCCACTATTTCATCATACGACAACACATTGAGTTTTTTAGGTAACGCCAAGTCCCGCACTAATTTATAGGTTGTTTCCGTTAAACTGCTTAGTAACACGGCTCGCTTCTTTATTTTCGCTTTACCCTCATCTGTATCAAAATCATTGGCTAGAAACCATTGTTCTAATCGGTCTTTGTGCACCGACCAGTCTTGATTTTCATGGTTGAAAGTACACAAACTGCCAACACTGATTTTAGCCATGATTATACACACACACTATCTAGTTTTCGCACGCGTAAGTTTGTACCTGTCGCCACTGTTAGTTGTGAGACAAGGGAGGCGAAATAGGAACACGTCTGTATCGTTTAGACCATTTATTCGACTGCCCGCTTTCTGAACATCGTCCAGGTAGGGCGCAACCTACCGCCGCTAACTTAACTCCTAACACTTCCCCGCCCGCTATTTAGATAGATAAGTACGTCTAGGTTACGAACCGCATATTACGTGCCTTATTTAAATAAATAAAACTCATTATTGTTTATTGTGTTGTAAAACCGCTGTATTTCATTTCCCGCCACCCACCTACATAGAGCTAGAACCCCAAATCTCAGACCCTGAGATCAGAGTTTCAACTCATTTAAATGTCAATGACAGAGGCTGCCTTCGACGGCTAGCCACATCATTACATACTGATGCAGGTGTGGACCTCATCAATCATATAATCGATGCCTGGGAGGAATCTCATGATGCAGTAGGTGTGTTTTGTGATTTTTCCAAGGCGTTTGATTGTGTTCATCATGATACTCTTGTCAGGAAGCTACATCACTACGGCGTAAAAGACAAGGCTCTTAGTCTTTTGGAATCATATCTTAATAATAGAATCCAAAAGGTTGATGTCAACGGTGAAAGATCATCTGGATCAAAGATAAGAATGGGCGTTCCGCAGGGTTCGATTCTTGGTCCCTTTTTGTTTCTCGTATTATATTAACCATCTACCATATCTAGTTAAAGAAAAACATGATATAGTTTTGTTCGCGGACGATACCTCTCTACTTTTCAGAGTAAAGAGGCAACAACTCAACTATGACGACGTGAACAAAGCTATTACCGATGTAGTGCAATGGTTTACAGTAAATAACCTACTATTGAATGAAAAGAAAACTACATGTATCAAATTTGTATTACCAAATGTTAAACCAAGCTCTACAATTATTAAGGTAAAGGATGAAAAGTTGAACCTTGCAGACTCAACTGTATTTTTAGGCGCCTGGACGCCTCGCTCCAATGGAGGCCACATATTGAGAAATTGTCAAAGAGACTGAGTTCAGCAGCATACGCAGTTAAAAAAATAAGACATCTCACAGATGTAGACACTGCAAGACTAGTTTACTTTAGCTACTTCCATAGCTTAATGTCTTATGGCTTACTATTATGGGGCCATGCTGCGGATGTAAACAATATATTTGTTCTGCAGAAACGGGCTGTTCGTTCAATTTATAAATTGGGACCTCGAGTCTCCTTGAGACAGAAATTTAAAGAAATCAACATATTGACATTTGTGTCATAGTACATATACGAAAATCTAGTATACGTAAAAATAAATATAGATTCTTTTAAGAAAAATTGTGACAGGCATAATTTTAACACTAGAAATAAGGAGCAACTTGCTGTGCACATGAGCAGGCTTAGTAAACTAAGCAAAACTTTTAAGGGCAATTGTATACGCTTTTATAACAAACTTCCTAAAGATATTCAAGACTTGCCCTTAAATAAATTTAAACCAGTAATTAAACAAAAATTGTACAAGAAAGGCTATTATGAAATATCAGACTACATGCTAGATAAATCTCCATGGGTTTAAAATGTTTAAAGTAAATATTTTATTAGACGAAACAAGTAGATTTATCTACTGCAATTTTTTGTTATTATTATATTTTTTTTTTATGAAGCCATTTTTGGGCTATACATATATATTATTCGTTATTTCCAAAATTAGCTAGGGCAGCTTAGGGCCTAGAAAGTTTGTTAGTTTAGAGTAGGAGCACTTCTGGGCAGGTTTTTTGGGGGGGTTTTCCTGTTCAGGAGGTCCGGTTAATTATACGCATGTAAATAACACGCTTTGGAAATCTTGACTAAAATTTGAAACAAATGTCGTTTACAAATGGTGGTGGCGTAAAGTTACGTGCTGTGTAATTAACCTGGCCAGCCCCGAGGCAGTGCCTTTATTTTTATTTTTTTTATCCCGCCCGAGCCGGTTTTCTATTAGGACAATACAAAATTGTTATAAAAAGAAGAAAATTGCGTTAAGCAAATTTCTTTTTTTTACAATGACCGATCATGACGTCAATAAGTGATAATGCTATCCTACATTGAATAAAGTTATTTCATTTTCAGTCTCTAAAACATCACAGAATTTTTTACATTAAAGTGTATTATAGTCTTAAAGGATTCTAATCATTGTTACATATATTATTTGGTGACTTTTTATAATAACTTGCAATTTATTGCTTAACGTAGCAATCAGTAAAACCAATTGATAATTTACACACGTTGAAAATAGCATTATAACTCAAAGAAATTTCAACTTTATGTCATTTACATTCATTTAACAAATATTATTTGTTTAAATGATACTTATTACCTTTTTCATAATAACAAATATTTTTCTTTGAAATAAAGCGTTCACGGTGGCGGTAGTTAACAAAGCGAAAAATTGCACTCGTATCAAGTTGCACTCATGTTGCAGTAAAATTATAAATTGTCAAAACTACCTAAAAGATTATTAAAACTATGATTTATAACATTAATAATTTCACTTTAATTTATAAATCTAATCATAAATATTAAATACGTAACAAAAAAAAGGAAAAACAGAACGACGGCTCGGTTGATAGAACGCCTAAATAGTAAGTTATAGGTAGACATTGCGATAGTCTGTTGGTTTTTATAAAATTATATTATTATATAATATACACAAGTTTTAGTTATAAACGAAATGATAGCGGTTTAAAGTTAATATTATAATGCAACAGTTTCTTAATTAATAGTATGATCGTGTAAAAAGCTGAAATTATATTTATGACTACAACATACACTACGTGTTGTAGTAAAAGTTCTTCCCTATCAATTTTTAATCTTCCTTTTTTGATTTGTCTACAACATGGCTGTATCTATCTACAACTAGCTAAATATAGTCAATTGAACGATATACTTTGATTTTACATCAGTCTTACTCAGAATAAACTACTTAAGATAACCACCAATGTATATTTAAAGCCGTGTGATCCCGGCCTAGAATAGCATCACCCCATTTCTTACCTATGGGTGTCGTAAGAGGCGACTACGGGACTCGAGGGTTAGATGTGTATTGCAATTTTAGGCGATGGGCTGACAACCTGTCACTATAGTAATACACAGTTATCTGATTGACCATCAAACTTTTGTCAGACGTGGTGTTAATATCCGTTTTACGGCCGTTAACGCTCTGCCTACCCCGTAAGGGATATAGGCGTGATTTATGTATGCATGTATGTATATTTAAACTATTCTCTGAACTGACGCAACTGACTCAATACTTAGTTGCATTCTAATTATTGCTGACAGCATAGCACTATTAATGGATTAGAAAAGGATGGATATAAGAGCATTATTTTGGTCATTGATTTAGTTAGTTATAGTCTAGCAACTGAATGCAACTTTTTGATTATTATTTTTCAAACTTAAGACAGTTCAATGTATTGTACATTCTTTTTACCACGTGTTAGATATTATTTTTTTCGAAGTGATATTTTCATACAAGAAAACGACTTTTACAGCTAGATATGCACAAAAAAAAACTACAGCGATCGGAATCTTGACAGATATTTAGTAAATTATATTTAAGCTTGGTTTTATTTAATTTTATTAAATGTTTAAACAAGTTAAATTTTAAACCTTTTTTAGACCAATTTTTAATTCCTAAAACATACGCTGGTTCTTGTACTATATGCATATGTCATGCATTTTTTAAGCAGCGTGGGAACAACGAAGCTTTACTGCGTCACACGCTCGCATGAAGAGATTTTTTCAACACGTTTTTATTTAAAAAATAAACTCAGGTAAAGGAATCCCGGTTCAAGATAGCTATTCAAAAGTGAATTAAGTTAAAAGTAATAAATTGAAAGGACGGTAAGCAAAAAAACTGTTTTATTTTTTAATTTAAACCATATTTTTTTGAAATGTTCAATAAGTATTAAGTAAGGTGTATGGAACGGTGTACCAAAAACTTTGTAAACGGACGAATCCATGAAACATTTTTTGTAATTTCTCAATATTGAAGAAACTGCATCTAGCCATCAGAGTAAGCAGACGTGTTTTAAATAATTACAATTAATTTAAATCGCGCTTAAAAATTCGTGCCCAAGATCCGAGTAAGCAGAAAAGTCACGTATAATTAGTGATGTAATAATTTAAGTGTTGTGTGTATAGCAAATGTGTAACCTATGTTTTTGGTGTCTGCGCTTAAGAACTAGGAAATCATGATGGGAGATCCTTTTTTTTTTTTTTTAATTAATGATGGGTTTGCTCTTGACTCTAGTCTAGGTCATAGGACAGAGACAGAGTCTAAGATGGAGCGAGCTCACCCAGAAGAAGCCTGTTCACTCTTACTTTGAAGAGATTAGGGTTGTATGCTTTTGGAAACACAGACGCAGGAAGTGAGTTCCACTCTTTAGCAGTGCGCATTATAAATGATGACTGGAAGCGCTTAGTCCGAATTGGTGGAATGGCTACCAGGTACAGATGGTATCCGGCGGTGCGTCTGGATGTCCGATGGTAGAAGGGAGCTGGTGGAACAAGGTCGTGAAGCTCTTGAGCACACTCTCCGAAGTACAATCTATAAAATACCGACAAGCAGGCAACCTTGCGGCGATGTGCCAGGCTATGTAGCTTGGTGTCCACCAGTTTTATGTCGCCTATGAGCCTCTTGGCCCTGCGTTCCACCGAGTCAAGAGCGGCAAGTTGGTATTTGGCTGAGCCATCCCAAAGGTGACTGCAATACTCCATGCAGGATCGGACTTGTGCTTTGTAAAGAGTTAAAAGCTGTCCAGGCGTAAAGTATCGCTTCACTCTATTCAGGACGCCCAGCTTTTTAGCCGCCGTCTGAGCCTTGTACTCGATGGTCGCGCCGAAGTTTAGATTTGATGTCAACTCCATGCCTAGAAGCTCAAGCCTGTCAGTGACTGGGACAGATGTACCCCGAAAAGTAGGTGTCCAGTCGAAAGGACTCCTTTTTGCAGTGAAAAGACACGCCTGTGTTTTGGTGGCATTGAATGAGACCAGATTGTCGTCGCCCCATTGGGAGACAAGACTTAAGGTCAGATCTGTTCGCTCTACCATGGCCTTTCTTAACGAACGTATTTCATCCCCACTGGTCCCTGCACCTGTCAAGTATCTCTCTGAAACGGTACTATCATCTGCGTATCCAACAATACCATGCCGAAGGAGGTCATTGATGTGCAGCAGGAAAAGAGTTGCAGAGAGAACAGACCCCTGAGGAACTCCGGCATCAATGGCCATTAGGTCAGAGGAGCAGCCGTCAACGACTACTCTGATGGACCGTTCACTAAGGAAGTCTGAAATCCAAGTACAAAAATCAGCTGGGATGCCATAAGCAGGAAGCTTGCTGAGCAGACTTGCATGCCAGACCCTGTCAAAGGCCTTCGAGATATCGAGTGAAACGGCAAGTGCTTCGCCGTTTTTCTCGATGGCTTCGCCCCAGCAGTGCGTGACATACACAAGAAGATCACCAGTAGACCGCCCCCGCAGGACAACATAGATCTGAAATGGAAAGTCCTATCGCCAGCCGCAGCAGCACTACTCAGCGAACACCACCGACGCCTGTACCTCCGCTTCAAACTCAGGAGTAGGGAGTGCCACCTACAGGACTAGTAAGAATGGATTATGTACACAGAGGATGACATCTATTGAGCAGTACCTAACTGAAATCTGCGCTATCACATCAGAGAGCAAGAACAAAAGAACAAAATCCATCATTTCTGCCGTAAAATTACCCTTGACACTGGGCATATATTAGTAGAATATCAATCTGCTAAACAGAAAGCAATGACCAGCTATGTAGCACTTGAAGCCTCCTTAGAAAAAGAAGAAATGGCAGAGCGTCTAAGTGAATTAAAGATGTGCATTAAAGAGACTCCCCATTCTAAACCATCCACGCCAACTTTTGCTGACATGGTAATAAAAGGTAGCAGTAACTCACTCATCCGAACAAATACCATGAACGCAGTAGCTATCTGCCCGGCCGACAAGAATAAAACCAGTGACGATACCAAAGAACTGGTCCAGAAACTCATCTGCCCTGAAGCATTGAAGCTACAACTTCGAGGTATACGTAAAATAAAAAATGGGGGAGTAATGATTAGTGCAGAGAAAAAAGACGACATTGAAAAGCTGAAAGAAACGGTGAAATCATCCTCATCAAAACTTACCATTGATGAGCCCTGAAAAAGAAGACCTAGAATTATAGTAATTGGTGTGCCCACAGCTATGACCGAAAAAGAAGTTTTTGAATGTATTTTTAAGCAGAACCTTAGTGAAAACATGCCCACTTTAACTCTAGAAAAATATTTGACGGAGGTAAAACTCAGCCATAAATCGGGAAGGAAGGGATTGGAGACAACAAATTATATTTTGGAAGTATCAGCAGAAATACGTAAAACCCTCGTCGCACAAAATCGAGCATGTATAAACTGGTCTTCTTGTCCAATAAGAGACTTTTCGCTGGTAACACGCTGTTATCAATTCCAGAAGTACGGTCACGCTGCCAAATTCTGTAAAGAAGAAAAACCTACTTGTGGGCACTGTGGGGAATTAGGTCATCAAATCAAGGACTGTGGAAAACAGAATGACGCACCTAAATGTGCTACTTGTCTGCACTTCAAAAAGCCGTGTCAACATAAAACAGGTGACTCAGAGTGCCCGGCCAAGAAAAATGCTGAGTTCGCATACATAAACTCAATCGACTATGTTGGCGCCTAGAGCGTCGTTTGTGTGTTTTACTTGATAAGCACTTTTTATTTTAAATTTTATAAAAGTAAAGTTAATTAACTTTAAGTACAATGAATGATTTAATCTCTAATATTGATAATTTTAGCTTCAGTTCTGTTTATTTTTGTGACGCTGAAAATTGCTCTGCGCTGATTCCTCACCCAAATAATGATCTAAAAATTCTTCACCAAAACGTGCGTAGCATAAACCGTAATTTCGACAACTTTTGCACCCTTTTCGCTCGCATTGAGTTGCAAGTTGATATTATTATTTTAACTGAAGCCTGGCTTTCCTGTGTAACCACATTGCCTAAACTCAGTGGCTATGTTTCTTATAGTACGGAAATAAATGTCAACCAAAACGATGGAGTTGTGGTCTACCACAAGTCATCATTATCACCTAAAGTAACACTAGCGGATCTCACTGAAGCCACAGCCCTAATTATTGAAATTGACAAATCTGTAGTAATAATAGGAATATATCGACCAGACTGCTTCAAGAACGCTGACCCGTTTATTAACTCCTTACGAAATTTACTTCACGTTTACAGAGACTTTCCTAACATTGTTATTATTGGTGACCTTAACATAAATGTAGCACCAAACAATAACGATAAAAACTACACACATTACACAGAATCAATAACCTTTGAAGGCTTATTTCTCGCGTCTGACATACCTACGCGTGAAAATAGTTGCCTAGACCATGTTGTCCTAAAGACAAAACTTAAATCCACAAACATTGTGATAAATTCAACAGTGACGGACCACTTTGCAGTACTCTCCTGTCTAAACTGGATTAAAACTAATACTTCTGTTAGTAATAATGTACAAAAAATTTATTATAATATGTTTGCCCTTGAGTTCAAATCATATGATTTTTCTCGTATACCCAAATGAAGCAATGACCATATTAGTAACACTCATAAAAACTGCTGCAGATAAAACTACACGCAAACAAAAACTGACTTGTAAAAATAGAATTAAGAAACCGTGGATGACACCTGGACTCTTGCGCTGCGTGCGACATCGTGACAAATTGAATAAAAGCCTAAAATCAAGTCCCGTCAACGATTCCCTCAGAACAACATATCGCCGTTATCGTAACTTCTGTAATTCCCTTCTCAAAAAACTTAAGCGTAAATATGAAAAAGATTTGATAGATTCCGCCGGTAAAAATAATAAAAAGTTATGGACAGCAATTAAATCAATTGCTAATATGGAGAGACCCAAAAATACTTCTATTGAACTTATATCATCAAAAAACACAGAACAGGTAGCGATAAACAGTGTTAATCACTTTTTCGCAAACATAGGTAAAAACCTGTCAGAAGCCATCCCCGCCACCCCGTCATTTAACTCACGTATATGCGATGCAAGCGGTAATAACAGCTCAAAATCTTTTGTTTTTCTCGACATCACTGAACATGAAATAGAGTCACAGATTCAAGCCCTTAGAACCGACTGCGCTACGGGATACGATGGAATAAACGCCATAATGATTAAAGTAGTTAAAGAAGTCCTAGGCCCTATTCTGACTCACGTTTTTAACGGCTGCCTTACACATGGTATATTCCCAAATGCCCTCAAGAAATCAACCATATGCCCTATATATAAGGCTGGTGATCGTAGTATTGTAGGCAACTATAGGCCAATTTCAATTCTTCCAACCTTATCTAAAATATTTGAGAAAATAATTAATAATAGACTTGTAAAATTTCTGGAACAAAACAGCCTTTTATCGAAGAACCAATTCGGTTTTCGATCAGGTAAATCAACGGAGGATGCACTCCTGACTTTTACTAACAAAATAGCTAAGGAACTAGACGATCAGAAAAAATGTATTACTATTTACCTTGACTTGGCAAAAGCTTTTGACACGGTGTCAATTTCTTTACTCCTAAAAAGACTAGAAACAATTGGTATTCGAGGAAATCAGCTTAAATTGTTCGAAAGTTACCTGACGAATAGAACCCAACGTGATAAAATTGGAAATTTCACGAGCGATGAATTGCCGGTACTTTACGGGGTCCCGCAAGGGAGTATTGTTGGCCCTACTCTGTTATTATGCTACATAAATGAACTATGTGATCTCCAATTGGAACATTGTACCATTGTCTCATACGCAGATGACACAACGCTGACTTTTACAGCTAACTCATGGCCGGAAGTATTTAACTCTGCTCAAAAAGGTTTTGACATAGTATGCCACTGGCTTGCCTCAAACTACCTAACACTAAATGCGGATAAAACAATGTATATGTGTTTTTCAATTGTAAATTCCAAAGGCCTGTCTAATATCCTCTCAAATTCATATATTACTTCTCACAAATGTGCTTATCCACCCGCTATAAGTTGTAACTGTCAACCTGTTCAAGCAACAAAGTCAATAAAATATCTTGGAGTAATTATTGATAACAACTTTTTTTTTTTTTTTTTATTAGTGATGGGTTTGCTCTTGACTCTAGTCTAGGTCATAGGACAGAGACAGAGTCTAAGATGGAGCGAGCTCACCCAGAAGAAGCCTGTTAAGGCACTGGCACTCCCACACACTGACGGAACGCAGCAAGCTACTTGGCGCCAGACTTCGGTGGGATGGTGGTCGCGAGCCAGGCGGCCCCTTACGGAGCCTTCCACCGCTTGGTGGGATCGTTCAGCCGGACTTATCCACAGGCAAGCCTAAAACCTAAGCCTAAACTTAATCTTTGACGAACATTTTCGAAAACTATCAGCACGAATAAGGAAACTCACATATATATTTAAGCAAATAAGACATGTAGGCTGTGGGTTACTAGTAAAACGAATATATATTACACTATGTCAGTCTGTTTTATCCTATGCAATTACCTGCTGGGGTGGCTCGGCCAAGACACACCTATTGGTAGTCGAACGTGCGCAGACATTAATTCTAAAAATTTTCCTTTTCAAACCATACAGGTTTCCAACGAGAGAACTATATAAAATAACAGCTACACTTACTGTAAGACAACTTTACATACTACACGCGACTATAAGGCAACATGCCCTGACACACTACACACCGGCGAACCAACCTACTCGGTGAAATTTTAATGTTTGTCCATCATTACAAAGTAGGACTTTCTTCTTAAATAGATTCCTGATTTTCCAAGGTCCTAGACTTTACAATATCGTTAATAAAAACCTTGATATCTTTCAAAAGTCAAAATAAGTTAAAGAAAATAGTGACCTGTTGGCTTCTTACGTTAAATTATGAGCAGACTGAAAATCTTCTCAGCATAGTAGTATAATTTATTTCGTTGTTTACCTAATTCTAGTATAAGTTTTAATAATAAGTTAACACAATTTCCTAACCCTTCACTCTCAATCTCCCCTCTCCTTTTCCTCCCTAGCTCTTAATTCACTAGACACACTAAAATACTACATTTAAATTAAGATGTAATTATTTGAAACATATACTATACTTTACATAATTTGTCCCCAATAAAAATGCTCTGTAAGCATCCTATGATCATAACACAGGCTTCATTTGAATGCTTAGCGTGATCATTGGTTGTAAACCTTTTTTACATATTAAGCATAATTTTATTTACGATGAACTTAATGTAATTTATCATGTACACTTGTTAAACCTTGATCTGAAATAAATTATTCTTAAATTATATTCTTAATATAATGTTCCTCAAGGAAAGTTGTTCAGTTTCAAGAACTGATCATACCTGAAAAGATTTCAGTCCCCACAACCAATATTTTTTGCATACTGATCGTTTAATAAAATAAAATGTTTTTTGTCAATACGAAACACAAAAATAGTAGGTAGCTAATTTATTTTATAAGGTAAAAAAAGAAACATTTAAAGTTAAATATTTTATTTACTTTTTAAAAATTATCAAGTGATGTATTGATTTTTAATTATTTTTTCCATCTAGAGTAAAAAGTTTATTTGTTATAATAATATCTCTATTTTTCTTTATTTACACATTGGAAAAGAATGAATATAATTTGATGGTCATCTACTTCAAATTTTTGATCAGATGGCAGAACAATTCAAAGGTTGGTACTCATTTATTGTTTAAAAGATGAATTCAAGTTGATAAACATTTTATTAGATTTTATCCATTAAAACTTGCATTTTTTGAAATTGACACTAGACTTAGATTTAAAAAAGTTAATTTTAAGGTCCTGTAGTTCAATATAATCATTTAACTCTGCGGTTTATCATTACGATTAAATTTTATTCTGTATGGAACCCACAATCAAATAAATCTAATATGGATCGAAGATCGAATAGTCGAGATCGTTCCAGTTCGTTAGCTTAACCTGGTGTCGAGTAGTGGAATAAGCGGTTGTGCCTCAAATAGAGCTGGAATATTCTAGATTTAGACTTTTCAAGAAAATGGTATCTGGACCTTCCGTTTTGAGGGATATATAAGGCCTAGTGTGTCGGTGAAAGGGGAAGTCTGATTTTAATCGGTGAAGTATACGGATCTAAGAAAAAAAGTAGTAAAAGTGGAAGAAAAAGAGGAGTGCAGTGTGAAAGTCTTGACCCTGAGGTGCTGCTGGATTGGTGTCACACCACTTCATGTGGAAGGTGGATTATGTCCTGTGGTCGCTGCGCCTCTGCCCTGGAAAGTGGCTGCTGTGTGTTGGAGTGTGAAGATACATGCTTGGAGCTGTGTTTGTGTGTCTTCTGTGGTATCAGCTGACTGCGAGTTAAGTGGATGACCTTGGAGTGCTGTGGGCTGGCCTACTATCTACCTAAACCCAGATAAGTGTAGTTTTGCTATCCTACTTCTTGTTACATTGATAGTAAGAAAAACGTTTCAATTAGGTACTAAATTATTGCCAAGCGGTTAGGTTTTGCTAATGATTTATGATATTTAGTAGGAGTTAGGTAGGAAATCCTTTTACTAATTCCATCCTATCTCTATTTATCTACCACACCATATAAGTATCAGATTGGACTGGTTATTACCTAAGTTTTGTCTGTACTTTGTTTCAACAGAAACTTTTTTACATGGAAACCTTTTGTTGCTAAGGCGACTATGGAAATATTTATATGTTCCTGTGTTTTATACATAATTGAAGTTTGTCCAGCAGTGAAACAACATTATTTATACTTACCAATAATTTGATTTGCTTTGCAAACAAATTACTTATATCTCAGTATTGAGAATGGCGGTGTCCATCAGTGGATTAAATATCTACTTATAAATTGTACTTGCTTTTTTGTAGTAGTACTTTCATCAGATTATATGGTGGGCAGATAATATACTCCTAATATCCTTCCCTGAAATGGGTTCAGATGTTTAATTTTATTGCATCTGCATACTTTGTTCGAGAAACCTATCATGACTGACATAATGATGCCAATGTGAATCTGTGAATACAGAATACTTACCTAAAGACAAATGATTGTCATTAAATGTCATGAGACAGCTACTATCTTCCATCATCAAACCATACTATACTTTTGCGTTCAATATTTCCGTACCAGCATTATGATCTAAGACCATGTATTCGTACTCCACCGTATTCGTACTCCACCGTTTTCGACTACATCGGCTGGGGAAGGATCTTACCGCCCGATCCGGAGACGCCTAAGAAATGAACTGCTTTGCAATGCGTCTGCCAAAAAAAAAAAAGACCAATTATTTGACCACAGGCGGTTATTATGAGATTCATTTTTGCAATAGCCTTCCTATACTATGTGGGTTTTGCTGATAGCATTCCCAACCACTCATCTGGCTCGCGATATGAAGCTCATATTATTAAAGGGTCTAGCATAAACTGCATTCCCTAACTAACCTCCATATGGATCATATTAATTGTAGACAAATGTCTTGTGCAGATTATATCTGAACGTTGGTCTAAGGACCACTACCTGCAATACAACCAAAGATATTAGTTGGAATCATGTCATTTGACTGATAACCTAACTTACCATACTTATTTCATCAACCAGGCACAATGGTGTCAATTCGGCTGGTCATGAGATTGGCTATTACAAATATTAAAATATGTTGTTTTATGAACATCTGAATCTATTAGATTTCTAAATACTTCTCCGTGGTGTCTAGTACATCACAGCACCTGTCTGCTGGTGCAATCTGTTTAACCCTGGGTGTCAAAACCCACTATCATAAGAATAGATAATAATACTGCGTATAGAAACGAAACTCCCTTGTCTGGGCCCCAAAAGCCGCGCTTTAAATACCTACTTCCCCCCGCAGCCCGTAACGCCCCGCACTCTCCCGCGCTTTAAGTCGGGGCTGTCACGTGCCAATAATTTTATTCCAGACTAGCGGCCAGTCAAGCGGTTGCGACCGCTGCTAACAGTTTTCCCGTGGGAACAAAATATTTACCCGTTTTAAAGTCTTACCTTACCATTTTATTGTTAATAGGTAGGTACAGAATTTTAAAATAGGTGCAAAACATACATACGATACGAATGTGCTTATTTATCATTATCAGCTAACAATGACTTAGGCACCTAGATAGTTTAAATTAGAAAATGGAAACTAGGTACCTACGTAAGTAAAAATAGGAGTACACACAACAATTACGTATAATAACAAATGGTAGGTACCTAGGTATTTATTGTAAAATTATCACTTACCTTGGCTTATTTTTAGGCAAATTAAAAAAACTTAGATGCGGAGTCTTCCTCGCATCACTTTTGCAGCCATTCATACCACAATAATTTGGCATTGCTAAATTTTTCACAAAAAATGAAAATTCGACCCGCATGACGAACGTTTCCGCGGCGAAGCGCACTCCCGACTGAATTGTTCGCTAAGAGACAGCCAGACGGATTGACCTTGAGCGCGTCTGGAGCGGGAGTGTCATCTCTATGTGATTTCTACTCTATGCCACTATCCAGTTCAGGGAGAACCGAATTAACACAGAGTTCATTTGTGATGTCTGCTCTTTTGGTCGGGTTTGCACAATTGATAGTTGTGCAAGGACGACTAGGGGAAAATGGATATCAATTCTGAATATCTGTAAGGGGTGAGGGTTCTACTTCTCAGGGGCGGAGAGGGGGCCCCGTGAGGCTCATATACCTTTCCCGATACCATTCCAGCCTTTACTCTTGTCAGGAAATCCATGTACCTTCTTAAAGACCTGTTTGGGTTACTTATTTTCTATATTAAACACAGCGTAATGGGTCCTGCTAATTAACTAGACGATCATTCTAATAATTTACATCACGAGCCATTTATTTATAGCCATTTGTTTGAGGTCTGATACTCCTTTAAGTGTTAGAACTTGAACAAGCCTCATCCATCATCCATTCGATAACTCATAGGCGCCTTAGTGGGGTTTGTTACAGTGTGTTAATTTGTTATAATGTAGTAATTATTTTGCCGTGTGATGCCGGCTTAGAATAGCATCACCCCATTTCTTGCCCGTGGAAGTCGTAAGAGGCGACTGAGGGACTCGAGGGTGTGTATTGCAGTTTTAGGCGATGGGCTGACAACCTGTCACTAGGGCGATACACGATTTCCTGGATGACCCTCAAATGTTTGTCAGACGTGGCGTAAATGTCCGCAAGGGATTATAGGCGTGATATGTGTATGTATGTGTATGTAATTAGGTCTAGCGGTCTGAGCGTTGGTCTTACGACCCGGAGGTACCGGGTTTGATTCCCGGTGGGGTCACACAAAGTTGATAATATTTCTGATTTTTTTACTTTGTGAGATTGTTTCCAGTTTGGTCAAGAAATTGCAAGCTTCACCTGATTGTGTGTAAGCGAGATTTCATGCCTCAGAGGGCATGATTAGATTAGTTATTACCATAACGAACACCAATATTAGTCAAGTCGTTCCTTGACTCGGTGTCCAACCTGACAAGGGAAGAGATTAATATAATCTATGTTTATTGTTTATAGGATTGAACACCCGTTTTTCATTCGTTTCTGATGAAGTTCAAGCAGCTGCGCTGAAGAAACAAGATTCAAATGTTTAATTGTAAAATTTTATTTAAATTTTTAAGATAAACTTTTATTAATTAGGTAAGAAAAAAAAATATCCAGGGCAACTGTAAAGTAACCACTGGAACTCTTTGTGTAACCTTTATTTTTCCAAACCGGTAAGGTGGTGTTGGTAATGGTATGTCAAAAGGTAATCAATATATTTATTGAACAACATAAAAATTAAATTTACAAAATATGTCCGCGGCATGCATCGTCAAAATACTTAAAAAATTGACAAAAATAAACCTACTCACTAACTTATAAATTAAACACTTCTTCCAACGCGCCGCAATGAGGCAAGGTACCTAAAAGGCTGGCAGCGTTGCCCCGCTGAACCGCAAGACTTATACGCTGAGCAAAAAAGTTGCCAGCCCTCAGGTCACCAGTTGACTCAATGAGGCGCGTTGATAAGTCCCTTAAAAATAATTTTGCCTCCGGACCCCAAGGACCCATCGTTTCAATCCCAAAAGGCACAAATACATAAGAATCCCCCAGATCCACATACTTCCGTCTCTTTAAAATTTCCGCCGACCGCGCCGCTGAAGCAGCTCGTGCAGTAGTGCCCGGTAAATGCGAAGGAGCCAAAGTATCCACGCACGTGGCATCCCAGACCAGCACCCTACCCTGTTTCCAGGGTATCAGGGACATACCATCTGGTCTCCGACCATCCGAGCGACAGACACCATTTGGCTCCAAAACAGCCGGTACTCCCGCTGACACCAATGCTCTCCTTATTATGTCGTTTATCGACGCGTGTCTTGGAATACGCCCAGCACTCATTAGGCACGACAAGCCATGGTGCCCAAACTCACCGACTCGCTCCCCACAACGACACCGGTGTGGCTCATTTGTCTTAACACCTAAACGCAAACCAACGGCCAATGATAAAGTCGTCTTATCCAACATGGTACCAATATTAGACGATGGATAAGCCTGCAACCAAAGCCCGGACTCCCACTCAAACGACGCCAACAAACGCGCCCGAATTGTATTACTCGTGCAAGCAGATAACAGTTCTTGTTGGACACGTACGCAAAGTGGCTCATCCCACTGTCTCTGCAAATGAAGCTCAGAAGGAAGATCCTTCCGAGACAACAAAGACCACGCATCTCTGGCATCTGCCAACCCCGACACCTCTCCGGCACCCAAAGTAGGGCCAAGTAACATTCCGGAAATGAGGCTAGAAGCATGAGCAGATGACAGAAAAGCGGGCAGAGCCACATCGGAAGGTCTCCTTACTCCCAAACCACCAAAACGAATGGGTAGTGAAGCTTGATCCCAAGCAAATCCATCCAGCGCACAGTTAAGAATTTAAGGTAAGGTAATCATGAAAAGGTAATATAAAGTAAGTATACCTACTCTACATCTTTAAAAGTGAGTATCTCTATAGCATACATCATTAATAGGTTTTTAAGCCTATGAGCCTGATCAGTGAGGGGTTCCTCCCAGACTCTCAGAAAGTGACTTCCCATGGTGCTTTCAACTAGGGATTCGTTTTTCCCGGCCTTTTTCAGTTCCCGGGAAATTATTTTTGCTTTTCCCGGGAATTCCCGGAAACCGGGAAAAGTTTAATATTTTTTTTGTTCTGCTATGTTTTGATAAGTAATGGAGTAAAACACTGTGGCGACATGGGGTCTAGACCTTAGTCAGCATTTTTGCCTTAGCGCTATGCGCGTGCATTGGCTCTCGCCAGTCGTCGTCCCGTAGCGCGCTCCGGCAGTTCCCCCGCACCTTGTCTTACAATTTTGTACATTCTTACTAATGAACTTTTCCTGTGTCGTGTGACAATACAATCATCGTCGAGAAACCTATCTTTCATTTGTATCTAAACACGCAACCTTAACTAAATAGTCAACTGAACTTTCTAATCTAAAACAGACACTAAAATAATACAATAAATAATAAACATAGAAAATTGAATATAAAATTGGTGACCGCGACGTTCGGCGAATAGTGAAGTGAAACACGTGCGTTCTGGACTTTGGAGGCGACTCACTTAGGGGGGACGGAGACAGAAGCGCTGTCTGCCGGAAGCGCATATAGCATCGTGCTATTTTCAGGCCGTGAGCCAAATATTACCATAAACTTTTCTGCAATAAAAAAGTGTTTCGCGTGTGATCTCTCGAGTGTTTTACAGGATGACTACACCACCACTGCCACCACCAATTGATTTGGCTACTATCACCGTGACAAGCAGGATTGCACAGTTTTGGCCACAGACACCTAAGCTGTGGTTTGCTCACTTCGAATCGATTATGGCACCGAGAAGGCTAGCGGATGATGCGAAATTCGATCTTGTGATTAGCAAATTGGGTCCTGAGGAGCTTTCTTTCATCAGTGATATATTGGATAACATACCGGCAACAAACAAATACGAGGTACTCAAGGAGCGACTTTTAAAGGCTTTTCAAGAAAGTTCGGAGCAGCAATTCCACAAACTCGTCAAGGAAATGGATTTAGGTCAGCAGCGTCCATCGCAACTGCTTAGACGAATGCAGGAGTTGGCCAGAAACACGGGAGTTGGTGATGACCCGCTGAAAAATCTGTGGTTGTCACGTTTACCACCGGCAGTGAGAGCAGTACTAGCAGTTTCACCGCATGACACCAAGATCGAGAAATTGGCGGAGATGGCTGATAAGATAACGGAGACTCTGAACAGCGGAGAAGTCGCAACCGTCGCGTCTTCCTCAAGCGTGGGAGCAGAGGTCAACTTAGCTCTTTTAGCTGAAATGAAGAATTTGTCGGTCGAGTTAAGAAACCTACGCGGAGAGGTCAACGAGATACGAGGGAGGCAGCAGCACCGTTCGCAGCATTTTCAGCGGAATCGCAGCAAGTCCCGTAGGGCGAGATCGAAATCTGCGGGAGGGCGAACTCCAACTCCAGGGCGTACACCCAGCAGCCCAGACTGGTTGTGCAGGCAACATTATAGATACCGTGAGAGGGCTCGATTCTGCGAGGCACCGTGCAACTGGAACGCAAATCAGGGAAACTAAGTGCTGTGCAGCCTGCAGCGGTGGAGGGCTATACCAACATCTTGGATGACCACCGTCTGTGCGTTTTCGACAAGGAAACTGGACTTTCGTATTTGGTAGACTCAAAAGCAAATATGTCAGTGATTCCTGTAAGTAAAGTTAATTTTAAAGAGCGTTGTCAGAGTAGTTACAAACTTTTTGCCGCAAATAATACTGAAATTCGAACATTTGGTACAAAATCATAACAGCTAAATTTAAATTTAAGAAGGGCGTATAATTGGACATTTATTATTGCCGATGTAAAGCAAGCCATATTGGGAGCGGATTTTTTAAAAACACATAGATTATTAATAGATTTATATAACAAAAAGCTCATTGACACGGCTACAAATTTATTTTCGATTGGGTCCATCGTAAAGTGTGATAATCCAAAATTACAAAGCATTCAAAGTGATAATATTTATAAAGATTTGTTAGAGCACTTTCCTGAGATTACTAAACCAATTTCTTTTAAGAAACCAACTAACCATGGCATTTACCATCATATTGAGACAGAAGGACCACCAGTGTACACCAGAGCGAGGCCACTACATCCCGATCGCTACAGAAAGGTAAAGTTAGAATTTGAGTTAATGCAGGAATTAGGTATCTGTAGACCTTCCAAAAGCCCGTGGGCAAGCCCATTGCACGTGGTACCAAAAAAGGACGGAAACATCAGGCCGTGCGGAGACTACAGATTACTCAATAAAAAAACAAAACCCGATCGATATCCTATACCTAGGCTCCAAGATTTTACCTACGGTTTAGCAGGCAAACAAATTTTTTCTCGGATCGACATTAATCGAGCTTATCATTTTATTGAAATTGCACCTGAGGATGTTGAAAAAACTGCCATAATTACTCCTTTCGGTCTATTTGAATTTAATCGCATGACATTCGGACTTCGAAATGCAGCACAAACTTTTCAAAGGTTTATGAACTCAATATTACAGGGCATGGAATATTTTCAAAATCCTCAGGGCGAGCAATCATTTTTGTTGTCTTACATAGATGACGTCATTATTGCATCAGACAATGAAAGCGTGCACAAAGAACATCTTGGTAAGTTATTTTCAAAATTTAATGACATAGGCATTACAATTAATCTAAGTAAGTGTGATTTTGGAAAACAGAAAATTGAATTTTTAGGATACAAAGTCAGTTCAGAAGGAATCAGACCATTAGAAGATAAAGTAAAGGCGATTGCAGACTATCCAAAACCCGAGACAATCGAGCAACTTCGTCGTTTTCTTGGTATGTTAAATTTTTATTTTATTTTTATTTTAAAGGTTACATGTTAAAAATGCAGCTCATCATCAAGCCGAATTGAACAAGTTTCTTCATGGTGCTAGAAGAAAAGATAAGACGAAAATCAAGTGGCACCCAGAAGCAGAAATCGCTTTCGAACAGTGTAAGCTTAGTCTTAAAAACGCAGTTACATTGTCTCATCCAGTTCCCGGAGTTCCGCTATCGCTAATGACAGACGCCAGCAACACGTGCGTAGGCGCCGTGCTGCAACAGCAAGTAGGTAAGGTATGGTTGCCACTCGGATACTATTCAAAGCGTTTGTCAGAAGCTCAGCAAAAGTATAGCACATTTGATAGAGAACTTCTAGCTATTTCCATGGCCATTGCTCATTTTCGTGATTTGGTAGAAGGTCGCGAACTTATAGTCTACACGGACCATAAGCCGTTGACTTATGCTCTTTCCAAAGTAAGTACCGCTAAGGAAACGCCAAGGAGATTGCGACATTTGTTGTACATTAGCGAGTTTGTTAGCGAAATACAACACGTCGATGGAACACAAAATGTGGTCGCCGATGCTTTATCGCGAGTGGAAGCTATAGATTGCCCCACAAGTTTCAATTACGAAGAACTAGCCAAGGCGCAAGAAGGCGATTCTCAGATTTCGCAGATGCTAGCGAAACCCGGCGACGGAAAGGTACTGTTGAAACAAATATACATTCCAGGTAGTGATAAATCGGTTTATTGTAACATTGCAACAAAGTATGTCAGACCTTTTATAACAGAAAAATTTAGAAAGGAAATATTTGACTCGGTACATAATATGAGTCATTCAGGAGTAAGAGCATCGAGGAAACTTTTAAAACAAAAGTATTTTTGGCCAGGAATGAATAAGGACATAGGCATTTGGGTCAAAACTTGTATCAGTTGTCAATAAAGTAAGGTTAATAAACATACAGTTTCGGATTTGCAAACGTTTCCAAAAAGCGAAAGATTTGAACATTTGCATGTCGATATTGTAGGACCATTACCTACTACCGAGCAGGGTCATAGGTATTGCATAACAATTATTGATCGTTTCACTAGGTGGCCGGAAGCATTTCCTACACGTGACATCACTGCAGAGACTGTTGCCAGGGCGATATACGAAGGGTGGATATGCCGTTTCGGATGTCCAGTAAGAATAACTACAGATCAGGGAAGTCAGTTCGAGAGTGAACTCTTCAGTGAACTTATGAGGTTACTAGGTGTACACAGGATCCGTACAACCCCGTATCACCCACAGAGCAATGGTAAGATCGAGAGATGGCATCGTTCATTGAAGGTGGCACTCAAAGCCAGATTAACTGATAACGTATCTTGGCGAGACGAACTAGCTACTGTTTTATTCGGTCTAAGGGCAGCATGCAGAGGTGAAGGAGATGTCAGCGCAGCAGAAATGGTTTTGGGTCACAATTTGAGATTACCAGGCGATTTTTACAGTCAGGTAAGTCCAAAAGTCGACAACACGTACACTTTTGTTCAAAAGTTGCGTACTATAATAAACAGCTTACAGCCGAAGTCACGAGCGTTTAGCGATTCACGAAAAATTTTTATACATAAGGACTTGGAAACTTGCTCACATGTTTTTATTAGAAATGATTAAGTAAAAAGACTTTTGACACCTAACTATGATGGCCCTTATCGAGTGTTAAGTAGAAATAAGAAAATATTCACAGTACAGTTGTCAAACAGAACCACAAAAATCTCTATAGATAGACTAAAACCAGCATATATGTTAATTGATGATTCAACAATTGTAGAGCAGGAAAAATGCAATGAGACATGCGATGAACCACTAAATCAAAGTAATGATCAGAATGTAAACAGTCAAAACATTAAATCTGCTTTAACTTGTACAACACGCAGTGGCAGGGTAACGAGGCCACCCGTGCGATTTCTAGAGTGTTAAGTAGTTCAGTAAGATTTAATGATTAAGCATTTATTCGTAGTAATAAGTAGCACCTTTGGTGATCAGACAGCATTCCACGACGAAATATCAAAACGAACAGTTATTTTGACAAGTTCATAATGGGCAAAGAACAGAGCAAGCAAGCGGAGAAAACTGAAGAAATTATCATTGCGCAGAATGGTGCGAATGACGCTTCTTTAAGCCATTTGGAAGAGAAAATTCAAGTCTTTTGAACAATATCAGCTTTTGTCATAGTGATATTGGTTGTGCTGTGCGTCTATTTCGTCCTGAAGTGCTGTCAGAAAAAATCCAAGAGCTGGCTACGGAAAGAGATAACATCGTCGGTTGAGCTAGGTTTAGCGAACCAACCGGCCCAAGCCCAGCGTAGTCCGCATCAACAGACTTATGCGTGATGCGCGTAGTACGATGTCTTTTTACTTTGACCCGTGCGCACTAGTGTAAAGTATTGATAAGTGATAAGCTACGCTATGTGTAACGTGGTGTATCGTACGTACTGTGAAGTAGAAGGTAAACGTTTCATGTTACATTGTAATACTTAGAGTTTGTATAAACTTAGACATATATATATATTTTTCTTTCTCGCGGTGACGATTTATGCATTTCCTTTTGTGTTCACATATACAACATATTTTTGCTATTGTAAACCTTTTTGCATATCAGTTTCGAACGCTAGTAGGTATATCATTAAAACTTTGAAGAATCTGTAATTTTCTAAATTGTCAGTTTGTATTTGAACTTATATAACATTTTATGTACTTGGTAGCAACAGCAGGTTAAAATTGAACTTTTTTATTGAAAAACATTTTTTGTGTCGAAAAATTATATTTTGTAAATTTTCTGAAAAAAGGAGGTGAATGTTGTGGCGACATGGGGTCTAGACCTTAGTCAGCATTTTTGCCTTAGCGCTATGCGCGTGCATTGGCTCTCGCCAGTCGTCGTCCCGTAGCGCGCTCCGGCAGTTCCCCCGCACCTTGTCTTACAATTTTGTACATTCTTACTAATGAACTTTTCCTGTGTCGTGTGACAATACAATCATCGTCGAGAAACCTATCTTTCATTTATATCTAAACACGCAACCTTAACTAAATAGTCAACTGAACTTTCTAATCTAAAACAGACACTAAAATAATACAATAAATAATAAACATAGAAAATTGAATATAAAAACACTTTATTTAATTGTTAAAATTACATACTTAAAAAGTTTACATTGTCAGACGAGTACTGAACGAGCTTATCCAGGTCTCTGAGTTTTTAAACCGTCTAAACAACTTTATCAATCATCACAATAAAACAACTTTATTAATGATCAGTGTACCAAATTCAAAATAGCGACCGGGAGCGACGGCTTAACGTGCTTTACGAAATAAATATTTTTATAAATAAAAATTAACTGGTCAATCAGCCTGAATTGTCAAATATAAACACCATGGAAATCGAATCCCGAGATCTTCGGATTGAGATACCATGGGTCAGATATTTATAGCACAACATTAGCATTAACGGCCACAAGAGACCACTGCTGGATATGGGCCTTCCCCCATAAGTAGTGTTTTCGCCATACTCACCGCGCCAGGCCGGTAGATTGGCGATCGCAGGGCAAACTGTTGTTTTACACAGAGAACGCTTATACAGACGTTAAGTTATACGGTCAGATATTGATATAAAATAACAAATAAAAAGGAATCAATTAGGAATGTTTATGATCCATTTTCATCATCATCATCATCATATCGTGAAGAACAACAAGTCGAAAAACGACCCAATGAACCTTGGGGTCAGAGTCTTAGTAGGTATTTTTAACTAAAATGGTTAATAATCCCATCTATGGTGGTTTTCATACGTGAATTTACGGATGCGTCTATCAAACGACTTGACAGACGCATCCGTTACGCACTGTAGCCGTATTTGTTTGGGAATAAGATCGAAATTCGCAATTTCTTTTTGTCTGACAGACGCATGTTTTACGGTGCGTTAAAAATACGCAGTGACGTAGTACAAGTAGGCAAACTACCTAAGTATTCATAGAAGTCAGCCGGGTCGACGGCTTAAAGTGCCCTCCGAAGCACCGATCTGTCTTTCTTAGAGACAATTAGGTGAATCAACTCGCAATAGCCTAACCCAACAAGACTGGGTACGATAAAAAAAAAATATCTCACAAAGTTATAAATGACAAATATCAATTTTGTGTGTTTCCTTTGAGATTCAAACCAGAGACCTCCAGATCCTAAAACAAACGATCAGATCACTAGATCATGGAAGCAGTAAAGGTTTATTATTGTTTAATTTCATATACATTAATTTTGTGGTATCTGTCTGTAAATTATTATCAATTTGTAGGTTTTTAGAGCATTTAACCACAATTTTAACTTTCCGGGAATTTCCGGGAATTGAATAAACATTTCCGTCGCCGGGAACGAAGCGTTTCCCGGGAATTCCCGATTCCCGGGTCCCGGGAACGAAACCCTACTTTCATCTGAGTAAGCTTCTAGTTTTGAAAACCCATTACGCATGCTATGTGCTAACATGATCAGTGAGAGGTTCCTCCCGGACTCTCAGGTAGTGACTTCCCATGGTGCTACCAACTGATTGTGTTAACACATGGTAAAATAGGTAGCCGTTTGAATCTGAGTTTTCAACCTTAAAGGTAATGATCAGTGAGGGGTTCCTCCCGGACTCTCAGAAAGTGACTTCCCATGGTGCTTTCAACTGATTAAGCTTCTAGGTTTGAAAACCCATTACGCATATGGTATACATGATGTATGCATGTATGTATGTAATAACTTTATTGCACCAAATAAAAATAAAACATAGAAAAACACAAATAACAGAAAAGGTTAGGCACAAAGGCGGACTTATCCCATTAAGGGATCTCTCCCAGTCAACCTTTGAGAAATCCAGAGGACATGGTGTGCGCAGGTGAACTATGGTACGAGGTAGATGCAAAAAAAAAAAGTCAAATCGACACTAAATATAGCTGTCAAAGAATAATAAGCATATGTACATATAATCCTACTTAAATAATTAAATACCTATCAATATAGAAACATACATAGTATAATAAAATAATATAATATATTAAATATAAATACAAGCCCTATAAATCGTCAGAGTTATTTAAGTTAAAACCCCAAAGTTTTCTCATGTTTGTCTTGAATGTTCCGATATTTTTGCTTTTCCGAACGTCCGTCAGAACCTTGTTCCATAATCGTGCGGCGTGGATAGTAAAAGACTAAGTGAATGTTTTAGTCTTGCAAGCTGGTGCCTGAAGTGAAAGGTCACCACAGGATCGCAAACGTGCGTTATCTACATTATGAAAATCAAACCTCTCTCGTAGATACTGAGGAGCAGCGGGATTAAATAGCACATTGAAGAGGAGTGACAAAGTATGGAGGTCTCTGCGTTGACGAATAGGCAACCATCTCAACCGCTCTCTGAAATCCGAAACATGGTCAAACTTCCTTAACCCAAAAATGAACCGGATGCACTGGTTTTGGAGACGCTCCATCTTATTTAGGAGTTCTTCAGTGAGGTCAAGGTAAGCCACATCACAATAGTCCAGCAGAGGCAGCAGAAGAGCTTGAGCCAGCATCGTCTTCGTTTTTAGAGGAAGGAAATTCTGCAACCGCTTCAAGGAGTGGAGTGACGCATACAGTCTTCGGCTAACCTCGTTCAACTGATGTGTCCATGACATTGTCTGGTCGATTAAAATTCCCAGGTTCTTTACTTTAGAAGAATAAGGGATAGGATGTGTGGGAGTGCCAGTGCCCTAACAGGCTTCTTCTGGGTGAGCTCGCTCCATCTTAGACTCTGTCTCTGTCCTATGACCTAGACTAGAATCAAGAGCAAACCCATCATCAATAAAAAAAAAATAGGAGAATCATTGAGAATTACCTTAGGAGTATCGACCAGATTCAGTTTTGAGTACCAAATTTTAAAACACTTCCCGTGTTGGGTATACAATTTTTGAAAACTTGCAAAATTTTCAAGCGCGGGCAGGATTTGAACCTGCGACTTTCGCATTACTAGTGGCGACGCCTCTTCCATCTGGGCTACCGCAGCTCATTTCTTGCCCGCCAATTTTGCAAGTGTATTTTAATGCCAGTAACGCGTGGCATGGCTCCATCTACCGGGTTAGTTTTGCAACTAATCACTGGCGACTAATTCTATCTTTACAGATTGGATGTAGTCTAAGCGATGAAAACCAGCGATAAATTGAGTACCAAATTTTAAAACACTTCCCGTGTTGGGTATACAATTTTTGAAAACTTGCAAAATTTTCAAGCGCGGGCAGGATTTGAACCTGCGACTTTCGCATTACTAGTGGCGACGCCTCTTCCATCTGGGCTACCGCAGCTCATTTCTTGCCCGCCAATTTTGCAAGTGTATTTTAATGCCAGTAACGCGTGGCATGGCTCCATCTACCGGGTTAGTTTTGCAACTAATCACCGGCGACTAATTCTATCTTTACAGATTGAATGTAGTCTAAGCGATGAAAACCAGCGATAAATTGAGTACCAAATTTTAAAACACTTCCCGTGTTGGGCCACTAGTAATGCGAAAGTCGCAGGTTCAAATCCTGCCCGCGCTTGAAAATGACAGCATTTTACCTACCAATAAAATGCTTATTAAACTACTTACCTTCCTTATAGCCTTACTTATAGAGAGATAGAGATCTTCCTTTGCAGCGATTGGTCGCACTTATCTGTTCCAAAGCTGTGTGATTGGTTACGTATGCCCCCACACCCCACCCCACTCCGACACGGCAGGGCGGGGCGAGTCGGCCCGCTTGGCTTCATTGCGTCTCATAATAATATTCTAATTAGAATATTATTACTACAAAATACACCAGGCAAAATTAAAAATTTAAGGCTATAAGGAAGGTAAGTAGTTTAATAAGCATTTTATTGGTAGGTAAAATGCTGTCATTAAACCACTGTACGTTCCTTATAGCCTTACTTATAGAGACATGTTTGATATCGCCTGGAGGAGTGGGAGCTATCGCCAATGTGAAAAACTATAAATAGAAACAGGTATTATTATTCTTTAAAAAAAGAAAAATGAATTTCTTTATCAACAATAATGATTTTGATCCACTATACTGAAAATTTATTTATATTGTATTTATTAAAAAATACTGTAATATCATAAACTCACCCTTAAATGACGATAAATTATAATAAATTATGATGAAAATGTAATTCAAAACCTCTTGTACTATATTACGGCATTCTAGGTAAGCATAATAGAATGATGAAAATGATGCATTTGTAACATGCCATTTATAATGTCTTTGAAAAACTTTACCTCGTATTTAATAAAAAATGCACATAATACAGTTATTCCTTATGTAAGTCTCAATACGTTTTGATAAGATAGAAAGTACGCGGAAATTCATCTGAAAGTTTCCGAACAGTAAACAGAAAATTTCAAAAAAAAAATTTGAAAAACTCAATAGCCAAAATAGTAAAATATAAAAATATTTAACCTTTAGTTAGAGGTAAATACGCATTGCAGGTCGTTTTTATAAAACCTTTTAAATATCTATTTACTTACATAGTAAATAAATAGCTCTTTTACACAGAAAAACATAGCTTACATATTGTAATTGTGCTTGATCACTCAAGCTATAGGTAACGTAATAAGTAGGTTAAATTTCCCTACTATAAGGTCAACACTACTGTTAAAGATATGCATTGACCTAAACGGGCTTAAGCAGGTAAATCAAAAAACCTGGCCAAACGACTACCTAGTTTCCCAGGAGAATAAAAGGCATATAAATTTGTTATCAAATCATACCTTCATATGATTTTTTAAATATGATTCATTTGGGCTGGCCTTAATAATATTTGCTATAATACATAATGATCAATAACTAACCTTGTTTACTTTGTCGGAGTAACGGTCAAGCTTTATTTAAAACATCACTCGGGCCTCTGAATAAACTATATTGTATATAATAATATAGTTAATTAATATCTTGGTAAATCTACCTAAACTTGATATAATAAAAGAGGCGATTATTCAAATTGTTTTCTGCCATAACTACCTCTGACCGTCCCATGCAAAGCCCAGATCTCTGTTTAAAACTTGAAAAGGGCACAAATTTGCTTTAATTTTATGTACAATCAAAAACGAGCTAGCTATAAAAGAATATGAGCTAAAGTTTAAATTATAAGAATTTTATCATTTTGTTAACCGCTTACCTACGGAGATAATTTAATCCGAAGGTACGTCGGTAAACGACGTTATTGTCTATTAGACAGTACAAACATTGCAACATTGCAAGTTAATTGTGGAAGCCTAGATCTTACGTGGGTCACCGTACAAATATTATATATCATTATGATCACCGTTGGTAAAATATACTAGCTATTGAACGTAGTAGGTAGTTCCCAATATAATTCTCGCTAGGTATCTATTCTGAAAATATCTTACTTGATAGGCAAACTATTTGCCTAGTACGTAGGTACATTCAAGCATTTTTTAACAACGTCTTGTGCTCGACATTCAGAGCAAATATATTGGAACAACGGTATTATTATTTTGGGCTGACGTCTTACGATAGGCAATTATGTTCACTATCGTACGTTTCTAACAACCATCTAACAATGTTATACACAGGAGTAGATACTCGTGTTTCAAACCCAAACAAGGCAGACAGGGCACTTACACAAATATCAATTAGCAAAAGTACCCTCTGATTGTAACCTTTTGTATATTTATTTAAATACCCACATAGACTGTGGGTACTTGTTGTTTACTTGCCCAAAAGCTTTCATTCATTATCGAAAAAGTAGGTGTAGTAAGCATGACTACACTTGAGGAAATAAAAACTTAATATCGTCTGGGACAGTGTCGCATTATTGCTATTTGCCACTATCGCTCTAAAACTTTTCATCTCTAGAGGAGGTTGTTATACATATTACGCCATATGCATTTCATTCATAACATTTCAGGTAATATGAAAGCACCTGAAAAATATATCATGAACTTTTCATCTCTAGTGGAGGTTGTTATACAAATTACGTAATATCACGTAATATGCATTTCATTCATAATATTTCGGGCAATATAAACGCACCTGAAGAAAATATCATGTTCAAGATCAAGGCACTCGAGTAGGTAACACAAAATTTGGCATATACCAAATAGGTATATATTACATCACTCGCCTTAGCAGCTAGACAACCTTCCACTAGTTTTGATGTTATACAGCTTGATATAGCAGAATTAACAATAGGGTGTACCTAGCTCCCAAGTTGCAACATGCTGGAATAAGTAAATTACCTACATACATCTCCACCTCACGAAATTTACTCCGTACACTCAATGCACGATGAATTAAAAAGTAAAAATTATTATAGTTTCGGTGTGAGATCTATTTAGTGGGTAGGTCTTCATTATTTACTTATCCATTTTGAGATGAGGCCATTACAAAAAGGCCGTTTTCTCTCCCCACATTTGTCTGTTTCCATGTTGCTAAGAAAAACGTAGGACTATTTTAGGACAACTCTGCACTTAGAGAGCTTAGATTGTACACATTCCCTTCCGTGATTGATGCCAGAATCATAGCGAGTATTTAACGTAGGTACTCTTACGCCACTTTTTGATCATAGTTCAAAGAAGTAAACAAATGACAAGCGTGAGGGATCTCCCTCAGAAATGCGTTAGAACTACGAGGTCTGTGATAGCATAGAAATAGAAGTGAATTATTGCTACTTAGGACAGTGAGCAAGGGAAAAATTTATAAATTCAGTCGTTTTCACAGTTACCTAATAAATCAATATGTTTCTCATTTTCTTACAGCGTGGCCTCGGTAGGCCACTGAAATGATCATAAAGGAAAACTGTTTCAGACTTAAACCGTCTATAAATTTTCCTTAACCTGCGAGAATTTAGACTCGGCAGTAACGGTTACTAGGATGGGACTGAATGCGGTGAATCTACGACAAATATGTCTTCTGCTTACGAATCATTGTAAAACGTTAGACAGCTCTCTAACTTTGAACTTTATTCCGAGTAGATAAAGTTCATACTTACGTAGGAATATTGTTCCCTGTACTTTCTAATAGCCAAGACTTTTTCGGGCTAGGATGTTATATTTGAAACATTTTTCAAACATTTAAGTAGGTATATTTTGCCTACAGATAGCCTATTTTGCAAATTCTCAGTGGAATCTAGCTATCGTTATTTGAAAGCGTTAGCTCATGGAACTAAAAGAGGGGGACCTTATGAACGCGTGCAAGGTAAAAATATTTTCAAATTAACATCTTAGGAATCCCCTCGCGTTCTATTTTCTAATACGCTCGAGGTAACACATGTGTCAGACAGTAAACTCCTTGTACTCAAGTCTGTAACACACCTTTCGAAGCTTTTATTTCTTAAATATATTTTAATACTAAACCTTAACCGTGTTAGGTAGGTATAAAATTATGGAAACTTGGCTAATTTTATACCACATGCAGGATTCGAACCTGCGCGCTTCACTATCAATACTAGTGCCACACACTACCCTTCGCTACAATTGCTTTATCTCATCGCAGGCGGTGGACCGGACGATGTACTTTCAGATAAGACAAAATTTAACGAGGGCATTTCACTGTCACGTTAGAAGACAAATAAGCGTAGAAGTAAAGAAAGACTGCTTTACTTTGATCAGACAAAAGCAAATCATGCATGTGCCGGATGCCATCAAAACTTTTGGAAGTTTGATAAAAAGGTAGGTAGGTACCAAAAGTAATACCTATACTTAAAGCAATAACGTTTTATCAAAGGTGCTGGCCGACTCTTTCTGCACGAGGTATTAAAAATATATTGGTGGGTACATTTCGAAACTTTGGCTCCACGAGGACCCAGTTCTTTGAGTTGCATATCGTACCGAAACCCACAACACAAATACATTTTAGTACTTGTTAGTATTTTTGGCAATATTTGCATATAAACCGTCTATAATGCATGGAATTTGTATCGCATGTCGATTTATTAATTCGTCAAGTATACGAAAGGCTCGAGGACGGAATTTCAGGCCCTGCAAGTGCAAGCGAGGGCATTCTGCATGACATCAAAAGGTACAACCCCTGCGCGGGGATGTAGGAGTCTAAGGACACGTCATGCGCTGACGGCCTAATGAACTCCTGATGATGTTATAAAATAGGGTATACCTTGCGTTGCGCAGAGGTAGCTTATAAAACCGACGAAATGTAGCTTGGCTTGTGCTGCCATTTCATATCATAGCAATCAACTAGAATATATATTTTCTGCAATTTATTCTAGGTACAACGAAAAGATCCTTGAGGAGTTCTTATTACTCTATTTTATAAGACGTTCTACGGACTTGGACTTCCGTAAACTTTCTTATTACTAAGAGCATTTCACAGGGTCATGGCGGCCCCCTTTTAAAATAAAAATTGTCGCTGTTCGACTTATTTATTTAAAGAAGTTTGAAGGTATCCGAACAATACCTACAGATCACGTATTTGATGCGTTACTTGAATAACACGTTGCTACGTGAAAGGAGCATCTGTATACCATTACTAGCTCCAGTAAACGACATAAAAATGTATTTATGTCCAAATAACAATTTACAAAAACACGTGTAAAAATAAAATAATCATTCACAAATGAAAATCCATAAATCAATCAGGCACATTAATGAAAAACGTGCACGGGGGATATGTAGAAACTAGTTCGACGGGATAGTAACCTATAAATAGAAAAAAGGTATTACTTCTCTCGAGGAATACCTACCTATCAGTTCAAGGTAACTAGTTTAAAAACCTGCGAGGGATGAACATTTATATTGAAAATCTTAAAATAATGCCACTCAAAGCTTGTGCGAAGTGCACTATGATTATTGGATTTTCATTTGATCGTTCGTAAAGAATCGAACGAATTAATTACTTCCGGATTAAAAATTTTACGTAAAAAATATTCACTATTGTTAAATCCGGGTAACTAAAACTTCGATAGCAACCAAATTTCTATAACACACTTTGCTTATTTATTTGGGATCATTATTCTTGACAAATAATTCCCATAAATTATTAACTATTTTGTTCACAGAATTCGGATCGCCAGGAACAATTTATTTATTCGTAAACGGTCTTGACAGATTTCAATAATAATTTATTAAAATTGTAAGAAATTGCAAAGTTGTGTCCGACGGAAAACCGCCTTCAGAAATTTGATTTGCCACATGCATAATAAAATATAAAGGACTTACCCAGTTTATACACACACTGATTTTAAAATTTATTTAAATAGGAACAATTAAATCATTAAATTTATTAATTTAAAAAACGAACGGTGCAAAACCGTTAAAATTGTAAGAAAATAATTTTTCAAAGTTTAAAATTTAAAACTTTATCGAAATTTAAAAATTTATTTTCTGAGCGCGACCGCTCACTGCGAAAGAAAAATCGCCAATGAAGCCAAGCGGGCCGACTCGCCCCGCCCTGCCGTGTCGGAGTGGGGTGGGGTGTGGGGGCATACGTAACCAATCACACAGCTTTGGAACAGATAAGTGCGACCAATCGCTGCAAAGGAAGATCTCTATCTCTCTATAAGTAAGGCTATAAGGAACGTACAGTGGTTTAATTTTGCAAGTTTTCAAAAATTGTATACCCAACACGGGAAGTATTTTAAAATTTGGTACTCAATTTATCGCTGGTTTTCATCGCTTAGACTACATTCAATCTGTAAAGATAGAATTAGTCGCCGGTGATTAGTTGCAAAACTAACCCGGTAGATGGAGCCATGCCACGCGTTACTGGCATTAAAATACACTTGCGAAATTGGCGGGCAAGAAATGAGCTGCGGTAGCCCAGATGGAAGAGGCGTCGCCACTATTAATGCGAAAGTCGCAGGTTCAAATCCTGCCCGCGCTTGAAAATTTTGCAAGTTTTCAAAAATTGTATACCCAACACGGGAAGTGTTTTAAAATTTGGTACTCAATTTATCGCTGGTTTTCATCGCTTAGACTACATTCAATCTGTAAAGATAGAATTAGTCGCCGGTGATTAGTTGCAAAACTAACCCGGTAGATGGAGCCATGCCACGCGTTACTGGCATTAAAATACACTTGCGAAATTGGCGGGCAAGAAATGAGCTGCGGTAGTCCAGATGGAAGAGGCGTCGCCACTAGTAATGCGAAAGTCGCAGGTTCAAATCCTGCCCGCGCTTGAAAATTTTGCAAGTTTTCAAAAATTGTATACCCAACACGGGAAGTGTTTTAAAATTTGGTACTCAATTTATCGCTGGTTTTCATCGCTTAGACTACATTCAATCTGTAAAGATAGAATTAGTCGCCGGTGATTAGTTGCAAAACTAACCCGGTAGATGGAGCCACGCCACGCGTTACTGGCATTAAAATACACTTGCAAAATTGGCGGGCAAGAGATGAGCTGCGGTAGCCCAGATGGAAGAGGCGTCGCCACTAGTAATGCGAAAGTCGCAGGTTAAAATCTTGCCCGCGCTTGAAAATTTTGCAAGTTTTCAAAAAAAAAAAAAGATTCAGTTTTGCTATACGCTGATGACTACCGATGATAATAGCCTGAGACTTAGCATCATTTAACAGAAGCCCATGCCTCTCTGCCCAACCAGCTATCGAGGACAGGTCAGAATTAATTCTGTCAATTGCATGGTGCAGTCTATCGGGGGTTTCAGCTGTGTATATCTGCAAGTCATCAGCGTAGAGGTGGAAAGAAGAAGTCAGTGAAGACGTAATGCCGTCAATGAAGGCAGAAAACAGCAACGGCGAGAGTACTCCTCCCTGCGGCACCCCAGCCTCGATCCTACACCAGTTCGAACGTCTGTCATTTGCTTTGACTAGCTGATACCGGTCCGTTAAATAGGACCGAAACCATGCAGCAGCCTCAGGAGCAAGATTAAGTCTGCGAAGCACCGCAAGAAGGATTTCACTGTCCACGGAGTTAAAGGCACTGCTGAAATCCAGGAGAACAAGAACAGTCAGCCTACCTTCCTGTATGTTAAGCCGTATGTCGTCTGTAACCTTAACCAGCGCGGTCACCGTACTGTGCCCAGCGCGGAACCCAGACTGAAGTCGGTTAAAGAGCAAGTGGCGGTTGAGATGCCCTGTCAGGCGCTGGTGAACGCAATGCTCTAAAACTTTCGAAAGAATAGGGAGAATGAATATGGGTCGGAATTCTGAAGATACGGTGGCATTACATTTTTTAGGAAGTGGAATCACATGGGCGTACTTCCAAGCCTTAGGAAAAATAACAGAAGACAGGGAGCAATTTAAGATATGTGTAATCGTGGGAGCCAACAAAGAACAGAAAGGAATAATCATATCCAGACTAAGTCCATCCTCACCAATTGCTCTCGTCTTGATAGACTTCAAAACCCTCACTACTTCACCCACCGTTAGCTGTCGAAGCTCCAATGGCACGGGCGCAGATAAGGAGGACTCTGCAAGTTCAGACAGCGTTCGAGTTTTAACTTCAGGTGCCATGCTAACAGGAGAAGAACCAAAGTACCTGTTGAGAGTATCAAGGTCCAAGCTGATGGTCGAGTCCGCCTTTGAGTCACCCACACCAAGAGACCTTAGATACTTCCAAAGCTTGTGGGGCGGGCAATCCTGTATAGACGAGTGACGTGAGTGAGTCAGCAAATTGGAAAGAGATGCGGCACTTCTTTGCATCTTACCCGTGGCGTCAAGTGTGCTTCTCTTCGCGTGACCCCTCGTGTTGTGCAGATGCGGTTGCGGACGTGATTCGGCAGGGGATGGAATATTTTATTCCATTCTCCGACATCCCGCTCGGTCACAAAGCCCAGCCTTGGTTTAACGCAGAATGCGCCCAAGCTGAGGCGCGTAAAGAATCGGCATACCAAGCTTGGGTCAAGGCTCGCGACTGCAAATTAAGAGCACGTAGGGTTCGCGCGAAGAAAAGAACCTTCAACTCTGCCACTAAGTCCTGCAAACGGGTTTTACGTAAGGCACGTTTTGACCATGTCGGACGAATAGGGGCCAAACTAGCATCACACCCTCCGGGTAGTAAAAAGTTTTGGTCCCTGTCCAAAGCGGTTGATACTAATTTCTGTCGTCCAACCTTACCTCCAATGCTGAAACCTGATGGATCGCTGGCTCACTCTGCAAGTGAGAAAGCAAATTTGTTTGCTTCCTTGTTTGCAAGCAACTCACGTCTGGACGCTGGCTCCAAACAACCACCTACTGTACCGCGTTGCGATTCTTCGATGTCGGAGATCGCAGTACACATTAAAGAGGTTCGAAGAGTATTGTGCAGTCTAGACGTGAACAAGGCCAGCGGACCTGATGGCATACCAGCGAGAGTATTAAGAGTCCTATTAAGAATTTGCCCGGCCGCATTGTAGGTATTTGACGACTCGGTGGCCAGCCCGCGATCCGTGCGAACAGCGCGACCAGAACCAACTTATCTTGACCCGCTGGCGCCGCCGCCGCGCTTTCTTTGTGGTTTATATTGGTATTTTCAATGTTTTGAGTTTCATAATGCATTATGGTAAATATTTGAGATTTAAATTCAAAATATACACTTTAGATAGGATAACTTTTGTAGTATTTTTAGACATGTCAAACGTATGTAGTAGCAGGTAGGGTATGTAATTTCTGGGCTTTCTAATTAAACAACCTTGTTTATTAGCATTAATGGACTCTAAGAATCTAAGGCACAAAATTAATAACTTAGCCACAAATAATTTGTTGAAATATACTAGTAACAGTATTTTATTCAGTACAAAATTAATAACTCAGCTACAAACAAAGTTGTCGCTAAATAGTTAGGTAACATTATTAATACTCCTAGTATTTAGCGACAAATTGTTTGTGGCTGAGTTATTAATTCTTAGCCACAAGTTTAACTAACCACAACCTTACTAATTTGGGGTAAATGCCAAACTCGCCACTCTGGGCAGGCGGGTTGTCGATTGCAGTAAATGATTCTATATTCTATAGTTTGTAGCAATTCAATGGTTTAACAACAATGATTTAAAATGTTTGTGTGAATGTGTATTTAGGTAAATTTAAATGTTTTTTTTAATGATTTTAGTACACAATCAATTCTGAATACAACTAGGTTATTCACAAGTAAAATAAATGAAAATCAGTTATGAAAATACACAGCTATGTGTGCTGTATATTCGCATATAAAATCACAAAACTATATCCGTAATGGCAGAGATAGGCTTTTTCTAGGATCAACGATTTCCGGAAGAACACATTCAAAGTAAAACTTTGTCAATCTAGGCAATATCTTTTGTTCCCAGAAATCATCGCCTTTATAAACTTTTATTGCCTTCATGGGAAACTCTGAGCCCGTCTATACAGCACATAAACACATGTTTTTATTTATTACATGGAGCTGGCCCTGAAATTGATAAAACCAATCATAATTTTTATTCATTACCATGTAGCCATTTTCAGTTTTGTAGCATTTTTTTATTATTTTATTTTTTATTTTGTAAGAACGTTTGCTCCAGGAACAATCTGCTTCTACATGTATAGTCGGAGTAGCGGTACTATCGATATTGGCCCGAAAAATCGTTCTAATTTTCTTCAGTATCGTCGGCCCTAAAAAATACATTTGTCACATTGTTAAAAATCATAACAGCTTTAAAATATCCCGTTACTTATAGGCTTAGGGTGGGTTTACATAATACAGCAATACAGCCACCCAATAATACAGCAAGTTTATTGTATTTTAGTATCCTCTTCATTTATTTCACATTTTAAAAATATACTCAGTATACTCACACTACTGAGCCGTATGCAGAAGTTGAATGTTCATAATGTTGATTCTCACCCGGTTCTCTACAACAGGAGAAGTATACGTCTTCGATTTATTAGTTGGTTCAACCAGAAATTAAGACAGGGTTATAGGTAACAGATAATAAAAAATACTGTACTTGTAACGTATAATTAAATATTTGATTACTTGAAACTTACATCAGACAAGCTTCTTTTTACAGCATTTTTAGCTTCTAGGAATGTAACTCGGCTACTCAATTAATGACTCAGCCACAAAATTAAAATTTTAGTATCCTTGTTATAAATTACAGTTCAGAAATATAAGGGTACTCACACTAGTGATACGAAAGCAGAAGTTGATTTTGACGATTGTTTATTAAGTTGGTTCTCTTACGGTTCTCTATAACAAAAGTAGGTACAGTAAGTTTATAGTATTTTCGTATCCTTTTCATTTATTTAACACTAGCTTTTACCCGCGACTTCGTCCGCGTTAGATAGTTTTTTTTTAGGCAGAAGTTCTAAAGTAGGTATGTGTATACATAGTAAGTGTGACAGTGATATTAGAACAGTTCTTATCTCTACTGTTTAAAGATGACTTGCTTGCTTCTGTTGTTAAAGGGACAATTCAAAATTTGCTATCCGGCCTGAGAGATCAATATTTATAACCAATGAATACAAAAGTCAGTAGATAACAGAGTACTTACTCCAGAGGTGCCGATTTGAGCACACTAAAATGGTTAGCATAAGTAGATTAGACAGATCAAAAGGTAATATAAGTTACTGTTATACATTTTTATACCTCTATATACCACATTTTTTGTTTTTCTGTCCTCGGTAAAGAAGGCAATGTCCTTTCTCAACTTATTCCCATCATACTGAACAACTTTTGTTCTGAAACCATTTCTGTATCTCCAATAAGGTGGGCTCCTGATGGTAGACCTGATGGTCTACATACGGTACTCCAGATCCTCAATGTCCTTGTGAAAAGAAGCGGCCCATCATCATGAACAACTTTTGTTTCGGAACCATTTCTGTATCTCTAATAGTTTACGTGGTCTCCTGATGGTACACCTGGTGACATAAGGTACTCCAGATCCTCAATATCCTTGTGAAAAGAAGCGGCCCATCATACTGAACAACTTTTTTTTTGGAACCATTTCTGTATCTCTAATAGTTTACGTGGGTTCCTGGTGGTACACCTGGTGGTCTACATAAGGTACTCCAGATCCTCAATGTCCTTGTGAAACGAAGCGGCCCATCATACTGAACCACTTTTGTTTTGGAACCATTTCTGTATCTCTAATAGTTCACGTGGGTTCCTGATGGTACACCTGGTGGTCTACATTATGTACTGCAGATCCTTAATGTCCTGGTGAAAAGAGGCGGCCCATCATACTGAACAACTTTTGTTTTGGAACCATGCCTGTATCTCTAATAGTTTAGCTGGGCTCCTGATGGTACACCTGGTGGTCTACATAAGGTACTTCAGATCCTCAATGTCCTTGTGAAAAGAAGCGGCCCATCATACTGAACAACTTCTGTTTTGGAACCATACCTGTATCTCTAATAGTTTATCTGGGCTCCTGATGGTACACCTGGTGGTCTACATAAGGTACTCCAGATCCTCAATGTCCTTGTGAAAAGAAGCGGCCCATCATACCGAACAACTTTTGTTTTGGAACCATGCCTGTATCTCTAATAGTTTAGCTGGCCTCCTGATGGTACACCTGGTGGTCAACATAAGGTACTCCAGATCCTCAACGTCCGTGTGAAAAGAAGCGGCCCATCATACTGAAAAACTTCTGTTTTGGAACCATACCTGTAGCTCTAATAGTTTACGTGGTCCCTGATGGTACACCTGGTGACATAAGGTACTCCAGGTCCTCAATGTCCTTGTAAAAAAAAGCGGCCCATCATACCGAACAACTTTTGTTTTAGAACCATGCCTGTATCTCTAATAGTTTAGCTGGGCTCCTGATGGTACACCTGGTGGTCTACATAAGGTATTCCAGATCCTCAATGTCCTTGTGAAAAGAAGCGACCTATTATACTAAACAACTTTTGTTTTGGAACCATACCTGCATCTCTAATAGTTTAGCTGGGCTCCTGATGGTACACCTGGTGGTCTACATAAGGTACTCCAGATCCTCAATGTCCTTGTGAAAAGAAGCGGCCCATCATACTGAACAACTTTTGTTTCGGAACCATGCCTGTATCTCTAATAGTTTAGCTGGGCTCCTGGTGGTACACCTGGTGGTCTACATAAGGTACTCCAGATCCTCAATGTCCTTGTGAAAAGAAGCGGCCCATCATACTGAACAACTTTTGTTTTGGAACCATGCCTGTATCTCTAATAGTTTAGCTGGGCTCCTGGTGGTACACCTGGTGGTCTACATCTATACTCCAGACCCTCGAATGGTGATAAAAAGTAGTCTATGTCCGTTCTCGGTATGCTAGCAATCTCTGTGCCAAGTTTCATGAAGATCGGTTCAGCGGTTTGGCCGTGAAAGCGTAGCAGACAGACAGACAGACAGACAGACAGACAGAGTTACTTTCGCATTTATAATATTAGTGTGGATTTCAAAAAAAATTGGGTACTCACACTACTAACGTGTGCAGAAGTTGATTGTTCATTATGTTGTATCTCGTCTGGTCGTCTATAACAGGTGAAGTGTGTGAGTTTGTTTTATTGATTGGTTCAACCAAAAATCAAGACATGGTGATAGATAACTGATAAATTAAAAATACTGTAGATGCAACGTGTTATAAATATTTGATCAATTGAACTTTACATCATATAAGCTTCATTTAAACAGCATCAGATAAGCTTCATGCAAACAGCTTCTAAAAATATAATTTAGCTACTAAATTACTGACTCAGCCTCTAATTTACTAACTTTACTCTAATAAAATTAATTATAAATGTTATTTAGTGGGTAAATTAATTATACAATAAATACTCACGTTACTAAATCATTTTCATGTTGAGTTGACGATCCAATTAAAATATTAATTTTATTTTCCCTGGGAATAAAGGTTTTTTTTTAATTTAAACGAAAAAGACGGTAAAACAAAGAACAAAATACATTGTGAAAATAAAACTACATACCTTTTGGCTGCCAATGCTTTTTAAATATTTTCTAATCTTTTTCGTTTGCATCATTGGTTGATCTTCCCAGCATAAACATTTTTCTTCTTTTTATCCATTATCTGAAATAATGTATACGTACCAATTGTATTTAGGAAGTGTTATTTGACTGTATAAGTTTGTTGGAAACAATAACGTCGACAAGAAAACGAAAATAACTCAAAAAGTTTACGTCTAGTTGGAAATGCACAGCAACATAGCGGAATTATAGAACCACGTTATTCTCCCTATATTTTGATGAATACTCACAGGTCAACGTCGCGTCAGCTGATGAAATACGTCCGCGTGTTGGGAAGAGCACGAGCGACATAGATCCTACCTCTAAAAGCGCTGGCGCGATACTGAGGTCCGAGGCATCGTTGCGCAAAATATATAGGGCTTTTTAAATATTTTTAACAAAAAAAAATAAAGTTAATAAAATATTTTTTCTTTTGCAATTTGATTAAGTACACCTTCCTCTAACACATAAATTTTTTTTGAAGTAATCCAATGGCAAATTTTTCCTACAGAAGCCATTCAAACGGCAAGATATTTCAACGAAATGTGAATGAGAAAACAAATTTTTGAACTATGTTTTAAAGTGAAATTGAAAAATGTACAAAATAAAGTTTGTTCTCAAGAATATCCTCTATTTATATGTAAAATTAGTATTTAGTTAGAGTGTACCATAGATCTAAAACTCAGGCCTAATTTTAGGTCTTTTTCATCATTTTCAGTAACTTGATTTAGTTTTCGCTTTTATATTATAAGTTACAATCTAAAATATCAAAATGTTCAAAATACAATTTTTAGTTAAAGATATGTTTGACAAGATATACCAGAAATTTTATTTTTTTACCTAACAGTTTAACTTAAAAACGCTTGTTTATAACGCCAATTTTCGGTAATTTGCTCGAAAAAGGTGATAGCCCTCTTAAGACTATGTGCGCCTGAAATGTCTCCTGTGCTGACACGCTTGTTCCGCCTCTCTCTTAAAGAAAGAACGGTGCCGGGGGCCTGGAAGCTTGCTAATGTGCAACCAGTTCCCAAAAAGGGCGACCGTGCCGACCCTGCCCATTACCGTCCAATTGCCATTACCTCCATCCTATGCAAGGTCATGGAGAGGGTACTTAACAGTAAGTTGCTGACCTACCTTGAAGACAATGATCTTCTCAGTGACCGTCAATATGGCTTTCGCCGGGGGCGGTCTACTGGTGATCTTCTTGTGTATGTCACGCACTGCTGGGGCGAAGCCATCGAGAAAAACGGCGAAGCACTTGCCGTTTCACTCGATATCTCGAAGGCCTTTGACAGGGTCTGGCATGCAAGTCTGCTCAGCAAGCTTCCTGCTTATGGCATCCCAGCTGATTTTTGTACTTGGATTTCAGACTTCCTTAGTGAACGGTCCATCAGAGTAGTCGTTGACGGCTGCTCCTCTAACCTAATGGCCATTGATGCCGGAGTTCCTCAGGGGTCTGTTCTCTCTGCAACTCTTTTCCTGCTGCACATCAATGACCTCCTTCGGCATGGTATTGTTGGATACGCAGATGATAGTACCGTTTCAGAGAGATACTTGACAGGTGCAGGGACCAGTGGGGATGAAATACGTTCGTTAAGAAAGGCCATGGTAGAGCGAACAGATCTGACCTTAAGTCTTGTCTCCCAATGGGGCGAAGACAATCTGGTCTCATTCAATGCCACCAAAACACAGGCGTGTCTTTTCACTGCAAAAAGGAGTCCTTTCGACTGGACACCTACTTTTCGGGGTACATCTGTCCCAGTCACTGACAGGCTTGAGCTTCTAGGCATGGAGTTGACATCAAATCTAAACTTCGGCGCGACCATCGAGTACAAGGCTCAGACGGCGGCTAAAAAGCTGGGCGTCCTGAATAGAGTGAAGCGATACTTTACGCCTGGACAGCTTTTAACTCTTTACAAAGCACAAGTCCGATCCTGCATGGAGTATTGCAGTCACCTTTGGGATGGCTCAGCCAAATACCAACTTGCCGCTCTTGACTCGGTGGAACGCAGGGCCAAGAGGCTCATAGGCGACATAAAACTGGTGGACACCAAGCTACATAGCCTGGCACATCGCCGCAAGGTTGCCTGCTTGTCGGTATTTTATAGATTGTACTTCGGAGAGTGTGCTCAAGAGCTTCACGACCTTGTTCCACCAGCTCCCTTCTACCATCGGACATCCAGACGCACCGCCGGATACCATCCGTACCTGGTAGCCATTCCACCAATTCGGACTAAGCGCTTCCAGTCATCATTTATAATGCGCACTGCTAAAGAGTGGAACTCACTTCCTGCGTCTGTGTTTCCAAAAGCATACAACCCTAATCTCTTCAAAGTAAGAGTGAACAGGCTTCTTCTGGGTGAGCTCGCTCCATCTTAGACTCTGTCTCTGTCCAATGACCTAGACTAGAGTCAAGAGCAAACCCATCATTAATAAAAAAAAAAAAAAAAAAAAGAGTGAATGTGTTTCCGCTTAGCACTCCTACACGTCTTGTTGCAGTGATTGCGGAGCCTATGATAGGAATTGACGTTTTCCTCACTTGGATCCCGTCGAGCTCTGATGCGCGCTGCATCCCGCCGAGTCATCAAGTGCTTTATGGCAGGGGTGAGCCAGGGTGCGGGGTAATGTTTGACACTGACTTCTTTAAGAGGAGCGTGCTTGTCGTAAAGAGAGATAAGGAGTAATTGAAAAGCCGTCACCTTATCGTTAACATCTTCACCCGCAAATACCGGCCCCCAATCAGCCGCAGCAAAGTCACGCTCAAAAGCCTCCTTGTCGATTTTGCTATAATCCCGAATAAGAATAGTCTTATGCCTATGCTTGGGAGGCCTAATTTTGAATGAGGCATAAATGAGGTCATGCGCAGAAAAAGCAGGTGCGTTAAACTGACCGTAGGCGGCAACTAGTTCAGGAGATGAGCTGATAGCAAGATCCAGAAGCGATGGAGGACCATTATGGGGGAAATGAGTGGCATCCAAAGGTAGTATGCTCAGATTAAGAGATTCTACGAGAGAAGTGAGCTTCTGCGAACGATGATCGTTCCTCAGTAGACATGTGTTGAAGTCACCCATCAAAACTATGTGTTCTTAGAGTGAACGTACGGTTTCTAGGGAGGATTCCAGTGAGTTGAAGTAATTAATATGCATGTTAGGGCTATAGAAAACTCCCAGCAGTACCTTTGTGTGGTGCAGTGTGACCTCCAAAAATAGATACTCAGAAGAGTTGGCCACACTTAACGATTTCTCAACTATCTTGCAAGGCAAATCATTTTGAAGGTAAATCGCCACACCTCCACCTCCAACCACTCTGGAAGAACGATTACCGCTCACAGCAGTATAATTTCTGTCGTTTCCAATTAACCGGTACCCGGGAAGCGGGTATAGGTTCGACGGAAGCGAGGGCTTGAGAAATGATTCGGATATCAGAATCGCATGAATGTTTTTGTTACCTTCAAAAGTAGCAAGAAGATCACCGTGCACCGTGGTGGCATGGTACACTCTGTGCATTTATATGGACAACATTAAAGTTTCTAGATAATGAAGAAGAAAAAGTGGCTTTTATGCTGTCTCCCAAACACGGCATATCCGGCAAATCGGATACATCACCATCGACACTTAGAAAACTACATGAGGACGAAGACAGCGAGAAATATTCGGAATCAAAGTCATTCCTTAAAACATCGGACATTTATTTGGGCTTTTAAAGTAAATAATATAAAAATATACTTTAAATAATAAATCTAATAAAAATACTTAAAATAAATTAATAACAATAAATAATGAACCAAATTTTTTCTCTTTGTATATTTACAACCCGTCCTCAGGGTTTCTCGCCAGCAGCTGTAAACAATAAACATAATTCAGCAAATAAACACATCAACAGTTTACCAACAAACAGTTAAATAAACTATTAAATATTACAACCAGGCAAACAAACGAAAAACAGTAAACCTAAATATTCTAAAGTCCAATAATACAACTTGGCATTATCAGTCAGTTACCGAACACAAAAAAGAAAGAAAAAAAGAAAAAAAAAACGCAACGAAACGCAATCTGACCGTCCGTCCAAATGGATGATAGTGTTCTGTGGCACGGGTTGACAGTTGCCTTTTTATAGGTTATGTTATGAATTGAGTAAGAAAATGAAGGTTGATTTGAGTTGATTTAGAATTTAGAACAGCTTTGTACGACGGTGTGTGACGAAAATGCATAAGTTGCCTAGTGATTAGATAGCCGCAATGTTCGAGAAGAATGAAGCCCGACGATCCTGCAATCATTTGGATTTAGGCGCCTTCCCACCTCGGTTAGCACCATCGTTGCGAACCGCGCGGTGTGGATTTGGGCCCCGAGTCTTCGAAGCCGCAGTTTTCGAGTCACTCGACGCTACAACAATGCCGACGTTGCTGCTTGTGGCAGGCAAATTCGGTTTTGATGACTGAGCAGCAGGCGCACCCCGTAGGGCGACCACCGACTCGAGATCCGTTTTACTGCCTATCTTCCTGCGCTTGCCATCCGGACAAACTGCCACAATTTTACCATCCATGGTCCAGCAGTCTCTTACTCCAAGAGCTTTCCTAGACTCTAGGAAAAGTGCATGACGTGCAGGGGTCAGGAACTTTGATAGCGTGAACCCTGTTCCTTTCAACTTCCGCTTGGCCAGCCAAACCTCATGCCGGGCATCATTGACATAGAAGCGAATTAAAACTGGACGAGGGATCTCAACACTGGCATTCCTGCCAAGGCGATGGCATGCTTTTAATGAGCTGATTGTAACATTTGGGATCTGCAGTTGATTATTGCATATTGAAGCGATAACTTGTATCAGGGATTCATCCTTTTTCTCAGGTAGGCCATGCAGTAGCAAGACATTTGATCGTGAGCGCATTTCAATATCTTCCAGTGATAGATAAATGAGTTCTATTTGTGCTTTCAGATTGGAAACAGCCGCCATGATGAAGGTTTTAAATTCATTGAACTCACTTGCCAGTGTGGAATTGTCCTGTTGAGCTGGTGGGATGGATTGTTCAAAGTGAGCCAGCTTACTTGTGAATAATGCTGCCAAATTATCCATGTTCTTGCTGAGTTCTGCAATTCTGTCCATTGTGTCTGAAGGTCTAAGTTTAAGTTGTGATATTTACTGCTATGGTGATTGGAATGATGAGAGAACAGCTGACGACGTGGTGGTTGCACTTATTAATTCATTAAATAAAAGTGAGTTGATAATTTTTATGTTTTATTATTTTTAAAATTAAATATAGTGGAGCTCTTTGTAAAGGCGTGTTTACATTACGCCTACCCGCGCGCGAAAAAAAACAAAATGATCACTAACATGACGCTAACATGATCAGTGAGAGGTTCCTCCCGAACTCTCAGGTAGTGACTTCCCATGGTACTGTCAACTGATCGTGCAAGCATATAGTAAGATTAATTAGTTAAACACATCGAGTGTTTGATGGTTGCTTTAGAAAGGAACGTCAGTATCAGACTTTTTTGAACCATTTTCATTCAGCTGTGTGATAATTCAAAGCGGTAGTTTATTATTGGGCTAACCCGGACCATCGAAGTGAAGCCAGGGGAACGAAGTGACCCTGGCTTTACTTCGGTGGTCCAAGTTACCCAATAATACACTACTCGGGCTTATTATATCGCAAAATCCAGCGAAACGGACGAACTAAGTGCTTGCCCATCGTACCCAGAGCTTTACGGTGGTCGATTGTTAACAAAGTCCATGACTCCATTGTACACCTGGGTTGGGATAAAACATTGGAGAAGCTTTACGATTATTATTGGTTCGAGGCTATGGCACGCTATGTCCGTAAGTTCGTAGACAACTGCGTTACCTGTAGAGTAGCGAGATCGCGGTCGGGCAAAGTACAGGCTGAGTTGCATCCTATTCCTAAAGCATCAGTGCCCTGGCACACCGTTCACATAGATGCAACAGGGAAACTCAGCGGAAAAAGCGATAACAAGAAGTACGTGTTTCTACTCATCGACGCTTTTACAAAATATGTACTTTACACCACACTATGAATATGGACACGAAAAGCAGCATCGAAGCTGTTTAAAAGAGCGTAGCTATATTTGGTACACCGGTACGAATAATCGCGGACCAGGGACGTTGTTTCGCGAGTCGAGAATTTAGGGAGTTTTGTGATAACAAAAATATCAGCCTTCATCTGATTGCGACCGGTTCATCACACGCTAACGGTCAGGTGGAGCGCGTGATGAGTACTTTAAAGTCAATGTTAACCGCGGTTGAAGAAAGTAACGAGAAATCTTGGCAGGACACGTTAGATGACGTTCAGCTGGCTCTAAACTGCACGACTAATCGTATTGTTAACTCACGTCCATTGGAGCTAATGATTGGGAAGGTAGCGCGACCATTAGATCTCATTATATGTGACGAGGACGGGACGGTAGACATTTCGGACGTACGCGAAAAGGCAGCGGTAGGGATTGAACAATCTGCAATCTACAACAAAGACCGTTTTGACCAGACCAAGGCCAAGCTGAGTAAGTTCTCTGTCGGTGATTTTGTGCTCATGCGAAGAGCGAAATCAAACCAAGTTGGACGCAAAATTTAAGGGACCGTTCCAAATCGTGGAAGTCTTATACACGTTAAAAGCTTTAAATTCAAAACAGCTATACAAATACGCACACGATAGAATCGTAAAATGCCAGAGTGCCAAGTACCGTTATATGTAGAGAATGTGGATTCGGATGAGTAATTCTTCTTGTTTTTGTGTTTTGTTTTGTTGACCGTACCAGAGATTATTTCGTAGCTGTAGTTCAGTAGAAATCGGCATCTACCTAGTGTAGTCCGTGAATGCGCAGTGCGCGGGTAATCCTGGCGGAGGTCGGGTCATGAAGACCGTAGAGTCGTAAAGACTCGGCGATCCCATGGGATGGAATGCGCATAGAGATTTTGTGGCTCAGCTAGCCGGGTCGTAAGACCGTAGAGTGAAAGATGAATTACTTGATATTTGTAGTGTAAAAAGATTGACATGACATGGATTTGATAAATTGGTACTTGGTACTCTTGGTGATTATGGTTTAAAGAGTTTGTAGTGATGCGTGTCGTCCATGATTGATGAAAATTGGTGTTAATATCTCGATTCTTTCTCATTTTCGGTTTCTTATTGAATTCCCATTGAATTTCAGTGTGATTAAGACTAGATTTTAATTCATTTTAGTAGAGCTTTGTAAATTGTAGAGTTTGCATAAGTTTAATTTTAAATTATGCCTTGGTTGTTGTTTCATTAAATTTGTGAGTTAAAGCTTGTTTGACTGAAAGAAAAAACATTTAGAGTTCTAAGATAAGGTCAGGATCGACCGAACGATATACTGTACTTTTGTTTCTATCATTCTAGAGTAACACACGAGGACGTGTGTCGCGCAGGATGGCAGTGCTACGAAAACTGGAAAGATATAGATTACTTACTTTCCAAGTCTGAATAATATGACCTCTTAATTTAATTAGCACACTTTTGATTAGCAATAAACTCAGTCAGATAGACATCGATATAAGGATAAAGGCAATATTGAGGTACGTTGGTGAATCTACTCATTAAGGACAACTTTTCCGCAGGAATATAGGTCGACCATGGAGGTAAAAAAAAGTTATTTTTACGTCCATGAGGTCAACATTAGAAGTGGTCATGTTTGCTATACAAAATATACTGGTCATCAAATATAACTTCTATGGGAAGTTCAATTTTCGTTTCTTATTTTTAAAAAGGTTCCCTAGGGATATCTGGCTGTTCGGTTTTATAAGGAAGGTTAACTTTGGGCCCATTAAAATAGTTTTTCTTACGCCCTAAGTAAACTAAATAAATACGAGGTATTATTGTTTTAAGATGTGTTGTTTAACATTTTGATGTCTGAAAGTTGGTAAGTGATTATGTGCGTATGCATATATTGTATTTTAGTTTAGTATTAGAAATAAGAACTTTTGACATTATCTACAAAATGCAATTATTTTGTGATAATTCAATGTCTGTGATTTTACTGCAAGCATCTATAATGAAAAATATGTTATCTGAAAAGAAAACAAACTGTGATCTGAAAAATTATAATCGTATATTTAATATTGCATTTGTGTTTTTTTTTAAATTGGGTCGCCAATCCCCCATTCCCTATTCATATAATCACATGGAAAATATAAAGTATTTCAAATTACGTTACGATATAGACATGCATCTTACTCTCAATCCAATATGATGAGTTTTTAAACTTTATCATACCCAGTAATATTTATTTTTGCGTGATTCTATGCTGAGCAATCTCAGCATAGAATCACGAGAAACCTAGTCTAGGGCAAAAATAAACATGAAAGAGAGATTTGACGATCGCCCCGACTTAAAATTGCACGTGCGCGCCCAAAAACATCGATGAGACAACACGATTTATTTTTACGACCTGCCATTTACCCGGTCGATTTTTGTCCTGCGGCCTAAGTCGACCGACAAAATAGACCCACGTAAATACCACTCTAGAGTGGGTATGCACGAGAGCAACTGTCTTATGGCAATCGCCGGTAGGACTTCTTTGCGATCCGCCAGGACATTTCCAGTGTTCTGAGGCGAAGCAACTTACCAAAGAAGAATATTCCCAGGCAAGAACTTGATTCGTTGAAGAACTTATGCAAAACTGAAGATCTGACCGTCCTCCGTGCAGACAAAGGAAACGCCACTGTCGTGATGGACAAGTCTGATTATAATCTCAAATGTCTTTGTTATTGTAGGATGAAAACACCTATAAAAAGTAAATAGAGATCCCACCAATTCTATTTTAAAGAAAACAACCGAACGAATAACTAAACATAAAGACACGCTAGAATTAGATGTGAAATCATTATTATCAACCTGTGCAAAACCGCCAAAAATATATGGTCTACCTAAAATCCACAAAACAGATGTTCCACTTCATACTTTAATGAGCCCGATTGACACACCAACCTACACACTGGCCAAGCACCTAGCTAATGTATTATCTCAGCTTCGCGGCCAAACAAGTGCACATGTGAAGGACTCATATCAGTTTGTCAGAGATCTCAAAAACTTGCAAGTAAACAGCTATAAAGTAATGGTTAGTTTTGACGTCCAATCGCTTTTCACTGCAATTCCAGTCAAGGATTGTATCGAAATAGTAAAACGAAAACTCCGGGAAAATAACATAGCAATAGAATATGCAGAACTTTTAGAATGGTGCCTAACATCTGGTTACCAATTGTTGAATGATGAGTTCTACATACAAGTCGACGGCGTGGCTATAGGCTCTCCAGTATCCCCCTTGATGGCTGACATCTTTATGGAGGACTTTGAGGATCGAGCGCTAAGGCATGCTCCAGCAGTGCCGAAGATGTATAAAAAGTACGAAGACGACACCTTCACCATCCAAGACCAAGTTACTGCTTTTCTAAATCATTTAGTTCATCCCAATATCAAATTTACAATGGAATCAGAGCAAAATTATAACTTTAAGATATTCTTATTATTGAAAACACAAATGGTACAATCAGTCATTTCGTTTATAGAAAGCTAACCCACACATATAGGTAGCTAAATGGTAACTCCCACCATCATCCGAGCCAATTAGCTGCCGTTGGTATCTCTTTGTTTCGGAGAGCACGCGGTATCTGTGACCCCCAACACCTAGACGATGAGCTCAAGCATGTGAGATGAGTACTCCATGAAAACAACCTGAAGCCACCCCGCCAACGTCACAGAAACCGTGCCAAACCATCCACAGTCGAACGACAACCAGGATACTTACCATACTTGAAGGGAGTAACTGATAAGATCGGTAGAATTCTGAAGCGAGCTTCGATCAATACCATTTTCAAGCCGCCGAGGAAGATCAGCCAGTACATCAGATCAGTCAAATGCAACATCCCTCTCCAAGACCCTGGTGTTTATAAACTTGACTGTGACTGTGGACTCTCATACATAGAAGAAACAAAGAGAAATGTATCTACACGTCTGAAAGAACATATTGCCGACGTAAAAACCGTCGTGACAGACAGTCTGCAGTGTGTGAACATATCATGGATAACCTCACTTATTATGTCAGGTTCGATAAGGCAGGAATCCTAGCGAGAGAGAAGAGATTCATTCATAGGAAAGTACGGGAAGCCATAGAAATTCAAAAACATCCAAATTTCAACAGAGATACTGGATGGGGAATCTCATCAACTTGGACTCCGCTGATTACACAGCGAAAGAACCAGATCCAACATACTGTAAGACCTACTACACAAGATACCGTTTCAGCATTCTGCGTGGAACCGGGACGTTTCGCTAGGCAATTAAGAAATAGATGGCGGTAGAACAAAAATAATTTCAATTCTAAATAATGACGTCTAACACCTTAGTCATCCGTGACCCCGAGCTCTGTAAAGAGCTTGAAACGTAGGAATTGTAAAATCCAAAATAAACACAACTTAAATCCGTTTAAAATTGTTTTATTGTGATGAGTAATAGTTGTGCAAACTCAAGAAAATATTATGTATCCGGCATGCTATCGGCAGAGCTTTTTTAGATATTAATAAAACATCCAATAAAAAAAACAAAGATTTTTTTCATTCTTATAAATCACATATTACAACAATCAGGATCATTTTTTAACAACAGACAATATTGTTCATAATTTTATTCTCTCTCTTTTCATGTGGGACACCGAGTCGTCCAACGACCCGATGAACCCTGGTGTCATAGTTTTTCAACCGCTGACATGGTTGTGTTACGACCGCCGTCTAAGTAATTATAGACAGCAACCGGGACTGACGGCTTAACGTGTCTTTTAAAGCACAGAACCATTTATTTTCGGACAATCAGTTGGTTCACCCTGAAATGTCCTTACCAGACCGGGAACAAATTCACAAACTGATAAATATCAACTTTGTGAGTGTCCCACCGAGAATCGAACCCGGAACCTTTGCGTAGCAGGCAGTCGCACTACCATTGCGCCACATGGGCCGTCATAATGTTATTATAATAATAAGATAAATCTGCTACTGAATACTCACGGTCTTCTGAACAAATTTTCATTGAAGTTATGTTCGGACGTTTTAAATTACTCTTTAGTGTATTTTATAACCCTAACCTAAACATTTATTACTTTACCAAATTTATAACGCTTTTGGAAATGTTTAATTTAGCGTTGCTATGCTGGGGTAAGTTAGGTATTAATGACGGTCTATGAATGCGCCGCGATTTCGCACGCATCGCTCTGGGCATATGTGAGCCCCATGAGCTGGTAAAGCATCTACCAGTCGATGATGCAAGTTACGAGACGGCTCGCGGTTTGCTGATCGAGAGATACAGCAACAAACGTCTCATGATTGACCAACTCCTGGAACAGTGGCTTACCGTGCCGACCATCACACGAGGGACGGACCTCAGGGCCAAGGTCCTCAACCCTGTCTGCGTTGCAGTGAACGCTCTTGAGAGACAGGGGATGCCGGTGTCAGGCTATGATTATATCCTGGTCCACACGTTGTTGCGCCGCCTGCCGAGCGACATGGCCGCTCGTTTTGAACAGTCACACGGAGGTAAGACATCTGATTACCTCCCGACCTTCGAGGAGCTCAAGTCCTTCCTCGAGGCCGAGTGCAGGCGGGTAGATGCCCAATTTGGAGAGTCGCCTCACGCGGAGTCTGCGGCCGCTCGCCGCCCGGAACGGCCGGGTGCACAGGCGCGAGACGGTAAGAGTAGGCCACCCAGGCGATACAATGTCGCTAATTTGGAAACGAGGTGTGCCTACTGCAGAGAGGCGGGGCATCAGGTGACTGCGTGTGAGGAGTTCGCTGCACAGCGGGTGCAGAAACGTCGTGGTGTGGTGCAGCAACGGCGTTGGTGCTTTAGGTGTATGGGGCCGCATCAGGTGCGAGAGTGCCCATCAAGCACCAACTGCAGGTACTGCCAGGGTGCCCACCATAAGCTCCTATGCATGAACCGCAGCGGAGATTACGGAGGCAGAGCTGACGCGGGTCAGCGGACGGAGTCTGCCCTACCTAGACGGGAGCAACGCTCCCCACCCCCTCCAAGGAGGAGTCCTCTTCCACCAGGGTTTCAGGGACGAGGCCAGGGACATCAGCAGGTGATGCCCCCTTCACCACGCGCGAGACAGTCACCACCTCGGCAGCAGGTGCCGGGACAGGGTAGGTGGTCACAGGTCCAAGGTCAGGGGCACCCATCACAGATACGTGATGCTACGGGCGGGTGCCAATACCAGGGCCAGTACATGCAGTACTCGGCGGGACTGAACAACATGGTGAGGTCTCATGACCCACGCATGCCTCTCCCCTTGGCTGAGCACCCGCGGCTACAGGCGCATCCACGGTACGCGCGCCTGCCGCAGGGTTACTATAGGCTGCCAGCCATGGCGTACAGGACCAGAGGTCCCTATCAGCAGGAGTGGGACCCACTCGAAGGTGTACGGAGAGAAGGGACCCCCCCGCAGGACGCGGACACTCCGCGCTTAGATTCCTGCTAGGTAATCGCCGCCTACACGCCAGCTTCGGCCCCCCGGCCAATTACGGTATTGTTGCCTACGGCAATGATTTGGGTATGGGGATACGGTGGCCGCAGCATACAGGTAAGAGCCTTGTTAGATACAGGGGCTCAGGGTTGTATTGTGTCTAGTAAGCTGGTGAGTAGGCTAAGCTTAAATATAAGGCCCACAACGGATGGGGCTGTAGGTATTGGAGGTGTAGATGTGCCTGACGTTCGGGGTCAGGTGAACTTCGAGTTCACATTAGGTAATACAGGTACAGGAGTCAGCTATCATGCCTCAGCAGTGGTGCTGGATGAAGTGGTAGGGAAACTTCCTCAGGTTCGGTTACCGTCAACGGTACGAGGTTTAACCATAGGCTTAGAGTTAGCTGATCCTGAATTTGATACTCCTGGTACGGTGGACGTTCTCCTCGGGTCAGACGTCCTCGGGAGATTCTGGTGTGGCAGAAAACGGGTACTTCAGCAAACTGGTTTAGTGGCCGTTGATACCACAGGGGGGTATGTTATTTTTGGCCCAGTTTGGAGACCTCAGGACCTACCAGAGGGCGATACGGTTCTCTATGGTAGTGTGTTGTCGGAGGTGCTGCAGAGGTTTTGGGAGTCTGAGGAGCCACCCACAGCGGATAGACGGAAGCCAGAGGATGACGAGTGCGAGCTGTTCTATCAGTACAACACTGCACGAAGTTCGTCAGGTAGGTTTGTTACCAGGCTGCCATTTCTCCCAAACCGCCCCTCCTTAGGTAGTTCGCGACAGATCGCGGAACGGAGACTACTGGCTATGGAGAGAAAGATGAAGCGAGATGCAGCACTTCGGCAGAAGTATATCGAATTCATGAGGGAGTACCTAGAGTTAGGCCACATGTCGGTGTCCAGCATAGATTGGAGGTGTGTCGAGCATTACTATATACCACACCTGGCTGTTTTGAAGTCACCGGAGGCGAAGATACGGGTAGTGTTTGACGGTTCTGCTCCTACATCGAATGGTGTGTCTGTGAACCAGTGTCTGCACGCGGGTCCCAAGTTGAACCGGGACATTGTGGACATCCTCACAGATTTTCGGTTGCACCAAGTAGCGTTTTTTTTTTTTTTTTTTTTTTTTTTATTATTTAAGGTAAGTTACAAACAAAAAACTTATCTACTATTCCTCGCCAAACTGAAACAGTTTGTTGGCGAGACGCGCTTATTAACACTATTATATATCTATAACCTACCAGACAGCACCCACTAACTATTCAAACAGCTTAATCGTACCTAACTAAGACGTAATTATTATACGTATCTATTTTCTTATGCCAGCTTGATCTTGTGGATCATCACTGACATTGAGTAATGCATTTTTCAGTTTTGTTTTGAGCGTAGTTAAACTTAACTTAGGAGTTTTTCTAAGTATACTTAATTTATTAAATACTTTGGGTACAATCACAGATGACACTCTTTCACCATAGTAGTTTTTAAATCCAGGCAGCATAAATTTTCCTTTACGTACACTTTTTGTGTTGTATTTATTTGTTTTGATAACCCGATATTTATCACTGTAGTAGTGTTCTAAACCAATCAAGTATTTAACCTTTTCTTCCACGGGTAAAATTTTACAAATTGAAAATAATTTATTATAGTCATCTCTGCAACTTTTCTCTACTCTTTTGCTAACAATGTTCTTTATTAACCGTATCTGAATACTTTTAATGTTATTTAAATATGTTTTGAACGTTCGACCATACACCACTAACCCATAGCTTAGTAGTGAGTCCGCAAGCGCATAATATACAATTAGTAATGTATGATTGTTAAGCACCATTTTCAATTGGTAAAATTTCCCTAGTACTGATCTTAACCTATTACATACCTCATTTACATGCAATTTCCAATTAAAATGTTTCTCTATTGTTAAGCCCAAGTATTTAAAAGATTCTACATATTCAATTGCAGTACAACAACAGTTAACTTTACTAGTATGCAAACACTCATACGTGTGTCCAATTATATCTAACATTTCTTTGTTCGTTGACTTTGCACGTTGGTTATACGGCGAGTGTATATGCATACATTTCGTTTTTGATATATTTAAGATAATCCCATTGTCATGAGCCCATTTGGTTACGTTTAGCGTTCGTCGCAGACGTCAAAATGATGTTTCGCCAAACAATTATACACCCAGATGACCGTCGGTACCAGCTGATTTTGTGGCGTGAGAGCCCTGACGAGCCGATGGTCACTTATGAGCTTAACACGGTAACGTATGGTCTGAAGCCAAGTCCGTTTTTGGCAGTACGCACGCTGCGAGAGTTGGCCGCACAGGAAAGGGTAAGATTCCCTCGAGCCGCAGCAGTACTGGATCGCGACGTCTACGTGGATGACATCTGCACGGGTGCAGATAGCGTGCAACAAGCACTGCTACTACGAGACGAGCTGATTGCGATCATGGAATCAGGAGGTTATGAGTTGCGGAAATGGCTGTCCAGCTGTCCAGAGCTCCTGGCCGGGTTGCCAGGTGAGTTCCAGCAGGACCCGCACCTTTTCGAGAACCCGGACAATCCAAATACGTTGAGCATCCTAGGGGTGCAATATAGGCCAACGCATGATGTCTTTACGTATCAGATCGAGCCAGACCTTTTGCAGAAGACTTGGACGAAGCGTTCGGTATTATCGACGATCGCCAGAACTTTCGATCCTAACGGGTGGATCGCACCGGTGACGTTCATGGCGAAGTGCTTCTTGCAAAGGTTGTGGATAGCAAACTTGGGTTGGGACGACCAGCTCTCCGGAGAGCTGTTGAATGATTGGACCAAGTTTGTGACCACCTTACCAGGGATCGTACGCATCGCCATACCTCGCAAGTTGCTCCCATCGGTGGGATGTAAGGCTACCCTACATGGGTTTTGTGATGCCTCGGAGCGAGGGTACGCGGCAGCTGTCTATTTGCGGACAGTCAGTTCAACGGGAACTGTAGACGTGCGTCTAGTTATGGCCAAGAGTAAGGTGGCTCCGGTTAGGACAAGATGGACCATTCCAAAGTTGGAATTGGCGGGAGCAGCGCTTCTCACGCGCTTGCTACATTATGTCGCTAGTAATCTACGCGGTACCATCAATTTGGATGAAACGGTGTACGCATGGACCGACAGTAGGATAGTTCTGTGCTGGTTACAGACGTCGGTACATACTCTTGAGGTTTTCGTGGCAAATCGGGTGTCACAGATTAAAGGATCGGAAACTCCGTTGGTATGGAGACACGTACCGGGAGAACAGAACCCAGCGGACTGCGCCTCACGGGGATGTAGGGCCCCTGATTTGGTAGGTCACTCACTGTGGTGGGGACCTCAGTGGCTGACTGAGTCACCTGAGAGATGGCCATACAATGAGTGCGGGTCGCCGCTTGGGCCACCTGATCGAGGTTTGCGAGTGAACGTAGGGCAGATCGTACCTAAGCCTAGTGCGGCTTTCTTGCTGGAACGATGCAGCTCCCTCGACAAACTTCTAGGGGTGACAGGTTGGATCAAACGGTTCGTGAACAACTGTAAAAAACCTCAAGCAGAACGGAACTTGGCACCTGTCCTCTCGCCTGCGGAGCGGAATGCGGCTCTAAGTTTATTGGTTAGGGTCGTCCAGGCGGAACATTTTGAGGAAGAGGCCAGGCTGCTCAGGGATGGCCGTGGAAAGCTGAAGGGAGGTCTTGTGCGCCTCAACCCGTTCGTGGACGAGCATGGAATGCTCCGGGTTGGAGGTAGACTTCGGAACGCTAACCTGCCCTTTTCAGCACGGCATCCGCTGTTACTCCCAAAGAAGGGACCTTTGGTAGAACTTATAGTTAGGGATCGTCACCAGAAAAACTCGCATGCGGGCTGCAATGCACTTTTGGCTATTCTGCAGCGCGAGTTTTGGATCTTGTCTGGACGACGTACGGTACGGAGCATTGTGTTTCGGTGCTTGCCTTGCTATCGGTTGAAGGCAGCCACAATGCAACCTCAGATGGGAGACCTCCCACCGGACCGGGTGACGGAAGCCTGGACGTTTGCGGGTGTGGGAACGGACTTTGCGGGGCCTTTTATGGTAAAGGCATCACGCCTTCGCAACGCGAAGTCAATCAAGGCGTATTTGTGCGTGTTTGTGTGCCTAGCAACCAAGGCCGTCCACTTGGAACTCGTGGCCGACCTCACTACGGAGGCTTTCTTAGCAGCTTTAGATAGATTTGTGTCGCGAAGAGGGCGACCAGCGCTGATCAGGTCGGACTGTGGTACCAACTTTAAGGGCGCTGATCGATGTATGAAAGAAATTATAACGTTTTTATCGGAAAACGAGGAAGCTATCGGCACGAGCCTCTCCCGTCAGGGCATTAACTGGGTGTTCGATCCACCAGGATGCCCCCACTGGGGTGGTATATTTGAAGCGGTTGTAAAGTCCGCTAAGACGCATTTGATGCGCGTTATAGGTTTAACGATATTAACCTTTGAGGAGCTAGCGACCGTGTTTTGTAAAATTGAGGCCGTTCTCAATTCACGTCCTTTGTGTCCGCTTAGCTCAGATCCGAATGATCTGGAGGCCCTGACACCAGGGCATTTCTTAATTGGCCGACCACTTAACGCCTTGCCAGAGTACCCCTACACAGAGGTCAGTAGCAATCGTTTGACGCGTTATGAGTTGCTGCAGCAAATGTCTCAGAATTTTTGGAAGCGATGGTCGCTTGAGTATTTGCACATTCTGCAGCAACGCCTTAAGTGGACGGACAGAACTGAACCCCCTCGCATCGGAGATCTCGTTCTGGTTAAGGATGCCAACCTGCCGCCACTGCGATGGCGCAGAGGGCGCATTCTCAACTTGTTCCCAGGTAGTGATGGCACTCCTCGAGTCGCGACAGTTCAGGTAGGGGATTCAGTTCTTAAGCGAGCAATAGCAACGCTATCTCGTCTCCCCAGTAGTGAATAGGCCTAAGGGATTCGGCCTAGGGCGGGTGAATGTTTAATTTAGCGTTGCTATGCTGGGGTAAGTTAGGTATTAATGACGGTCTATGAATGCGCCGCGATTTCGCACGCATCGCTCTGGGCATATGTTGTCCCTTTCTCGCTCGCAGGGCGAGACTGGCGACGTGCGCGCAGACCGCCTGACGGCGCCACGCGGTGATTTCTGCACCGCACTGGCAGTCACTCAAAACCGTTCGGACGGGAGGGTATCGTATTGTGCGGATTTCCCGCCACGCGTTTTGTGATGCCGCGTGTAATGGACGATTCAATTTGAGATCGCGCGTGTTGATGCATCGTATTATTGCGTTTCTCCTGGGTTGTACTGGAATGCCAGGCTTAGTGATTGTTGGATGTCTCGACGTCTTCCACGTGAGCGTCGCGTTGAATAGGCATCAGGTGGCCATTTTGGCCCGCGTTTGTACGGCCCAAATTCGGGTTGGGTCACGCGTAATGACTAATATCAAAGTGAAATACGAACAGAAGCTGTGAGTGGTTTGAAGTGAATAACGCGCCAAGGCTGTAGTGGAATGCTGGGTGTCGATATCTTTTCCACCCAGCCCTGTAAGTACCCACGGAATCCCGATTTGATCCATTCCCTGAACTTCCTTTCTCCGTTGGGTATTTTATGCATTTGGACCGGCACGTTGACTGTAAGTGGTAAACCTAGTTGTCTTATAAAACTGTTTATTCGTGTTAATGGTGTGTTCCCTTTAGTCATATTTGTTGTACCATATCATTGTGACTCCTTAGTACGAATTGCGGAATTCGTGGGGTGATATAATTTGGAGGTACTTACTTATAATCTAGTGCTAATACGTGTGACGTAACGCCAGATCGGCAGACGGTATTTACTACCGACTTGAGTTATGTAAAGGTCAGAACACATCATTTGCCAATTTCACTCAACTTAGTTAATTAAGTTAAATAGATTTAGGTTCACGTTAATTCATAGTATGCGCTGCTATATTGTGCAGCGTATGCTATTTAGCGCTGCGTAACGCGGCCATTGTCTGCCTTCAGTTGAACTCCTGGTATTTTACTAGAAATTTACCTGTGTAAATCGCTTCCACTGCGGGAGTTTAGCTTGGAATTAGACAGGAAAACTTTGTTTCTTGTGTGATCATACCATTATAATGGTCGACTTCAACACCTGCCTCATTAATAATGATTATCAATATCTGAATCGTTTCACTTAGCTACGTTCTATTGTTGATTCCGCAAACCTTAATATCCTGCCTCTTAATTCCACTCACAACTTTCCACACTGTTCCTTTCTCTGCTCGATCTTATTACTGTGTCCTCGACTGATCATGTAAGCTCACATGGCCAAATCAACGCTGAAGCTTTTTCATACCACAATCTTGTCTTCCTTTCATATAAAATCCGCTGTCCTAAACTTAAACCTCGTGTCGTGATGCAACGGAGCTTTGCCTCGATCGATGCTATTAAGTTCATAACTAATCTTAGTGATGTTGATTGGGACTCAGTTTTCCAAGCACATAGTATTGATGACTAGTTTGAAGTTTTTAACTCACTTTTAATCCAGGTGTTCGACGTCCATGCTTCACCTAGACCCATCAAGCTAAAACACTTGCCTGCACCATGGCTCACTGACGACATAAAAAGTGTGATAGCTGGGAGGAATGCTGCTAAGATCAAATATAGAAAATCACGAGCGCTACAAGATACTGCGTCATCGTTGTAGTCGATTGTGTAGAGACGCTCAGCGTAAACACATACATGTTTCCGTTAAAATCGGTGATCCGGCGAAAGTATGGTCATTTCTCAACTCCTTGGGTATAGGTAAGACCAATAGTTCCCTTATTCTAAACTTTGACTTGAATTCCCTAAATCTCCACTTTACATCTTGCTGTCAAACCCCCTCTTTCACTAAACAAGCTTCAATAAACACTCTTTCTTCATTTTTACGTCCTTCTTACTCTCCTTTTTCTTTTACACCTTGTGATGAGCGTGAAGTTGAAAAAAATATTTCAGCCATTAAATCCAATGCTGAGGGCCTGGACGGTATCAGTCATAGAATGATCTTGCTCAGCCTTGGTGTTGTACTGCCCATTCTTTCTCATATATTCAACTTCTCTCTTAGCACAGGTACCTTTCCTAACTGTTGGCGACAAGCTGCAGTTATTCCTATTTCTAAAGTCAACAATCCTTCTACCATGTCACATTACCGTCCTATTTCTATCCTACCATTCCTCTCAAAAGATCTTGAGCGCCTTGTTCACCATCAGCTTAATTCCTTTATAAATTCTCACAAACTGCTCAGTGTCTTGCAATCCAGTTTTCGCCCAGGGCACGGAACAGTAACTGCTCTAACCAAGTTATCTGATGATGTGCGGCTGATTATGTCGAATCAACAGCTAACAGTGTTAGCTTAACTTAACTTTAGTAATGCTTTTAACATGGTAGATTTTGACATACTCCTACCAATGTTACGCGCACTGCACATCACGGACGGGGTGGTCAATTGGTTCCACGGTTATCTGGTTGGATGGCAGCAATGTATTCGTGTCGACAGTAAAGTTTGTGATCTCACTTATATAACTGTGGGTGTGCTTGAGGGTGGTGTACTTTATCTTCTCTTCTATTCCATTTTTATCAATTTTCTTACACCTCTCCTCTCTTCACAATAACTAAGCCATTATTTAGCAATTTCTTATTAAAATCACTGGCATTCGATTTAAATGCAAATCTGAAAGCGATACAGTTGTTTTAATATTAGTGGCAACGGAACATTCATTATTCTTTTCTCATTGGTCAACTTTATGCAATAAAGTGAAATTCATTCATGCTAAATCATTGATAAACATGTAAGGTTACGTTAAATGCTGTCATCAAATTGATACTGATTCTGGTGAGCACGGTTGTGCCCTTTGTCGGCTTAGGTTTGTAGTTTCGCTGAGACGGGATGTCAACCGTAGGCACATACATGGATGTCATCATTCTGTCAACTGTGGTACCATCTACCGGGTCGTGATTATAGTTCTGGGAGTTTTGGAGATGTCTGTAAAACAGCTGTTAATGTTGAATTGTCAGCTGTTTGCAGAATGCATGGGTTAGTTTCTATCGACGTTAACAGTTGGGAGTATTGCTTGTTGATATCCAATGAGATTGATTTTTAAACGGAAATGAAGTAGGTACTACAAGTTTTTGCCATACAATTTATATTATATAATGTATTTACAGGGAAAGATGAAATCCCAATCGAAACTATTCGAGCAATGGGAGAACATGGCGTTCATATCTTCCACTCGATCTGCAACAAGGTATGGCTCACAGGCAAATGGCCTTCAGAATGGGCTCACACAGTTTTCACTCCTCTCCATAAAAAGGGTTCAACTAAAAAATGTGGCAACTTTCGACTGATTGCCTTAATATCACACGCGAGTAAGATCATGCTTCACATCATAAACGAGCGACTGAAAACATTCTTGTCCAGAGAAATTGCGCCAGAACAAGCCGGTTTTGTAAAAGGCAAGGGAACCAGGGAGCAGATACTTATCATTCGTCAAATTATCGAGAAAGCACGAGAGTTCAACAAGCCGACATACATATGCTTTGTTGACTTCTCTAAAGAGTTCGACTCGGTGAAATGGCCAACGCTGTGGAAAACACTACTCGACATGGGCACACCTCAACACCTTGTGCACCTTCTCAGGGGACTCTACGAAGGAGGGACAGCGTCAGTTCGGACAGATAACCTCTAATGATTTCCACCCAAGTGCGGGTGTGCGCCAGGGCTGCATAATTTCACCCTTGCTTTTTAATATCTACACTGAGCTTATAATGCGAATCACTCTCGAAGATTGGACAGATGGTGTTGTTATTGGTGGATACAAAATTTCGAACTTGCGATACGCAGATGACACCACCTTATTTGCAAATAACGCGGAGCACATGCGGGAATTACTGCTCAAAATGGAGCGCGTAAGTCTTACCTTTGGATTGAAGATTAATCGAGGTAAAACGAAGATTATGATCGTGGACCGCGTCAATGACAACTTGCCAGAAGTTACACAGATTGCGAACTGCGACGTGGTTCAAAGCTATGTATATCTTGGGGCCTTAATCTCAAATAAGGGTGGTTGCGTAGATGAAGTAAAGCGCCGTATGGCCATAACCAGAGCTGCGGTGGAGAAGTTGAAGAAAGTGTGGAGGAACCGCAACATCACCAAAGCCACCAAAGTAAGGCTCATGCGAACGCTGGTATTCCCAATCTTCCTTTACGCGGCAGAGACGTGGACAGTGCGTGAGTTGGAAAAGGGGAAGATAGATGCTCTCGAGATGTGGTGCTGGAGAAGAATGCTCGGCATATCGTGGACAGAGTTTCGTACCAACGTCTCCATACTCCAAGAGCTCGGCATCACAAAGCGTCTGTCGACCATAGTACAAACGCGCATACTATCGTACTTTGGCCATATATCAAGGCGTGAAAACGACTCAATAGAACGGCTAGTCGTTCAAGGAAAAGTAGAGGGAACCAGATCACGTGGCCGATTACCTATGCGCTGGACTGACCAAGTGAAATCCGCAGTGGGAAGCCGTGTATCAGACTGCACCAGACAGTCCATAAACAGAGAAAAATGGCGGGAGATCGTAAAAAAAGCTGTGTCCGCCTCGAACAGTGCCTCAACGTGACCACGACCGCTCTGTCAAGAGCGAAACGACAGAGAAGAAGAAGAGAATGTATTTAGAAGGTAAGAACCACTAAGCTACGGTTGTATGTTTCCAATGCGACGAAATAGAGATATATTATGTAATCTATTACTTTACTACAAGTGAACGAATAAGAATAACTATAATATATGTTTTAGACAAACCAGTGTAATGTATACTTTGTGGTAATGTGGTGGCGAATAGGTAATCACCGAGTAATTATTTCAAAGATTACATAGATGTCGCTTATAGGTGGTAATCTGTTAAGTTTTAATGCTACGCCTTAAGGTGGACTTTTCTACTTACAATGGTGTATGGTCTTGATCTCCAATACAGCCTTTAGATGATTGATAATTGATAAGTCCAAGAGAAAGTTTCAAAAAATGTATATTTTTTAACACATATTGATTTAAAATTGATGATGAGTTGCACGCTGTGCGGTGTCGAAACGTGAACTGATTTTTGCTTACATTATAAAATTCATCGTATAAAGTAAATTGCTTACAATGCTCTAAGTGCAGTTATTAGACTGTACATGCTCCCGGGGGAGAGAAAATTAACAAAAAAATATATCTGATAATTTGAATTATGAAATTGTTTAAAATCAATCTTATAAATTTCATGATTATATAAATTTGAACTTACAAATTTAAGTAACAACTTGCTTAAAAATAAAACTTATAAATTTCATGATAAAATAATTCAAGCTTATAAAAATTAAAATATATTTTGCTTAAAAATTTAAAAAGCATCTTATAAATTTAAAAACTTATAAATGTTATTGCACTGCACTCCACTGAGAAATCCCGAGTCTTGAAGTGGCTTATTGGATTTGTTCCTTTATCTATTTTGTGAATATTATTGCTTGCTGACTCGACATCGTATCTGGCGGAGTGCGTGCCCGCTGTGCCGGCTGTAGGGGCGGCTCTAAACGGTACTGTTCCATTTGCCTCAAGCTCTAGAGTTGCTGGCACTTCTTGCGATGATTTTCGACGATTGATTCTGCGTCTACAAACGGTGACGATTGCTACTATACTTCCTACTAGTAGTGTACCGTACATGATGCAATACTGATGAATATCGTGAGTTGACACATTTTCTATCGACGGATTGCTCTCTTTCATTTTGATAATTTTATGCTCTAGATCGTTCATGAGCTTTTGTGTATCTTCGTTGATTCTTGTCGTGTTTTGAATTGGCTCGAACGTTATATTAAAAATGTTGTTGATCTGAGGAATTACAAGCTTGTCTATTTTTGAACTTAGTTGAATAGTGCTGATAGTATCTTTGTGCGCATACACAGTATAGTTCTCTGTCTTGATTACGCAATTTTCATCTAAGTTTATAATATTTGCATGCTTTATATGTATGGCCGTAATGCGATCGCTGCATATCACTCTCAGCTGGCATGAATCACAACAAAAATGGAAGTAAGTGTTGCTATTGATAAGATTCAACCATTTTTGACTACAGGTTTCTATATTGCTTTGACATTTGTCATCTTCTGTTTTCATGCATAAATCCTTGTCTGACCTCAACTTGAAAATGGGGCTGCGCAGGTAACACATGTATGTCGATGTATCATGTGATATACATTGATTCAGCTCATCGTGCGATAGAGGTAAGTAGGAATCCTTCTGTAGGTTCATACCAACATATTCTGCTACTGGTAGTAGGGTGACCATATTACGTCCGACTTGTTTCGGAACTGCAATCACATAATATAAGTCATAGCTTTCTCTACTTATTAGAGGTATCTTGATCTCGATTATTAAGTACGACACTGATAATTTAGCGCGAACTTTTAGTAGATGATAAATGCTTTGTAGATCGGACTGGATATTGTTGACTGGTAAGGCTAATTCTTGCTTTAGCTGCCCAGATATTGTGTTTAGCTCGTCTTGTAGTTGTTTTGGAGTTATTAGATGAATATTGAATTTGCCGTGGTAGATATTCGTGATTATATCCAATAATGTGTTCTGAGTCTCCCTTAGGCTCTCTATCATATTATGTGCTGATATTGCTGATAACGTAAATTCGTTGACGTACGCCAGATTATTTATCTCCGACTTCAACTTGCTTGATGCTTCTTGTAAAGCCATGATGTGCCGGTTAAACAGCTTATGTTGTTTCTTGATATTATCCTCTGTTCTTTTTAAGAGATTATATTCAGCTTCTACTATTGATGTTTGATTTTTCCATAGTAGCGCCATATGATTTTCATTCTTGTTGATAAGCTGGATGTCTCGTTTGTACTGTTCTGCGAACTCGTCATCTAGTACACCGAATAAACTACGCGCTATGCTGCCTATTCCATTAATAAGACCTCGTTTCTGTCTGTCGCGCTGTACTTGTTTATGTAGTAGAATTTCATTGTAGAATTCCAGTTCGCCAAACATATGTTGCAGCTGTAGCATGATGACATCGCAATGAGATTTTTGCTTGATCTCTTCACATGTATTTTCTAGATGCTCTTGATATTTCATGTATGCGGCTGTGCCATCCCAGTATGGATTCATGTCGTAGTATACGATGATCTTCCATTCATCCTGTATGAGTTGCATATTCGCAATCTTGTCAAAATAAAGACCATGATTATCTTTTAGGCTTGATATATTTTGACAGAAAGATGATGTTATAATTGTCAAAAAATAAAGAATAGCCATAATGATTGAGGCCATGTTTGATTGTTTTGCTTTAGGTGTCCGTTTTCGTGGCCGCCGCGTACGAGTATCGTGTTCGCCGTTGGGTGACGTCACATCAGCTGATACCTGCTCGACTTGGCTCGTCGCTTGCGTCGTTTGGTTACTGGCGGGCGCACGTGATACTTGCTCGACTTTGCCGGTCGCTTGCGTCGTTTGGTTACTGACGGGCAATAATGATAATTTTACAATTGGTCGCTTGATAAGACCGTTCTTTGTTTTGAGTGTTACAACCCTGACGTAGCCATCTTTTCCTGGGTGTAATTCGACGACTCTGCCCATAGCCCATTTTCCTGGGGGCAGGTTTTCGTCTTGAATAATGACGACGTCATTGATCTTGATATTTTCTTTGGTTTTCATCCATTTTGAACGTTCTGATAACTGGGCGAGGTATTCAACCTTCCATCTCTTCCAAATATCGTTGAATATCTTTTGAGTTAGTGTCCACCTCGTCCTTTCGTCTTTTTCAGTGTTAATGATAGTTAGAATGGGACCACTTGATAAAAAGTGCGATGGTGTTAAAGGTAGTCCAACTCATCTGGGTCCTCTGATATTGCACATAGCGGCCGTGAGTTTAGGCACGCTTCTATTTGCGACAATATTGTGGCCAACTCTTCATACGTCAGCTTTTGCTCTCCGAGCACTCTGCGTAAGTGGTGTTTGACGCTTTTCACGGCTGATTCCCAGATTCTTCCCGCGCTTGGCCACGATGGAGCCTGAAAATGCCATTCGATCTCCATGCCTGAGAGTTCATTAAAGAATTCTGGATCTAATACTTGTTTCAGGTCGAAGAATTCTTGTTGTAGTTTGTTGTTTGCGCCAACAAAGTTTGTTCCATTGTCGCTATAGATATGGCGCGGTGACCCTTTTCTTGATGATAGCCGTACCAGTGCTGCCATAAACGCAGACGAGGTCATATCTGATACCAGCTCAAGGTGGACTGCTTTTGTTGCCATGCAGATAAATACTGCTATGTAACCCTTTGTTGTCCTGACACAACGTCCACGATTAGCTTTGATTTCTAAACTCCCTGTATAGTCCACCCCGCAGTGGTAGAACGGGCGTGACTGGTTTATTCTTGCAGAGGGTAAGTCCCCCATTATTTGATTAAGCTTTGATGGGTTGTGTCTCCTACATGTGACACAGGTACGTAATTGTTTCTTGACTGATCTGTTTCCTCCGATGATCCAGTACATCCGTCTGAGGTATGAAAGAGTAAGACGTACACCGCCGTGGAACGTCAGGTTGTGTGCTTGCTGGATCAGAAGCTCTGTCAGGCGACCATCGTGAGGTATAATGATAGGATTTTTCATTTCATTGCTTATGTTTGCATTTCTTAACCTTCCACCAACATGGAGAAGGCCATCGTGCTTATCTAAGTAAGGGTTTAGATTCACAATCTTGCTTTTCGAATCCACTTTCCTTCCATCTTGTAAATTCTTGATTTCTGCTCTGAATTTTGCTTGCTGTATTTGCTTGATAATTATTTGCCTTGCTTTTTCTTTTTCTTGAACTGTTACATATGCTTTGCTTTCTTTTTCTTGCTTTTTGCTGGTAAATCGCAACACCCATGCTAGGATGCGGACAATTTTCTTGAAGGAACTGTGCTTCTTGATTAATTGCTTGATAATGTTATCATCATCGTCTTGCTGTATAATGACATTAAATTGCTGAGTTTTTCTTGTTTCTTCATTTGTTTGATATATTTCAGGTTTGCTGTCTTTTTCTACCTTATATGAAGCTAGCCAAGCTGGTCCTCTCCACCACAAGGGGAGCTCCAACAACTGTGATGCTGTGATGCCTCTGCTTGCGCAATCAGCTGGGTTGTCGGCTGATTTTACGAACCGCCAGCTTGTTGGCTCAATGATGTTTGTAATCTTGCTCACTCGGTGTGCGACGAAGGGCTTCCACTTGTTTATATCACCCTGTATCCATCCGAGAACAGCTGTTGAGTCGGTCCATCCAAATGTGTTAATGTTATAAGTGGACAAACATTGCTGTACTTTGCTCATTGCCTTTGATAGTAATTCTGCTCCACACAGTTCTAGTCGTGGCAGAGTATGTTTCTTCTTCTGTGACGCTACTCTTGATTAAGCCATCACTAATACAACTATTGATGATTTTTTTGTAATTATTTTGCAATAAATGACGCAGGCATACGCATTAATTGATGCGTCACAATAGCCGTGTAACTCGATATTCGTCGTTTCGTCGGTACCGAGCCAGCGCGGCACTTGAATGTTGTTTATGTTTACGATATCTTCTTTTATCTTGTTCCACTTAGTTCTGATGTCTTGGGGTAGTTCATCATCCCATTATAGCGACGTTTTCCATACTTCTTGAAAAAGGAGCTTGAATTTTGTTGTTGTCGGAGTTAACCAACCGAGGGGGTCGAAAATTTTGGAAATTTCTGAGAGTAAAATTCTTTTTGTGATTTTCTGTTGCTGGGTTTGATTTATTTTAGATTCAAACGTGAAAGTGTCTAGTGTTGGTTTCCAGCCCAAACTCAAAGTTTTTGTAGACTGTGCTTGTCTGAATTCGAAGTTGTTGTTGTGATTTAAATCTTCAGCGTTTTCACTTTGTAGTAGTGAATTATGATTTGACGACCACTTTCTCAAGTTGAAGCCGCCTGATTTCAATAGACGTATCAAGTCTAGCTTAAGTTGTTTTGCTGCTGCTATATTATGAGAGCCATGAAGTAAATCATCCATATAAAATGATTCTTCCAGTACGGCTGGTGCTTCACTTTCTTGATAGTTTTCCTTTTCATCTCTTGCTAGTTGCTTCAGGGTCATCATGGCTAAGAAGGGAGCGGCCTTGGTGCCGTAAGTAACAGTTGTCAGCTTGTATTCTTTTATTGGTTTCATTTCTGAATCTCGCCAAATGATTTTCTGTAAGTTTTGATCATCTTTGTGAACCCATATTTGCCGAAACATTTTCTCGATGTCGGCGGTGAAGGCTATCTTGAACTGCCTCCACTTCAAAATTAGGGCTTGTAAATCTTGTTGCAAATTTGGACCCCTGGCCATAAGGTCATTAAGGCTTTTTCCTGATGATGTTATCATTTTTCCGTTAAAAACTACTCTTAATGACGTAGTCAGTGATTCTTTGCGCAATACACAGAAGTGCGATAGGTAGCATTCTGGAATCGCGTTGCCGACCGACGGTTTCATATGACGAAGTGCAATGTACTCGCTTATGAATTGTTTATATTGTTTAGCAATTTCTTCTGATTTACGGAATTTTTTCTCCATTTGTAAAAAAGTTGCGATTGCTTTTGATTTTGACATTCCCAGTTCTTCTTCAAAATTTGCTTTGAGGGGTAGTCGGACTTCATATCGGCCGTCTTCTAATCTTTGCGTTGTTTCATGATAAAATTGTACGCAGTGGGAATCTTCCGACGATAGGGTTGTCTCTTCAGAGATATCTTCGATTTCCCAAAATTTTTCTAGTTCATCGATATTGTTAAGGACAACATTTCACTGTAGTGTTTTTGCAATATTGCCACATAGAATCCATCCCAGCCGAGTTTGTGAGCTATGGATGTTGTTTCTTTTGATCTGCAGATGCCCTCCAGAATTATTTGAGAATACACTTCTGCTCCCAATAGGACATCTACTGGGCGACTTATGTTGAAGTCTGGGTCTGCTAGCTTGATGTGTTTTAAGTATTCCCATGCTGGTTTTTGGAATGTGTAATTAGGTAAGTTCCTGATAAGTTGCTTCATTACTTGTACATCTGCACTGAAGCTGTAGCTCTCGTCAGCTGATGTGCACTTGATATTGATATGACCTCTGCTGTTACTTTCCCTGATTCCAACTCCCGAAATCACACCTTTGCATCTTTGTCTCGGTAGTGATAAAATTTGTGCTGATTTAGAGCTCGCATCGTATAGTAAGTACCATCTACGCCTTGTATCTTGATAATTGCTGTTGATAATAAAATTTCAGGCTCGTCACATGTTAGTGATACTTGCGAGCTTTTCTTGATAAGACAGTTTTCATTCGAGTCTGCAGCTGCTGATTGCATCACTGCAACGTTCGGTTTTTGGTAACTTGATTTTTTAAATGCATCATGTAAAATTGTATTATGGGGTTCACCACATTTATGGCACTTTTTTGTTGAAAAACATCCCTTATCTCCGTGGGGATGAAGACAATTATCGCGGAATTTTAGTCTTGATATTGTTTTTTGCTTTGATATCGGATTCATATCCAAAAATTCCTTGCAGTAATAAATTCCATGTTTATTTCCACACAACGGACATGAAATAGGAGTATATTGCTGCGTATTACTTGATTGTTGCGTAACCACTTGATTGGCTAATGCAGGGCACATGAAGTTGTAATTCGATTTTTGGAAGTAATTGTTTGATAATGGCTTGCTGTTGAATGATGTTGAGGGTTGCGCTCCGTCTTGCTTTCGGCGCAAAGATTCCAAGGTAGTAAACTTGCTTTCCAAAAATTCAAAGAACTTTTTCAATGTTGGTAGCTCCCTCTTGTTAGTGACAGAATCCATGTAATCATTGTATGTAAACGTATCCAACTTGAGCGACAAAAGATGTACAATGAGAGGATCCCATGAGCTAGTATCGACGCCCAAATTCTTGACAGCATTGAGACACTCGTTTGCTGTGTCGTGAATTTTCTTGATGTGACTCACACTCTGTTGCTTTGAGCTCGGAATATCTAATATCGTATTGATATGTGAATTAAATATAAGCTTGATGTTATTGTACCTGTTGTTCAGAATTTCCCAACAGGCACTGTAGTTTTCTGAGCTAATTGATAAATGCTGAAGCAGGCGCTCAGCTTCTCCTCGCATTTTGCTTTTAAGAAATTGCATTTTCTGGGCATCTGACATCGATGGGTTATTGTGTATCGCTTCGCAGAATAAATCTTTGAATGACACCCAAGTTTGATAGTGTTATGTATTGTGTCGGTAGTTTCAATAAACCAGTTCGTATCGAATCGTCGTGTCTCATTGACGTCCCTACACAACACTGGCGACGAGGCCTGTGTACCTACATATCTTTTTGTTAAACGCGTGCGCAAGTGATATTTTAAGAATGCCGATCGGAAAAATAGATGCGTTTCTTTTTGAAAAAGACAATTGGGACGCATATATTAGACGTCTAGATCAGTTCATAGTGCTAAATGAGATAAAATCAACCCTTAAAGTGGCCACGTTAGTGACGGTAGTGGGCACCGAGTGCTATGAATTAATGTGTGACCTTTGTTCTCCCAATACACCGGAATCAAAATCGTATGACGATCTCGTGAAATTGGTGAGGGAACATTTGGAACCACAACGGTCAGAAATTGCCGAAAGGCATGTCTTTAGGCAGAGAACTCAGCGGCAGGGTGAAGGTATCCGAGACTACCTACAAGCACTTAAACATCTGGCAAAAACGTGTAATTTTGGTGCGTGCCTAGAGAACAATCTGCGAGATCAATTCGTTTCGGGGCTATACAGTGAGGACATGAGATCGAGGATATTTGCCGAAAAGGAAGTGGACTACAAGCGTGCAGTCGAGTTGGCACTAGCACTGGAGGCGGCGGAGCGGCATGCGACGGTGGCGTGTGCGTCGGGCGCTGGGGGCGCTGGCGCCAAGCTGTCGTCGGCAGCGCCTGCCGCGTTACAGGACGACGGCTTGCACCGCTTCGGCGCGGGCCCGGGTGCAGGAGCAGGGACCTCGCGCGCGGGCTCGGGCGCTGCACGTGCAGGTGCGGGCGCTGCTCGCGCGCAGCGGTCTTGCGGTTGCTGCGGCAGGCTGGGCCATGCGGATGGCCGGTGCAAGTTCAAAGGTTATTCTTGTGACATGTGCGGTCGTAAAGGTCATTTAAAAGCAGTGTGCGTCCAAAACAAGAGTGAATTTCACGGTGGCAGTGCGCAAAAGTCTCCGAAAGGTCAGTTTTTTCTAGATGATTTGGAATCGGATGATGAGGACTGCCACTTTTATAACCTAGCGGTGAGTAACCTACTAAGTAACTCTGATGATGAACCTTATTATGTGAACTTAAGTGTGGAAAACGTTTCCTGTGAATTTGAAATTGATACGGGAAGTAAAATTTCGGCTATCTCTAAGAAGTTTTATGACAAGCACTTCTCGTCTTTACCTATTGTTAAAAAGACATTAACATTAAAGTCATATACAGGCCAAGTTATCGAGACACTAGGTTACATTGAGGTTAACGTCAAATGCGGTGAAAAATGCGGGCTGTTAAATTTGCATGTTATTGAAAACGGGGGCCCTCCATTGATGGGCCGTATTTGGATCAGAAAGTTAAAATTGTCTGTTATTGAATGTTATCATAATTTAACTGAAGATGACTCTATTGCGAAGTCATTACGAAACGAGTTCCCAGATGTTTTTGCGGACGGTTTAGGTACCTATAAGTCCGAGTTACGGCTTCATTTGCAAGATAAGACACCGGTATATGTTAAGGCGCGTCCGTTACCTCTGGCTTTGCGCGAGCCCGTTGAGAGGGAGCTCGAACGACTGCAGAGGGAGGGGGTTATTTATAAAGTAGATAGATCGGATTATGGTACACCCATCGTACCTGTAATTAAAACAAACGGTAGTATACGATTGTGTGGTGATTATAAAATCACGAACCACTTAAACGTCCATGGTGACTACACTCCCCGAAAAAACACTAGTCTATACAGTCCGTGGGGAGTATAGTCACCTGGCGCCGTCTGTTGGACTACGTTGGGTTTTCACTCGTATTACGGCTCTATGGTTGTGAAATAGTTCTAACAAAAAATACTAGATGACTCTTTGTCAAGTTTTCGATCAACTGAGGTAGTTTTTTTTTCTAAAATGGCAATCAAAACGTGAAAAAATAAAAATAAAATCGGTGGTCTGTCATCTTGTGTTGTGAAAATTTTGGTGAGTGTTCTTCTGTGCAAAATGTGGTAAGTACTTTTGTTTTAATTCATATTTCCTAGATTGTTGCACATCAAATTATTCGTAATTGAATTTGCCTTACGATTTTGTATAATTCTCATGGTTTTAAATCATACGATCTGAATAATAGAACTTGAAAAAATACGGTATCACGCTGCAATGTTTCGTTGACAAATATGAGCACGATAAATAGATTTAATTCATCACTTGATATAAAATACAGACTAAAACCAAGAGAATATTTAATTGTGATCATATTTATAAACATCTACAGTAGATAAGTATCGATATATGTCTAGATTCTAATAAAAACTAACGTGTTGAACAGGATTTTTATATTGGGGACTACAGTCACCATGGACAGATCTTTAAACAACGCAAATTACGGTTCGTACACACGGGTATCTTGATAAAATTTTTGATGCTATTTTCCGTGTTTTTATGTTGCGATATGAATGTTTATCATTAGCAGAGGTCGGAATCGCAGTGTCATTTCAGGGCCGTACTCAGAAAAAATAATTAATTAATTAATTTTAAATACATATTTTTTGCAGTGAGGAGCTGGTTCAGGTTCGCGCCGAAAAGGCGTTAACCAAGCGCCGGGTTAACGCTTTGTCGGCTGAGGACCGGAATCGGTTAATAGCCCAAAAAAGAAAGGCTGAACTTCAGCGGGTCCTGCTTCCAGGTAATAATACTTACCTTATTCCTCATCTTCAGTGCTCTATCAATGGTTCAATGTAACGTGGTGTGGATATTATAATACATTATTCTTACAGGTTGCTCTCCCCGGAGCGCTAGGCTTGTCCAATACTGAATCAGCCCGAGCCTGAATACCACCAGCGAGCACCTACGCCTCTACCCGAGCCTGAGCCCCAGCTTCGCCCGTTAGCCCAGCCCGAGCCAGAAGCCGACCCCGAGCCTTATAATATAGCAGCCATGGGTACGCCTGAAGCCGAAACTTTACCCAATTCCCCATACAGTTAGTCTGTGCATTGAGCACTGTTTTAGGGACTACCACAAGACTAGACTGTAAGATAAGCATGGGCGTTCCGTATTTTAAAGTGTTACTCTTACTCTGTATCCTATTCTTGTATCCTATGTTGAATAAGGATTTTTGACTTTGACTTTGACTTTGAACTGACAGAATGACGAATCAACTACTTGCGACATTCATTTGCCCCTTGATCCGGCTCTGGCGTAAAATTTGTAATGTCTCACTTTCTGTAGGTCAGCTGGAAAAAAAATCTTAGTAGAAATAAGTTGTCCTGTTGTGTCATTGTATTTTTATCATGTCTCTTGTAATGTTCTTTTGTACAATAAACAGTTAATAATAATAATAAAATCTGTTCTTAGCGCTTACACTCTTAATCCGGCCCTGGCGCAATATATTTTGTAGTATGTATTTGCATTAAGTACAAATACATGTCTCTTGTAATGTTCTTGTGTACAATAAACAGTTAATAATAATAATGATAATAATAATCTGTTCTCAGCGCTTACACTCTTAATCCGGCCCTGGCGCAATATTTTTGGTAAATATTTGCATTAAGTACAAATACAAATGTTAAAAACATTTAATAAATAAAACTAGGTTTACATTGATTTGTGTTTTATTGAAAAGAAAATTAAAAATCGTTTGTGCGGTTCCTTAGCCGGGCGGCCATCTTGTCAGAATTTTACGCCGCCCGAGACTTGGAGAACTCGGGAGGAGTACGTAGATAATTTTAATTAATTTTAATAGAAAATAAAATTGCTAAGTAAAGATTTTGGTACCATTAGAAAGAGTAGATTATCTGCCTTTTTTTCACTGTTTAAGTTATTTACAAACTCTACATACTTTTTGTAAAACTTGAAACAAAAACAACATAACAGTTTTTTTCTTAATAACTTCAACTTATAGCTTTTTTTACACTTAATTTGATTGTATTAGCAATTTGATTATAATATATCTATATTCTTTACAAAAATAGCTACACGAGAGTATTTTTTAAATTAATATAGCTGTAATGGCTGCTTAGCAGTAATCGTTTTTGTCGAGACGGCGCCGGCCAGCCGCAGTCGGTCCATGCGAAAAAGAACGATGGACAGGAGGTTATAGAATCACTCGCGCGCTCTGGACGTTCAAGTGGTTAATCCCCTTTTGAAGGATTATCATTACCCTCTGCCGCGTATCGAGGACCTATTCGCGGTATTGGGCGGTGGCGAGCAATATACAAAATTAGACTTATCGAACGCTTTTCAGCAATGTATTTTACACGAGGAATCACAGCCGATGACAGCAATCACTACCCACATTGGTACTTTTGTATATAAAAGGGTGCCATTTGGTATCAAGTGTATACCAGAAAATTTTCAAAAAATTATGGAAGAAGTTTTAAGCGGATTGCCGTCAACGACTGTTTTTGCTGATGATATTTGTGTAACTGGCAAGGACCAAATTAGACATTTAGATAATTTAAGGGCCGTGTTACAAAGACTTCAAGAAAATGGTTTTAGAATTAACTTTAAAAAATGCCAATTTTTTAAAGATAATGTTACCTACTTAGGGTACAAAATTGATAAGTTTGGTTTACACACGGATCAAAAAAAAATTGAAGCCATTGTAGCTGCGCCTAAACCAACAGACGTTACCCAGTTAAAAAGTTTTATGGGACTCGTTAACTTTTATTCAAAATTCTGTATTAATATGAGCGACATTTTAAAGCCAATGTACAACTTATTAAAGAAAAATGTGTCATGATTGGACTGATGAATGTGATAGGGCATTTCTTAGGATAAAGAAAGTGTTGTCTAGCGCCCCAGTACTCTCGCATTATGACGCGAGCCTCCCTTTGATCTTATCAGTAGATAGCAGTGCATATGGGTTGGGGACAGTTCTGACACAGCGCCATGCAGATGGTATTGAGAGGCCAGTGTGCTGCGCGTCTCGCACACTCAACCCAGCGGAGTGCAATTACTCGCAGTTAGATAAGGAAGCGCTGGCAATAGTCTATGGTGTCACAAAACATCACCAGTACCTATACGGCAGGCGCTTCATATTACGCAGCGATCACCGTCCGCTAAGTTACATATTTGGAAAGAATAGAGGCATACCAGTGACAGCTGCAAGTCGCCTCCAACGCTACGCAGTTAAGTTGGCCGCCTACGATTATGATATAGAATTTGTGACGTCAACAAACAATTGTTTTGCTGACGCTCTTTCTCGTCTTCCTTTAGATAATGTAGCTAAAGGTAAAGAAGGAGAAAGCAGTTATTTAAATTTCGTACAAGAAAGTTTTCCGGTCAGTTTTAAAGAAATCAAAACTGAGACCGCGAAAGACGTCTTATTAAGCAAAATTTATGGTTACGTAATGTTTGGGTGGCCAGCGATAGATAAGGGTAACGAGATTGAAAAAGCCTACTTTAATAGAAAAGACAGTTTACATGTCGATCATGGATGTTTAGTTTGGGGTTATAGGATTGTGATACCTAATAGCTTGCGAGAGACGTTACTAAAAGAAATACATGATGGGCATCCGGGGATTGTTAAAATGAAGCAGATTGCACGTAACTACTTGTGGTGGGAAAACTTGGACGCGGACATAGAACGAGTCGCTCGCGAGTGTGTCGCGTGTCGGGAGTTACGCCCAGCGCCACCTGCAGCGCCGTTGCACTCATGGTCTTGGCCGGCAGAGAAATGGTCGCGTTTGCATCTAGATTTCTTAGGGCCATTTCTAAATAATTATTATTTAGTAATAATAGATGCTCATTCTAAATGGATTGAGGTGGAAAAAATCAGTACTACTTCTGCAGCGCTTGTCATAAACACGTTAAGACGAACATTCGCGCGCTTCGGACTACCTAAGCGTGTCGTGAGTGACAATGGACCTCCCTTTTCCTCTAATGAATTTGGCCTTTATTTGCAACGTAACGGTATTAAACACACTCTAATACCTCCATACCACCCGTCGAGTAATGGAGCCGCCGAAAATGCTGTACGTTCGGTAAAGCGGGCATTAAAGAAGGCGCAATTAGAAAAAGAAGATATAAACACCGCTCTTTGTAGATTTTTGTTCATGTATCGTAACACAGAGCAAAGTACCACGGGTCGCGAGCCGGCAGTAGCCCTGCTCGGCAAAAGATTGCGCGGACGCCTCGACTTGTTGCGCCCCGACGCTGCCGAGCGCGTGCGCGACGCTCAGCTGACGCACGAGCAGCGTCGAGGCGGCCGACTGCGCGTCGCTAACAAGGGGCAGGCTGTATTGCTACGTGATTATAGTAAAGCGGGTCGTAATTGGGCTGAGGGTGTCGTCGAAGATCGCATTGGACCTGTAACTTATACGGTAAAAACAAACGATGGTCGCTCGTATAAACGGCACGTGGATCAATTACTTACCGGTCAAGGTCAAACGAGACGATCACGACATTCATTAAGCCAGACAGTAGAAAACGTATTGGGTGGATCGTTCTCCGATCAATCCGCAACATATCGCGGGCAGGATGACGAATTTTACGAGTGTGCGGAGGAGGAGGAAAATACGGTACAAACTCCCGCACCTCCCCCGCCTCCGCTACCTTCCCCGCCTACTACGCAAACAACCCATGCTGCAGATGCTGCTACAGATAATGATCACGCCGCCGGCGCCGGTCGTGTGCGCAGACAGGCCGCTTTGCGCTGCATTGAAAAATTGTCAAAAAAGTAATGAATTTGGTGTTTATCTAAATAAGAGTAAAGTTATATAATTCAATCACATACTTTTACTTTTACTAGCCTGTTGGTGTATTTTAGTTATTCTAGATACCTACTTAACATAAGACGTCTCTCTCTATTATGTAGGAACGTCGATTGTTATAGGTATATATAATGATTATTTTTAGTAACTATGGGTGTTAATCTTTAGGCAGTTAGGTTAGTTTTTAAATTGCTCTGCCATTAATAACTATAAGTAAGTATGTGAAAGCACTAGTATGGTGTTTCCGTCCCAGGTGTTTCTCGGGTAAATTAAGTTCTATTTATTTTTGGTAAGACTACTTTCAAGGTCATCTTTGTACTATCCTGCTGATAATGTTTCTTTAAATTAAGGGGGAAAAGTGTTATGTATTGTGTCGGTAGTTTCAATAAACCAGTTCGTATCGAATCGTCGTGTCTCATTGACGTCCCTACACAACAGATAGGTTCCAGTAAACACGGGCACATCAATTTTAGGCGTGAATTTCTCGCGATGTGAAATAGACCAGAGCTTGCTGTTTATGGCCTTTTTTACTTGATTGTAGGTGCGCTCGTGAGTGGAAAATGCTTTTTCGTAAATGCAGTTAGTTTCAACTTCTAACTCACTATCTAGTTCCCAGTGAGCTGAGTCAACAGTCTTCCAGCGAGATTCCAAACTTCGTAGGGCATCTAATAAAACGCGGTGGTTAGCTTCAACAAACTGAACAGTCTAGACAGTTTATTTCATTTTTTAGTATGAGCACCTTAATACAAACACGTTTCGATACACGCAGCATCTCATATTCAAAACAATATTTTGTTACATAGATTAAATAAATAATACTACCACTTAACAAAATATTCCAAAAACAGTGATACTCTATTACCTACCACTTAATAAAGTATTTCAAAAACAATAAAATGAACTAACTCTACAATTAAATTGACATTCCAACTGATTTAATTCAATTTTACAATGCCTATTTTCTGTAAAAAATTATAATGTTTAACTTTACATAAACTCTTAGTAAACATATCAGCTGGCATATCTGCTGTTTTTAAATATTTAATTTTAATTAATTTATTAGCAACTGCTTCTCTAATAAAATAAAATCTCATATCTATGTGCTTAGTTCGTCTGTGGTACATACAATTTTCGGTAAGTTTTTGGGCACTCTGACTGTCATTTAACAAAGTTATTGGCTTATCAATTCTATCAATAAGCTCAGACAGTAGGTTTTTCAAGAATAGACCTTCTTTACTGGCCTCACATACTGCCATAAACTCTGCTTCACAACTTGATAAAGCCACTGTCTGTTGCTTTCTACTTTCATGTGATATAACACAACCTGAGTATGTGAAACAATATCCTGTGTAAGATCTACGGTCTACTACATCTGACCCCCAGTCTGCATCTACATAACCAATTATATCCATATCATTTTTTACATACATAAGACCAAGTGATTTTGTAGAGTACAAATATTTTAAAACCCGTTTAGCATGTTTCCAATGAGTCTCATCATGACAATTATTAAATTGACTTAAATAACTCACACAATACGAGATATCTGGTCTAGTTAATACTGAAAGATACATCAAGCTACCAATCAGCTGTTGATAAGGTAAGTTACTAGTTACATCTTGACATTTTTCAAGTTTTAAACCTGCTTCCATAGGTGTGTCTACATTTTTACAATTCTGCAAATTAAATTTACATGCTAATTTTTCTATGAAATCCTTCTGATCTACACAAATTTTGTTCTTTTCTATTTTCACATTCATACCTAAACATTTTCTTAACTGTCCTAAGTTCATTTACGGGTTGCGCAAGTTTGATCATGTGTCGGAGTACAGGAAGTTGTTGAAGTGGCTCCCCATCAGGTTGCGCCGTGCTGAGCATATCCTTCATCTCCTTTACAAAATCCTTCATGATCCCCTCTCCCCTCCCTACTTGCAGGAGTGCTTTCAGTACCTGGGTGTAGACCACTGTCGGAATGTTCGATCCAAAGTGGATAATATTCTTAGAGTCCAACGTGAACACTCACAGAGTGGATACTCTAGAGAGTCGTTCACTGTAAGAGCTGCACACTTGTGGAACGAGTTACCTTATGATATACGTCACTCTGAGTCACTTGCCATCTTTAAAACTAGACTACACAAGCATCTTCTTGCAAAATCTGTTTGCATTTAACATATAATATATATTATTATATATATTTAGTTGTTTATTTAATATAATATGTATGTTTATATAAAATATGTATTATTCATATAATATTTTGTATTTTAGTATGTATGTATATTAAAATATTTAGTAGGTATTAATATTGTTTTGATTAGTTAAATTTGTAAAATTGATGTCATGTATTTTATGTGTTGCCACTGCTATTTACAGTGTGTTTTTTCAATGTTTTCTCTTAGTGTGCAGGGTTGCCTGGAAGAGATCGCTTAAAGCGATAAGGCCGCCTTTGCTTATATTGTGTTGTTTGTTTTTGTTCTTGTATATGTTATAATTATTAATGTGAGCAATAAAGTGTTTCTGTCTGTCTGTCTGTCTGTCTAAGTCCTTTAACTTAAATCTGGCACTCAGTTGACTTTTTAGGTTATTTACCTCTTTCACACAATTAGAAAAAATGAAAAAATCATCAACAAATAATGCTACAAATGTTTTTACATTTCCTGAACATTTCATAAATAAACATGGTTCATAAAGACTCTTTTTATAACCAAACTCTTGCAAACTATCATCAACCTTTTTATACCACTGCCTTGATGATTGTTTCAGGCCATAGATGGCCCTATTTAATTTTAAGACTTTATTCTCATTACTTTTACATACAAGATTCTGAGGTAATTGCATATAAACAGTTTCATCTAACTGGCCATTCAGAAATGCTGTAGTCACATGTAAATGGGTTATATTTAAGTCCAAGTTCACACTAATAGCAAATAACAGTTTCAAAGTGGAATATTTAAGCACTGGTGAAAAAGTTTCTTTATAGTCAATTCCTTCACGCTGAGTAAACCCTTTTGCCACTAGTCTCGCCCTATATCTCACTGTATTATCACTATTTAACTTTTTCTTATACACCCACTTGCACTGAACTACTTTGCCATCGCTCGGTCTGTCCACCAAGTCCCAAGCTTGATTGTCACGGAACGACTGCAATTCTTCCTCCATAGCCTTGCACCATTCTTCTTTTTCTAAACTGCTCATCACCTCCTCATATGTAAGACTTTGTTCACTCAGATCCATGTCCTTGGTCACACATACATTGCTATACCCAAACCTTTCTGGTGGTCTTCTGTCACGCTTCACATCCCGAACTGGATTAGCATTCTGGACTGGATTCACCTCCCCACCTGACATACTGTCACAAAACTCTTCTGAGCTGCTGGAGGAATAGATTTCATCTGGTATGTATGTGTTATCTGACGGGTCTATCATGGTCTCTTCTGAAGTGAGAGTATCCAATGAATAGTCTGTCTTCTGTTCTATTTCTTCTTTCTTTTCCTCTACCAGACTTGTTTCACTGTCATCTTCTTTCTTTTCTTCTACTACCGCTGGTATCAATTCGGATTCTTTAACAGTCTCCATTACAATGACATCCCTGCTGGTTGTTATGTTCTTCGTTCTAGGATTGTATAATCTATAGCCCTTAGTGTTCTCGGCATATCCAAGAAGAATATGTTTCTCTGCCTTCTTATCCCATTTGGTTCTTTTGATTTTAGGAACATGAACCATTGCTATGCTGCCAAAAACTCGAATATGGCTGAGATCTGGCTTTATTCCGGTCCAAAGCTCATAGGGTGTTTTTTGTAAACCTGAAGCTAATGTTCTGTTACGTAGGTATACTGTAGTTCTAACTGCTTCAGCCCAAAACTTCTTGTCCATCTGAGCATCGAATAGAAGACACAGAGCTCTCTCTACTACTGTCCTATTCATTCTTTCACACAAACCAATTTGTTCTGGTGTGTGAGGATTTGTTTTTTGATGAATTATTCCAGCTCTTTTCAAAAAACTTTCAAATTCTGAAGAACAAAACTCACCGCCATTGTCTGTTCTCAATACCTTAATGCTCTTCTCAGTCTGCTTCTCTGCTAATGTTTTAAACTCTTTAAAACTTTCTAACGCTTCACTTTTCGACTTAAGGAAGTAAACAAAGGTCATTCTGCTGTAGTCATCTACGAAAAGGAGAAAATACCTTGACTTTCCGATCGAGACCGTCTCCATTGGACCACACAGATCCGCATGGACAACCTCTAGCACACTGTCACACCTGGAACCTCTGTGTGAGAAAGGTAATCTCGCTAACTTCCCTTCACAACATGTGATACATTGGGATTTGTCTATTTCAGCCTTGTCCGTGAAAGAAACACCATCTACAGCGCCATTCTTCATACTGTTCAAATCCTTACTGTTGATATGGCCTAATCTCCTGTGCCATAACAAACTGTTTGTTGTTTGTGCTGAAACTGCCAACAAACACTTCATATTTATGTCCAATTTATACACTCCTTGCTGCTCAAATGCTACTGCAACAAGTTTTCTCTGTGTATTATATATTTTGCATACACTGCCTGAAACATGTTTATCAAAAACAACACGATTTCCGTTTCGAGTTAACTCACTCACTGACAGTAAGTTGGTAGTGAGGTTAGGTATGCATAGGACATTTTTTACTGGAATTTCAAGTTCTGAACCATTCACTATAGTCATAATCTGCGTATTTCCTGAGCATAATACTGGTATTGTCATTTTATTAGCCACCACGACGTTTTTCATAGCTGGGTTGTAGGATACGTTTGTTAGACACTTTTTGTCGGTGACCATGTGAGCACTGGCGCCTGAATCCACATACCAATCAGTGTCTTTGAAAGTTGCGTTTACAAAGAATACACTGAACACGGCACTATCTTTCTTTTTATTCAGATTACATTGATTTTTGTAATGGCCGATCTCATGGCAAACATAACAACGAATTTTCTTGATAGGTTTCGTTGTTGACGATTTTGACATTACAGAAGTGTTGCCATTTTTCTTTTTTCGCTGCCAACCTTTCGCGAAAAATGCGCTTTCCGTTCCAGTACCGCCAACCTCAGCACTCATGTCCAACAATTTTGCTTTGATACCGTCCGTACTAACGGTTATCCCGGAATGTTCAATGGCCATTATCATAGGCGCAAATTTTTCCGGTAATCCTGCGAGTAACAAGCATCCAACCCACTCGTCACTAATGTCGAATCCTGTGCCGCTTAATTTATGAGCTGTATCGACCATCTGGGTTACATATTCCGTCATCGATTCACTTTCATCTAATCGAATCAAAATCAAATGTCTCTCAGCAAACTGATTTTCCTCTGAAATCCTGAGTCATCGAAAAGTGCTTTCAGCCGATCCCATACACCGTGGGCAGTAGTTTCTTCCTTTATATGGACGTACAAGCTGGAGTCTATTGTCATGACTAACTTAGCTTTAGCCTTTTAATCGTCATCCGTCACTACGGCATCTTTTTTACGTGCTTGATGAATATCTATGCCTTCAAGTAATAGAAAATTTCGAAAATCGGCAGCAAATGCCCATTGATCGAAGTTTTCTCGGCCCTTGAGTTTCGGTACGTTAACAAGGTAACTGCCGGCCATTGCTCAGTTCAAATATTACAACGTCACGGTCGCAGACACTTGTTTTTCACAGTTTTGTTTATATCCTCTTTGTCTTGCACTACACAGTTCTTTAGTCCACGAAATCTACGAAAAATATACGTTTTAATCGCGAAACATGGGACTGGGCCCATAACCTAATAAAACGCGGTGGTTAGCTTCAACAGACTGAACAGTCTAGACAGTTTATTTCATTTTTTAGTATGAGCACCCTAATACAAACACGTTTCGATACACGCAGCATCTCATATTCAAAACAATATTTTGTTACATAGATTAAATAAATAATAGCATCTTCTAGCTCCCACTTTGCGTTCAGTAGATCCAGATGCTGGTGACAGTTCTGAAGAAAGCTCGAAAATTGCTCGATTGTTTTTTCAGGAGCTCATCTGATTTGCTATTGTTACCTTGATTCTGCTTAAACGGTGATGTATGTGGGCTAGCACGTCCATCATCATATTCGCTGTCAGTCTCACTCTCTTCTTGTTCTTGATCAGTAGTTTTTGGTTTTTCAGTATCTTTCTCCGGGGCGTAGGTTTCAATGGCAAGTTTTGTAGAAAGGTAAAGTTGATGCACAAAAGAGTAAACGTTTGATGTAAAGTAAGCGTCCGTTTTTGTTGGACTAGTTAGTAGAGTTTTATGATTGTCGTCGAATTCAGTCCAAAAATTATTTAATTTGATTAAACGCTTTTTAATCTTTTCTGGCCCTTTTCTGTCTGGACCATCCTTAGAAAAATTCACGTTCAGTCTTCTTATTTCTTCACATATCACTTTTTGCCTTTCAATAAGAACTTCCATCTTATTAAGATTGATAAATATTTCTTGATTGTTTTTATGCTTGCTTGATGACTTACTTGATATATTCTTGATAATTTATTTTCTTGATAATTTATTGAAGATCACTTTTCTGATCACTTTGTATGACTTGCTTGACGATTTACTTGATATATTATAAATTATTATTTTCTTGATAATTTACTGACGCTCACTTGGCTGATTACTTGCTGAATAGACCCCTTGTTGGATCGCTTGATTTATAACTTGCTTGATAAATTTATATATGCTTGATATTGATGGTCGCTCGATGCCCAAGTGTCCGTCTATGCGGTTTCAGTACCTTCTCAATCCTACCGGTGAGACCCGCTGGTGGGAGGCCGGGGGACCGATTCACTGTGCCACATAGGAAAACACAAAAGCACCTAGCAGACAATTTAATTTTGATGATAGTAGACTCCAAGCACGGAAATTTCAGTCACCACGTTGCACAGTCCAAATTGCGCACTTTGCACTTTGCCGCGTGGCCCCGCTATTGCCCGTGCCGCGTGGGTCAAATAGCTCGAAGGACCAAAAAGGTGTATGGTCTTGATCTCCAATACAGCCTTTAGATGATTGATAATTGATAAGTCCAAGAGAAAGTTTCAAAAAATGTATATTTTTTAACACATATTGATTTAAAATTGATAATGAGTTGCACGCTGTGCGGTGTCGAAACGTGAACTGATTTTTGCTTACATTATAAAATTCATCGTATAAAGTAAATTGCTTACAATGCTCTAAGTGCAGTTATTAGACTGTACAGTCAATAATCTTACGTGTGTGCGTAAGTTAGTAAAGTAAGTACAGAGGATATTGCAATCTTTCGCGTGGTCTAACTATGACTCCACTTATGAATCCGACCGTACATTTGAAGTCTGTCTTTCCTTTCAATATAATGCAGTAGTCCTCTTTAGTGTAGGTTTTTAATTCTCGTTTAAGATTTTTTAGCATGTCTTTTATGTTAACACTAGTCTTAATGGTGACAACATGTATAGCGGTGATTTAATAACTTATTTATTGTTATTGCTTGAATATTTTATTTCTGTAATTGTTGCTAAGTACGTAGAGTTTCGGTTTGATACTATTGGTGTTGGTACAGTTTACCAAATTCTGAGAATTTTGCATGATAGGTTCTGAATTGTTGTTAACACTATCTGAATGCTTTGGTAAAATGCAATTTTGATGTGCTGTCTTGATTTGTGTAAATTTTTGTAAATCAATGATTATATCACTTTGTTTTTTTTTTTGTGTCAGAAATATAAAGTAAAGCAAACGGTGACATTTTAGTATTATGGAACTGTGAGGGATTTTTTTCCTGTGGTCTGATTTCCTCTTTGGTGTTTTTAACAAACTTGCGTCAAGAACTTAATTTTATTTTACAGCTCCGTAAGTTTGTAGTTTTCTGATAATAAAACCGCCATCTGATTATCTGCACTGGCCAGTTTACTATGTAAAATTTCATACTCTATCTTTAGTTCTTCTAGTATTGTGCTTTTATTTACTCTAATATCTGGGCAACTTCTATTCAGTGTATCTCCTACAAAAAAGAGCAAACTCCTGGATGAACTTTCTTCAGTCATGTTTTGCGAAAAACCTTCACAAGGTATGTCATTTGTCATATTTTTTTTTAGCTTCTGTATTATAAAGAGACTTTTTTGTTACGTTTTCTTCTGATTTCGAGGTACTTACAGGAGTACTATGGGACGACCTGCAGTTTATCAGTTCTTGGTGTGAGCTTGCGGTAGCGTTGTCTTTCTTCTGCCTATTTGTGGAACAATCAAGTTATAGTTCAATATCTGCTGGTAGTTCTTTAAAAGTGTTTCCAGTTGGTGTGTTTGCAATGACTGGTTCTCCCGGAGAGATCTTACTTGGTGTTTCTTTAGTGCAGGTTCTGCATTTCCATGCATTTTTATTTTCAATAAGTAAATCATTTTTTCAGTACTGGTGCACTCCTGAAAAAAGTTTTTAAGGCACTTTACACACAGCAGGCCTCTATTTCTAGTAATCTTGATATTGCATTTCGTACAATGTTTATCGGCAAATTTCTTGTTTGATTTCATTTTGGCTATTTATTATTTTTCTAACCAATAAGTTGGTGGTCAATCGCCTTCGCAAAAGATGAAAAAAAGTGTATGTCTTCTATTGAGATCCGATCTCTAATCTGACGCAAAGAAAAGCAGCAGCTCTTCCACTGCGCTATCGGCGCTTTGTTTCAATCGGTGAAATAGTGCTATTTGTTTCGCATAAGATCCGCTCTGTGCTCTCGGTTTCACGGTCGGGTCCAACGATGTATTCAAGGAAAACCGGTATGCCAGTCAATGCCCCCAACTCGCTGCTTAGAGGCTCACATAAGGGTAGGTCATGGTTCTCCCACTGTCATTGATTATTCATTTTTGAATTTTATTTTCAAATATTCTTTTAAATAATTGACCGATTTTTCCATTGTTTGTACTATTAAGCAGATAACTTAAAACACAACACAATAACACAAAATTTACATTTTTTATATTTGGGCTAGAGCTAAAGCTTAATGTGTTTACTAGCGGACTATCAACGACGACTTACGTTCTCATCATTCAATTCGAATATCTTTAGAGAATATCTTTAAGGGCAGCTTAGTGCTGAAAAGTAGGCATTTACGGCCTCCGCCTGTCGCGTAGAAAAGATCGCGCGAGCTAGTCGGCGGTGAACTCACTTGACCCTGCGGTACGGACCGGGCGGCAAGCGCAGCTTCCACAGCGAGCGCGCGCGTTACAGTATACAAAACTATTGTAGTAGATCAATAACTCCCAAGATATAGATATAATTTTATTGTTTACGTCATTTACTTAGGGAAAATAATATATGTTGGTACAATTGTAGGATTGATAAAATTAAACAATGAAGATGTGTTTTTATATTATTAATTTTTAATTATTGAAATACATATCTAATACAAGTCGGCGTCCCGTAACAGCTTGAAATTCGTCTTCCTTGGTTTCCGCTTCTACTAGCAGGGGATATATATCCTCAATATCATCACCGTCGGTACATTTGAAATTTTTAATTACTTACTTATAATCATCGAAACATTGAAAATCGAAGGACAATGACAAATAATCCTTACTATCCGTACTAATATTATATATAGTGTGTGTGAAAAGTTTGTGCAAAAATGCTATCCAGTCTTAAAAAATGCCCGAGACGTGATAGACTCGGGATGAACTTGGACAAGACAAAAGTCAAATTCAATCAACAAATCATCCCCAAGCCAGTCTCCGTCGAAGGTGTAGCCTTTAAAGTTGTCTCGAAGTATGTGTACTTTGGGCAAACTTTGTTGCAGTTGGGTAGAGACAACTTTAAGGCTGAAAGCACCAGAAGAGTGCAGCTTGGCTGGGCGGCATTTGGAAAGCTGTGTCATATCCTAGAATCATCTTTGCCACAATGCCTCAAGACCATGGTGTTCGATCAATGTGTACTACCAGTCATCACCTACCTTATCCGCAAAAAAGACCAAAGTGACGGACACTTTCTGGAAGTGTAGCAAGCTGAAGTGGGAGTGAGCTTGCCACATTTGTCGTAGAACCGACGGATGGTGGAGTAAGCGGGTTCTTGAGTGAAAGCCACGCCTTGGCAAGCGTAACGTTGGACGCCCTCCGGCCAGAACCCAGATGGACCGATGACTTAAAAAAGGCGGCTGGTAACGACTGAATGGCGAAAACGGGAGATCGTGCCTTATGGCGTACCGAGGGGGAAGCCTACGTCCAGCAGTGGACTGTAATAGGCCGATGAATGAATGAATGAAAATGAGTGTGTATGTGTATACATATTTGTTACCTCTTCACGCTCCAACGGCTTGAGGGATTTGGGTGAAATTTAGTACACACACATACAGAGTATAACCTAGTATGACACATAGGCTACTGTTTACTGTGGTATAACAAATATTCCCACGGGAAAATGAGCAGCAGCGGGTAAAACCGCTGACGGGCCGCTAGTTTGACATATAATTTTCGTAACTTACTTATGAGATTTAGACATTTATGTCTAAGTAAGTGAAAATCTGTATATAAATATGAAAAATATCATAAATGCTTTCAAAGTCTTATTAAGAAACAACCGTTTATTAGCTGAACAATAAAACATTTAATTTTCGTAACTTTCTCATTAGACTGGAGAGTTGATTGGCGTGGAGATGTCTTATTCTTTGTCCATACACTCTTAACAGAGCGTTCGTGGTCGTCAATCCGGGTTGGTGGCACGCTTTACAATCCGTCGCCATTCCTCACGGGTGGCTGCTTTTCTCGTGCAAATGTACTATTACGTTACAAACAAATTCAGTGGTTGCACTACTGATTTTGTTTTACTGTGTACTTGATAATTACTTATAGCATGGCTCACTAATAAATAATAAAATTACATTATGTAAAATCGTACATTGTTGTTGTATGATTTGTACTGTGGTTGCACCACTGGTTTTATTTCTACTGTGTATGTATTATGATGTTTACTTTTAACATGACAACAGTTTATGAACTACTTAATAAATAAAATGACACTAGATCAAATAGTAGGTACAATGTTAGATACTGTGGTTGCTATAACTATTTAATTTTACCGTCTGTTGTTGTTAAACCTAAAACTGCTTATGGTTTAGTTACCAACCCAGATCAGCTATACAATTCTTTGTCTACTTACCTACTCACTAAAATTGATACCTATACATACTTACTTCATAGTAGGTAGGTCAAAAATTGGTTAGAATTATGTTCAGATACCTACGATATTGATTGTCGGTCTTTCCGCTTTTGACATATAGGTACTTTTTTATTTCCCAGTTTTACTTATTTACAGACTATGTACACGTTTATTTACAATAAATTAACGAAATATTTACACATTCACAAAATATTTACAGTCAAAAAATATACAACACTTATTTAAAACTTAGTTGCAAAGGCGAGCTTATCTCTTAAGAAGAGATCTCTTCCATCCAACCCATTTGATGTCAGAAAATTCATATCTTATTAATATTACGCGACAAGATGAAAAAAGCAGGTTGCGGAACGCCGCGGTCGAAAAAATGGCATAGGTCCCGCTCCGATGATGCCCGGCGGGCGTCTGAAGCGAAGCGCGCGCGTCGTTTGGTTATATAATGGGAATAATGGGGTTTCAAAAAATCACAAAAAACAATTAAAAAAATCTATCCATTATTTTATTTACATCTTGTAATTTCCTACGTTTTGGCATATTTTCAAAATTTTTTGTGTAAATAATCTTTGAGTAATACTTGAAAAATTGTCATAAACTTAAGTATCTTTGCATTTTTTATGATCGAGAAAAGTTATGGTAATCGTGTTTTTGTCCATTAAATAATCAAGAACAGTTCATAAAAAACAACATTATATTTTTTCTGGTTCAAATAAAATAATATATGATGCTTAAAAACTCAACCAAAAATAGGTTGATTCGACATTTTTCACACTAAGCCGCCCTTAAGACTCTGCAGTGGGATGGACTAGGCATCAATGTAAACCACGAATATCTCACACTCTCCGATTTGCCGACGATATAGTTATGATGGCTGAATCGCTGCAGGATCTGCAAAAAATGCTGACCAGTCTTAACGTCGCCTCAAAACGTGTTGGACTCGGGATGCACTTGGACAAGACAAAGAAATCATGTTCAATCAACACATCATCCCCGAGCCGGTCTCCGTCGAAAGTATAGCCCTTGAAGTTGTCCAGAAGTATGTGTACCTTGGGCAAACTCTGCAGCTGGGTAGAGACAACTTTTATGCTGAAATCACCAGAAAAGTGCAGCTGGGCTGGGCAGCATTTGGGAAGTTGCGTCATATCTTGGAATTACCCTCGCCACAATGTCTCAAGACCAAGTAGTACGGGTACAAAGCTATATTTTGGGGGCAAAATATGTCCCACCATGAAACTATGTTTTATTACTTTGTGTCTAATTCCAAGCTAAACTCCCGCAGTGGAAGCGATTTACACAGGTAAATTTCTAGTAAAATACCAGGAGTTCAACTGAAGGTAGACAATGGCCGCGTTACGCAGCGCTAAATAGCATACGCTGCACAATATAGCAGCGCATACTATGAATTAAACGTGAACCTAAATCTATTTAACTTAATTAACTAAGTTGAGTGAAATTGGCAAATGATGTGTTCTGACCTTTACATAACTCAATTCTGTAGTAAATACCGTCTGCCGATCTGGCGTTACGTCACACGTATAAGCACTAGATTATAAGTAAGTACCTCCAAATTATATCACCCCACGAATTCCGCAATTCGTACTAAGGAGTCACAATGATAATGGTACAACAAATATGACTAAAGGGAACACACCATTAACACGAGAAAACAGTTTTATACTAAAACAACCAGGTTTAACACTTACAGTCACGTGCCGGCGCAAATGCATAAATACCCAACGGAGAAAGGAAGTTCAGGGAATGGATCAGATAGGGATTCCGTTGGTACTTACAGGGCTGGGTGGAAAAGATATCGACACCCAGCATTTCACTACAGCCTTGGCGCGTTATTCACTTCAAACCACTCACAGCTTCTGTTCGTATTTCACTTTGATATTAGTCATTACGCGTGACCCAACACGAATTAGGGCCGTACAAAACGCGAGCCGATATGGCCACTTGATGCCTATTCAACGCGACGCTCACGTGGAAGACGTCGAGACATCCAACAATCACTAAGCCTGGTATTCTAGTATAACCCAGGAGAACCGCAATAATACGATGCATCAACACGCGCGATCTCAAATTGAATCGTCCATTACACGCGGCATCACAAAACGCGTGGCGGGAAATCCGTACAAAACACAATACGTTCTCGTCCGAACGGTTTTGAGTGACTGAGTGCGGTGCAGAAATCACCGCTTGGCGTCTACCAGGCGGCCCGCGCGCACGCCGCCCCCTCGCCCCGCGAGCGAGAAAGGGACAACATATGCCCAGAGCGATGCGTGCGAAATCGCGGCGCATTCATAGACCGTCATTAATACCTAACTTACCCCAGCATAGCAACGCTAAATTAAACATTCACCCGCCCTAGGCCGAATCCCTTAGGCCTATTCACTACTGGGGAGACGAGATAGCGTTGCTATTGCTCGCTTAAGAACTGAATCCCCTACCTGAACTGTCGCGACTCGAGGAGTGCCATCACTACCTGGGAACAAGTTGAGAATGCGCCCTCTGCGCCATCGCAGTGGCGGCAGGTTGGCATCCTTAACCAGAACGAGATCTCCGATGCGAGGGGGTTCAGTTCTGTCCGTCCACTTAAGGCGTTGCTGCAGAATGTGCAAATACTCAAGCGACCATCGCTTCCAAAAATTCTGAGACATTTGCTGCAGCAACTCATAACGCGTCAAACGATTGCTACTGACCTCTGTGTAGGGGTATTCTGGCAAGGCGTTAAGTGGTCGGCCAATTAAGAAATGCCCTGGTGTCAGGGCCTCCAGATCATTCGGATCTGAGCTAAGCGGACACAAAGGACGTGAATTGAGAACGGCCTCAATTTTACAAAACACGGTCGCTAGCTCCTCAAAGGTTAATATCGTTAAACCTATAACGCGCATCAAATGCGTCTTAGCGGACTTTACAACCGCTTCAAATATACCACCCCAGTGGGGGCATCCTGGTGGATCGAACACCCAGTTAATGCCCTGACGGGAGAGGCTCGTGCCGATAGCTTCCTCGTTTTCCGATAAAAACGTTATAATTTCTCTCATACATCGATCAGCGCCCTTAAAGTTGGTACCACAGTCCGACCTGATCAGCGCTGGTCGCCCTCTTCGCGACACAAATCTATCTAAAGCTGCTAAGAAAGCCTCCGTAGTGAGGTCGGCCACGAGTTCCAAGTGGACGGCCTTGGTTGCTAGGCACACAAACACGCACAAATACGCCTTGATTGACTTCGCGTTGCGAAGGCGTGATGCCTTTACCATAAAAGGCCCCGCAAAGTCCGTTCCCACACCCGCAAACGTCCAGGCTTCCGTCACCCGGTCCGGTGGGAGGTCTCCCATCTGAGGTTGCATTGTGGCTGCCTTCAACCGATAGCAAGGCAAGCACCGAAACACAATGCTCCGTACCATACGTCGTCCAGACAAGATCCAAAACTCGCGCTGCAGAATAGCCAAAAGTGCATTGCAGCCCGCATGCGAGTTTTTCTGGTGACGATCCCTAACTATAAGTTCTACCAAAGGTCCCTTCTTTGGGAGTAACAGCGGATGCCGTGCTGAAAAGGGCAGGTTAGCGTTCCGAAGTCTACCTCCAACCCGGAGCATTCCATGCTCGTCCACGAACGGGTTGAGGCGCACAAGACCTCCCTTTAGCTTTCCACGGCCATCCCTGAGCAGCCTGGCCTCTTCCTCAAAATGTTCCGCCTGGACGACCCTAACCAATAAACTTAGAGCCGCATTCCGCTCCGCAGGCGAGAGGACAGGTGCCAAGTTCCGTTCTGCTTGAGGTTTTCTACAGTTGTTCACGAACCGTTTGATCCAACCTGTCACCCCTAGAAGTTTGTCGAGGGAGCTGTATCGTTCCAGCAAGAAAGCCGCACTAGGCTTAGGTACGATCTGCCCTACGTTCACTCGCAAACCTCGATCAGGTGGCCCAAGCGGCGACCCGCACTCATTGTATGGCCATCTCTCAGGTGACTCAGTCAGCCACTGAGGTCCCCACCACAGTGAGTGACCTACCAAATCAGGGGCCCTACATCCCCGTGAGGCGCAGTCCGCTGGGTTCTGTTCTCCCGGTACGTGTCTCCATACCAACGGAGTTTCCGATCCTTTAATCTGTGACACCCGATTTGCCACGAAAACCTCAAGAGTATGTACCGACGTCTGTAACCAGCACAGAACTATCCTACTGTCGGTCCATGCGTACACCGTTTCATCCAAATTGATGGTACCGCGTAGATTACTAGCGACATAATGTAGCAAGCGCGTGAGAAGCGCTGCTCCCGCCAATTCCAACTTTGGAATGGTCCATCTTGTCCTAACCGGAGCCACCTTACTCTTGGCCATAACTAGACGCACGTCTACAGTTCCCGTTGAACTGACTGTCCGCAAATAGACAGCTGCCGCGTACCCTCGCTCCGAGGCATCACAAAACCCATGTAGGGTAGCCTTACATCCCACCGATAGGAGCAACTTGCGAGGTATGGCGATGCGTACGATCCCTGGTAAGGTGGTCACAAACTTGGTCCAATCATTCAACAGCTCTCCGGAGAGCTGGTCGTCCCAACCCAAGTTTGCTATCCACAACCTTTGCAAGAAGCACTTCGCCATGAACGTCACCGGTGCGATCCACCCGTTAGGATCGAAAGTTCTGGCGATCGTCGATAATACCGAACGCTTCGTCCAAGTCTTCTGCAAAAGGTCTGGCTCGATCTGATACGTAAAGACATCATGCGTTGGCCTATATTGCACCCCTAGGATGCTCAACGTATTTGGATTGTCCGGGTTCTCGAAAAGGTGCGGGTCCTGCTGGAACTCACCTGGCAACCCGGCCAGGAGCTCTGGACAGCTGGACAGCCATTTCCGCAACTCATAACCTCCTGATTCCATGATCGCGATCAGCTCGTCTCGTAGTAGCAGTGCTTGTTGCACGCTATCTGCACCCGTGCAGATGTCATCCACGTAGACGTCGCGATCCAGTACTGCTGCGGCTCGAGGGAATCTTACCCTTTCCTGTGCGGCCAACTCTCGCAGCGTGCGTACTGCCAAAAACGGACTTGGCTTCAGACCATACGTTACCGTGTTAAGCTCATAAGTGACCATCGGCTCGTCAGGGCTCTCACGCCACAAAATCAGCTGGTACCGACGGTCATCTGGGTGTATAATTGTTTGGCGAAACATCATTTTGACGTCTGCAACGAACGCTACTTGGTGCAACCGAAAATCTGTGAGGATGTCCACAATGTCCCGGTTCAACTTGGGACCCGCGTGCAGACACTGGTTCACAGACACACCATTCGATGTAGGAGCAGAACCGTCAAACACTACCCGTATCTTCGCCTCCGGTGACTTCAAAACAGTCAGGTGTGGTATATAGTAATGCTCGACACACCTCCAATCTATGCTGGACACCGACATGTGGCCTAACTCTAGGTACTCCCTCATGAATTCGATATACTTCTGCCGAAGTGCTGCATCTCGCTTCATCTTTCTCTCCATAGCCAGTAGTCTCCGTTCCGCGATCTGTCGCGAACTACCTAAGGAGGGGCGGTTTGGGAGAAATGGCAGCCTGGTAACAAACCTACCTGACGAACTTCGTGCAGTGTTGTACTGATAGAACAGCTCGCACTCGTCATCCTCTGGCTTCCGTCTATCCGCTGTGGGTGGCTCCTCAGACTCCCAAAACCTCTGCAGCACCTCCGACAACACACTACCATAGAGAACCGTATCGCCCTCTGGTAGGTCCTGAGGTCTCCAAACTGGGCCAAAAATAACATACCCCCCTGTGGTATCAACGGCCACTAAACCAGTTTGCTGAAGTACCCGTTTTCTGCCACACCAGAATCTCCCGAGGACGTCTGACCCGAGGAGAACGTCCACCGTACCAGGAGTATCAAATTCAGGATCAGCTAACTCTAAGCCTGTGGTTAACCCTCGTACCGTTGACGGTAACCGAACCTGAGGAAGTTTCCCTACCACTTCATCCAGCACCACTGCTGAGGCATGATAGCTGACCCCTGTACCTGTATTACCTAATGTGAACTCGAAGTTCACCTGACCCCGAACGTCAGGCACATCTACACCTCCAATACCTACAGCCCCATCCGTTGTGGGCCTTATATTTAAGCGTAGCCTACTCACCAGCTTACTAGACACAATACAACCCTGAGCCCCTGTATCTAACAAGGCTCTTACCTGTATGCTGCGGCCACCGTATCCCCATACCCAAATCATTGCCGTAGGCAACAATACCGTAATTGGCCGGGGGGCCGAAGCTGGCGTGTAGGCGGCGATTACCTAGCAGGAACCTAAGCGCGGAGTGTCCGCGTCCTGTGGGGGGTCTCCTCTCTCCGTACACCTTCGAGTGGGTCCCACTCCTGCTGATAGGGACCTCTGGTCCTGTACGCCATGGCTGGCAGCCTATAGTAACCCTGCGGCAGGCGCGCGTACCGTGGATGCGCCTGTAGCCGCGGGTGCTCAGCCAAGGGGAGAGGCATGCGTGGGTCATGAGACCTCACCATGTTGTTCAGTCCCGCCGAGTACTGCATGTACTGGCCCTGGTATTGGCACCCGCCCGTAGCATCACGTACTTGTGATGGGTGCCCCTGACCTTGGACCTGTGACCACCTACCCTGTTCCGGCACCTGCTGCCGAGGTGGTGGCTGTCTCGCGCGTGGTGAAGGGGGCATCACCTGCTGATGTCCCTGGCCTCGTCCCTGAAACCCTGGTGGAAGAGGACTCCTCCTTGGAGGGGGTGGGGAGCGTTGCTCCCGTCTAGGTAGGGCAGACTCCGTCCGCTGACCCGCGTCAGCTCTGCCTCCGTAATCTCCGCTGCGGTTCATGCATAGGAGCTGATGGTGGGCACCCTGGCAGTACCTGCACTTGATGGGCACTCTCGCACCTGATGCGGCCCCATACACCTAAAGCACCAACGCCGTTGCTGCACCACACCACGACGTTTCTGCACCCGCTGTGCAGCGAACTCCTCACACGCAGTCACCTGATGCCCCGCCTCTCTGCAGTAGGCACACCTCGATTCCAAATTAGCGACATTGTATCGCCTGGGTGGCCTACTCTTACCGTCTCGCGCCTGTGCACCCGGCCGTTCCGGGCGGCGAGCGGCCGCAGACTCCGCGTGAGGCGACTCTCCAAATTGGGCATCTACCCGCCTGCACTCGGCCTCGAGGAAGGACTTGAGCTCCTCGAAGGTCGGGAGGTAATCAGATGTCTTACCTCCGTGTGACTGTTCAAAACGAGCGGCCATGTCGCTCGGCAGGCGGCGCAACAACGTGTGGACCAGGATATAATCATAGCCTGACACCGGCATCCCCTGTCTCTCAAGAGCGTTCACTGCAACGCAGACAGGGTTGAGGACCTTGGCCCTGAGGTCCGTCCCTCGTGTGATGGTTGGCACGGTGAGCCACTGTTCCAGGAGTTGGTCAATCATGAGACGTTTGTTGCTGTATCTCTCGATCAGCAAACCGCGAGCCGTCTCGTAACTTGCATCATCGACTGGTAGATGCTTTACCAGCTCATGGGGCTCACCTTGCAGCTTGGCCATCAATTGTGCCATTTTATATGCCGGCTGCAAGTCAGTGCGGTTATGAATCACACTGTCAAACAGATCCTGGAATCGGGTCCAATCCGTGTAGTCCCCGTGGAAGACCGGAATCGCCACAGCCGGCAGGGGCACTTGCACCCCCGGTCCCCGCGGACCATGGGGTGGGTCCGGCTCCCCAGCCCTACGCCTGGTGATCACAGCAGCCGCCTGCTGGATCTCCTGCCCTATCTCCAGGCACTGGGTCACATTCGCCCGGACCGTAAGTTTGACCTCCTCATCAGGCGTCCCATCAAATAACTCCTCGCATCCAGTGAGGCAATCCAACACCTCCGCGACCCGTTCGTCAATCCGTTGCGCACAAGCGATGAGTGCGTCCTCTCGGTCCCCGCGACCGACCATCGCCTGCTTAGTCGCGAACCAAATTAGGTGCGTTCTAATTTTTGCCTGAAGCTGTGTAATTGTGGGAGCCATGGTACCAACTCAAAGTAACACCGAACCTTACAATAAAAAATAATAGACAATCGGCCCTGATCCTACCGTTAGGATATCCGCACAGGGTAAACACAACGATAATAACAAGCAATTCACTAATTGATTGGCCCTGATCCTACCGATAGGATATTCTACACAGGGCACACACTACAATCACAATAAATATATTTTTTTTATGTAGGTAGATTAAAAATCTTATACTAAAATAATCTTAAATCTAGTGGTTTTCTGAACCACGCTCTGCTACCAAAAATTGTCTAATTCCAAGCTAAACTCCCGCAGTGGAAGCGATTTACACAGGTAAATTTCTAGTAAAATACCAGGAGTTCAACTGAAGGTAGACAATGGCCGCGTTACGCAGCGCTAAATAGCATACGCTGCACAATATAGCAGCGCATACTATGAATTAAACGTGAACCTAAATCTATTTAACTTAATTAACTAAGTTGAGTGAAATTGGCAAATGATGTGTTCTGACCTTTACATAACTCAATTCTGTAGTAAATACCGTCTGCCGATCTGGCGTTACGTCACACGTATAAGCACTAGATTATAAGTAAGTACCTCCAAATTATATCACCCCACGAATTCCGCAATTCGTACTAAGGAGTCACAATGATAATGGTACAACAAATATGACTAAAGGGAACACACCATTAACACGAGAAAACAGTTTTATACTAAAACAACCAGGTTTAACACTTACAGTCACGTGCCGGCGCAAATGCATAAATACCCAACGGAGAAAGGAAGTTCAGGGAATGGATCAGATAGGGATTCCGTTGGTACTTACAGGGCTGGGTGGAAAAGATATCGACACCCAGCATTCCACTACAGCCTTGGCGCGTTATTCACTTCAAACCACTCACAGCTTCTGTTCGTATTTCACTTTGATATTAGTCATTACGCGTGACCCAACACGAATTAGGGCCGTACAAAACGCGAGCCGATATGGCCACTTGATGCCTATTCAACGCGACGCTCACGTGGAAGACGTCGAGACATCCAACAATCACTAAGCCTGGTATTCTAGTATAACCCAGGAGAACCGCAATAATACGATGCATCAACACGCGCGATCTCAAATTGAATCGTCCATTACACGCGGCATCACAAAACGCGTGGCGGGAAATCCGTACAAAACACAATACGTTCTCGTCCGAACGGTTTTGAGTGACTGAGTGCGGTGCAGAAATCACCGCTTGGCGTCTACCAGGCGGCCCGCGCGCACGCCGCCCCCTCGCCCCGCGAGCGAGAAAGGGACAACATATGCCCAGAGCGATGCGTGCGAAATCGCGGCGCATTCATAGACCGTCATTAATACCTAACTTACCCCAGCATAGCAACGCTAAATTAAACATTCACCCGCCCTAGGCCGAATCCCTTAGGCCTATTCACTACTGGGGAGACGAGATAGCGTTGCTATTGCTCGCTTAAGAACTGAATCCCCTACCTGAACTGTCGCGACTCGAGGAGTGCCATCACTACCTGGGAACAAGTTGAGAATGCGCCCTCTGCGCCATCGCAGTGGCGGCAGGTTGGCATCCTTAACCAGAACGAGATCTCCGATGCGAGGGGGTTCAGTTCTGTCCGTCCACTTAAGGCGTTGCTGCAGAATGTGCAAATACTCAAGCGACCATCGCTTCCAAAAATTCTGAGACATTTGCTGCAGCAACTCATAACGCGTCAAACGATTGCTACTGACCTCTGTGTAGGGGTATTCTGGCAAGGCGTTAAGTGGTCGGCCAATTAAGAAATGCCCTGGTGTCAGGGCCTCCAGATCATTCGGATCTGAGCTAAGCGGACACAAAGGACGTGAATTGAGAACGGCCTCAATTTTACAAAACACGGTCGCTAGCTCCTCAAAGGTTAATATCGTTAAACCTATAACGCGCATCAAATGCGTCTTAGCGGACTTTACAACCGCTTCAAATATACCACCCCAGTGGGGGCATCCTGGTGGATCGAACACCCAGTTAATGCCCTGACGGGAGAGGCTCGTGCCGATAGCTTCCTCGTTTTCCGATAAAAACGTTATAATTTCTCTCATACATCGATCAGCGCCCTTAAAGTTGGTACCACAGTCCGACCTGATCAGCGCTGGTCGCCCTCTTCGCGACACAAATCTATCTAAAGCTGCTAAGAAAGCCTCCGTAGTGAGGTCGGCCACGAGTTCCAAGTGGACGGCCTTGGTTGCTAGGCACACAAACACGCACAAATACGCCTTGATTGACTTCGCGTTGCGAAGGCGTGATGCCTTTACCATAAAAGGCCCCGCAAAGTCCGTTCCCACACCCGCAAACGTCCAGGCTTCCGTCACCCGGTCCGGTGGGAGGTCTCCCATCTGAGGTTGCATTGTGGCTGCCTTCAACCGATAGCAAGGCAAGCACCGAAACACAATGCTCCGTACCATACGTCGTCCAGACAAGATCCAAAACTCGCGCTGCAGAATAGCCAAAAGTGCATTGCAGCCCGCATGCGAGTTTTTCTGGTGACGATCCCTAACTATAAGTTCTACCAAAGGTCCCTTCTTTGGGAGTAACAGCGGATGCCGTGCTGAAAAGGGCAGGTTAGCGTTCCGAAGTCTACCTCCAACCCGGAGCATTCCATGCTCGTCCACGAACGGGTTGAGGCGCACAAGACCTCCCTTTAGCTTTCCACGGCCATCCCTGAGCAGCCTGGCCTCTTCCTCAAAATGTTCCGCCTGGACGACCCTAACCAATAAACTTAGAGCCGCATTCCGCTCCGCAGGCGAGAGGACAGGTGCCAAGTTCCGTTCTGCTTGAGGTTTTCTACAGTTGTTCACGAACCGTTTGATCCAACCTGTCACCCCTAGAAGTTTGTCGAGGGAGCTGTATCGTTCCAGCAAGAAAGCCGCACTAGGCTTAGGTACGATCTGCCCTACGTTCACTCGCAAACCTCGATCAGGTGGCCCAAGCGGCGACCCGCACTCATTGTATGGCCATCTCTCAGGTGACTCAGTCAGCCACTGAGGTCCCCACCACAGTGAGTGACCTACCAAATCAGGGGCCCTACATCCCCGTGAGGCGCAGTCCGCTGGGTTCTGTTCTCCCGGTACGTGTCTCCATACCAACGGAGTTTCCGATCCTTTAATCTGTGACACCCGATTTGCCACGAAAACCTCAAGAGTATGTACCGACGTCTGTAACCAGCACAGAACTATCCTACTGTCGGTCCATGCGTACACCGTTTCATCCAAATTGATGGTACCGCGTAGATTACTAGCGACATAATGTAGCAAGCGCGTGAGAAGCGCTGCTCCCGCCAATTCCAACTTTGGAATGGTCCATCTTGTCCTAACCGGAGCCACCTTACTCTTGGCCATAACTAGACGCACGTCTACAGTTCCCGTTGAACTGACTGTCCGCAAATAGACAGCTGCCGCGTACCCTCGCTCCGAGGCATCACAAAACCCATGTAGGGTAGCCTTACATCCCACCGATGGGAGCAACTTGCGAGGTATGGCGATGCGTACGATCCCTGGTAAGGTGGTCACAAACTTGGTCCAATCATTCAACAGCTCTCCGGAGAGCTGGTCGTCCCAACCCAAGTTTGCTATCCACAACCTTTGCAAGAAGCACTTCGCCATGAACGTCACCGGTGCGATCCACCCGTTAGGATCGAAAGTTCTGGCGATCGTCGATAATACCGAACGCTTCGTCCAAGTCTTCTGCAAAAGGTCTGGCTCGATCTGATACGTAAAGACATCATGCGTTGGCCTATATTGCACCCCTAGGATGCTCAACGTATTTGGATTGTCCGGGTTCTCGAAAAGGTGCGGGTCCTGCTGGAACTCACCTGGCAACCCGGCCAGGAGCTCTGGACAGCTGGACAGCCATTTCCGCAACTCATAACCTCCTGATTCCATGATCGCGATCAGCTCGTCTCGTAGTAGCAGTGCTTGTTGCACGCTATCTGCACCCGTGCAGATGTCATCCACGTAGACGTCGCGATCCAGTACTGCTGCGGCTCGAGGGAATCTTACCCTTTCCTGTGCGGCCAACTCTCGCAGCGTGCGTACTGCCAAAAACGGACTTGGCTTCAGACCATACGTTACCGTGTTAAGCTCATAAGTGACCATCGGCTCGTCAGGGCTCTCACGCCACAAAATCAGCTGGTACCGACGGTCATCTGGGTGTATAATTGTTTGGCGAAACATCATTTTGACGTCTGCAACGAACGCTACTTGGTGCAACCGAAAATCTGTGAGGATGTCCACAATGTCCCGGTTCAACTTGGGACCCGCGTGCAGACACTGGTTCACAGACACACCATTCGATGTAGGAGCAGAACCGTCAAACACTACCCGTATCTTCGCCTCCGGTGACTTCAAAACAGTCAGGTGTGGTATATAGTAATGCTCGACACACCTCCAATCTATGCTGGACACCGACATGTGGCCTAACTCTAGGTACTCCCTCATGAATTCGATATACTTCTGCCGAAGTGCTGCATCTCGCTTCATCTTTCTCTCCATAGCCAGTAGTCTCCGTTCCGCGATCTGTCGCGAACTACCTAAGGAGGGGCGGTTTGGGAGAAATGGCAGCCTGGTAACAAACCTACCTGACGAACTTCGTGCAGTGTTGTACTGATAGAACAGCTCGCACTCGTCATCCTCTGGCTTCCGTCTATCCGCTGTGGGTGGCTCCTCAGACTCCCAAAACCTCTGCAGCACCTCCGACAACACACTACCATAGAGAACCGTATCGCCCTCTGGTAGGTCCTGAGGTCTCCAAACTGGGCCAAAAATAACATACCCCCCTGTGGTATCAACGGCCACTAAACCAGTTTGCTGAAGTACCCGTTTTCTGCCACACCAGAATCTCCCGAGGACGTCTGACCCGAGGAGAACGTCCACCGTACCAGGAGTATCAAATTCAGGATCAGCTAACTCTAAGCCTGTGGTTAACCCTCGTACCGTTGACGGTAACCGAACCTGAGGAAGTTTCCCTACCACTTCATCCAGCACCACTGCTGAGGCATGATAGCTGACCCCTGTACCTGTATTACCTAATGTGAACTCGAAGTTCACCTGACCCCGAACGTCAGGCACATCTACACCTCCAATACCTACAGCCCCATCCGTTGTGGGCCTTATATTTAAGCGTAGCCTACTCACCAGCTTACTAGACACAATACAACCCTGAGCCCCTGTATCTAACAAGGCTCTTACCTGTATGCTGCGGCCACCGTATCCCCATACCCAAATCATTGCCGTAGGCAACAATACCGTAATTGGCCGGGGGGCCGAAGCTGGCGTGTAGGCGGCGATTACCTAGCAGGAACCTAAGCGCGGAGTGTCCGCGTCCTGTGGGGGGTCTCCTCTCTCCGTACACCTTCGAGTGGGTCCCACTCCTGCTGATAGGGACCTCTGGTCCTGTACGCCATGGCTGGCAGCCTATAGTAACCCTGCGGCAGGCGCGCGTACCGTGGATGCGCCTGTAGCCGCGGGTGCTCAGCCAAGGGGAGAGGCATGCGTGGGTCATGAGACCTCACCATGTTGTTCAGTCCCGCCGAGTACTGCATGTACTGGCCCTGGTATTGGCACCCGCCCGTAGCATCACGTACTTGTGATGGGTGCCCCTGACCTTGGACCTGTGACCACCTACCCTGTTCCGGCACCTGCTGCCGAGGTGGTGGCTGTCTCGCGCGTGGTGAAGGGGGCATCACCTGCTGATGTCCCTGGCCTCGTCCCTGAAACCCTGGTGGAAGAGGACTCCTCCTTGGAGGGGGTGGGGAGCGTTGCTCCCGTCTAGGTAGGGCAGACTCCGTCCGCTGACCCGCGTCAGCTCTGCCTCCGTAATCTCCGCTGCGGTTCATGCATAGGAGCTGATGGTGGGCACCCTGGCAGTACCTGCAGTTGGTGCTTGATGGGCACTCTCGCACCTGATGCGGCCCCATACACCTAAAGCACCAACGCCGTTGCTGCACCACACCACGACGTTTCTGCACCCGCTGTGCAGCGAACTCCTCACACGCAGTCACCTGATGCCCCGCCTCTCTGCAGTAGGCACACCTCGATTCCAAATTAGCGACATTGTATCGCCTGGGTGGCCTACTCTTACCGTCTCGCGCCTGTGCACCCGGCCGTTCCGGGCGGCGAGCGGCCGCAGACTCCGCGTGAGGCGACTCTCCAAATTGGGCATCTACCCGCCTGCACTCGGCCTCGAGGAAGGACTTGAGCTCCTCGAAGGTCGGGAGGTAATCAGATGTCTTACCTCCGTGTGACTGTTCAAAACGAGCGGCCATGTCGCTCGGCAGGCGGCGCAACAACGTGTGGACCAGGATATAATCATAGCCTGACACCGGCATCCCCTGTCTCTCAAGAGCGTTCACTGCAACGCAGACAGGGTTGAGGACCTTGGCCCTGAGGTCCGTCCCTCGTGTGATGGTTGGCACGGTGAGCCACTGTTCCAGGAGTTGGTCAATCATGAGACGTTTGTTGCTGTATCTCTCGATCAGCAAACCGCGAGCCGTCTCGTAACTTGCATCATCGACTGGTAGATGCTTTACCAGCTCATGGGGCTCACCTTGCAGCTTGGCCATCAATTGTGCCATTTTATATGCCGGCTGCAAGTCAGTGCGGTTATGAATCACACTGTCAAACAGATCCTGGAATCGGGTCCAATCCGTGTAGTCCCCGTGGAAGACCGGAATCGCCACAGCCGGCAGGGGCACTTGCACCCCCGGTCCCCGCGGACCATGGGGTGGGTCCGGCTCCCCAGCCCTACGCCTGGTGATCACAGCAGCCGCCTGCTGGATCTCCTGCCCTATCTCCAGGCACTGGGTCACATTCGCCCGGACCGTAAGTTTGACCTCCTCATCAGGCGTCCCATCAAATAACTCCTCGCATCCAGTGAGGCAATCCAACACCTCCGCGACCCGTTCGTCAATCCGTTGCGCACAAGCGATGAGTGCGTCCTCTCGGTCCCCGCGACCGACCATCGCCTGCTTAGTCGCGAACCAAATTAGGTGCGTTCTAATTTTTGCCTGAAGCTGTGTAATTGTGGGAGCCATGGTACCAACTCAAAGTAACACCGAACCTTACAATAAAAAATAATAGACAATCGGCCCTGATCCTACCGTTAGGATATCCGCACAGGGTAAACACAACGATAATAACAAGCAATTCACTAATTGATTGGCCCTGATCCTACCGATAGGATATTCTACACAGGGCACACACTACAATCACAATAAATATATTTTTTTTATGTAGGTAGATTAAAAATCTTATACTAAAATAATCTTAAATCTAGTGGTTTTCTGAACCACGCTCTGCTACCAAAAATTGTCTAATTCCAAGCTAAACTCCCGCAGTGGAAGCGATTTACACAGGTAAATTTCTAGTAAAATACCAGGAGTTCAACTGAAGGCAGACAATGGCCGCGTTACGCAGCGCTAAATAGCATACGCTGCACAATATAGCAGCGCATACTATGAATTAAACGTGAACCTAAATCTATTTAACTTAATTAACTAAGTTGAGTGAAATTGGCAAATGATGTGTTCTGACCTTTACATAACTCAATTCTGTAGTAAATACCGTCTGCCGATCTGGCGTTACGTCACACGTATAAGCACTAGATTATAAGTAAGTACCTCCAAATTATATCACCCCACGAATTCCGCAATTCGTACTAAGGAGTCACAATGATAATGGTACAACAAATATGACTAAAGGGAACACACCATTAACACGAGAAAACAGTTTTATACTAAAACAACCAGGTTTAACACTTACAGTCACGTGCCGGCGCAAATGCATAAATACCCAACGGAGAAAGGAAGTTCAGGGAATGGATCAGATAGGGATTCCGTTGGTACTTACAGGGCTGGGTGGAAAAGATATCGACACCCAGCATTCCACTACAGCCTTGGCGCGTTATTCACTTCAAACCGCTCACAGCTTCTGTTCGTATTTCACTTTGATATTAGTCATTACGCGTGACCCAACACGAATTAGGGCCGTACAAAACGCGAGCCGATATGGCCACTTGATGCCTATTCAACGCGACGCTCACGTGGAAGACGTCGAGACATCCAACAATCACTAAGCCTGGTATTCTAGTATAACCCAGGAGAACCGCAATAATACGATGCATCAACACGCGCGATCTCAAATTGAATCGTCCATTACACGCGGCATCACAAAACGCGTGGCGGGAAATCCGTACAAAACACAATACGTTCTCGTCCGAACGGTTTTGAGTGACTGAGTGCGGTGCAGAAATCACCGCTTGGCGTCTACCAGGCGGCCCGCGCGCACGCCGCCCCCTCGCCCCGCGAGCGAGAAAGGGACAACATATGCCCAGAGCGATGCGTGCGAAATCGCGGCGCATTCATAGACCGTCATTAATACCAAACTTACCCCAGCATAGCAACGCTAAATTAAACACTTTGTCTTGGCACTAAAAATAAGAATCAACTGAGTCCTAAAAAATTTTGACATCATACCCCCTCCCAGGGAATATGAAAAGGAGGAACACTAAAAAATAAATACTTTTTACAATAAAAGCAAGTAAGGTATCAATTTCAAGGTAACTTTTAGCGCTGAATCAAAAATGACCATTGCTGTACTTATAAGATCATTATTTTGGAAGATATTATGGTTTTTTATCACAAAAATGAAATGAGAAAATATTTTCAGATAATGGATTTGCTCTTGACTCTAGTCTAGGTCATAGGACAGAGACAGGGTCTAAGATAGAACGAGCTCACCCAGAAGAAGCCTGTTTACTCTTACTTTGAAGATATTAGGGTTGTATTCGTTTGGAAACACAGACGCAGGCAAATAGTGAGTTCCACTCTTTAGCAGTGCGCATTATAAATGATGACTGGAAGCGCTTAGTCCGAATTGGTGGAATGGCAACCAGGTATGGATGGTATCAAGCAGTGCGTCTGGATGTCCGATGGTAGAAAGGAGCTGGTGGAACAAGGTCGTGAAGCTCTTAAGCACACTCTCCGAAGTACAAGTTCAGTTTGGGGTGGTATGGGATCTACCTCCAGAATGAGTTACCCGGTACAGTATCTTCCAGAGTCCAAGACCGGTTCTGAATAGCGCAACTGACATCCTCCAACTTTTTAAATTTATATTAAGGCTTTGCTATTGTTTTGTCGAGAGAAATAAACGAATTTTATTATTATTATTATTATTATAATTCCCCAAAAGGCATTGGCACTCCCACACACTGACGGAACGCAGCAAGCTACTTGGCGCCAGACTTTGGTGGGTTGGTGGTCGCGAGCCAGGCGGCCCCTTACGGAGCCTTCCACCGCTTCGTGGGATCGTTCAACTGGACTTACGCAGTCAGTAGGGGGCCCAAGTAGCACGCCAGCCACGTGCCAAAGGCTGTCCCGCCAACTCGCGAAAAATCACGATATTCTCCACCGTGCCAGCCGGCGACTGGATGGGAGGACCTGGTGGCCATATTCGGGGGGATTCGGGAGTCCCCGCTGTTTCCAAATAAGTTTCCCATAGGTCGGTTAAGCTTTAGTGTTCCAGTGGTTAACTGAAATGCGCCTCGACAATTCAACTTTTTCCCCACCAACACTCAAATCATGAATAAAGTAAAAAAGAAGAAAAAGTTTATACAATGGCTGCACTTCCTCACAAAAAAGTACACCTCACTAACATCCGAGGGTTGCACTTCAATCTCGATCCGGTACATCACCACCTTGAGACCGAGAAGCCGCACATGTTCTTCCTAACGGAGACGAAGATAACAACACCGTCGGACGTGGCGTACCTCAACTACCCGGGTTAATCTCTTGGGCATAAGTTCAAGAAGCAAGCTGGGGTATGTGTGTATGTCCGCGATGACATTTGTTACCGTCATCTCCGTTGCTTTGAGAAATCGGGTTTTTCTGTCATATGGCTACTGGAGGACTCTAGCGTGGAGAAAACTATATAATATTTAGTTTCTTTTTTTAAGTCATATTATGTTGACGTTTACCGATCGCACAGTGGGGACCAGGAGACAACAGCGCTTTTCAATTACCTCGTTGAAACGACAGACGTAGCACAGCAACGATACCCGACAGCAAAGCTAACTTTTCTGGGGGGACTTTAATGCCCACCATAAGAAGTTGTTGTTCCCGTTCCAGAAAACTGACCATGCTGGGCTAGAGGTGCGCAAGTTTGCATTATCGCTAGATCTGACCCAGTTCGTGAATGTAGCTACGCGGATACCGGATATCGACGGCCATACACCCAATTGCGTGGACTTGCTGCTGACAACTGATCTGGACTGTCATTCTGTTTCGGTCTCAGCCCCGCTGGGAACGTTTGACCACTGTCTGGTGAAATCCGTATCGACCTGCTCTCCTCTGGATGACAGCCCCAGGGGCATGAGGCGAGATTGGAGATACGAGTCAGCAGATTGGGAAGAGATGCGGCACTTCTTTGCATCTTACCCGTGGCGGCAAGTGTGCTTCTCTTCGCGTGACCCCTCAAGTTGTGCAGATGCGGTTGCGGACGTGATTCGGCATGCGATGTTGGCTGTTGGGGGAGAATTAAGAGAAACAACGTGTGCGCAGTTCAGTCGTATATTGCGTACTGAGCGTGATGCAATTACATACAATACATGTAGCTCACGTACTATACTATATAATATGGAGTGAGGTGTCGCCACACTACACCACCCCCCTTAATTTTGAAAAAAAAAATGTTTCAGTTTTTTTTTTTTAAATACAATAGTAGTGCAAGTAGATATATAAATTTTACGTAATGTTTCCAAATTATTTTATTTCGGTTTTAACAACCAATCGAATAAAATCAAAATAAATAAATCTTTGAATCCAAACTAAACAAACACAACAATATTGGAATAAAGATAAAAATATGAATTTCATCTAGTAATAATACGTATTTATCAATTTGTCAAACAGGACTGTTTTAAAATAATTTTTATATGAAATTCTCATTTAAGACTACAATTTTCACAATGTTTCAAGATTATTATTTAAAGTTGTTTTATCCATAGATAGTACACCTTTTGCTGTGGTCACTTTCTGCTTACATCATAATCATAATTTGAAACGTAACATAGAAAACACTAGTAAAACAAATTCTCTAATAAGAATTATAAGTTTAAAATACATAAAAGAATTATATATATATTATACTGTTTAAAATCTACTGATTAAGCTTTACTGCAAATATGGATCACTAACTGCTCATGAAAAGTTCAAATAACAATAGTGACTAATAATTTCAACATTGAACATTGTACTTACAAAAACAAACCAATAAAAAAATATTACTTACAAAATATTTTAGTTGATTTATGTTGGTTTACATTAAGGATCGGTGCTAACAAACTCCATTTAATCTTCACAAGAAAACGTCGTTACGAACAAACATTTAATTTCGTAATTTTAAACCAAACCATATAAATGTGACCACTAAACTCTGACATATGCCTACTTAGATATACCGTACTCGTCTACTCGTCGGGTATTCCCAACTCGGCAAATACTTAATTTAGTTCCTGCAAAATACTAATTTGATTATACATCAATATTTGAACATAAATTTTGAAATACATAATCATAAAATAATTATAATGAATAATATGTGAAACCAAAATAATATCTTATTTTATAACTTCACACTACTAACTAAATATTATGTACTTAGTACTTATACTTATCTATATTATTTTCAATCCAAGGCGTTGGTTTGAATTGTTTTTTTTATATTAACTTTATATTATTAAACACATTACAATTTCTCCAGTACTTTTTAAATTTTGAATAAAGTTATCAAAATAATATTCAAATAAAAGAAGTCAAAGCATTTTGTAAATAATGATTTTAACTCTAACTAAAAATAAATTTGACTCTTACCGATTTTGTAATTATTATTTTCCAAACTATGTAATATTCTCTAACTTAGAATCATTCATGAAAGAATTTAATTCAGCGTTTTATCGATGCACAACCATCGACAATACGACAACACTAGTCGGTGGACATGTAGAAAACTTTAGTTAATTTCGTTTAGTATATACGTAACCAAAACTATACCTGATTAAATACAAAATACTATTAGATTGGACCATCCTACTACTTAAATATTGTTAAAGCAAAATTTTGATAATAGACATTACCTACTAAAACGTTATGCAAGCAAATACCCATGAGCCTTTATAAAGGACAAAATTCAAATTAATATTCATACCTAGTTACAGAATAGAGTCGTAATAGAATCGTTCAATTTATAGGCTAGGTCTCATAAGGATTTTTCGTACTTACCTAGAATCGTATAGATTTGACTCAGACCTTTATCGCTTGCGGGGTAAACTGCGTGTCAACGGCGGCCTTTTACAACCCGTTTTCGCCACATGTGATGTACCATTTTTTTTTTATTTATTTAACAGTTTATTGTACACAATAACATTAAAACAATATAGACATTAATAAAGTTTTAAATACTGTAACTATATTTTATTACTATTTATTCTAGTTGAGCTATAATAAGGGTTCTAAGTAAAAACTGAGACTATAAATGAAGTCGTGTAAAATTTTGAAAATAATGTTTAATTTCTAAACTTAACTTACCTTACACTTTTTTTTTTTCCTTTATTCTGATAATACTTACTTACCTATTGTTTTCGTCGATTATATTTATGACAACACTTTCTTACCCTTTTTTATTGACGCATTCGAATTCAAGAATAACGATATCTAAAATTTTCCAAATAATACTTAACTTTTTTTTTTACTCTTCTGTCAGTCTACTTTTATTAATAAAAAGAATTTATTTATTTCAGTTTAGGTACACGTTAATTTAGTGCGCTATTTTTATCTCTGTGTAGCAGCTATGCAAAGTTTAACCTCGTAAACATCTTAATTATATTCTGATCATAGATTTAACTAAACTAACGCCTTGGGATGAATTTATCTAGCTTATCTATAGAACTGCATAATACTACAACGAACTATTTAACCATGGGAATGCGGTATAACATTGCGGTATGAAATTGAAATAATATCAAGTAATATTCAACAAATACTTGTGCACAAAAGTATGACATTTTATTATCTTATTCCACTATGTATATTTTTTATTATTAAATAGTTAATACATGCATCATTCGTGCATAAAGTGTAAACATTTTCAAATCATCATGTCATATTAGAAATAAAATTATCATTGGTATTATTTATTGGTAATAGAGTTTACTGCACTGTTAAAGTAAAAACAACTACAACAAAATGATGACAATGTTGGAACCGTTGATAAAAGAAAACATTTATTATAAAACAAACGGTAAATTCGATTTAAATTATCTATCTATAAAATAAAACCAATCAATTTTATACGTATATCGAGATCGTTAAACTGAAAGTTCCTATTGAAATTGTAAATTTAAACAGTAGGAATTAATGGCATAATCAGTAACTAAAAGACTTATAGGTGGCATCCAAACAAACCAGAAAAATAAATGTCCATATGTAAAATTTCTCTCAAATAAAACCTGAAATAAAGAAAACACTTACGCATACTTTTGCTATTAACCATGACGCGCTGGTAATACTGTCGATTTTTTATCTCGAACTTTTACAACCTTGACTGTCCACGTTTTGAACAACTAAATTCATCAGACTGCCGCGTCCACTTCCGACTCGTTCAACCTCCCGGCGCCCTGCTACTCTGCTCATCTCATAATTATCATCAACATCTGACTCTATAATGTTACAAATATATTTATTGAACAACATAAAAATTAAATTTACAAAATATGTCCGCGGCATGCATCGTCAAAATACTTAAAAAATTGACAAAAATAAACCTACTCACTAACTTATAAATTAAACACTTCTTCCAACGCGCCGCAATGAGGCAAGGTACCTAAAAGGCTGGCAGCGTTGCCCCGCTGAACCGCAAGACTTATACGCTGAGCAAAAAAGTTGCCAGCCCTCAGGTCACCAGTTGACTCAATGAGGCGCGTTGATAAGTCCCTTAAAAACAATTTTGCCTCCGGACCCCAAGGACCCATCGTTTCAATCCCAAAAGGCACAAATACATAAGAATCCCCCAGATCCACATACTTCCGTCTCTTTAAAATTTCCGCCGACCGCGCCGCTGAAGCAGCTCGTGCAGTAGTGCCCGGTAAATGCGAAGGAGCCAAAGTATCCACGCACGTGGCATCCCAGACCAGCACCCTACCCTGTTTCCAGGGTATCAGGGACATACCATCTGGTCTCCGACCATCCGAGCGACAGACACCATTTGGCTCCAAAACAGCCGGTACTCCCGCTGACACCAATGCTCTCCTTATTATGTCGTTTATCGACGCGTGTCTTGGAATACGCCCAGCACTCATTAGGCACGACAAGCCATGGTGCCCAAACTCACCGACTCGCTCCCCACAACGACACCGGTGTGGCTCATTTGTCTTAACACCTAAACGCAAACCAACGGCCAATGATAAAGTCGTCTTATCCAACATGGTACCAATATTAGACGATGGATAAGCCTGCAACCAAAGCCCGGACTCCCACTCAAACGACGCCAACAAACGCGCCCGAATTGTATTACTCGTGCAAGCAGATAACAGTTCTTGTTGGACACGTACGCAAAGTGGCTCATCCCACTGTCTCTGCAAATGAAGCTCAGAAGGAAGATCCTTCCGAGACAACAAAGACCACGCATCTCTGGCATCTGCCAACCCCGACACCTCTCCGGCACCCAAAGTAGGGCCAAGTAACATTCCGGAAATGAGGCTAGAAGCATGAGCAGATGACAGAAAAGCGGGCAGAGCCACATCGGAAGGTCTCCTTACTCCCAAACCACCAAAACGAATGGGTAGTGAAGCTTGATCCCAAGCAAATCCATCCAGCGCACAGTTAAGAATTTCGACCAAAGCATCCTTGACGACACTATCCAATCTGGCCAAGGCGTCCCGATGCCTCCAAAAACAGGAACACCGCAGGACGTACGTAAATTTTGGCACGAATAGACAGTACCTCACTATAAATAAGGCCATGTGAGCATTTATTTGATAAAGCCGGTCCATCGAAGCTTGAAATATCTCTATCTGTTCCTCGACGTACGATGGGAATGCTGAATCGAAAACAGGTGCCCCCAACATATACAAAAAGTCCGAGTCCACAACCTTTAAATTAGGGGCCAAACTATTGAACTTCTGAATTATCTCCTCTCTAGATGGTGACGAAACTGGGGAGTTCACAAATAACTCGCACTTAGACGTGTTCAATTCCAGCCCGATTGAGGCAAAAGCGGTTATTAATGATTTCAAATCTTCAAGGACAGTAATGACATCCCCCCCCAAAGTGCCATCATCCAAATACCAAACATTCAAAGAAGACCTTAACTTTGAAATTAAAGGATGTATTGCCAGACCAAAAATAGCTGGGCCTAGTGGATCACCCTGCTGGCAACCTGTGGACGATGACAACTCCTGATCCCTATAAATAAGCTTTGTAGGCTGACTATAACACTGCCACAAAAACGGATACATGTTGGGAATGTGCTCCTTGACTTCTTTTAAGAGAGCGCCGCGGTCAACCGTATTAAACGCGTTCTTCACATCAACCTTTAGTAAGACGTCACTACCTGGCTGATCTAAAAACGTACGCGTTGTATGGACCGCTGCCTCACAGCCACCCTTAGTCCCAAATCCCAATTGCCTAGGCTGGAAAATGTCCTGCAAAGTAGGCAAAATAAGACGACAACCAACTTTTGCCACAAGGCGACGAAGAACGCACCCCACCGCAATAGGCCTAATCCCCCCATCCTTCTTCTTTAGAGCGCACAAATTTGCCCCGTATACAACTTGCACTATATCCGCTGGAACTTTACCGGACAGCATTAAATTCACCAAAGCTGCTATGCTCACCAAAAGTGCCCGCCCTGCATTACCAGTCGAACCGCACACCAAATCCTTCAAATGTTGAGGTGAAAGACCATCCAGCCCACTAGCTGAACCAGGTCTAAAAGACATTATTGCATCCTGAATGACTTCAGCTGTAACATGCGTGGAAGGATCAGACAAAGTTGGTGGAGACGGCAATGCCGAAGAAGAAGACGAAGGGATAGGAATAGGATGCTTTGACTTAAGCGCATCCAATGTAACTGAATCATTAGGAGCTAGGACATCACTCGAAAAAATCAAGTTAGCCGCCCCTTTTAAATCCCCGTCATTGACTTTACTTTCTACGCGCTTGATAAAACTATTGGCCCGTTGTAAAGGCTGAGAAGCCAACGCTTGCTCAACGTCTGTGCTACAATTCCTTCTTATCATCTCAGTAAGTGATGTATTTTCATTATTACTACTCTTGTTAACATGCAAAGTTCTGTAGGCAAATGTTAATAAATACTGCCAACAAGACACCGAATTTTCCGTAACCACTTTATCTACGCATTTTTTGAGCGAATCCGCCACTGTCAGACGCGCACCACGTGGGATCCTCTTCACAACTGGTAAACCCTGTTTATAACTACCTAAACGTTGCGAAAAAGGTTGGGGTTCCACATTCGCGGAAGGCGACACAGAAGGAGGACGCACAGCGTTCGGATCCGATGTATCATCACAAGCACTGCCCGACTTGTGCTTCATACCAACATGTATTCTAAGCCCCCTCCTGCCCCTAAAAAGACGAGGGCAATTGCATTGATCGCAACGCACATACCCATCATCATACGATAACGTACCTAACTCTCCTGACGGTACGGGATCTGGAGGATTGGGAAGTGACATATTCATTAATATATTCAACAAAATGTAATTCAAAAATTCATCCAAATAAATAACAACAAATCATCCAAATAAATAACTAAAATTATCCAAATACATTATAATTAAATTAGCATACAATTAAAAAACGAATAAATGGACCAAAAGGTATGACAAAATATACATTAAACAAAAAAGTATAAAGTCAAATTGATTAAAAACAACTAACACCCCACCACAGGTTTATTATTCATTACAATTTGAATTTCAAGGTAATACATACATACATACATAAATCAAGCCCATATCCCTTACGGGGTAGGCAGAGCGTTAACGGCCGTAAAACGGATATTAACACCACGTCTGACAAAAGTTTGAGGGTCAAGGTAATATCTAATTTAATTACTTATAAAAATACCTACATAAATCTATGGTAAAGAAAACCACAATAGTTATAATATGAAAGTGTGTTGTAACATCTATAAAAAAATACCTACTTAAAAACTTAAAACCATGAAAAACAAACAAAATATATATAATATTCTTTTCTGCCGCTAATGACTAGATGGATAGTAGGTACATAGGTCTCATTCACAAATATAAATTCTTATTTTCCCACAAAAATAAAATCTTAACCCAATAGCAATATAATACAAAAACAATTTGAACTGCGGTAAACAAAAGTACATTGTAGGTTTGAATACATTTATATTTAGCCTAATATTAAATAACATTAAATTAATAAAGTTCAAGTCTCAATCAATAATCAAACTCAAACGCCCTCTCTGCCAATGAGGCTGCAATTAATTAGGAAGGAATGTAGATACACCACAAGGATCTCATCATCAGTCATCAAGGAAGTGCAAGTGTGTCGCATCCAAGGTCGCATCTGTAGCCGAAGTCCATCCACAAGGGACGCTGGTGTAGAAACAGTTTTAAAAAGCAAAAAGATGAATTGTCAATCGGGGATCGAACTCGGACCGCTATTTCTACACCGACGCCGCGCCACCACGCAAAAATGTAACACTGGAAACCGCTAAGCCAACTGCACACTTATCTTAATGTCGAAATTAGCGTAGTATTTTTGTTGAACAGCTGTATAGGTATCAACTGTTTATCAGATGTTGACGGTCATTGTAAAACACAATATAAACAACACCTACATCCGTAATTCCACAATCCCAAATTTCGTAATTTAAAGGCAAAAACAAATCCAAAATCTAGATATGATTATGTAAACTGCTTCCATGTAAGTCACTTTAAACACTATCACGTCCAGTTTGGGCCCAGGAAAACAAAAACACTCCGATCACACTCAGGTATCTAGAATGCTGGGTAATTTCTTTAAAATTATAACTTTAACTTGGCAAACAGTTTCAGAGGCCAATTAGAGTACCACAACACGATTGATCAAGTCACAAATAATAAAAGACTAATGTTTATATTTTTACAAACGGAACAAATTAAAAGCCGTGTTTACAAGAGCAGTGGCGCCCTCTCTCTATAATGTTTAATGTTTAGTGTCTATCAATGTGTTTGGTGTTGCATCAGAAGGAGGGTGATCAGTGAAATACGGAAATTGTAATAAATACTACCCTGCCCTCTTGAAAGATACATTTAAAGTAGCGACATCTAGTAGAGAACTGAATTCAATTTATGAGAGTCAATTCCATGCGTTCGATTGGATTCACTAGTAGTTTAGGATAATGTCGGTAGATGGCATCAATCTAAGAGGTTCATCAAATTGACGGGAGATGGCGCTCGCAGTAACATATAATTTCAAATGTTAAAGGCACAATTTAGGTGTTTATATATACGCATTTTATGTTTGAAATAATTTATTTTATTTATAATTAAATAATTTTCTTTTATTTATAAACTGGTTTAGGTTATGTTTAGTAAAAATAATTTAAATAAATTATGTTTCGAGAATATTCTAATTGCGACAGAAGCGACGCCTGGTGTTGAGTAGCTAAGCTTAGATATGTTTACTATTTAGGGATCCGTTTAAGGGTGGAATATAAAAACCTTTAAATAATAAGTAAACATTTTAAATTATCTGAGAACAACAACATTATTGGTCGCAGTGGACTACTTTGACTTGGTTTTCTCTTTTGGGGAAAATGTTTACATTATTTTAAATAATGGGTTAGAAATATATGGGTTACCAGCAAATCTAAGTCACATACAAAAACATTGGTGTCTCGCATGAATAAAAGAAGAAGATAAAGAATACACTACTAAGTCTGTCTGTTCAGCATATTCGCCAATCAACTTTAAATATTATATCATTGAATATTAGTTGAACGTAAAATAACCCACTAAAATATCAGTGATAAATGGGAAACACTCATACTAGAACAATCTTGATAATAACAAAGTCTGAGTTTATTGAAGAAAACTAGATTCTATGATCTTCATAATATCAATTTTACGTTACGACGATATTTGAAAAAAGTTAAAATAATTTTATTCTGTAAGGAACCCACAATCAAATAAATCTAATATGGATCGAAGATCGAATAGTCGAGATCGTTCCAGTTCGTTAGCTCCACTTGGTGTCGAGTAGCGAAATAAGCGGTTGTGCCTCAAATGGAGCTGGATTATTCTAGATTTAGACTTTTCGAGAAAATTGTATCTGGACCTTCCGTTTTGAGGGATATATAAGGGCTGGTGTGTCGGCGAAAGGGGAAGTCTGATTTTAATCGGTGAAGCGGATCTAAGAAGAAAAGTAGTGAAAGTGGAAGAAAAAGAGGAGGGCAGTGTGAAAGTCCTGACACTGAGGTGCTGCTGGATTGGTGTCACACCACTTCATGTGGAAGATGGATTTTGTCCCGTGGTCGCTGCGCCTCTGCCCTGGAAAGTGGCTGCTGTGTGTTGGAGTGTGAAGATACATACTTGGAGCTGTGTTCGTGTGTTTTCTGTGGATATCAGCTGACTGCGAGTTGAGTGGATGACTTTGGAATGCTGTGGGCTGGCCTACTATCTACCTAAACCCAGATAAGTGTAGTTTTCCATCCTAATTCTTATTAGATTAATAGTAAGAAAACATTTCAAATTAGGTACAAAATTATTGCCAAGCGGTTAGGTTTTGCTAATGATTTATAATATTTAGTAGGGGTTAGGTAGGAAATCCTTTTACTGATTCCATCCTATCTCTGTTTATCTACCACACCATATAAGTATCAGATTGGACTGGTTATTACCTAAGTTTTGTCTGTACTTTGTTTCAACAGAAACTATTTATCATGGAAAACCTTTTGTTGCTAAGGCGACTATGGAATTTATTCCTATGTTCCTGTGTTTTAAACATAATTGGAATATGTCCAGCAGTGAAACAACATTATTTATACTTACCAATAATTTGATTTGCTTTGCAAACAAATTACTTATATCTCAGTATTGAGAATGGCAGTGTCCATCAGTGGATTAAATATCTACTAATAAATAAACCTTTTGTTGCTAAGGCGACTATGGAATTTATTCCTATGTTCCTGTGTTTTATACATAATTGGAATATGTCCAGCAGTGAAACAACATTATTTATCTTACCAATAATTTGATTTGCTTTGCAAACAAATTACTTACATCTCAATTAATGAGAATGGCGGTTTTCATCAGTGGATTAAATATCTACTTATAAATTGTACTTTCATCAGATTATATGGTGGGTAGATAATATACTCCCATCCTAATATCCTACCCTGAAATGGGTTCAGATGTTTAATTTTATTGCATCTACATACTTTGTTCGAGAAACCTATCATGACTGGCAGAATGATGCCAATGTGGATCTGTGAATACAGAATACTTACCTAAAGACAAATGATTGTCATTAAATGTCATGTGACAGCTACTATCTTCCATCATCAAACCATACTATACTTTTGCCTTCAATATTTCTGTACCAGCATTATGATCTAAGACCAATTATTTGACCACAGGCGGTTATTATGAGATTCATTTTTGCAATAGCCTTTCTCTACTATATGGGATTTGCTAAAGGCATTCTCAAACACTCATCTGGCTTGCGATATGAAGCTCATAAGTACTAAAGGGTCTAGCATAAACTGCATTCCCTAACTAACCTCCGTATGGATCATATTAATTGTAGACAAATGTCTTGTGCAGATTATATCTGAACGTTGTTCTAAGGACCACTACTGAAATACTACCAAAGATACTAGTTGGAATCATGTCATTTGACTGATAACCTAACTTATCATACTTACTCCATCAACCAGACACAGTGGTGTCAATTCGGCTGATCATGAGATTGGCTATACTTATACAGATATTAAAATATGTTGTTCTATGAACATCTGAATCTATTAGATTCCTAAATACTTCTCCGTGGTGTCTAGTACATCACAGCACCTGTCTGTTGGTGCAATCTGTTCAACCCTGGGTGTCAAAACCCACTATCCAGTTCAGGGAGAACCGAATTAACACAGAATTCAGTTGTGATGTCTGCTCTTTTGGTCGGGTTTGCACAATTGATAGTTGTGCAAGGACGACTAAGGGAAAATGGATATCAATTCTGAATATCTGTAAGGGGTGAGGGTTCTACTTCTCAGGGGCGGAGAGGGGGCCCCGTGAGGCTCATATACCTTTCCCGATCCTGTCCAACCTTTACTCATGCCAGGAAATCCATGTACCTTCTTAAAGAACTGTTTGGGTTAACTATTTTCTATATTAAACACAACGGAATGGGTCCTACCAACTAACTAGACGATCATGCTAATAATTTACATCACGAGCCATTTATTTATACTACTTTGGGACATTGTTCGAGGTCTGATACTCCTTCAAGTGTTAGAACTTGAACAAGCCCCATCATCCATGGATAACGCATAGCCGACTTAGTGGGGTTCGTTACAAAATGCGATTCACGAAAGTTTCGCTTATATTTTACACAGTATTACAAGTACATGTTTTGTGACATGAGTGGCTAGCAAGGCTCGCGGGGAACGACTGGCGAGGCCCCGCAGCGCTCTATCAAAACTGCAGCGTAAGCTCATATTTAAGTGCATGTGTCCCTACATCACACCCCTCCTAAAATTTGGTACGAAAAAAGAAAATTATACAATCCAAATTTTAAAAACTTGTCTTCTGACTCTAAATTTACATTAACAAAGTTTCAGTCAAACAAAATGCTACTTAACAAAAGTCTACTTCTATTACAATATCTGATGTGTAACTTGATAATTTGTTTTGACCTATTGAGGTGTGTGTTCTACTATGAATCATACATTATTCAATCTTGCTTACGCTACTCAATGGATGAGTTGGTAGTGACTAACAATTCTAGGTTCGATTCCAGTTGAAAATTTACTTTACATATTATTAAATGTCACTCATGCCACAAATAAAAAATTACGTTTACAATTTTATTGTGGGTACATCCAATATTGATACCAATTGTTGAAAATTCTTAAGAACGTTATTTATTATGCTGAATTACCATGATATATTTTAGTCTTGACAATTAACAAATTGATTATACATAAACGTTATTATTTTTTTGTAAAATTTACTAATATCAAAAATATCTGAATACTGCGATAAAATTTTGACGAAAATGATTTTTAACAATGCAATTTACAATATATTCGAATATATAAATGAGTTTGTCTGTCAAAAATGTCTTTTTATGAAATTACGATACTGACATGAACCTTTCTAACCTATGAAAAAATCACCTTTGTTGGCGAAGAGGCTGGATCCGCACGTGCAATGTTGGCATTCTGCTGCCGTGTCACTATGACACCTTCCAACGTGGAGTTCACCTTCTGGTCTATCCATTTACCTGCACGTTTCTTGCAACGTCTACAGCAGAGACAACATATTAAAAGTAAAACACATACTATTGTAGTGACTGCTATAGCTCCATAAATCTCCGTTTTCATCTTCAGCTGTTGCACTTGTTGATCCGTACCGGCCTGGGCGATTAATATTTCTTCATTTTTAGTGTTGTACTGACCCATTATGTCAATGCAATTGTCAAGGTATGGATATCCCACCATGGAATATTTTAAAAGACTTTGAGCTGATGTCTCTGTCGTTCGGTTAACTCGAATGGAATGCATTGCACGCATCGATCTGCCTTCCTAAAATTAATTGCTTACTTAGATTTAACCTACTTACTTGTTATAAAAATCGCACTGGCGCTTTAATTGTGCGTCCACTGCGTGTTTGTTTCGGCGTACTGCTGCCGTCGGCGCTGTTGCGTACATTGCTTTGTTCCGTACACTTACCTCTCGGTTTCGTAACCGAAACGAACTTTGTATTTAGCGACTCATTAGTTTCTTCGTTTAGAAGATACGCGGGTTTTAATATATCGATTGAAACTGTTGTTGTCCTGTTAGGTAATTGCAGTTTGAAGGTCTTTAAACCCCTTTTTAAGACCTAATAAGGGCCGTCATACGGAGTTTTCAATGGCCTTCGAACTGTGTCGTCTCTTAAAAAGACATGTGTGCATGTTTTCAAATCTTTGTGCACAAACACATTGCGATTACATTGCTGTGCTTTCGATATAGGTTTAAGATTTTTAATCGCGTTTTGAATGTTTCTGATCACGCTATTTGAGTCGCTAAGTACATCTTTCGTCGTTGGCTCGAAAAAGTCGCCTGGTAACCGAATTGTCTTACCAAACGTGTATTCCGCTGCGCTAACACCATTTTCACTGCGGCCTACTGCGCGTAAACCTAGAAGAACTGTGGATAACTCATCAACCCATGACCGCGTGTTCAGCCGAGCCATGAGCGCTGCTTTCATCGCGCGGTGCCATCGCTTGACCAAACCGTTGGCCTGAGGATGATAGCTGGTAGTTCTCACTCTTTTTACACCAAGGTATTTCAGTAGTTCTGTAAACAGCTCACTTTCAAACTGCCGCCCTTGATCAGTTGTAATCCTAACTGGACAACCGTAACGTGATATCCAGTTGTCGTAGATTACTTTAGCTACCGTTTCCGCTGTGATCGGAATCGGACATGCCTCGATCCATCGAGTTCCTCTGTTGATCATTGTGACACAATACCTGTAACCATCTTCCGATATCGGTAAAGGTCCCACGATGTCGACGTGAATATGTTCATGCCTTCGAGCCTCTTGAAAACCACCATATTCTGCCGATGTATGTCTACAAACTTTAGCCTTCTGACAACTAACGCATGTTTTCGCCCACTTTCCAATGTTGGCATTCATGCCTGGCCAAAAATATCTATCTGTAACTAACTTTCGAGTTGTGCGAATGCCTGGATGACTAAGATTATGTAAACTATCAAAAACTTCGCGCCTGAATTGTTCTGGCAAATAAGGCCTCGCTTTTGTTGTACATATTTCGCAAAAAATGTAACGGTTGCAAGTTGGCAAAAACATGCGCTTGATACTTACTTTGTTAAACGCATTATCGCTTAACGCTAGGTATTGAGCAATATAGTCGTCACGTTCCTGCGACTCAGCTAGTTGTTCGTAGTCGAGCGCTGTTGGACACGATATTGTAGCTACTCTCGATAAGGCGTCGGCTACAACATTGTCCTTACCTTGAATGTGTCGTATGTCGGACGTGAATTCACTGATGAAAAGCAGTTGTCTTGCCCGTCGCGGCGTCTCTGAATTAGTACCTACCAATTTTGGAGAAGACATGAACTAAAGGACGATGATCTGTATACACAGTCAGTGGCCTACCTTCGAATAGCTTGCGAAAGTGTTTGATTGCCAAATAGATTGCCAAAAGTTCTCTATCATAAGTGCTGTATCGCTGTTGGGTTAGAGTTAAAGCTTTAGAAAAGTATCCTAATGGTTTCCACTCACCTTTTTCACACTGTTGTAGAACGGCCCCAACTCGAGTATTGCTAGCGTCAGCCATAAGACCTAGAGTCGCGTTCATGCTCGGATATGTCAACATGGCTGCGTTCTCCAATTGCTTCTTACATTCGCAGAACGCTGACTCTGCGTCCTGTGTCCACGCTATGGGTGTCCGATCATTTTTCTTTGCGTTGTGTATGTGTTTCAATAAAACAGCTTGGCTTTTGATTGCCTGGGGAATTTGGTTACGATAAAAATTAACCATACCTAGAAAACGAAAAAGCTCGTTGACGTCCTTCGGTTTTGGGTAATTGATGATCGCTTGTACCTTGTCATCTTTTGGTCGAATTCCTTCGGATGTAATGTGATATCCTACGAAATCTAACTCTGATGCCCCAAAACAGCTTTTTGACAAATTAATCGTTATACCGTATCTGTTCAAACGTTTAAACAGTAGACGCAGATGTTCTTTGTGCTGCTCTTTGTCGTTGCTCGCGATGATTATGTCATCAATGTAACTGAAGAGAAAATCCAAGCCATCTAAAACGGTATGATGCATAAAGCGTTGGAATATTTGTGCCGCATTCCTTAGTCCGAACGTCATTCTCGTGAACTCGTACAATCCGAACGGCGTGATGATCGCTGTCTTTTCGACGTCATCTGGGTGTATTGGTATGAAATGGTAAGCTCTATTAACATCTACGCTGGAAAATATTTTTTTACCTGATAAGATGTAAGTGAAGTCCTGCAAGCGAGGAATAGGATATCTATCTGGCTTGGTGATCGCATTTAATTGTCGGTAATCAACACACGGTCGAATTTCTCCATTTTTCTTGGGAACTACATGTAGTGGACTCGCCCACATGCTCTTAGAAGGCCTGCATATCCCTAATTCCTGCATGTGCTTGAACTCTTCTCTTACCTTTTTATAACGATCTGGCGGTAGTGGTCTCGCTCTCGCAAAAACTGGTGGCCCGGTCGTTGCGATGTGGTGTTGAACCGTGTGCTGCGGCGGTTCTTTGAAGTTGATGGGCTTAGTGATATCTGGAAATTCACTAAGTAAATCGCGATATGGATGAGCTTCATCAACAGTTTTGACAGACATTTCCTGACATCGTATAACAATAGCGTTAATAGATAGGTCAGTTACCGAATCAATCAACTTTTTTACTTTTAGGTGAACAAGCAAACCATAATGGCTTAATAAATCTGCCCCTATTATGGGTTGCTTGACTCCTGCGATGATAAAAGTCCACTTGAACGCTCTCCTTAGGCCTAAATCCAGCGTCATCGTACGAGTACCATATGTATCAATTTTTGTACCATTCGCGGCGTATAGCGTATACTCACTCTGTTCATAACCTACTCTGTGTCGCACTGCGCTAAGCGGTAATACCGAAACGTTCGCACCTGTGTCTATTAGAAAGTTCAGGTTACTTGTTCTATCACGGACACTAAGGCGACTGTTGACGTTCCGGATGCAGTGTCCCGTCGTCGACTGCACGGAATCTAGTTTCCCTGCCTAGATTTCCAGCTGCACGGGTCCCTGCACTTCCTGGCACGCTCTCGGAAACGGGAGTGAAAGAAGCATGGACCACCTTCGGATTGCTGCCACACACGTCGCCTCGACTTGCTACGGCTCTGGCTACGATGACTGTACGCGTTTCCACTGCTCGATCCGTCACGGCGTTGACGTGGTCTTCCTCTGCGCAGCTCCGCCACTTCCAGGGTCAGCTTCTCTATTGCCGCTGCTAGACTGTTGCCGTCCTGTCCTGAAATTGCTGCGACGTCCACCGGCCTACTTGTCTCCACCACCTTGTCGGCCACGGCGGCCAATTTCTCCGTCCGTCAACGTAGACCGTAACACCGTCCTCACGGAAACTGGCAGATGGCTCTGCCATAGGACAAGTAACGTGTCGTCTGTCACCGCTGATCCTGCTAAAGTCTTCATCTTCCTGAGCAGTTCTGATGGTCGCTGGTCTCCTAGTTGCATATCTCCTATCAGCTTCTGGATGCGTCGACTCTCAGAATCTTCATACGCTTGGAGTAAACGCGCCTTCAAACTGTCGTATTTCCCTGTTGCAGGAGGCGTTGCGAGGAGGTCTGCCACTTGCTGTATGACCTGCTTCCCAAGCTTGACGATCAATAGGTGGAACTTGGCGTCGTCACCCGCTTTCTGTGGTGCCACTGCAGCTTCGTATTGAATAAACTATAATTTTGGTTGGTCCACCCAAAATTCAGGAATCCGGCTGCACACGAAAATGAGCACGAGGTCCGGTTTTTCTTCAGTCATAGTTGTGGTTATGGGCACGTGGTCCGCGGAGCGCGTGCAGTGAAAAAGGTAAAAACCTTATGCGTCGCCTTGCTAGCCGTGAAGTTGAGCCGCTCCCTATTACGCGATTTCGATAAGTCCGCACTCACTATTATTTCACTAAAAGGGCGTCACCACTATAATGTTTAATGTTTAGTGTCTATCAATGTGTTTGGTGTTGCATCAGACGGAGGGTGATCAGTAAAATACGGAAATGCGGTTCACGAAAGTTTCGCTTATATTTTACACAGTATTACAAGTACATGTTTTGTGACATGAGTGGCTAGCAAGGCTCGCGGGGAACGACTGGCGAGGCCCCGCAGCGCTCTATCAAAACTGCAGCGTAAGCTCATATTTAAGTGCATGTGTCCCTACAACTCCAACAACTCCCTGCGCCCTGCAACACATCCTTCACACCATCGCATCTGACTCTTATACTCTCCTAAATCCAGCGGCATCGCGTCATATTTAAATTCTCCAGTGTCTTCTCTTTATTTTCCAAGTACATTTTTCTTCATTGGTATTTAATTAATGTTTGATATGTTTTTAGATAGTATCGATATGTGTATCCATGGTTGTAATTGTCAGTAAGGATGCTCAGCCGAATATTTTCAGAAAACGAGTAATTTTAACACCAAAACTTTCCATTGTTGAGTTGAAAAAGTTCCCATAGTTAGTAGATAGTCACAAGTCACGTTGTTGTAACTTAACACTAATTGTTTATGCAGCACTTTACGCGATAGTCGCATCGCGTCATTTTAGTCCGTAGAAATAGAGTTCACTTTAGCGAAACGTCCAAAAATTCACAAAAAATGTAGTTTAAACACTTCTACTCCCCCAAACAACCAACCACATCAGAAACCACAGCTCAGCACTGCACAAAGGCAGCACTGGCAGGATCGCCATGCGATGTTGGCTGTTGGGGGAGGATTAAGAGAAACAACGTGTGCGCAGTTCAGTCGTATATTGCGTACTGAGCGTGATGCAATTACATACAATACATGTAGCTTACGTACTATACTATATAATATGGAGTGAGGTGTCGCCACACTACAGGCAGGAGATGGAATATTTATTCCATTCTCCGACATTCCGCTCGGTCACAAAGCCCAGCCTTGGTATAACGCAGAATGCGCCCAAGCTGAGGCGAGTAAAGAATCTGCATACCAAGCTCGGGTCAAGGTTCGCGACTGCAAATTAAGAGCATGTAGGGTTCGCGCGAAGAAAAGAACCTTCAACTATGCCACCAAGTCCAAATGTGCAACCAGTTCCCAAAAAGGGCGACCGTGCTGACCCTGCCCATTACCGTCCAATTGCTAATACCTCCATCCTATGCAAGGTCATGGAGAGGGTACTTAATAGTAAGTTGCTGACCTACCTTGAAGACAATGATATTCTCAGTGACCGTCAATATTGCTTTCGCCGGGGGCGGTCTACTGGTGATATCTATAATTGATGGCCTTTAAAAATATTTTGACCATTATTCCATTGAATATCAACTTACCTTGATTCGTTTTAAATTCAAGTGGCATCAGTTGGTTTGGATAATTTGAAAAAATCATTAGCTTACAACTAAGTGTTTGTTAAGGTAGCAAGGTAAATAGAGGTGTGAACTACAGTCCATATAACAAATATCATTCAATGCATGGTCAGTTGTAGACATGTGATGTACTTGTAATGGTAACTAATATTGTAAATACAATTTTTACTTGGCTGTTGAAACTTAAAAGTATTCATCATTTCTTAGTTTCCATTACAGATGTGGTGATGTCATTCAATGGACCTGTAAACAAGCTGATCTTCTACAAAACAACAGCAACAGCAGAAGAAAAGTTTCAGCCTTGTACTCAATGGTCGCGCCGAAGTTTAGATTTTCTGTCAACTCCATGCCTAGAAGCTTAAGCCTGTCAGTGACTGGGACAGATGTACCCCGAAAAGAAGGTGTCCAGTCAAAAAGACTCCTTTTTGCAGTGAAAAGACACGCCTGTGTTTTGGTGGCATTGAATGAGACCAGATTGTCGTCGCCCCATTGGGAGACAAGACTTAAGGTCAAGTCTGTTCGCTGTACCATGGCCTTTCTTAACAAACGTATTTCATCCCCACTGGTCTTTGCACCTGTCAAATATCTCTCTGAAACGGTACTATCATCTGCGTATCCAACAATACCATGCCGAAGGAGGTCATTGATGTGCAGCAGGAAAAGAGTTGCAGAGAGAACAGACCCCTCAGGAACTCGGGCATCAATGGCCATGAGGTGAGAGGAGCAGCCGTCAACGACTACTCTGATGGACCGTTCACTAAAAAAGTCTGAAATTCAAGTACAAAAATCAGCTGGGATGCCATAAGCAGGAAGCTTGCTGAGCAGACTTGCATGCCAGACCTTGTCAAAGGCCTTCGAGATATCGAGTGAAACGGCAGGTACTTCACCGTTTTTCTCGATGGCTTCGCCCCAGCAGTGCGTAACATACACAAGAAGATCACCAGTAGACCGCCCCCGGCGAAAGCCATATTAACGGTCACTGAGAAGCTCATTGTCTTCAAGGTCGGTCATCAACTTACTGTTAAGTACCCTCTCCATTACCTTGCATAGGATGGAGGTAATGGCAATTGGACAGTAATGGGTAGGATCAGCACGATCGCCCTTATTGGGAACTGGTTGCACATTAGCAAGCTTCCAGGCCCCCCGCACCGTTCTTTCCGTTAAGAGAGAGGCGGAACAAGCGTGTCAGCACAGGAAACAGTTCAGGCGCACATAGTTTTAACACTCTAGCTGGTTTGCCATCAGGTCCGCTGGCTTTGTTCACGTCTAAACTGCACAATACTCTTCGAACCTCTTTAGTGTGTATCGAAGAATCGCAACGAGGTACAGTAGGTGGTTGTTTGGAGCCAGCGTCCAGACGTGAGTTGCTTGCAAACAAGGATGCAAACAAATTTGCTTTCTCGCTTGCAGAGTGAGCCAGCGATCCATCAGGTTTCAGCATTGGAGGTAAGGTGGGACGACAGAAATTAGTTTAACTGCTTTGAACAGAGACCAAAACTTTTTACTATCCGGAGGGTGTGATGCTAGTTTGGCCCCTATTCGTCCGATATGGTCAAAACGTGCCTTACGTAAAACCCGTTTGCAGTACTTGGTGGCAGATTTGAAGGTTCGTTTTCTTCGCGTGAACCCTACGTGCTTTTAATTTTCAGTCGCGAGTTTTGACCCAAGCTTGGTATGGATTCAAAAGATGCGGGTTATATCCGTTTAATCCAGATGCTGTAGATTACAGCAAATGTGTTCGAAATACTTTGGAAAATATGGCTTTTGTCGCAAGGGTGGAGGACCTGTCGATGGAAAATATTGATATAGCAGCAAAAGTTCTAGACGCATACGGCGAACAGTTAAGAGAAAGGCAAATCGACACAAACATGGTCATATATGCCATTATTGATATCAAAAGAAGCGCCGACATTAGTCACAAAAATCTGCAAACAGGTGACATGCTAGAACAAGGTCAAAGTCACGATGAAGACATAGAAGGAAAAGATAATGACCAAATCTTCATTGAAACAACGTCATCAAATCATAAAAAACAAGAATCACTAGAAAAAGACAATCAGGAGACGTGTCACAAATATGATGATCCCGAGACGCAACATTATATAACTAACGAAATAATTTCAACTTGTCCTATTATACATGTCGCTGCTGCTGACAAACTACCACTACCCCTAAATGCTGATAAATCAACACAAAAAGTTGTTCCAGAACAGATCACTAAAAACATATCAGATAAAAAATACATGGATTTGGACGAAATAATTTCAGAACATGACGCGGATAAATTATCTGAAAATACTGAAAAACCGGCACAAAAACTCGTTTCAAAATGTATCACAAAAAAAATACAACAGATATAAATGACATGAACTTGGATGAAGTATTTTCAGAACATGACGCGTCACAAAAACTTTTTTCAAAACGTTTCACAAAAAAACCATCAGTGGTAAATTACATGGATTTAGATGAAATAATTTCAGAAAATGTCGCTGATTACTTATCTGAAAAACCGGCGGAAAAAGCTGTACCAAAAAATATTACAAATAAAAAAACAGATCAAATTCTGATGGATTTGGACGAGATAATTTCCAAACATGACGCTGAAAAACCACCACAGAAAGTTGGTCCAAAATCAACACATACTTATGATATGGATTGGAACGAGACAGTTGCAGAACGCGATTGGACGAACAAAAAATTAGTGCTCTTGGAAATAAAAAAAAAACAAAAACAAACTAAATATTCCGAAATTCCGAAACTCAGTCGTTATTGTCGCTGCCAGATAGTTTTGTGGACGAAGTAGAGATTCCGTCTGGCTTCCAATTCTTAAACTCACCTCTACCAGGAAATATCCACAGTAGTGATGTAAAAGAAAACTCCCCATTGACAACACCTACATCAAAAAACCTCACCCCCCCCCACACGCAGAAGGTTTACTCCAATTTCCACAGGTCACTCAGGGTCAAACACTCCGAAAAGTCATCCAGTATCTCCATCTTTCAGAAAACATTTATATGCCCCCAAAAGTTTAAGTTTCGAAAGACGAAGGGTTGTCGGTGGGGAAATTATGCCACTTGCAATTTCGTCACCTCAATGGTCTACAGTACTATGATAATAGAGAAAATGAAAAACAAGCGAAAATTGTAAAAAGGGAGGAGAGGAAAAGAGTAATGGTGGCAAAGAAAGAAGTAAGAGCTAAAAAGAAATTAGAAAATTTAAAAAAGAAAAAAGTGTTTACAAAAAAGGCTCAGAAGAGCAAGACTAAGCCAAAAGATAAAGTTGAGACTGAAAACCACATAAGTTGTTCAGGCTGTAAAGAAATACTAATTAGTGACGTAGAAGAAGATGATCTGAAAAATATAGGCTGCGATCAATGCCCAAAATGGTACCACCTTCAGTGCACGAAACATAAAGGCAGGCTGTATTCGGAAGTGGCAGCTGAAGGTTTTTTTTGTCACCTTTGTATCTTAAAACCTGATTTATCAAAACACAAAAATATGTCTTTTTTTATTTTAAGTTTCTGTCATTAGTGATTCAAGTTAAGTTTCTTAATCATGTCATCTCTTAAGGTTTTTGTTACTTATTATAGTATTTTAAAAGGTTCAGTTTAATATCTAATTAATCATGTGATCTCTCTAGTTTTTATAACTATGGTATTTCCAAGTAAATTATTTTTGACAGCTGGATGCAAGATATGAAGCTAAAGTTACGTGAAAGGGATAGAAGAAAAATTGCTTGAACCTGACAGATGTCAAAAATTAATTAAACGCGTGGAAAGACTAGACATAATAATTTTAAGAGGGAAGAATACCTTCGCCATTTAAAAAAATTAGGTATTTAAGAAAACTCATTCTGTCGCTCGCGCACTGAAGTCCCCGCGTAGTGCGCACAATACATACACAGAACCTCACGCACACAGACAAACGCTGCCACCAGCCCTGCGAGCGCAGCGACGACGACTGCGCAACGCGGGGTGCTATTTTGTTTTCTTAGATCATTATGGCGTAACCGAAACTAAATTGAGGATTATTTTGATAAATCCAAGTAAGTTTTTACTACCTTTGTTATGTAATGTGTATAAACTAAATAAATATTTTTTGATGATTAAGCTTGAAAAAAGTAAGTACCTACACACAGAAAAGGAATAAGCTACATGGGGATTCTTTAAACGAATTGAAATATAATAATTCCCAATAAAACATTCTTGTAGAGGAAGTTATTTTGTACCAGTCTTTTTTTTGAGATTTTTAATATTTTTACAGGATATAAAAATAATTCGATTTGTTTGGAGTACCCCTGTGTAGCTTAATCATAATAGACTGTACCTAGGTAGTAGGTAGGTTGATTTTTACGAAATATTATGATTTTTGACTTTGATTAGACTACAAAACTACTGAATATGCTGCTATAATTATCTATCACATTACAACTAACTATAATGTTTTCAAGTACCCACATTTTTTTTCGGATTCGTGGTCTCATATCTAAAACTGAATAGGTAAATACCTAATGTAGGTATAACATTATTTTATAATTATTGCAGGTTCCGATTTATTAATAGTCACACGATAATGGCCATGACTATGTGCGCCTGAACTGTCTCCTGTGCTGACACGCTTTTTCCGCCTCTCTCTTAAAGAAAGAACGGTGCCAGGGGCCTGGAAGCTTGATAATGTGCAACCAATTCCCAAAAAGGGCGACCGTGCTGACCCTGCCCATTACCGCCCAATTTCCGTCACCTCAATCCTTTGCAAGGTAATGGAGAGGGTACTCAACAGTAAGTTGCTGACATACCTTGAAGACAATGATCTCAGTGACCGTCAATATAGCTTTCGCCGGGGGCGGTCTACTGGTGATCTTCTTGTGTATGTCACGCACTGCTGGGGCGAATCTATCGAGTAACACGGCGAAGCACTTGCCGTTTCACTCGATATCTCAAAGGCCTTTAACAGAGTCTGGCATGCAAGTCTGCTCAGCAAGCTTCCTGCTTATGGCATCCCAGCTGATTTTTGTACTTGGATTTCGGACTTCCTTAGTGAACAGTCCATCAGACTAGTTGTTGACGGCTGCTCCTCTGACCTTATGGCCATTGATGCCGGAGTTCCTCAGGGGTCTGTTCTCTCTGCAACTCTTTCTGCTGCACATTAATGACCTTCTTCAGCATGGTATTGTTGGATACGCAGATGATAGTACCGTTTCAGAGAGATACTTGCAAGGTAAAAAAACCAGCGGGGATGAAATACGTTCGTTAAGAAAGGCCATGGTAGAGCGAACAGATCTGTCCTAAGCCTTGTCTCCCCATGGGGCGACGACAATCTGGTCTCATTCAACGCCACCAAAACACAGACGTGTCTTTTCACTGCAAAAAGGAATCCTTTCGACTGGACACTTATTTTTCGGGGTACATCTGTCCCTGTCACTGACAGGCTTGAGCTTCTAGGCATGGAGTTGACATCAAATCTAAACTTCGGCGCGACCATCGAGTACAAAGCTCAAACGGCGGCTAAGAAGCTGGGCATCCTGAATAGAGTCAAGCGATACATTACGCCTGGATAGCTTTTAACTCTTTTCAAAGCACAAGTCTGTTTGTCGGTTTTTTACAGATTGTACTTTAGAGAGTGTGCTCAAAAGCTTCACGACCTTGTTTCACCAGCTCCCTTCTACCCTCGGACATCCAGATGCACTGCCGGATACCATCCATACCTGGTTGCCATTCCACCAATTCGGACTAAGCGTTTCCAGTCATCATTTATAATGCGCACTGCTAAAGAGTGGAACTCACTACCTGCGTCTGTGTTTCCAAACGCATACAACCCTAATCTCTTCAAAGTAAGAGTGAACAGGCTTCTTCTGGGTGAGCTCGCTCCATCTTAGACTCTGTCTCTGTCCTATGACCTAGAATAGAGTCAAGAGCAAACCCATCCTTAATATAAAAAAATGGAGGAAAATAAGGAAAATACTTTAAGAAGGGGCAAAATGAAACAAATACGTTTATTTGTCCGCAGGAAGAAATTTCACTTGAAGAGAAAGAATAATATTTGGTTTGTATTTTGTTTACCTACCTATACCTCACTAAGTAGGTAGGTACCTCTCGCAAGTTAATCTAATGCCTAGGTGTAAATAATTTGCTTTGTCCCTGAACTCATCGAATTAAAACTAATATTAGACACATTGCTGTTTTTAACCGACCTCAAAAAATAAGGTTATCAGTTGGATATGTATATATGTATGTACCTAATATTGTTCGAATTTGATGATATTCAGGTGTTAATATTTTTAATCCATATATTCCTCCAAGCACGCACGTGTGTTAATGTTATAAGTGTATGTTTGTCCACAATCTCGAACACTAAAAGTCATATTGAGATAGACTTTTTTTATTTATGTTTGTAGCAAGACGCGCGCACAACGCACCTCGCGCATCGACTCGAATACTTTCCCGCTCGCACACCGACTATCGGTCTCACTCTCGAGCGTATAAAAGGCCGCGCACGGCCAGTACATTTTATTCGGATCAGCCAATAGCTAGTGAGTGCGCACGGTGAGCAAGCAACTGCGAAAGTCTGAGGGTAAGAGAAAATTTTCTTTTGTCGCCTACCCACAGTATTTTCTTACTGGGGGTAATCGACTAAAAACTTCTTTACCCTCTAACCACTTCGCCACTCCGTGGCTCCGCTATCTCCCATTCGCCCCCATTCCATCCCTGCGGTGCGGCGAGTGGTGGTCTCCGAGCGGCGTACTTCCCGGGACCCACACCCAGTACTTGTTATAGGGTGTGGAACAAATCCCGGTTGGGGAACCGCTGGGAGCGCATCGTTCTCCTCAGTTCTATAGTGGGGAGGGAGGGGAAACCCCCACCTCTACTGCTGCTTTCTTTGGGCCACTTGCCCACCCCCCTGTACTGCCAGTGGCAGCTGTTCCCCGAGTCGCGGCGAGCGGCCGCTTCTAGTCGGAGGACCAAGCGGGGCCCACACCGCAGTAACGTTCTGCTGGGTGTGGTTCCCGTTAGGGGAACCGTCGGGAGCGCACCGCTCTCCCCGATTTAATATAATCGGAGGGCAGTTGCCCTTCAGCTGGCTTCGTCGCCTACGGGCAGGGCACACCGGGAGTAACTCCCCAGTGTCCCTAGGTGTGTTTGCTGCGGCGGGATAGAGGTTTCAACCTCGCCGCCGCAGCGGACGTCGTCAACGCGCGCGGGAGGATGGCTCCCCCCCCCCCCCGCTGGCGCTAAGACCAAGACCAAGCGCCTGGTGAAGGTGCCGCGGCCCCGGGTGTGGCGCAGGACCGTCACATCTGACGCGCTCCTGCGGCACCTCGACGCCGTGACGCAGGGCGGAAATCCCGCCCCGCCTCGCCAGGACGCAAGACCCGGACATGACACCCGGACTTCAACGACCCCCGCGACATCAACCCCACGAGGGTCCCCGACCCAGACTCCGACATCGACTCGGGCCTCCACCCCCTTCACCCAAAGAGGGGGGGAGGAGTACTTCTCCCTGAAAGATGCGGCCTCCCAAACCATTACTGACCCTCCTCACCGTCAGACTGGGCTTTCCATGCCTAGTCTTGACGCTGACGCAGTGGCCAACGAGGCCCACTTTCAGGAGTGGCTGAGGACGACGGTAACTAAAATCCCGTCGGAGCATTTCGCTCAGGTAGCCCCTTTCCTCGGCCACCCTTTGACCGCAAAACAACCTGTGCCCCCCCCCCGACATAAAGCTTTTTCCCGGGTGACCCGCGCGCGCAGCGCCGGGCACCCGACGACTTGAGCCCGCCCCCTCCGGCAAAGATGGTGGCCGCACAGTCCCCCCTCTCGTCGTCACGATCGGGGGACATCACTCTCCGCGTCTCCTCTCCGGCGGGGCATGGCAAAACACCCCCTTTTCCAGGGAGACAGGGAGCGCGGACGCCTCATACGTCCCCTCCCGCCTCCCAGCACCAACCAAGCCAGGTGCCTGAGGCGATGGAGACACAGCCCTCGTTCGCGGCTGTGCTATCCGGCGGCACCCCGCCCCCACGCACGGCACCTGCTTCACCTCGGCGGGATGACAATTCCCCGTCAGCGACAAAGACGAACGGCCAGGCCGAGCCAGCTCAGCAGCCCGCTCCGCCCTCGTCCAAAAAGGAGCGATACCCCCTAATAGTGGTGGAGGTACTCCCGGACTGGGCCCGGCACTTCCGTGCCCTCCGGGAGAAGCTCGGACACCCTCATAATGCCCGACCCTACGGGCGGGGGATGCGCTTCATCCCGAAGACCGGCGAGGAGTACAGGACAAAAAGTCGGCAACGATGGCCGCCATTGAGGTGCTGACCGAGGTGCTAGGGGCACTGAAAGCGGACCAAGACCCGCTTCCAGTGCTCCTGTCCGGTATGGCAAAGATCCTCAAAGCATAAGCAATGCTTGTGTCTCTGAGGATCGTCCACTGGAACGCCGAAGGCCTATCTAAGGTTAAGATAGGCCTTCTTCATGCCCTCTTGAAGGAGCAGAACGTTGATGTCGCGCTACTTTCAGAGACTCATCTGAAAGGCGCAGACCAACTGAAGATTCCCAACTTCTTCGTTTACCGGCAGGACGAGCTCAGCGACACAGGTCGCGCCTTCCGAGGCCTAGCCGTCCTGGTAAGAAGAAGATTGGTGCACCAGCAGCTGCCACCCTTCACCCATGCTGACCTTCAGTCGGTCTACGCCCTGGGAGTGAAGATCGCTCTCGGTGACGTCCCAAATCGTGTGTATGCAATTTACAAACCACCGGCGACGCGGTTGGTCCTGGCGGATGTCCAGAAGATTCTGGACTCCCCAGGGCCGACGATAGCCGCCGGAGACTGGAACTGTAAACACATAAGTTGGAACTCCATGCGGACCTGTCCGGATGGCAGACGCCTCTTCGATGACGCTGATCCCAGCGGGTACGTGGTTCTGGGGCCGAAGACCCCGACCCACTACCCACACGACCACATGAAACTCCCAGATGTCATAGACCTCGCGGTGGTCAAGGGGCTCCGGCCCGATCCCACCGTCGAGACACTAGACTTTCACTCAGGCTCCGACCATATACCTGTCCTGCTGGTCGTCTCAGACCGGCCAGCAAGGACTAGGCTGCTGCCGCCGAGGCGGAAGTACGACTGGGATAAATTCGGCTGGTTCATGGTCAAAAACACTCCCATGAGACCAGTCTCAACTCCATCAGATGTCGATGCGTTGGCTAGCGAGTTCGATTCCGCGGTCCAGCGAGCTAAGCAAAGCGCCGTGATGGACGCCCCCACCTCGAAGGCCGCTCCGCCTTTACCACGGCGCATAGCTGTCATGCTCGCTGAGAAGCGAAGACTGCGTAAGCAGTATAACTCAACTCGCTGCCCCACCATGAAGTCCCGGCTGAATGCGCTTGCTGAAAAGATCTCGATAACGCTGGACGCCGTTTCCGCCGACTCTTGGCAACAAGCCATAGATACAACCGGTGATGTTTGGACCAGCATCCATAGACTGTGTCGCCGGCTCTCCGGAAAGACGATGCCAGTAAGACCTCTCCTCGGTGGGGACGGGCACCCCCGTTTCAATGCCGAGGATCGAGCAGAAATCTTTGCTGAGTGCCTGGAGAGCCAATTCCGGCCGAACCCAGGTGCCGACCACGACAACATGAAGTTCCGCGAAGTCTAGCGGGCTACTTCGCTCAGCCGATCCCTCCTGCTGAGGACCCCATCGTCTTCACGCCCGGCCAGGTGCTTCGGGCGTTAAGACGAACCCCCCTCCGAAAGGCACCCGGAGCTGATGGCAATACGAATGAGATGCTGCGTCACCTCCCCCCGCGTTCAATAGCAACGGTGGCGCGCATCTATAATGGCATCATGCGGACGGGGCACTTTCCGGACGCGTAGAAGCTTGGGCGAGTAATCATGCTCCCCAAGCCCGGGAAGAACACCCTGAAGCCTGAGAGCTATCGGCCGATCACCTTGCTACCAACGATCAGTAAGGTGTTTGAGAAACTTCTTCTGCGTCACATGAGACCCCACATCATGCCTCGCGAGAAGCAATTCGGCTTTCGAGCAGAGCATTCTACGACCCTTTAACTGTCGAGAGTACTGCAAGATATGACGGCGGCCCTCAATAAAAGGGAGACCACCGTAGCAGTGTTTCTGGATATGGAGAAGGCGTTCGACCACGTATGGCACCCGGGCTTGGTTTATAAGCTGTCCACATCTACGACTCCTCGGCAAGTCGTCAAGATCGTGGCCACCTTCCTAGAGAATAGGCGCTTCCAGGTGGCAGTGGAAGACGCCCTCTCCCAAGTCCGAAGGATCGCTGCTGGAGTACCCCAGGGTAGCTGTCTGTCTCCGGTATGCTACGCCAGGCACACGGATGATATCCCGGTTGAGGGCGGCACTAAGCTGTCGCTCTATGCCGATGACGCTGCATTTTTCTCCGTGTCCCTCAACACGAGGCACGCGGCCAGGAAAATGTAGATAGTTTTGGACGCCCTCCCAGCCTGGCTGGTAAAATGGAGATTGACGGTCAACGTTGGGAAGACCCAAGTGATCATCGTGGGGCGTGGTTGAAGAGATCCCCCGAAGCTGAAGCTCCATGGACAAGAGATCGGGTGGTCCGCACAGGCTAAATACCTAGGCGTGACCATAGACCAAAACTTGTCCATGGTCCAGCACGTGAAGAATGTGATCGGGCAAGTGGGGGCTGCCACTGCTTTGCTCCGACCCATTCTGCGCTTGAGACTCCCGTTGCGCATGAAACTAGGTGTGTACAAGGCGTACATTAGGACTCGCCTGACGTACGCCGCTCCGGCATGGTACGCGTTGGTCTTTGAGACCAACCGCCAAAGACTGCGGGCCCAGCAGTCCAAGGCGTTGCGAGCCATCGCTGACGCGCCAAGATTCGTCCGTAACGAAGTCATTCGGAGGGACCTGAAAGTCGAGACCTTGGATGAGTTCGTCTCCAAGCTCTCGATCGGGATGTTTGCGAGCGCTGACCGGTCAGATTTCGAGCACCTTCGAAATCTGGCCCTGTACCACGCGCACCCACCCGATTGGAAACCATATCCTCGCGAGCACGCTGTGGTGGAGGAGCTAGCGGAGGATACTGACATACCGGACTGACCTTGGTCGCCGGCTGGTGCTGCACTGTCACCTTGATAGCGCTCACCAGTCGGCGGCCCCCACTAGACTGACCCCGACCCGACTTTGACTCTTGCCGGCTGAGCGGGTCCGTTCCGGGCCAAGCTCGCCGGTCAAACCGGATGTAACATTTCGCCGCCAGGTTGGAAGGCACTCACTGGGCCTCCCTGAACAGGGTCCCACCCGGTGGGTGACTCGCCGGCGGTGCACCGGACAAGACTGCAGCCGGTTCTGTCCGGCCGCGCTTTCGACCGAATTTTGACTCTTCGGGCTGTGGCGAAGTGTTCCCACACTCACCACGGCCCCCAACCCCGTGACTCGCCCGCTTTCGCGGGCGGCGGCAGAAACTACGCCCAGGAGGCTCTGCCTTGATGGCGTCTCCCCGACGGCCTCACGACCGTCGAAAAGAAAACCCGGATTGAATTAAAATTAGTCTGAAACTTGACTCCAAGCAACACTCTTTCATTTCCTATGCCCAGCTACATGACCCTAAAGGCATATCCCTCGGCAAACTTGGGTACCCTATTGAATAACGCCCAGAAGGCTCTGCCTCGATGGCATCTCCCCGACGGCCTCACGGCCGTCGAGAAGAAAACCTTTTATTCTTAGCGTAGCGGTCACTTAGACGATAGCCACATAAGCAGTCTCCAAGTAGTACCAAGAGCTAAGGGTGCGATAGCCATATATGCAGTCCACCCCCTACGCTCAGTTTGCTTATGCGGCAAGGGTTGCGATAACCACATAGTCGTCTTCCCCTTTGTCGTTTAGCCTAGGATACCTACCTAGTATGTAAACGTATGCTATAAAAAACCTAACCTACTGAAACTCTGTTATTTAAGTTCTATCACTGAAATACTGAATAAACCATCTGTTGTAAAGTCTTTCGGCGTTTTCACTAAGAGACCTCTTTCAACTTGCCGCCCAACGACTTCTTTCATGTTAGATAGTCTATGTATACTATAACAACAATTAGGGAACAATTCAAGTTTCATCGAAATCTGTTAAGAAGTTTAAGACATAATAATAATAAATAAATAAATAATCAAAACTCATAAAACGTTTTCATTGTTTCGAATTTTCCCGTAGTCGGGAATCAGTTTTTTTTTTTAAATATTTATTAAATTTTCAACTTTTCCGTTTTAAGAATATGTAACTTTAGAACCACGCATATGCCATCAGAAAGGGGTCATCACGTTAAACACTCGTTTACTATTACTAACTTTTAAAAGCTCGATTGAAAAATAAGTTAATAATTAGTACACTAAAATTGGTTGTTGTTGATTACATTTGCCTCGATCGTAATTTTAAAGGACAGTGGGCAAAAGTGGTCCAAGAACCTCCACCATTGAGACTTATTGGAAATGGAAGAACACACTTATCAGATTATCCGAGACAAGTATTACCGAAATCTGCACCGGGATTTCTTTTTTATAGTCACTTGAAGTTACTATAAAAATATTGTTCAAAAATGATTTTAACTGGAGCGAGCTATTTATTTTGACAGATTTCATTGATATTGCGTGTCTCTCCAATGTGCCACAATGTAAACTCCATGTAACGACACTCCACATAACGTCAAACTCCCCAAAACATTCAAATAACATGACTTTGGTTTGAAAAAAGTGGTCCAAGAACCTCCACTGTTGAGACTTATTGGAAATGGAAGTACATACTTGTCTGTGACACAAGTATATTGATATTACGTGTCAGTCGAATGTAATACAGTGTAAACTCCATGAAATGATACTCCACATAATACAAAACCTCCACTGTTGAGACACATTGGAAATAGAAGTACATACTTGTCTGTGACACATTAATATTGAGATTGCGAGTCAATCGAATGTAAACAATGTAAACTCCACATAACGTCAAACTCCCCAAAACATTAAAAAACATAACTTTGGTTTGAAAAAAATGGTCCAAGAACCTCCACTGTTGAGACTAATTGGAAATGGGAGAACACACTTATTAGATTTTTTGAGACAAGTATTACCAAAATCTGCACCGGGTTTCTTTGTTTATAGTCACTTGAAGTTACTTTAAAAATATTGTTCAAAAATGATTTTAACTGGAGCATGCTATTTATTTTGACAGATTTTATTGATATTGCGTGTCTCTCCAATGTGCCACAATGTAAACTCCATGTAACGACACTCCACATAACGTCAGACTCCCCAAAACATTCAAATAACATGACTTTGGTTTGAAAAAAGTGGTCCAAGACCTTCTACTGTTGAGACTTATTGGAAGTGGAAGTACATACTTGTCTGTGACACATTAATATTGATATTAGGTGTCAGTCAAATAACATGGTTTGAAAAAGTGGTCCAAGAACCTCCACTGTTGAGACTAATTGGAAATGGAAGTACATACTTGTCAGATTATTCGAGACAAGTTTTATCGAAATCGGCTGCGGATTTTTTTTTATAGTCACTTAGAGTGAACAGAAAAATAATTTTGATTGGAGCGTGCAATTTCTCTTGACACATTTATAGTGACATTGCGTGACTCTCGAATGTAAAACAATCTTAACTCCATGTAACGTCAAACTCCCCAAAACATTCAAATAACATGACTTTGGTTTAAAAAAAGTGGTCCAAGACCTTCCACTGTTGAGACTTATTGGAAACTAGCTTTTACCCGCGACTTCGTCCGCGTTAGATAGTTTTTTTAGGCAGAAGTTCTAAAGTAGGTATGTGTATACATAGTAAGTGTGACAGTGATAATAGAACAGTTCTTATCTCTACTGTTTAAAGATGACTTGCTTGCTTCTGTTGTTAAAGGGACAATTCAAAATTTGCTATCCGGCCTGAGAGATCAATATAACCAATGAATACAAAAGTCAGTAGATAAAAGAGTACTTACTCCAGAGGTGCCGATTTGAGCACACTAAAATGGTAAGCATAAGTAACATAAGACAGATAAAAAGGTAATTTAAGTTACTGTTATACATTTTAATACCTCTATACCACATTTCTTGTTTTTCAGTCCTCGGTAAAGAAGGAAATGTCCTTTCTCAACTTATTCCCATCATACTGAACAACTTTTATTCTGGAAACATTTCTGTATCTCCAATAGTTTAGGTGGGCTCCTGATGGTAGACCTGGTGGTCTACATACGGTACTCCAGATCCTCAACTTCCTTTTGAAAAGCAGCGGCCCATCATACTGAACAACTTTTGTTTTAGAACCATGCCTGTATCTCTAATAGTTTAGCTGGGCTCCTAATGGTACACCTGGTGGTCTACATAAGGTACTCCAGAGCCCCAATGTCCTTGTGAAAAGAAGCGGCCCATCATAATGAACAACTTTTGTTTTGGAACCATTTCTGTATCTCTAATAGTTTACGTGGTCTCCTGATGGTACACCTGGTGATCTACATAAGGTACTCCAGATCCTCAATGTCCTTGTGAAAAGAAGCGGCCTATCATACTGAACAACTTTGGTTTTAGAACCATGCCTGTATCTCTAATAGTTTAGCTGGGCTCCTGATGGTACACCTGGTGGTCTACATAAGGTACTCCAGATCCTCAATGTCCTTGTGAAAAGAAGCGGCCCATCATACTGAACAACTTCTGTTTTGGAACCATGCCTGTATCTCTAATAGTTTAGCTGGGCTCCTGGTGGTACACCTGGTGGTCTACATAAGGTACTCCAGATCCTCAATGTCCTTGTGAAAAGAAGCGGCCTATCATACTGAACAACTTTGGTTTTAGAACCATGCCTGTATCTCTAATAGTTTAGCTGGGCTCCTGATGGTACACCTGGTGGTCTACATAAGGTACTCCAGATCCTCAATGTCCTTGTGAAAAGAAGCGGCCCATCATACTGAACAACTTTTGTTTTAGAACCATGCCTGTATCTCTAATAGTTTAGCTGGGCTCCTGGTGGTACACCTGGTGGTCTACATAAGGTACTCCAGATCCTCAATGTCCTTGTGAAAAGAAGCGGCCTATCAAACTGAACAACTTTGGTTTTAGAACCATGCCTGTATCTCTAATAGTTTAGCTGGGCTCCTGATGGTACACCTGGTGGTCTACATAAGGTACTCCAGATCCTCAATGTCCTTGTGAAAAGAAGCGGCCCATCATACTGAACAACTTCTGTTTTGGAACCATGCCTGTATCTCTAATAGTTTAGCTGGGCTCCTGATGGTACACCTGGTGGTCTACATAAGGTACTCCAGATCCTCAATGTCCTTGTGAAAAGAAGCGGCCCATCATACTGAACAACTTCTGTTTTGGAACCATGCCTGTATCTCTAATAGTTTAGCTGGGCTCCTGATGGTACACCTGGTGGTCTACATAAGGTACTCCAGATCCTCAATGTCCTTGTGAAAAGAAGCGGCCCATCATACCGAACAACTTTTGTTTTAGAACCATGCCTGTATCTCTAATAGTTTAGCTGGGCTCCTGGTGGTACACCTGGTGGTCTACATCTATACTCCAGACCCTCGAATGGTGATAAAAAGTAGCCTATGTCCGTTCTCGGTATGCTAGCAATCTCTGTGCCAAGTTTCATGAAGATCGGTTCAGCGGTTTGGCCGTGAAAGCGTAGCAGACAGACAGACAGACAGACAGACAGACAGAGTTACTTTCGCATTTATAATATTAGTGTGGATGGAAGTACATACTTGTCTGTGACACATTAATATAGAGATTGCGTGTCAGTCGAATGTAATACAGTGTAAACTCCATGAAATGCATTTAAATAACATGATTTTGGTTTGGAAAAAGTGGCCTCAGAACCTCTACTGTTGAGACTTAATGGATATGAAGGTATATACTGTGTGTGCTATAACTAATACATATCTATATGATTTCGATAAAACTTGTCTTGAATAATTTGACAAGTATGTACTTCCATTTCAAATATGTCTCAACAGTGGAAGGTCTTGGACCACTTTTTTCAAACCAAAGTCATGTTATTTGAATGTTTTAGGGAGTTTGACGTTATGTGGAGATTCGTTACATGGAGTTTACATTGTGGCACATTCGAGAGACACGCAATATCAATAAAATCTGTCAAAATAAATATCACGCTCCTGTTAAAATCATTTTTTAAGAATATTTTTATAGTAACTTCAAGTGACCATAAAAAAGAAATCCCGGTGCAGATTTCGGTAATACTTGTCTCGGATAATTTGATAAGTGTGTTCTTCCATTTCCAATAAGTCTCAATAGTGGAGGTTCTTGGACCAAGTTCCATACAATTTTGCCCACTGTCATTTACAAAACTTGCATCGTAAAGTACTATACCATCCCTCTGGAGCAGTCCGATAACCTATTGTAATATTAGGAGCGAAATTTATCTTCTCCCTTACATTTTGAAACAGAAATTGGTATTAAGGGATATCGATTCCTTTCTCATCTCTACTATCGACTTTTTCGTTAACATCTCTATAAAACGTGAAACATTACTTCACCCCCCGACCCCCGATAGTGCGATAGAGAGCGTTGCCGCTCGCGACTGACTGTAGGTATTTTTAAGGTGAAATTTGCGTCTCGGGAGAAAACGTTTCCCACATACTAAATCACAACCAATAGTTTTGATTTTAGTGTCCATCGTTTCAGCATATTATATTCTAGGTTTATAGCTTTTTATTTTTTCTTAAAACTACTTTGTTTTTAAAATACAAACGTTTTACTTCAAGGAAGATTTTGTCATTAAAAAAGTGACTTTTAGACGCCTATAATTTTCAATCAATTGTAAAATTCGAAAAATGGTAAAACTATAAACCTAGTTTTTTACTGTGTCAACAACATTCTAAAAAATCATTGAAATCGGATTACATTTAGGGGTAGGAAAACGTTTTCTCTTTTTGTATGGACGAGAGCTCAGTAGTCGATTCTCTTCAATAGGTTAAGTTTAGAAATTCATATCATGTGAACTCTCAAGTTCCTGTTAATATATTATATTATAAAATCAATAGCACTTAAAGTGCCATAAATGTTACATGTTAAATATTTAGAAAATTTATTGATTGGTTAAGTAGGTAGGTATCTATTATTTATATTTCAGGATTATTAAGAAATTATACTCGGCCTGAAGATGCTAGTGCAAAGTTATATTTAATCTCTTTGAAAAATCTGTAGGTATTGTGATTTGATTACCGAATAGTTCTAAAAAATCAGGTACCTGTTAGAAAATTATAAAATAAAAATCAATAGCACAAATTAAATATTTTGATAATTAATGTGATTAAAGTTGCTATTACATTTGCTATTTAATTTAAATTTTGTTTGGTATTTTATAATTATTATAATATTTGATATTTATTTATTTTATATTGTATCATTATGATAAATGATTATTACTTGTCTTGCTCTTCGTCTGATGAATATGATAGTGCTCAAAGTCTTGATAACTCTTCTCTTTCCGATTCCGAGCCGCTTGAAGACAAACTAAGGTCTGTCTTTTCTTGTAGCTCCTCTTTTCTATCCTTAGTGCACATCAACGCTCAGAGCCTTCCAGCTCATTATTCAGATCTTCTTGCATCCTTCAGCACCAGCGTAGTTGATGCTATCTTTGTTTCTGAAACCTGGCTAAAACCCTCTCTTCCATCTTCTTGCTGCTCTCTTTCTAATTATCAGCTTTATCGTAATGATCGTGTTGGTGCGCAGGGTGGTGGAGTCGCCATTTATCTCCGTAGTGATTTCCCGGCTACACTAGTTAGTGCTTCACCATCCCAGTATTCTGGTTCCTTGGAATACTTGTTCCTTGAGGTAATCATCCGACACTCAAAAATTCTTTTGGGTGTTGTTTATAGCCCCAGTGACAGTGTTGATTATTTTAGCTCTTTTGAATCCACCCTCGAAACCTACAGTACATTATACAATCACCTCATTATTATGGGGGATTTGAATACTTGTCTAGCTAAAAATGATGCCAGGTCACATAAACTTCATTCTCTTACCTCTTCACTAAACTTACATTTGCTTCCACTTTCTCCAACTCACCATTTTCCAAATTGTAGACCTTCTCTTATTGATATTATAATAACTTCCAAACCTGAATCCGTTATCTCTCATGGGCAAATGACTGCACCATTCTCGTATCATGACCTAATATTTATTTCGTACAAAGTGCGCCCTCCTAAAATCAAACGCAAAGTCATTCTTCAGCGAAATTTTCGTAATATGGATCTAGTTCGCTTAAGGGAGGATGTTCAAAGTACTGATTGGTCTCCAGTGTTATCGGCAGATAGTGTTGACGAGAAGGTAACTGCTTTCTGTAAAATCATTATTAAGTTAATTGATGTTCATGCGCCTGTTCGACCTGTTAGGGTAAGACATGCGCCGGCTCCTTGGTTGACAGACACAATTAAAAGAGTCATGTCCAAACGGGATAGAGCTAAAAGTAGATATAAAAAGGATCAAACTGATGTCAACTTGGCTGCTTATAAAAAACTTAGAAACATCTGCAATAGGATGTGTAGGGATGCTAAACGCCGCTATATACATTCTTCTTTAAATTCTCTTTCTCAGGCACAGACCTGGAAGTTCTTATTGACACTGGGTGTGGGCAAGACTACGGATACCTCTATAGGTGCCGTAGATCTAAATTCTCTCAACAAGCACTTTTCTACTCCACCAGTACTCTTGGATAATGCTGTTAAATCTATTGCTCTATCACAGCTATTGACCCATAACACACTTGATTATTCCCCGTTAAATTTTTCGCCAGTTTCCGAGGAGGACGTTAAAAAGAGCATCCTATCAATTTCCACGAAGGCTGTAGGTGATGATAACATTAGCCTGAATATGATAGTTCCAATTTTGGATGACATTGTACACATCATTACACATATCATCAATTTCTCTCTGATGTCCAATGTCTTCCCCACCGCGTGGAAGAAGGCTTATGTTATCCCATTGCCGAAAACTTCAAATCCCACTTCTTTTTCCCAATTCCGTCCTATTTCTATCCTTCCCGTACTTTCCAAAGTCCTGGAGAGTATTGCTCATAAGCAGCTGTACTCTTTTCTAATTTCCAATAACCTTTTATGCCCTTTTCAATCTGGATTCCGCCCCGGTCATAGTACGGTTAGTGCACTGCTGAATGTCACCGAGGATATTCGCTCTGCTATGGACAACACCAAGCTTACTGTTGTCACACTCTTAGACTTCAGCAGTGCATTCAACTCCGTCGACTTTGACATCCTTCTTGCCTCTCTTCGTTCTATTAACGTCTCTCCTGCGGTAATCAATTGGTTTCATTCATATCTTCATGGTCGCCAGCAGTGTGTGAAAGCCAACGATGTGTCATCGGACTGGTCTTACTTAACTGCTGGTGTACCACAAGGTGGCGTACTCTCTCCTTTACTTTTTTCTATCTTCATTAATAATATTTCTCGTGTAATTTCTTCTCCCTTCCACCTATATGCAGATGACCTTCAAATTTATAGACACTTTAGCCTGGATGAAGTGTCCGAAGCTGTTGCGGCTATTAACGCAGATCTGAATGCTGTTCAGACTTGGGCCAGTACCTTTGGACTGCTAGTGAATCCGAGCAAATCTCAGGCGTTGATAATTGGTAGCAGTAGGTTACGATGTAAGCTGAACTTATTAAATATTCCGCTAGTATACTACGATGGAACATGCATTCCTTACGCTGACAAAGCTAAAAACTTAGGTGTCATATTCGACTGCCACTTGTCTTGGTTGGCACACATTAATGATGTGAGCAGGCGCATGCACTATTCTTTCCACTCCCTTAAGCGACTCCAGAACTTTCTTCCTTTTAAAACTAAAATCTTACTTGCACAATCTCTTCTTCTTCCTATTCTCGACTACGCTGATGTTTGTTACCTGGATGCAACGGAAGAATTACTTAATAAGCTTGAGCGCCTTCAAAATCTGGCAATACGATTTATTTTTGGCCTTAGAAAGTTTGACCATGTGTCCGAATTTCGAGCTCAGCTTAAATGGCTTCCTGTCCGACTTCGTCGTGATGTGCACATCCTCTCTACTCTCTACAACATCCTTCACAATCCTTCCTCTCCCGACTATCTCCGCTCCCGTTTCCATCAACTTCCTCCAGATCCCCGCCCTAGGCGCGACTGCATCACTAAGGTGCTGGAGTGCCCTAGGGCAAATACCAAATTCCTATTCAACTCCTTCTCTGTCAAAGCTGCGCAGCTTTGGAATAGTCTTCCAAAGACTATTCAAGAAAGCCCCTCAATCTATGTTTTTAAAAAAAGAGTTAAAGAGCACTTCATATCTGAACTACTTTGATATATTTGTAGGTATTTATGTAAACGTGTATGTATACGTATCTATCATATATATATATATATTTAAATAATGTATATATTTATGTAAAGTACTGTAGTATACTTAAAATTCATTTTAATTGTTGCATTGTTTTGTCCCCACAAAAATATTGATTCTCGCACTACCGACGGGTTGGCTGGAAGAGATCTCTTCTTAGAGATAAGCTCGCCTTTGCTCACACTGTTTGTACATTTTTCGTTTGTTTTTATGCAATAAAGGATATATATATTACATTGTTGTTTCTAATCTGTTTGTAAAACTGTAGGTATTGTGATTAGATTACCAGACAATCCTACAGTTAGCTTTTGTTAGTTTATTTACAGTTTCTTATTGTGTTGTGATTTGATTACCAAAAATGACATAAAAACTTATTATCTTTTGACATTAAAAGTTAACATTTTGATTTTTACTACTTATGTTATATTCTAATAAAAAAAGAATGCTGATCTCATTACTTGTTTTAGTTCAGTTTTATATGTAGTCTAAAGATGCACCGACTAGTCGGCCATTTTTGTAATTGGCGACTAGTCGGTGCTTAGTCAGCTGATTTTAAGCTGGTAGCTAGACGGCCTAAACTAAAGTCGGTGCATCTCTATTATATACATTAGTTTTACACTAGTCATAGTTTGCCCAGTTAACACTAACTAAATCAATCTCTCATACACATACTCAATAAAACACGGGATTCGATAACTTAATTTGGAGCATCCTTTACACGGCCGAAATTTGACAAAATCGTGGCTGACAATAGAGCGGGAACGGCCGACATTAGAGCTTTTCGCCCTTTCCGAACTAAAACGTTTGTTTCTTTTTTATGCGTAAATTTCACGACAGTTCTTGTATAGTTTCAGGAAACAGGTTAAATAAGCTACGTAAAAACGTATCAAATATATTTTTATGTCAATATTTGAAGGAGCTAAAGAGAGTCAAAGTTGAAAATTGCAAATGGGGGGCCGAGATTCGGCGTATCTACCCTACCCATAAAATTGCATAATTAATCAGACGATAGTAGCATTTAAAGTTTTTGTTGCTGGCAATGATGGACGCGTTTGTCCTCCCGACCCCTCACCACGATATACCTCTACTATGACTGTGATCACCGTACCTACCTATAGACTCTGACTTAAGACCTCTGCGGGAGGAGCGTGTGCCATGGTGGAGACAGTGTGGTCTCATGTTGTGTTGGGTCAGATATAGCCCGGGGAACTATGATCTGATCGTGTGGGTGGCCAGCTGCAGTGGCTCATTCACCATCCGCTTTGCTGATCTGTGTGATCAGATGGTGTCTTTGATGGACGCATGGTTTCGTTGAGGGCATCATACTTGACCAAGTAGGTGATTTCTGTGGTCATTACTGTTATGTATGTTGTCGCTCCAGGTAACCGGTGTTACCAATAGGCGTGCCACAAGGTGATGGTGTCGGCCTGGGGATCCGTGGCGGGGATCTATGACTGTGATTGACAGTGTTGAGTGACCCATGGTGGGGAAGCTCTGTGACCGTTGCGACGGTGGCCGGATGCAACAAAAGACTTTATTGCGGTACTCGTATCAATTAGTGTATTGTAATCAAGTTAGAATATTGTTTTATAGGCACTTGTCTTTCAATAAGTAGTAAAGTGATTTAAGTTATCAGAATGCGACGGAAACGGCTGGTTCAAGTGGATTGAAAATGTATGGTTCACACTCAACTTGTAGTCTGTCACAAATAATAATTGGTTTCTGATAAATGTTATTTCCTTAACTGTTAAGTTTGACAACATAGTAAAAGAGTGCATAATTACTAATCATGTAAGGGTAAAAACGTATTGGATGGCTTATGAGAAGTTTTTGTAGTGCAAACTAATATGGGCGTGTTTATTTAATTAGTAAATAATAACACAAACGTGAAAAATACTTGAACGATTTGGAGATAATAGATTTGTTGTTGTCAATACCAACTCAAATTTAACAAATATTAGGAAGTAAGTAAGTACTTACTTACAAATATTTGTTAAATTTGAGTTGGTAATTAGGAAGTAAGTAAGTACTTACTTATTTCCTAACCTAACCTAACCTAACCTAACAGGATTGGTTAACCTAACCCGAGCCGGTTTTCTATTAGGACAATACAAAATTGTTATAAAAAGAAGAAGATTGCGTTATGCAAATTTCTTTTTTTTACAATGACCGATCATGACGTCAATAAGTGATAATGCTATCCTACATTGAATAAAGTTATTTCATTTTCATTTCATTTTCATTTTCATAACCTAACCTAACTTAGCAAGTAATTTGGATAAAGGATACTTAAAACCGCAATGAACCGCTGCTTTCGGTTCTTGCAGTTTACCGAATTGGACCAGTTCACACGTTCAAGTGAACGAAGCGAACTGTTGTGAACACTTAGATTTTAATTCAGTTCAGGAGTCTAGCTCTTTATGTCAGTCAGGATAACCGAACGCTATTGTGAAATGGCTAGTTGTGTTCACACGAGGACGTGTGTAAGTCAGGAAGGCCGTGTCGGAGCGTGAGGTATTAAACCTGAGGAATGAAGTAAAGTGCACTTTTTGATGTATTTTATGGAAAGAGCAATAATTGAGTACCTATGCGTTGGCGTCGGTTGAAGCATGTATCTAGTAGACATATTGTGTCAAGTGGTTTGGCTAAAGGCATTTTTGGGAACAGAGAGATTCTGAGTAAGTGTTGTTTGAGCGATCGAGCGTAGCGCAAAGCTCAAATGACCTTTCATCGTTCCTTGGTTTTGGTACTTCGCGTGCATCAAGCCTGACCTTAATGTTAAAATTAATTAAAGCTGCTAGCCTACTATCTGATTTTCGCCGTAACGACATATATATAAATATATATTTATACTTGTGTATTAAAATCTGTATTTATTTATAATATTATATATAGTAGTAGCGTAGCTAACAGCGAAATTCAAAGTTCCTCTATATTTTATTCGTTTTATTTATAAAACCATATATAAATACAGAATATAAACAGTAATGAATTGTTTTTAAAGTTAAATCTGTTTTAAATATTATTAAATAGTGAAAAAATGGCATATAACACAAAGGTTACAATTGAAAGGTTGGTAGCCGTTATTTCCGATCTATCTACAAAAATTACTCAAATGGATACCAAATTAAACGATTGTAATAAAATTATCCAAGAACAAATATCTACATTGAAAGGCAAGAAGAAACAATCATGGGCATGTATAAGAAATTAGACCTTTTATCCAAAACCCCGCATTCTGAGCCAAAATCACCCTATACACCATCAAAAAGCAAAAAGAAAGGGAAGAAACAACACTCACCTGGATACAAAACAGCTGATTCATCGACTAAAATGTATACCAGTGCACAATTTAACCACACATCCCCCCTCGGCAAAAAATACCAGCACAACTACAAGTCACGAATGCACTAAACGACTCTGGTCCACAAGGCCTCACTGTATTCCAGTCTTCCTTCAACGTGACTGTCGAATCACCAAGTCCGCCGGTACAAAGCTTCAACCGAAACACGTTTGCGGCGTCGGCGGCGGCGGCGGCGGAAGCGATGGGAGTGGGCTCCCAGGGTACGAAGTCCCTGAGTGCTGCTCCACCACGCACCACCAGTCTACACCTGTTTAATTTAAGCACCAGCACTTCCATTGACGACATCACAGGACACGTGAAGCGACTCATAAAAACCGGCGAAATACGATGTGAGCAGCTTATCACCAGAGGAGATTATTCATCTTTTAGGCTGGACGTCCCAGCTGCTTCATTGAAGGCTGTTTGCGATCCCGGAGTATGGCCAGAGGGAGTTTCTATTTGCAGGTTCAACGTCGTCTCCCCTGAGTCAAAAAACTTAAAAACTCAGCAAGCACGGAAACCGAACAAATAGTGACCTCAAAATGCAACATGGCGCAAAACAATAATATGTTAAATATTCTTCATCAAAATGTCCGTTCAATCACTTTAAAGACTGCTTTATTGGACCTTATAATAAGAAAACTCGACCCGGATGTGCTTGTATGCAGCGAGACGTGGTGTTAAAGTACAATTAAATAATTATGATTTATCAAATGCGTTTTCACGTTGGACCTATGGCCACGGCGGGGTCGCACTGTTTACGCGTTCCGGTATCTTATATAAAAAATGCCAGGACCTACAATGATTAGCTATTGAATATGATTTTGATTTCTGTGCAATTGAATTATTAAAATCTAAAATTATTGTCATTGGTATTTACAGAACTGGAAATGGGGACTTTGGAAACTTTTTGTTGATATTAGAACTATTATTTAATTGTATTATAGACGAAAATAAAAGATTTATTCTAGTCGGCGATACAAACGTGGATTTTTTAGAAGATAGCACTGAAAAAATCCAATTAATTGACTTATGAAGCAGTTATGACTCACTGAATATCGTTAATTTTCATACACGAGTAACTACAACCCGTAGTAGCTGTTTGGACTGTGGCATAGTATCTTGTGAAGATAGCTGTTTGGTTTCTGTTCAACAGATAGACACTCCCGTGAGTGACCATAATGCGCAGCTGTTTATTATACCTACAGCTCAGCCTAATCACAAGGCCAATAGGTACGAGGAAAAACGAATGTTTACCGAGAACTCAATCCATAATTTTTATATTGACATTCAAGTCTGGAACGTTGTAAATAGCGAAATTTACGGAAAAAACAACTCACAAAACACTTGTTTGATGGAAAACGGCAGAAAACGCAATAAAATTGGCGATATGTTAATGAACATTTCATAAACTGAACAAAAAATCTCCCGTTATGTCCCAATAAGCAAAAGGCAATTGCGTTTTTAGATAGATATATTAACCCATTAAATGCTCCCGAATTCCACCTGCCAATTGTTACCCATAGTATGTTAACCAAGATTCCAAAAGAAATGCTGCATACTAGGAACACTCTGGACATCTATGACATTTCAATAAACATTTTGTTGTCAGTATGGCCAGCCATAGTTAACATATTGGTAGGGCTGATTAATGAAATGTTTATAAATGGAACCTAACCCGACGTTCTTAAAAGTACCAGTTCTTAAAAAAAACCAAGGTTGATAGCCATAGACCGATTACAATAGTACCCAGTATCTCGAAACTGATTGAGTCTATAAAATCTCAGAGCATAATGCAGCATCAAGAACAATATTACTTGTTATCCGAAAAGCAGTACGCTAGTAGGAAAAATAGGTCAACAAGCACAGCCGCTCACCAAGTTATAGACTCAATCATCACGAGTATTGACGATAAATATAAAACTGCTGGGATATTCTGTGACCTCACTAAAGCATTTGATGTTATTCAGGGAGATCTACTACTAGAAAAGTTAAATTTATACGGTATCAAAAACAACGCTCACCAACTAATTTGCAACAAGGGTTTGCCTGCTACGACTCCTGCGCGGCTACACATCCTTCTACGCCGTAGCAGCGTGCACACAAGCACGCGTCACACGGACAAGCGCATCCGCGACGCTTTATAAGCTCGCGCACGCCTCGAGCACGGCCAGTTCCAGTCGCCATTCCGCCAGTTTTACCAGTTTAAGTTTTGACAGTCCAGCTAGAGGGCTGGTCCCGCGACTCAGCGCGTAAACTGAGCTCCCGCAGTAGCTCCCAAATATATATATTTTTGTAGTGTTCCGTATCGTAATTAATAAAACCTTCAGCCCCCGTAAAACTAGCAGTGGTTTCAGCCTGCAGCTAAGGTCCAGGTTAGTGGTGATTTGCGTGTTTCCTTGCTTATGCCAAATCGCTCACAGCCGCCGCTTTGCTAAGTAGGCCACGATCTCCCGATGAGGCTGTAGACTAGATCCGTGATATTTTAATTGCCCCGGTGACTCTCGCTTACAGCTGCACTGAACGTGCGCTGTGTGACCAGGTCCACCTGTTGCCCAGGATTTATCCCACCGAGTACAGCTGCACTGTACGTGCGCTGTGGCAACCAGGCCCGCTGTCGTTCACTTAACTATTTCCCTGGATTTATCCCTTCGCCTGCAGCTGCACTATACGTGCGCTGTATGACCCAGGTCCACCAGTTGCCCAGAATTAATCCCCTCGATTGCAGCTGCACTATACGTGCGCTGTGGCAACCAGGTCCGCCTGTGGTTCACGCGACCCGTAATCCGCCACGTTGCGACTCGGCTGCTATTTTACCCCGACGGACGCCGTGTGCGTTAAGAGAGTCCGTAGCGACGGAATAGCCGACAATAAATGTTTGAGCTAACCTTGGTGTGATAATCCCCTCGCTACGTGAGCCTGTCAAACCGCTAAGCAAGAACACCGCGTTAGCCTATTTTATTTGCTATACTTATGACATGTGCTCTGTATTGTGTGCTCGCATTCCGCTTCGTGCTTCCCCGCCCGCTATATAGATAGATAAGTACGTCTAGGTTACGAACCGCATATTACGTGCCATATTTAAAGAAAAAAACTTATTATTGTTTATTGTGTTGTTAAACCGCTGTATTTCATTTCCCGCCACCCACCTACATAGAGCTCAATTCTCAGAAATCAGAGTTTCAAATCATTTAAATGTCAATGACAGAGGCTGCCTTCGACGGCTAGCCACATCATTACAAATTCACTCGTTTTTATTAGGCAGAAAACAGACGGTACAGGTGATTTCTGATGGTCGTAAAATCAGATCATAAGTTGGTAACCTCACGATTGGGATTCCTCAAGGTTCGGCATTAGGAAATACGTTGTTCCTGACTTTTATAAATGACTTGGCGCAGTCCATATCTGAAGGTCTTGTTGTATTATTTGCCAACGATACCACAGTTGTAGTAAGCGCACGCACATACGACCAGCTCAGCACAAAAGTGAATAAGACCCACGAACAGTTACTCGAGTGTTTTGCATCAAATGGGTTAATATTTAACTCAACAAAATCAAACCTGATGCTTTTCTCCGCAGGCCTACTAAGATAACCACCGTCTGTAGCCACTCCTGTACCGCTGAGTGCTGAATGTAGGTTTCTTGGTTTCACCTTAGACTCACACCTCAACTGCAGTGCTAGCACGCGCACCGCGACTGCGACATATCTCTACGCTAGTGACGTCAAAGTGAGTTTTTTCTATAGGTGCTACTATGCGCCCCGCAAGAGGGCCGCGAGTGCGAAACAAGTCCAGACCATAGACAATTTATCTACAGTCGGTAAGATGCGCACCAACTTTAGTCTACATTTGACGTTTCGCTGTAGAGTTAGAAGCGCGAGTTAAGTCTTCCCAAGCTTAACACGCGCACCGCGACTGCGACATATGTCTACGCTGCTGACGTCAGAGCGAGTTTTGTCTAATATGTCTAGACTATAGACAACTTATCAACATTTGGTAAGATGCGCACGAATTTTAGTCTACGTTTGACGTTTCGCTGTAGACTTAGAAGCGCGAGTTAAGTCTTCCATGTATTTTGGTAGCGACAACGGTTAAGAACACAGTAAATCTACAAATTTACCAATTATATTGGTCTATATTTCATATTACAAATATTGCGATGAGGAAGTAAGTAGTTTCCGAATATAAAACAATTATTTTTAGTAGGTATCTTAAGGGTTTTGTTTAAGAAAATAAAAGGAGTTTTGAAGTGGACTCTTCACAACACCTACCCGACGGTAAAAACGATAGGTCTCTATTAAAGCTACCTAGACCGGATCCATACTAGAAAAATGGGTTTAAGTGCACTTGGGACTGCCATATAAATGCTTTGAGACTGCTTCACAAGAATTATCTTTTAAACATTCGAGTATCTGTTTACTTGCTTTCAGCAAGGCTGTGAGCCATATAATATAACAACTACATCCTCGAAATGTATGAGTCGAGGCAGGAAAGCTAAGATGAGCGATCTAGGGTTAGAGATATATGCGACCTTTTCGAATTACCGGATAAGGAATAATTATTGTTATTATTATTAACCATTTATTGCACACAAGAAACATTACAAGAGACAATTTACAAAGAATGATGACACAACAGAACAACTTATTTCTACTAAGAAATTTCTTTCAGCTTACCAACAGAAAGTGAGACTGCTACAAGACAGGTGCATTGGGCGTGCACAATTACATAAATAAATGCCAATAAAATAAATCTATATGCAAATATACTAAATATATTGACGAAAAATATATAATAATCAAAGATACTCAGGATCAATGATTGAATATTGTGTTTTTGTCTGATCGGAATCAGAGTTGTCAAATCAGTTGTGATTTTTTATGACCGTTACTTTTGTTAACATGGTGACATAACTTAAAAATAAAAAAGATAATATTATTTATTTGATCTTTATGTATGTCCTTATTATTTCTTCGCCTCTTGCGTGACCCAATCTTAAACAGCGAGGAGATGGCTCTATGTCTTTGTAATGGTGTCATCTTGTAACTCCACTTCAAACTGCAATTCTACCATAAAAATAAATATATTTCGTTTTAAAGTAGGTACATGCTGAAGCGCTACAGTATTGGGGTAACCCCAGCAAGGCCCTGAAGACATTATTATATTGCACATGTATGACACTGTATGCCCTAAGTGTATAGTTGGTCCACAGCGCACACATGTAAAAACTTTGACAGAATGCTTTGAACAGAGTCAGTTTAACACCTGTTGTACGACCAACGCCTGAATCTGTGGGCCAACATATTGCCTCAGACTGACAGTGACCTATGCTCCCTTTCTATGTCTGCAACATCTTTTAAATCATCTGTCACTATATGACCAAGATACTTAAACTGTGTAACACATCTCAGAGGGACCTTATTCAAGAAAATAGGTTGTACATTTACTGGTTCTTTTTTTTACTTTTAAATAATAAGTATGAACTCACTTTTTTTCCATTGTACCTCAATGTGTTCACAATGCTCTAAAAGTTTCCTTAAGGCACCGATAGAGGGACTGAGCAGCACCATATCGTCTGCATAGCTAATATTATAATATCAATAACAATGTGTTTCTTTAAACATACCCTATAAAAAACTGTGCGACTCTTTTTCAGTTTTTATCACAGAGTCATGCCATATGAAGGTGTTGTGCTCCCTCCCTGGGTAATAGGCATTGACACCCAGTATGCTGCACTTCACTCTGAGTCAAAACCTGAAACAATCAAAAGGAATAACCATTATTACTCACACACACCATGCCTACAGCCCATGTCCCTAGCGGGGTTGCAAAAGGCATTAATTACCAATACCAGGTCTACAACCTTTGTCACAAATCTTAAATAGTACCTACTTTATGTCTTTTGTAGGGGCACAAGACTCATGTTATGTTATCACTTGTATGTAAACAAAATATTCCTCATTACTATTAAATTTATTACGTAGGCAATTGTAGTAGATAGGCCTTCACCTTTCTTCTTTTCTTCCTCGGGTTGGGATGTTTGCGGAGCTCGCTGCCGGGTGATCAGCTCCTCTAGGTGGGAACTATTTCACTCAATTCCATTGCTTCTAGCATAATGACAAGGGGCAAAATCAGCATGCGCGCGCAGCCATAATTATAATCCAGCAGGAATTTTATTACACCTAAGGGACTTACATTATCGTCCTTTTAAACATTGTTTCAACAAAATTAGAAACTAAAACTAGATAAATTTTCTTTTTTTTCTTTCCTTCGGGATTGTATTGTCAGTAGAACTAGCGTCAGACTGTCAGTTGGCAACGAAAAGTTTTTTTTTACTTCAAAAAAGGTGTTTTGTGGTTCCTACTGTTCGAATGAATACAGTGTGGCACACATAATATTACAATTATTTTTCTAACTTAGCAACCCAGCTTTGTCTCGACTATTTTTAGCGACTTATGAATCGCGGAGGTGGCGCATGTTGCTGCCGGAGACTAAATAATCGCGGTGCGAATCTTTTTGTCTCCCCTTCTGCGAGTTATCTCGCGGGTCGCATAGCGACAACAGTTGAGTCCATATAATGCATAACCGTGTAAGGCACAGCATAATCATGGCCGACATGGCCGCTATTATAATAATATGTATGCGACTAGAAAGCAGTTCAAAGCTAAGCTACGGTACTGTCATAGCTTCACATAATAAAAATGAACTTTTTGTACATTTTTGGAAACCAAGCAACCAATTGAACCATAATCCACATCCACACTAATATTATAAATGTGAAAATAACTCTGTCTGTCTGTCTGCTACGTTTTCACGGCCAAACCGCTAAACCGATCTTCATGAAACTTGACACAGAGATTGCTAGCATACCAAGAACGTATATAGGCTACTTTTTATCACCATTCGAGGGTCTGGAGTATAGATGTAGACCACCAGGTGTACCACCATGAGCCCAGCTAAACTATTAGAGATACAGGCATGGTTCCAAAACAAAAGTTGTTCAGTATGATGGGCCGCTTCTGTTCACAAGGACATTGGGTATCTGGAGTACCTTATGTAGACCACCAGGTGTACCATCAGAAGCTCAGGTAAATTATTAGAGATACAGGCATGGTTCTAAAACAAAAGTTGTTCAGTATGATGGGCCGCTTCTTTTCACAAGGACATTGAGGATCTGGAGTACCTTATGTAGAACACCAGGTCTACCATCAGGAGCCCACCTATACTGTTGGAGATACAGAAATGGTTCCAGAACAAAAGTTGTTCAGTATGATGGGAATAAGTTGAGAAATGACATTGCCTTCTTTACCGAGGACAGAAAAACAAAAAAAATATTTATTTATTTATTTATTTTAAACTTACACTAACAGTCATAGCCAAACATGTAAGCATTATGATATGATTAATAACTAGATCACAGATAGGTATCTTAGTCTATTACAATACTACTACTTCTAGTAAAACATTCTTCTAGAAATTGTCCTGCTGATGCTAGGAATCTGCTCTCATTTGACGCAAATATATCAACATCTGTGTTAGTCATTATTTTGTTTAAGAGTGTTAGTCCCTCAACGATTGGTGATGCAGATAACGACTTGGTTTGCCCGTAACTTGCGTGGAACATTGTTGTTTGACGGGGACGGAGGTTATGTGTAAGGTGAAGGGGAACATAAAATTGAATGTGCCCCAGCAGAAATGTATTTGAAATGTGTTTGTCAGGTTGCCGCGGATCAGTCTATAAAAATACTTGTTAATTAAAATGGGGTATAGAGGTATAAAAATGTATTACAGTAACTTAAATTACCTTTTTATCTGTCTTATCTACTTATGCTGACCATTTTAGTGTGCTCAAATCGGCACCTCCCGACTACTCCCGAGTAATATAATATAAAATATTGATCTCTCAGGCCGGATAGCAAATTTTGAATTAACCCTTTAACAACAGAAGCCAGCAAGTCATCTTTTAACAGTAGAGATAAGAACTATTCTAATATCACTGTCACACTTACTATGAATACGCATACCTACTTTAGAACTTCTGCCTAAAAAAACTATCTGACGCGGACGACGTCGCGGGTAAAAGCTAGTATGACTATAAATTTGGTCTACCCATTAGTGTGGATGGGGTCAGTAATGCTAGGGACATTGCGAATTTATTCATATGCTACTTTAAAGTTAAGACACCTTTAAACAAGGAAGCGTGTGAGCTGAGGCTGGATGATGAGACCAGAGTGACTGGAAACCCTCCGACTAAAGTAACTAGGAAGGAGATCGCTAAGATTATACGAGAGATGACTAGAGAAAAATCTCCTGGTCACGATGGTCTCAGCATTAAGCATATTCATTATTTACAAACACATATAATCTCTTGCGGGGTAGGCAGAGCGGAAACAACTGCGAAAAACCAACATTTACGCCACGTCAGAAGAATATTTGAGGGTCATTCGGAAAATAGTGTATCGTTGCTATGACAGGTTGTCAGCCTATTGCCTAAAATTACAATACACACCCTCGAGAACCCCAAGGGAAAGAAATGGGGTGACGATATTCCAAGCCGGCATCACATTGCCGAGAAACCGAGAATACGTAAATGATTTCTTTAAATAAATCACAAAATGTGTACACTTTTTATTATGTTTCTCGACTTTCATTCATTCACAGAGGTGAACGAATGAAAATCGAGAAAGTCAGGTTTGGGAGTAGTATCTCTCATATATAGAGATGAGATACTACTCCCAAACCTGCATAAGTGTCAAACTGGTTTAGTAAAAAACCTCTATGAGCGAGAATAATATTTGGGTACCTTGAATTCTCGCTTATCCAGGTTCGACATAGTTCATATAAAACCATGATAACAATTATTTGTCTAATACATGTGATTAAATAAAACCCGCCTCTCAAATTTATCGACAAACATTATGGCATGAAACGGTAACATCACTATTATTGTTATCGGCGAGAAATCGGATTTATCGTGCGACCAATCTGTAACTTGTCGGGCGAGCGGACCAGATGTTGCTGAACAAATCCAACAACTACTTTAGAATTAGATAATAATATGCGAATTCGGTGTTTAAATGTATTAAATAGCAATAATATGTTACTTACATGTGAAATGTGACACCATCTTTTTGTAAACTTGATGTTCCAGACCTCTTTTTACAGCAAAAAACAGCAACTCGGCATTTTTAATTGATTGTATCTACTTTACGAACTAGTACATTATTTATTCATCTTTGTTTATTTTCGTTTCGTAAACAGTTTTGTTTAGGAAAATAAAATAAGTTTTAAAGTGCACCCTTTACAACACCAACCCGACGGTAAAAACCATAGGTCCCCAATAAAGCTACCAAGACCGGATCCTTACTAGAAAAAAATGAGTTTTCAGGATCAACAAACCGATTGGAGAGAAATTGGAGCCTCGCTTAGGAGATGGAGTTTCAGGCATTTATAATTATAGTTGTTGGGTATCAGATTCCACTTACCTCATTCATAATGTAATGTGGCTGCTGCAAGATGTTGCTGAAGAGTCAAATGCTTGGTCTGATGATGAATATAGTGTTATTGTATGATGGACGTTGTTTAATTTAGCGTTGCTATGCTGGGGTAAGTTAGGTATTAATGACGGTCTATGAATGCGCCGCGATTTCGCACGCGTCGCTCTGGGCGTGTGTTGTCCCTTTCTCACTCGCAGGGCGAGACTGGCGACGTGCGCGCAGACCGCCTGACGGCGCCAAGCGGTGATTTCTGCACCGCAGTCAGTCACTCAAAACCGTTCGGACGAGAACGTATTGTGTTTGTACGGATTTCCCGCCACGCGTTTTGTGATGCCGCGTGTAATGGACGATTCAATTTGAGATCGCGCGTGTTGATGCATCGTATTATTGCGGTTCTCCTGGGTTATACTAGAATACCAGGCTTAGTGATTGTTGGATGTCTCGACGTCTTCCACGTGAGCGTCGCGTTGAATAGGCATCAAGTGGCCATATCGGCTCGCGTTTGTACGACCCAAATTCGGGTTGGGTCACGCGTAATGACTAATATCAAAGTGAAATACGAACAGAAGTTGTGAGTGGTTTGAAGTGAATAACGCGCCAAGGCTGTAGTGGAATGCTGGGTGTCGATATCTTTTCCACCCAGCCCTGTAAGTACCCACGGAATTCCCCATTTGATCCATTCCCTGAACTTCCTTTCTCCGTTGGGTATTTTATGCATTTGGACCGGCACGTTGACTGTAAGTGGTAAACCTAGTTGTCTTAGTAGGTATAAAACTGTTTTCTTCGTGTTAATGGTGTGTTCCCTTTAGTCATATTTGTTGTACCATATCATTGTGACTCCTTAGTACGAATTGCGGAATTCGTGGGGTGATATAATTTGGAGGTACTTACTTAGAATCTAGTGCTAATACGTGTGACGTAACGCCAGATCGGCAGACGGTATTTACTACCGACTCGAGTTATGTAAAGGTTGGAACACATCATTTGCCAATTTCACTCAACTTAGTTAATTAGGTTAAATAGATTTAGGTTCACGTTTGATTCATAGTATGCGCTGATATATTGTGCAGCGTATGTTATTTAGCGCTGCGTAACGCAGCCATTGTCTGCCTCCAGTTGAACTCCTGGTATTTTGCTCGAAATTTACCTGTGTAAATCGCTTCCACTGCGCGAGTTTAGCTTGGAATTAGACAATTTTTGGTAGCAGAGCGTGGTTCAGAAAACCACTAGATTTAAGATTATTTTAGTATAAGATTTTTAATCTACCTACATAAAAAATATATATTTATTGTGATTGTAGTGTGTGCCCTGTGTAGAATATGCTATCGGTAGGATCAGGGCCAATCAATTAGTGAATTGCTTGTTATTATCGTTGTGTTTACCCTGTGCGGATATCCTAACGGTAGGATCAGGGCCGATTGTCTATTTTTTTTTTATTGTAAGGTTCGGTGTTACTTTGAGTTGGTACCATGGCTCCCACAATTACACAGCTTCCGGCAAAAATTAGAACGCACCTAATTTGGTTCGCGACTAAGCAGGCGATGGTCGGTCGCGGGGACCGAGAGGACGCACTCATCGCTTGTGCGCAACGGATTGACGAACGGGTCGCGGAGGTGTTGGATTGCCTCACTGGATGCGAGGAGTTATTTGATGGGACGCCTGATGAGGAGGTCAAACTTACGGTCCGGACGAATGTGACCCAGTGCATGGAGATGGGGCAGGAGATCCAGCAGGCGGCTGCTGTGATCACCAGGCGTAGAGCTGGGGAGCCGGACCCACCCCATGGTCCGCGGGGACCGGGGGTGCAAGTGCCCCTGCCGGCTGTGGCGATTCCGGTCTTCCACGGGGACTACACGGATTGGACCCGATTCCAGGATCTGTTTGACAGTGTGATTCATAACCGCACTGACTTGCAGCCGGCATATAAAATGGCACAATTGATGGCCAAGCTGCAAGGTGAGCCCCATGAGCTGGTAAAGCATCTACCAGTCGATGATGCAAGTTACGAGACGGCTCGCGGTTTGCTGATCGAGAGATACAGCAACAAACGTCTCATGATTGACCAACTCCTGGAACAGTGGCTCACCGTGCCGACCATCACACGAGGGACGGACCTCAGGGCCAAGGTCCTCAACCCTGTCTGCGTTGCAGTGAACGCTCTTGAGAGACAGGGGATGCCGGTGTCAGGCTATGATTATATCCTGGTTCACACGTTGTTGCGCCGCCTGCCGAGCGACATGGCCGCTCGTTTTGAACAGTCACACGGAGGTAAGACATCTGATTACCTCCCGACCTTCGAGGAGCTCAAGTCCTTCCTCGAGGCCGAGTGCAGGCGGGTAGATGCCCAATTTGGAGAGTCGCCTCACGCGGAGTCTGCGGCCGCTCGCCGCCCGGAACGGCCGGGTGCACAGGCGCGAGACGGTAAGAGTAGGCCACCCAGGCGATACAATGTCGCTAATTTGGAATCGAGGTGTGCCTACTGCAGAGAGGCGGGGCATCAGGTGACTGCGTGTGAGGAGTTCGCTGCACAGCGGGTGCAGAAACGTCGTGGTGTGGTGCAGCAACGGCGTTGGTGCTTTAGGTGTATGGGGCCGCATCAGGTGCGAGAGTGCCCATCAAGCACCAACTGCAGGTACTGCCAGGGTGCCCACCATCAGCTCCTATGCATGAACCGCAGCGGAGATTACGGAGGCAGAGCTGACGCGGGTCAGCGGACGGAGTCTGCCCTACCTAGACGGGAGCAACGCTCCCCACCCCCTCCAAGGAGGAGTCCTCTTCCACCAGGGTTTCAGGGACGAGGCCGGGGACATCAGCAGGTGATGCCCCCTTCACCACGCGCGAGACAGCCACCACCTCGGCAGCAGGTGCCGGAACAGGGTAGGTGGTCACAGGTCCAAGGTCAGGGGCACCCATCACAAGTACGTGATGCTACGGGCGGGTGCCAATACCAGGGCCAGTACATGCAGTACTCGGCGGGACTGAACAACATGGTGAGGTCTCATGACCCACGCATGCCTCTCCCCTTGGCTGAGCACCCGCGGCTACAGGCGCATCCACGGTACGCGCGCCTGCCGCAGGGTTACTATAGGCTGCCAGCCATGGCGTACAGGACCAGAGGTCCCTATCAGCAGGAGTGGGACCCACTCGAAGGTGTACGGAGAGAGGGGACCCCCCCGCAGGACGCGGACACTCCGCGCTTAGATTCCTGCTAGGTAATCGCCGCCTACACGCCAGCTTCGGCCCCCCGGCCAATTACGGTATTGTTGCCTACGGCAATGATTTGGGTATGGGGATACGGTGGCCGCAGCATACAGGTAAGAGCCTTGTTAGATACAGGGGCTCAGGGTTGTATTGTGTCTAGTAAGCTGGTGAGTAGGCTACGCTTAAATATAAGGCCCACAACGGATGGGGCTGTAGGTATTGGAGGTGTAGATGTGCCTGACGTTCGGGGTCAGGTGAACTTCGAGTTCACATTAGGTAATACGGGTACAGGGGTCAGCTATCATGCCTCAGCAGTGGTGCTGGATGAAGTGGTAGGGAAACTTCCTCAGGTTCGGTTACCGTCAACGGTACGAGGGTTAACCACAGGCTTAGAGTTAGCTGATCCTGAATTTGATACTCCTGGTACGGTGGACGTTCTCCTCGGGTCAGACGTCCTCGGGAGATTCTGGTGTGGCAGAAAACGGGTACTTCAGCAAACTGGTTTAGTGGCCGTTGATACCACAGGGGGGTATGTTATTTTTGGCCCAGTTTGGAGACCTCAGGACCTACCAGAGGGCGATACGGTGCTCTATGGTAGTGTGTTGTCGGAGGTGCTGCAGAGGTTTTGGGAGTCTGAGGAGCCACCCACAGCGGATAGACGGAAGCCAGAGGATGACGAGTGCGAGCTGTTCTATCAGTACAACACTGCACGAAGTTCGTCAGGTAGGTTTGTTACCAGGCTGCCATTTCTCCCAAACCGCCCCTCCTTAGGTAGTTCGCGACAGATCGCGGAACGGAGACTACTGGCTATGGAGAGAAAGATGAAGCGAGATGCAGCACTTCGGCAGAAGTATATCGAATTCATGAGGGAGTACCTAGAGTTAGGCCACATGTCGGTGTCCAGCATAGATTGGAGGTGTGTCGAGCATTACTATATACCACACCTGGCTGTTTTGAAGTCACCGGAGGCGAAGATACGGGTAGTGTTTGACGGTTCTGCTCCTACATCGAATGGTGTGTCTGTGAACCAGTGTCTGCACGCGGGTCCCAAGTTGAACCGGGACATTGTGGACATCCTCACAGATTTTCGGTTGCACCAAGTAGCGTTCGTCGCAGACGTCAAAATGATGTTTCGCCAAACAATTATACACCCGGATGACCGTCGGTACCAGCTGATTTTGTGGCGTGAGAGCCCTGACGAGCCGATGGTCACTTATGAGCTTAACACGGTAACGTATGGTCTGAAGCCAAGTCCGTTTTTGGCAGTACGCACGCTGCGAGAGTTGGCCGCACAGGAAAGGGTAAGATTCCCTCGAGCCGCAGCAGTACTGGATCGCGACGTCTACGTGGATGACATCTGCACGGGTGCAGATAGCGTGCAACAAGCACTGCTACTACGAGACGAGCTGATCGCGATCATGGAATCAGGAGGTTATGAGTTGCGGAAATGGCTGTCCAGCTGTCCAGAGCTCCTGGCCGGGTTGCCAGGTGAGTTCCAGCAGGACCCGCACCTTTTCGAGAACCCGGACAATCCAAATACGTTGAGCATCCTAGGGGTGCAATATAGGCCAACGCATGATGTCTTTACGTATCAGATCGAGCCAGGCCTTTTGCAGAAGACTTGGACGAAGCGTTCGGTATTATCGACGATCGCCAGAACTTTCGATCCTAACGGGTGGATCGCACCGGTGACGTTCATGGCGAAGTGCTTCTTGCAAAGGTTGTGGATAGCAAACTTGGGTTGGGACGACCAGCTCTCCGGAGAGCTGTTGAATGATTGGACCAAGTTTGTGACCACCTTACCAGGGATCGTACGCATCGCCATACCTCGCAAATTGCTCCCATCGGTGGGATGTAAGGCTACCCTACATGGGTTTTGTGATGCCTCGGAGCGAGGGTACGCGGCAGCTGTCTATTTGCGGACAGTCAGTTCAACGGGAACTGTAGACGTGCGTCTAGTTACGGCCAAGAGTAAGGTGGCTCCGGTTAGGACAAGATGGACCATTCCAAAGTTGGAATTGGCGGGAGCAGCGCTTCTCACGCGCTTGCTACATTATGTCGCTAGTAATCTACGCGGTACCATCACTTTGGATGAAACGGTGTACGCATGGACCGACAGTAGGATAGTTCTGTGCTGGTTACAGACGTCGGTACATACTCTTGAGGTTTTCGTGGCAAATCGGGTGTCACAGATTAAAGGATCGGAAACTCCGTTGGTATGGAGACACGTACCGGGAGAACAGAACCCAGCGGACTGCGCCTCACGGGGATGTAGGGCCCCTGATTTGGTAGGTCACTCACTGTGGTGGGGACCTCAGTGGCTGACTGAGTCACCTGAGAGATGGCCATACAATGAGTGCGGGTCGCCGCTTGGGCCACCTGATCGAGGTTTGCGAGTGAACGTAGGGCAGATCGTACCTAAGCCTAGTGCGGCTTTCTTGCTGGAACGATACAGCTCCCTCGACAAACTTCTAGGGGTGACAGGTTGGATCAAACGGTTCGTGAACAACTGTAGAAAACCTCAAGCAGAACGGAACTTGGCACCTGTCCTCTCGCCTGCGGAGCGGAATGCGGCTCTAAGTTTATTGGTTAGGGTCGTCCAGGCGGAACATTTTGAGGAAGAGGCCAGGCTGCTCAGGGATGGCCGTGGAAAGCTGAAGGGAGGTCTTGTGCGCCTCAACCCGTTCGTGGACGAGCATGGAATGCTCCGGGTTGGAGGTAGACTTCGGAACGCTAACCTGCCCTTTTCAGCACGGCATCCGCTGTTACTCCCAAGGAAGGGACCTTTGGTAGAACTTATAGTTAGGGATCGTCACCAGAAAAACTCGCATGCGGGCTGCAATGCACTTTTGGCTATTCTGCAGCGCGAGTTTTGGATCTTGTCTGGACGACGTACGGTACGGAGCATTGTGTTTCGGTGCTTGCCTTGCTATCGGTTGAAGGCAGCCACAATGCAACCTCAGATGGGAGACCTCCCACCGGACCGGGTGACGGAAGCCTGGACGTTTGCGGGTGTGGGAACGGACTTTGCGGGGCCTTTTATGGTAAAGGCATCACGCCTTCGCAACGCGAAGTCAATCAAGGCGTATTTGTGCGTGTTTGTGTGCCTAGCAACCAAGGCCGTCCACTTGGAACTCGTGGCCGACCTCACTACGGAGGCTTTCTTAGCAGCTTTAGATAGATTTGTGTCGCGAAGAGGGCGATCAGCGCTGATCAGGTCGGACTGTGGTACCAACTTTAAGGGCGCTGATCGATGTATGAAAGAAATTATAACGTTTTTATCGGAAAACGAGGAAGCTATCGGCACGAGCCTCTCCCGTCAGGGCATTAACTGGGTGTTCGATCCACCAGGATGCCCCCACTGGGGTGGTATATTTGAAGCGGTTGTAAAGTCCGCTAAGACGCATTTGATGCGCGTTATAGGTTTAACGATATTAACCTTTGAGGAGCTAGCGACCGTGTTTTGTAAAATTGAGGCCGTTCTCAATTCACGTCCTTTGTGTCCGCTTAGCTCAGATCCGAATGATCTGGAGGCCCTGACACCAGGGCATTTCTTAATTGGCCGACCACTTAACGCCTTGCCAGAGTACCCCTACACAGAGGTCGGTAGCAATCGTTTGACGCGTTATGAGTTGCTGCAGCAAATGTCTCAGAATTTTTGGAAGCGATGGTCGCTTGAGTATTTGCACATTCTGCAGCAACGCCTTAAGTGGACGGACAGAACTGAACCCCCTCGCATCGGAGATCTCGTTCTGGTTAAGGATGCCAACCTGCCGCCACTGCGATGGCGCAGAGGGCGCATTCTCAACTTGTTCCCAGGTAGTGATGGCACTCCTCGAGTTGCGACAGTTCAGGTAGGGGATTCAGTTCTTAAGCGAGCAATAGCAACGCTATCTCGTCTCCCCAGTAGTGAATAGGCCTAAGGGATTCGGCCTAGGGCGGGTGAATGTTTAATTTAGCGTTGCTATGCTGGGGTAAGTTAGGTATTAATGACGGTCTATGAATGCGCCGCGATTTCGCACGCGTCGCTCTGGGCGTGTGTTGTCCCTTTCTCACTCGCAGGGCGAGACTGGCGACGTGCGCGCAGACCGCCTGACGGCGCCAAGCGGTGATTTCTGCACCGCAGTCAGTCACTCAAAACCGTTCGGACGAGAACGTATTGTGTTTGTACGGATTTCCCACCACGCGTTTTGTGATGCCGCGTGTAATGGACGATTCAATTTGAGATCGCGCGTGTTGATGCATCGTATTATTGCGGTTCTCCTGGGTTATACTAGAATACCAGGCTTAGTGATTGTTGGATGTCTCGACGTCTTCCACGTGAGCGTCGCGTTGAATAGGCATCAAGTGGCCATATCGGCTCGTGTTTGTACGACCCAAATTCGGGTTGGGTCACGCGTAATGACTAATATCAAAGTGAAATACGAACAGAAGTTGTGAGTGGTTTGAAGTGAATAACGCGCCAAGGCTGTAGTGGAATGCTGGGTGTCGATATCTTTTCCACCCAGCCCTGTAAGTACCCACGGAATTCCCCATTTGATCCATTCCCTGAACTTCCTTTCTCCGTTGGGTATTTTATGCATTTGGACCGGCACGTTGACTGTAAGTGGTAAACCTAGTTGTCTTAGTAGGTATAAAACTGTTTTCTTCGTGTTAATGGTGTGTTCCCTTTAGTCATATTTGTTGTACCATATCATTGTGACTCCTTAGTACGAATTGCGGAATTCGTGGGGTGATATAATTTGGAGGTACTTACTTAGAATCTAGTGCTAATACGTGTGACGTAACGCCAGATCGGCAGACGGTATTTACTACCGACTCGAGTTATGTAAAGGTTGGAACACATCATTTGCCAATTTCACTCAACTTAGTTAATTAGGTTAAATAGATTTAGGTTCACGTTTGATTCATAGTATGCGCTGATATATTGTGCAGCGTATGTTATTTAGCGCTGCGTAACGCAGCCATTGTCTGCCTCCAGTTGAACTCCTGGTATTTTGCTCGAAATTTACCTGTGTAAATCGCTTCCACTGCGCGAGTTTAGCTTGGAATTAGACAGACGTTATGGTTGTCGAATCAGTTGTGAGTTGTAATGCATTTTATGTACATTTTATGTAACGTGACATTATGAATAAAACAGATGATATAACAAATAATGATATTTTTATTAAATTTAAAAGTATTTCCTTATTATTTATTTGCGTCTTGCATGGCCTAATATTAAACAGCCAGGAGGTGGCTCTGTCTGTTGGTGATTTCATGTTGATCATATTCTACCTCCTCTTTGAACTGCAATTCAACCCAAAAATAGTGAAATTTTACAAGTGACCGATACTGATAACAGAGTATGGGCTGGTGATAAGGAACTACATTTTCCAAGGTACTGTTGGTTGTAGCACATAAAGTACCAGGGGTTCTCCAAAAGAACTGAATTATTTTTGTCCCAGCAATATTTTTATCTTGACATGAAGATGTATTAGTAGAAAATGACTTCTTTTATGAAAATAAGTAAAAAATAATATTATGTATCAACTGGGAGTAAAATAATTCAGCTCTTTTGGATTACCCCTGGTACCTGATGTGCTACAATCGACTGTACATTGGTGGAAATAAGACAAACATATTTTGAGATTCCATGGTACCTAACTCAAATCAGCTGATAGGAAATGTATAGGCATATGTTCCTAGTGGAAAGTTGTTCCTTATCACCAGCCTGAAGAGTTTTCACTATCGGTCACTAGTACAATTTCACCTGATATTTCATATTTAAGCAGGTACATGTTCCTTCTCATTTCAGTTTTTATCACAGAGTGATGCCATATGAAGGTGTTGTGCACCCTTCCTGGGCAATAGGCATTGACACCCAGTATGCTGCACTCCACTCTAGAGTCAGAACCTGAAACAATCAAAAGGAATAACCATTATTACTAACACACATCATGCGTACAGCTTATATCCCTAGCGGGGTTGCAAAAGGCATTAATTACCACTACCAGGTCTACAACCTATGTCACAAAATCTGAAATAACCTAATGTCTGTTGTAGGGGTACAAGACTCTCATGTTACATATAGTCACATAATAGGAACAAAAACAAAATATTTCTCTTTACTTTTAACTTATTGGGTAGTTAGTAGGTACTCACATGCTTCCAGTATAATTACGAGCGGAATAATCCGCATACTGCAGCAACTATTTTATTTAGGCTGCAGTGATTCTTACCCTGAAATCATGAATTAATATTACATTCGTTTTCATTTGCTTTATTCACGTGTTTAGTCGCGTGGGGCTCAACTTAGTTTAGCCGAAGTAGTCATACATGAATGCATCTTCTACCTTAGTAATAATAAGAAACTTACACTGGCGTCATTGCAGACATTATTTTAAATAAGAACTTGAAAATTCTCTCTTCTTTATTATGTTTTCACAATCTTTCTCTCTTTTCGTGTGGGACACCGAGTCATCCAATGACCCGATGAACCCTGGTGTCAGAGTTTTCAACCGCCTACTACCACTAGTAGGCCTCTGACATGGTTGTGGTTGTGTTACGACCGCCGTCTAAGTAATCATAGACAGCAACCGGGACCGACGGCTTAACGTGCCCTCCGAAGCACGGAACCATTTCTTTTCGGACAATCAGTTGGTTCACCCTGCAATGTCCTAACCAGACCGGGAACAAATTCACAAAGAGATAAATGTCCACTTTTGTGAGTGTCCCACCGAGAATCGAACCCGGAACCTTTGCGTCGCAGGCAGTCGCACTACCACTACGCCACATCGGTCGTCGGTCACAATAAAAAGTACTATATGCACTTTCCTTAAACTCACTTTGAAGCACAGCACAGATCACATAAATAAGCTTTGCAGTGCGCACAATACGCAAAAAATATTGCGCAAATAAAAACACGCATCGTATTTTGTGCAGTATATATTTGACGACATTATATGAATTCTTTATTGTACACATTAATACAAAAGGTGAAAAACTTAAAATTAGTTACAAGGGCGAGCTTATTTCTATGAGAAATCTCTTCCAGCCAACCCAATGGAGATGAAAGAGGAGAAAAAGCGGGAACTTGAAAATAAATTAAATGATGTACCTACTTACGATTATTGAACATAACTACAAAACAATCTAAACTACAAAAGTATACAAATACACAAATAAAATACGATAATATACTACTACATATAAAATATATATTATCAAGGGTCTGCAAATTTTTTCGTACTATTTTGTGTTGCATTTTCTGTTGTG